>OZ057413.1:125397326-126597326 GCA_964056705.1 Troilus luridus
GATAATACTCAACCGCCAAGTCCCCCCACCATTTTCAGAAGCTGAGAGAACCCAACGAAGTTTTAAAAATCTCACAGACTCTATCAATGAATGTTATCAAGATTTCATAATTTTTAGAATAATTCTTTTCGTTTTAATAAATAACAAACCAACTAATTAACTAACTGAACTCTACCGCTGCACCCATTGAGACTGTTTCTAGGACAACGGTTGTGAAGTGAGGTGATTTGAAGGAGATCACGCCCAACTCCCAGGTTTTTCCTCCAGTTAAGGGTACCCACTTAGGGGCTGGGTGAGCCCTAGAAACCAAATTATCTATCCCCCGTTATTGACATTAAATAAATTATCTGCTACAGCCTGATTTGAACCCGCGACAAACTCAGCGCTGTAGTGCTGAGCCACCCCGATGTTAGCTTAGTAAATAAATATTTAAGATATTTCCTTTTAATCTTTTTTTTTTTTAATAGCTGCAATATCAATATACAAAGCTTTTAGATAAAATTATAAATTATCTTTTTTTCTTCAGCCGCTCAAGAATCAGGTTAATATAAGCAATGACCGGTGAATCGTGGTGTTGAAATCTGAACTTTCGCCAGAAATTCAAGGATAAAGAAAAAACTGCTCCTAACTCAAAATGTCGACAGCTTTAGGAAACTGCCTGCATATTCAATAAGTCTTCGGTAATCTTGAGTATAATATTATGGCACCGTTATCTCAAATTTCTCCAAGCTAACCTATATTTTAAACTGAGGACTGTTCATCTTTCGGATCACCAATTTCATTAAATTTAATGTCAATTTTTTAACCAAACATACCACAATAAAGTAAATCTTCTATGAATTAACGTAATGTACATTGCATGTAACTTTAATAATAGTATCATAACATAACGAGAGTTGAACAACCTCTTCTTCAGCTCTGAGTGCCATTGGGATATCTTACATTAGCATCTCAAACATCGAAGTGGCCCACACTCCGACCAAATACAGAGCAGTCTCGAAGGATAAATCTTCAAGGACTAATCTTCGCTTTTAGCCAGGGCAATTATTTTAATCTTCTAAAATATTATTCATAGAGAGCTGAGTTGCTATGCTGAAGGTTCGGGGTTCAAACCCGGTTGTGGCAGATAAACTATTTCAACAACAGTTAACATCGAAGGATGGAACCTGTGGGATCTGCAGACACTCCTGGGCTCATCCAGCCACTATATAACGGATGCTATTGATTGGGGATAAAACCTAGCGGTTGAGCGTGATTTCGGTCGTCACAATTTGCACAATCGTTGCCATAGAAACATTTATTTATTTTTAAAATTTTCTTTTCTTTAACGTCGCTTCGAATGCTGAGGGCATTAGTGTCTGCGCTTCTTATATTTCTTGGATTATCTTCGTGTGTTTTAAATGCATCGGAGTCCTCTGTAGTATATTATAATCTTTGAATACTTTGTTTGGTACGTTTCAATATCCAAATTTGTTTCTTTTATTTGATGCTTCTTGTATTCAAATAGATGCTTCACCGTAATTTCTATATTACCACGGAAACATTACAGCCCTACAGTGTGCTGAAGCCAATACCTTTCAAGGGCTGTAGCAGTTCATTATGTATAAATTACTACATAAAACTTTCCTTAATAATTTAGTTTAAATGTTTACGGTTTAAAGCAATTTATCTTTTATTACAATTGTTTAATTATGGGCATCCTCAAGGTAGTATCCTTGACCCAATCCTTTATACAGTTTATACACCTGAAATCTCAACTCATCCTAATACTCTCCTTACCACGTATGCTGATGATACATGTGTATTATCAGTCAACACCAATCCAATTATTGCATCCCAAAGCCTGTAATCCCATATCACCGATCTTGAAGAATGGCGTCAAAACTGGATAATTAAAATAAACTCTCAAAAATCGCATCAAATCACTTTTACCTTACGTCGTAAACCAATGACATCCTGCCCTTCAGTATACTTTAATAATATCCCACTTATGCCTGTAGAACAGATCCGATACTTATTGTTGTATCTTGACAAACGATTAACCTGGAATCCTCATAGGAGACTGAAAAGGCAAGAAACGTAGTAAAGTTTCAGGCTACTTCAACACTTACTAGACAAACGCTCTAAGCTTCCAATTAATTACCAAAGACTTATCTACATGACCATCATACGACCTATTTGGACTTACGGAGTAGAGCTTTGGGGCTCCACTAAGCCATCGAATTCCTCTCGTAGCCAATCCCTACAATCCAAAATCTTTCGTAAAACCCTAAATGCCTCTTATTTTGTTAAGAATAAAGTCATCCATAATGACCTTAATGTCCCATTTGTTGCTGATTTGGCTCGAACCCGCTATCTATCCTTTCATAACAAACTTCATTTCCACTCAAACCCTCTAGTTTAAAACCTAGCTTCCTCTTCAATTCCCGATAATCCTCCGAGGCGTCTGAAAAGAAAATGGGCCCCTGACTTCTTAGTTGAACTTGTGATTTGAGTACTACCAGTGGGTAGTTTCTCTACTTGTCATTTTCACATGTCATTATGTATCGCTTAGCCTATTTACTTGATGTATTTTGTAAAATATCAATAAATAAGTAAAAAATTATGGCCAAATATGTTATTTTATTTAACGAATACATAAGTTTGTAATTTACATAAAAAATGTTTAAAACGAGCAAAATATAGCTTGTGTATGTAACCAGAATATATTCTTTAAATAATTCACGCGCTTAAGTTGCCCTATTTCTTTCCAAAAGAATCCGTGCTACAGTGACCAGTATATGCTAAAAGGTGTTAATACTTCTATAAAGTTAAACTTCAAATAAAGGAGAACAACTCAAAAAAGATAAAATGCAACGAAGATAATAAATAACTTTATGAATAAAAATAAAGCTGTGATGGCAGAAGCATTGACAGGCAACACCCTACACCATCCACTTTGCGGCCTTGACATTTCGTTTCTTGTCGAACAGCAAGTGGAGCACAGGTTTTTGTTTCATTTATTTTTTACTCCCGGCATTATAATGTGTAATTGTTACAGTACACACCTCGGTTCGAATACCAGCAACTTATTTAAGTGAAATGTAGTACCTTAACATACCCTAGAGTAAAAGAAGGATGTATAATATTCTGTTTATATTTGTATTAGATTATGGATATATTTGTAACTGTATTATATTTTATGTAATGTTAAAAAAATGTGAAGTATTAACCAGATTTATACTTCAGTTTCGGAACAGTTAAGTTTCAAAATTTTACAATCGTATATATTCTAATTCTGTATTAGATCCTGTAAAAACCTGTACCACTACAACCCGTTTACGGGCCTGGAGTTCAGTACATGGTAGAGACAGTACTGTTTCATGGACAACGGTTCTGCAAGGAGGTGACTTGTCTTAGGTCACGTTCAACCGTATAATTCCCCCCCCCCCTATTACCGTATTATTTTGGGTACCCTATTTTTATATTATTTTATAGAGGCTGGGTGAGCCCCAGGAGGGTCCTAGATCCTATATGATCCATCTCCCGCTGCAAACAGACTAAATAAAAGTCTTGCCCGGAGCGGGATTTGAACCAGATTTCCGGTATGGTAACTCAATGCTCTGCCACTGAGCCACTCCGCTCTCTATTAGATATTACAGCAAAGGACTTGAGCAGAAATTGAAAAATAAAGTCCTTTTTTGAAGTCATTGTATTCATTGCAATTATAAAAAATTGATGAGTAGTATTGTTAAAAATAATTTATTTTTCGACTTGTTTATTTAAAACAAAAATATTCAGACATTCAAGTAAAGTAGCAGTTACGGTGATCGTAAAATGATAGGTTAGGGTTAATGTCATGGGCCTAAATTCGAATTTTCAACTTTCTGTGGCAGACTTTTGTCTATTCAAAATCGATTCAATGAAGGTCGAAATCGATATATTCTTTAAATTCCTAAAATCATTTGTTAGGGATTAAACTTTACTGAAGTATGATAAAAAAAAAAAAAATTAATTTATCCTGTGATGTGAAACCATCACATCCACATTTCGCTGCAGGGTTTTTATACTGCAATAAAAACTTAATATAAAATACATAACAAAACAAAACACTTTCATTGGTTAATAGAAGAGAAACTATACTCTTACACGACAACTGGGTTACGAAGTCATCCCACACCCACCTTATTTCCCTAATTTATCCCCTACATATTTCCATCTGTTTCAGAAACTTGGACAACTTCCTTATGTGTCAAATTTTTTAAAGGGATTCTCAAGTCAAAAACGCATTTTCTGACATTATTTCATCACAAAACTCTCATTTTTTCAGTTTTTGGATTGAAAATTTGATAAAAGGTTGGAAAAAGGGTAATATTTTATCAAATTGGAGGGTAAATATTTAGTCGTTTTACTAAATAACCTCTTACTTGAAACAACCTAATATCTACTATATGCCTGGGTCTTTCATTCCATTCGGTGTGAAGGAGCGATGTGGATGGAGTGTGAAGTCCCTGTAGACGGTGACCCCATTTAGATGGCATTGATCTGAGGATGTGAAATAATCTCAAACTTCCGCAGACGGTACGGAATCCTGGATATTATTCAGTCACTAATGAGAAAATAATCTGAATTTTTATTACATCGTTAGCATCTTTTAAAGAGATAATTGCTGATAAATCAACAACTCAACATATTTTTGGAGATTTATGTCTTGTGCTTAATGCGCTGTTGAAGGTCAGATTAGCACATGCGGGTAGATCGCATGGCAGACGCTAATGACAAAAGGAAGACGTCGCTGGCAAATTAAGGAAGTTGCTGACCATAATGATCGAGACTTAATACAGGAAGGGTATCAGGCTCTGATGTTCCAACTTTCTATCTTTTAATAGTTATTACACGCTGATGGTAATTAATAACAATAATCAAACGCTAATAAAATTAGGAAGATGTTAGCTATTATGACTAAGTCCGGGCTTGTGATTGTCACCTTAGACTTCTTCCTTTAGCGTGGGAAGAGGCCAAAAGGCTGAGTTAAATAATATTAATAACAGAAGTATACAGTATTAAAATTATTATAAGACACTGATAAATTAAAATTAATCAAAGAAAATTCAATATTTGTAAAACAAGTTGTGGCACGGAAGATTCTGGTTGGCTCTTTTATTACTAGGATGTCAATAATCATGATTTATTTTATGATACATATAGGCTCACATATATGAGAACACATAAGTTCAGTTTTTTCATTTATAATTTTTTTGGGATCCTCACACGAGACTGAAAAGACAAGAAACCGCTCGACGATTCAGGCTACTTCAACACTTAGTAGACAAACGCTCTAAGCTCCCAATTAATTACAAAAGACTCATCTACATGACCATCATACGACTTACGGAGTAGAGCTTTGGGGCTCCACTAAGCCATCGAATTCCACTCGTATCTAATCCCTACAATCCAAAATCCTTCGTAAAATCCTTAATGCTTCTTATTTTGTTAAGAATAAAGTCATCCATAATGACCTAAATGTCCCATTTGTTGCTGATTTGGCCCGAACCCGCTATCTATCCTTTCATAACAAACTTCATTTCCACTCAAACCCTCTAGTTTCAAACCTAGCTTCCTCTTCAATTCCCGATAATCTTCCGAGGCGTCTGAAAAGAAGATGGCCCCTTGACCTTCTTAGTTGAACTTGTGGTTTGAGTTCTACCAGTGGGTAGTTTCTCTACTTGTCATTTTCACATGTCATTATGTATCGCTTAGCCTATTTACTTGATGTATTATTGTAATACAGTTGTAAATATCAGTAAATAACTAAATTAAAAAAAAATGTTTTTGGGCACTCTGCCCATCATAATATTCAACCTTTAAATATATTATTTATCAAATTAAAAGTAAATTTTTAAAATAAATATTTAAAAAAAATACAACAAGCGTACTTACAGTTATCTACTAGACGTTTTACATCACAATTGCTGTTCCAGATGTTTATTACAGCGTGCAGATGTTTAATGGACCTGTCTAATCAGGCAGTGGTATATATATATATATATATATATATATATATATATATATATATATATATATATCTTACAATTAGACTGAATGTATATTTAAAAATAGGGTTTTTCGGACAGAGTAACGATACAGTATTCAGAATAGAACTAAACTTTATTACTTTTTCTCAAGTGAAATCTAGTCACATGATTGTTTACATATGTTTTTAAGAATCTTAATCTTAATACTATTAACTTAACCTACGGTCTATTTAGTCTATTTAAATAACTTTAACTCCCCCCCTCCAGTTCCTTCTCCTGGAGGAACTAAAACACACACAAAAAACAAACAAAACCGAAAAAAAATAATACTACAACAATAACATAATATAACGAAAGATAACTTCTGTATAACCGAAAAAAAAAATAAAAAAAATTAGACCCTACAATGAAACAATAACTAGAAGTAAAGTAAGAAAAATAATACATAAGATAGTAGCAAGTGTTGGTTTCACAAGACACAAACATAATAACTGAACTGAACAACAACTACAATTACTGGGCCACGCCTTCCGGCTCGAGTTGAGACACTCTGTGAGGGATTCGAAGTTCTTCTAGGTGGACAGTACGTACCCTGGACGGATAATTCTCATCCCGAATAGTGAATAAATTATTCTCCCTGACAGCAATAATTTTATAAGGTCCTTCGTACCTCCCTGCAGTTTTCGTCCGAGCCGTTCTTAACCTGCGGTATACTATTGCCCCCAACGGTAACGGCCCCTTCGTGTAAACCCTAGTCCTATGATTAGCCTTGATCACCCTGGCTTCCTTTTCCCGAAGTAACTTAGTGCGTACCCGTTCCCAAGTTGCCTGACGCTGCATACGTGCCCGAGAAATCTGAGTTTTAAGCTCGTTATTATTGATCGTGACCAAATCTCCCCTATCACGACGCCTTTGCCCAAAAACAATCTCTACTGGAGACAATCCCGTCGTTGAGTGTATGGTGTTGTTATACGCTATTACTGCTCGTGGCATGGCGTCGTAAGGTTCCAGATTCCGTCCCAATTTGAGTAACCGGAGGTGCTCCCCCAGGGTATTGTGAAGTCTTTCGACCGCACCTCTGCCTTTGGTGTGATGTGGAGTATTGAAGCGCCAACTGATACCCAACACTCTGCTTTCCTCCCGAATCAGAGCGTTGTCGAATTCACGACCACAATCTGAAACAATCTCTTCGGGTACCCCATAGGTCGCACACCATTGAAGAACCCCATCCCATACTGCGCCCGGAGTTTTCTTCTCGACGGGGTACGCCATCGCCAGTTTGCTAAAGCTATCAATTGCCGTGAGCCATGATTGTCCCTCGTTGGAGTAAAGGTCAATCTGCACCGATCTAAGAGGTTCCAAAGGAGTGGGCGTAACTACCTGCGTTGCTACCGGAGGTTGCCTATCGTACTTTGCTCTTTGACAAACTGGACATTGCGCTATATGTTCCTTTACAGTACGACCCATATGTTTCCAAAAATATAACGATTTGAGCGCACGCAAAGTCTCTTCAATACCACGGTGATTTGTTTTGCCCTCATGATGGTCGATAACGATTTGTCGTTGTATTGAAGGGTCGGAAATTGTCTCGACATGCCGTAAGCACCGCCTCAAGGAGTACCCAACCCCAATCCTCTCCTGTCGCCACAACCGTTTTAATTTCTCAGCAATAACCCTGTTCCCTACGTAAACATAGCAACTACGGCCCGGAACGCCAAATTCCGTGAAAATACGCTCAACTTCGGTGTCCTCGATCGTCACAGGGGAGTGCACTAAAACTGTTGATAACCCCTCGTACGAACTGGCGTTTGTGACTATACCGGAATCCTGTTTGGACCTGAATATAAGTTGATACCGTTTATCATTGATGATTTCATCGATCTCCGGTAATTCCCGCGGACGGCCCGTTGACGCCGAGCTTTCCTCCTCCTCATCTAGGGCATTAATGACAAGATCGCGGGATAACCAATCGGCGACAGCGTTTTCTACTCCCTTTTTATGGATAATGCGGAAGGTATAAGGGGCCAATCGTTCCTTCCATCTCGACACCCTCGCCGAGGATTCTTTAAGCGTCCCTAAATAAATGAGTGGTTTATGGTCCGTGATTAATTCAAACTTTCTCCCATAAACATACGGGCGAAAATATTCGACCGCCCACACCACCGCTAGGAGTTCCCGTTCTATGGCACTGTACTTCTGTTCCGCCCCGTTCAACTTACGACTTGCGTAAGCTATCGGTTTTTCACCCTCTGCAAAATCCTGCGATAACACCGCCCCAATAGCGACTTCACTCGCGTCTGTCGTAATTTTAAACAGCTTCTGAAAATCCGGAAAGGCCAGTAACGGTCTCGTTGTCAGTATTTCGCGACATCTCCGGATACTCTCAGCTTGGCTCGAACCTATACAAAACCGCTTCCCTTTTCGTAAGATTTCGGTCAAAGGTTGGGTTAATTCGGCTATTCCCGGGATAAATCTGCGATAGTAATTAACCATCCCTAGAAATCGACGAATCCCGCGAACATTCGTGGGTAATGGTGCTTCCTGTATCGCCTTAACCCTCTCCGGATCCGGTTGAACCCCATTCTGCGAAACAACATGCCCTAAAAACTTAATTTCACGCAGACCGAATTTCGACTTCCCGCGGGATAACTTGAGACCAAATTCTCGTAGCCTGTCGAAAACTCGCGCCATGTGTCTCACATGCTCCTCTTCCGTACGACTAAACACGATCAGGTCGTCCATGTAAACCTGCGAGAATTCCTCTCCCAACCCCCGCTGAAATTCGTCCATGAGTCTTTGGAAGGTAAGTGGAGCTCCTTTTAGCCCAAACGGCATTCGAACAAATTCGTAGTGCCCTCGTTCCCATGAAAAGGCTGTTTTACAGATGTCCTCCTCGGCCATTCTAACCTGGTGGTATCCGCTTTTAAGGTCTAAGGTGCTGAATATAGTGGCCCCCGAAAGTCGATCCAGGATGTCCTCGACCCTAGGAAGTGGGTAACGTTCATCTTTGGTAGCCTCGTTGAGTTTCCTGTAGTCTACTACTACTCTATACTGCTTCGCGTTGTCGCCTGGCTCACTTTTCTTCTCCACTACCCATAACGGACTATTGTAAGGGGAATTGCTATGTCTAATGATTCCCTGTTGTAGCAGTTCTTGGAGCTGTTTCCTAATAATTTCTCTCATTGATTGGGGGTAGCGTCGGTCTTTCACATAAACAGGGGTGTCTGTTGTGAGGACGATTTTATGTAACGTTTTCCCCGTAGTCGGTAGCACTTCATTTTCCCTGTAAAATAAGTCATCATTGCAACTTACGGTTCGGTCTATAGGTCCCCTCCCACATTCAACTGCCCCGATTTCAATTCTACCGTTCTCCCTTGTTGTGACAGTTTGATAATACAATTTCCCAATTTGATACCGCCAGGTTCGTTCCTTTACCCTCATCCTTAGACCCGTTTTCCGCAGAATATCACAGCCAACGATGAAATCGTATCCCGGCATAAGTTCTTCTACGATATGTACTTTAACTTTGTCAACCTGTCCTGCTAACTCTTTAAGATCGAGGTAAACCTCTCCCAAGGTCTTAGCACGCCCACTAACCGTAGAAATAGTGCACTTGCAATGTTTTTGCGCGCCCCATACACCCAATTTCACTGCCCCCTTTTTACTAATTATTGAGTTAGTACTCCCCGTATCCAATAGAAACGACATTCCCGATTCTTCCAACCTCGCCACGGGCAACCTAGTCAATTTCCCCCTTTTCCCGGTATTATTGATCTCTAAATTACTCGAAAGGTTGCCCCACCTATCACCGAATCCTCAATCAGAACTTTGCCGCGTCACTAATGTAGCCTCAGAGGGAACCCCCCTCCTTGGCTTCCCCTTACTCACCTGATGTCTACTCGGAGCCGGAGTGCTGCGTCCCGATATTACACTCTCTTCTCCTGATGACTCCCCGCTGGAATAGTGGCCTCCGCCTCCGCTCCTTCTGCTTGTCTGCGAGCCTCGCCAGTCCTGGTTATTGATTTCCATGGGTTCAGGTTGAGGTTCCTTCCTGTTCAATGTTGACTTCCGCCTTGGGCACTCTCTCACTACGTGACCTTGTCTACCACATTCAAAACATCGTATGAAACGACATTGCGCTGCTAAATGTCCCGTCTGGTTGCACTCGTAACAACGTCGTTCAGGTCTTCTTTTCCTTTCCTCAGAACCTCTGGTGTGTCGCTTCTCAAAGCTTCTTTCGCCGGTGTTCTGTCTGGGTGGGCTTCTATATCTCCTTCTTGGGGGTTTTATTTGCACCCACTCTCCTTCTGCTTTGTTCAAGCGAGCTTCCTTCCGCTCGTGTGCATCTATTAGCTCGTGCGCGCAATCCAGGAAGTCTCGATCGCGAGGAAGTGAGCCGGGTCGATCTATATAGTGGTTTAACTGCACTTTCAAAATTCCCATCACAAATTCTATCCGCTGGGCTCCTTCAGCTTGGCCAAACGTTTCCATAATTTTCTCAACTAGCCTGTTATACAGCACTAGCATCTTCTTGGCAAATTCACCCTCCGATTGGCCCTGAGTTCGCCGTTCTTTTAATAAGTAAAAGGTGTCTTCTTCAGGAGACCACCTCCCTCCACCATACAGCTTTTTTAATCTCGCCTTCAATGTATCCCAGGAATGTGTTGAGTCGGCCTGGATCGCATTTAAAATTCTCCTCGAGATCCTACTTACTAAAGATGCCTCCAAAAGCACTACATCGGCTTCTAACAATGCGCCTGTATTTTTCCTGGCCACTATGAGACTTTTAATTTGGTCCCCTCCTTTGATAAAATGTTCCAGATCACCAACAACTCCTGTAAATGGTTCCAGCTGGCTAATTACTTCATGTATGAACGCTGAGCCTTGAGTTCTTATTTTCAGCAGCTCCAGTTGGGTAATTTCCGTCGCTTTCGACAACTGAGCCTCCAATTTTGTGCGTTCCACTGCTGCCTGGGCCAGTTGGTATTCTAATTTAGCTATTTCCTCGCGTTCACCCATGTTTAAGATTTTGTTTATTTATTCGCGTCGAATTAAAAAAAAAAATCGAATTATTTTGCGGCTGAATCCCGTAATGGATAAGTCCCGGGTTTCGGCACCACTTACAATTAGACTGATTGTATATTTAAAAATAGGGTTTTTCGGACAGAGTAACGATACAGTATTCAGAATAGAACTAAACTTTATTACTTTTTCTCAAGTGAAATCTAGTCACATGATTGTTTACATATGTTTTTAAGAATCTTAATCTTAATACTATTAACTTAACCTACGGTCTATTTAGTCTATTTAAATAACTTTAACTTATATATATACCACTAACCAGTGGCATTTCTCCAAGCGGTATTTTGCTTTACTTTCCAATTCTCTATGATTATTCTGAATATCTTTTTAACGAAAAAGTTAACCTCTTTGGTCAAGAAAAGTATAAAGAGTTCAACTCATTTGTTGGGTCACGAATATTGCCTTTTGAATGAGCCGATTCTTTGCATTATGTCTATGTTTCATGATTAAAGGATTAAAAAAAACTAGTGAAATTTGGAATGAGTTTTCAACCTCAGTCAAGCCTTGCAACATAGTTTTTAAGAAGACTAAATGTCTTTAAGCATTTATTTTTTAAATGTCAATTTCCCAAGCCTGTACTGTTTATCGTTCTATCAGTTTTTGTATTTATTATTGTCCCGTCATTTGAGGTAATCGCGTTGAGATAATTCTGCCAACTCGGTGGATCTGGAGCAACGAGAGTTGTTGAACCCATAATGGAAGCGCTCGTGAACTAGTGACGTAATTCCGCTTTGAGCTGCATTGCATTCTTCCGGATGGGGTTCACGATCGCGGATTGGGAAAGTTGTTTCTTAATTTTATTACATCCATACAGAAGAACATAAGCATCCACATAAATAAATTTAACAGATTTAATTAATTATTTCGATGAATGAGCTAGGTGTTATTACGGTTGTAATGACGCGGTACGTTTCCAATATTCAAGCTTGAATCTGCAGACAAGAATCAATTAATGCTAATTATGAAGTAACAGTGAAGGCAGAACAACCTCGAAGGCCGAATGGGAGGGAAAGCATTAGGTTAGGCCAGAAATTTCCTCAAGGCGATTCCAACCATTGTATCGGACCTTGCGAAACGATCAGTGGTCAGTAGATTTCGAAGTTACTATAGAAACACGCTTAAACTGTGAAATAATAGAGTTTATTTCATTATAATAGGGATATCAATAAATTTAAAAAATATCTATTGGTGAAGTAGACGATGAAGATCTATGACCGTGAAATATGATATTCTGGTACCATTATATGCTATTTCTTATAGCAAAACTTGGAGGATGACACCCAAACTCACGTTACTACGAACCATAAAATCCATCTTACTGAGACAGCACTGACGTACACATGGGTTCAAATGAGCAAGGAGAGTGAGCAATCAACATAGATCTAAGAATTATGGCAGTTGAGGTCAGGAAGCGCACGAGGACGTAATATTCTTTCCCAGAAACAGTCCGTTCATGTTCAAAACTCCGCATGGTTATTTGTTAACATTACATAAACGATACCTTAAGGATGCACCATGAAAACCATGGTTTGCAGTAACATGAGGTTCGGTTACCCCTTCCTTCTGTCAGTACAAGAAATAGATGTCGCTGAGTGTTTAGAGCCCTGTTCTGAAGGTTCTCGGTTCAAATCAGGTTGTTACAGATATTTTAGATGATATTTCATGTGTTAACAACCTGAGATGGACCCGCTGGTTTCTGCAAATCCTCCTAAGACCACTCTGTGAATTCCCTTTATTGGGGAAAAACATGGCAGTTGAGCGTGATCTCGGACAAATCGCCACGGAGTACAACTATTGAGTTAGAAATTGCATAGTGTTTACGTACGGAAACCAAGAATCTTTATGCGTTTTTTTAAAATAAATAGCATGTATTAATCTCAAACTAATCTGCTCTCATATTGTTAGCGAACTCTTTGTAACGAAAGATAAGTTGCCTGGGAAAACGAAAAGTCTTATTTTCCTGCAGGTGTGTGAAACTGGGTCGATTGGAAAATAAACTCAGTTATGCATTGTTCTGTAACGTTCTTTCAAAACACAAGTTCTGTTGAAGTATACTTGAACTCAGCAAGAAAACTCTACGTCCTTGAAAACAGACAGTATCGGCTTGCATTATCCCAAACATGTGGAATCCATTAACCTTTCTTTGGCGCCATCAGCCCCAATTTGTTTTCCGGGAGTAAGGATACCAAGTGTTACTTAAGGTGGCGCCCGAACTAGCACCCACTGCCTTCACCTGCACGGAGTCTGATCCAGTCGGCATTTATAAGGAACTGATAAGGTACGACCAAGGACACGCACCTCCTCCCAACGCGGGTATTTTTAGACGTCGTTTATAACAATTCCAGGAAGAAAAAAGGATAAAGAAATCGAAACAAAACCATGGTGGTAACCGGCAACGAGCAGGCGCGCCCTCTAATTTATTTTGTGCTTCTTTGTTTCTGACCGAAAGATATGTTTATTAAAACTTATTTAGGTCCATATTTTAAGGCTTATCATACATTAGATTGAAAAACCTCCAACATGACCGCTTCCCTGTTTGGAATAGCCCTTTCACTTTGAAATCGGAACGATTTGATCCTTGGAATAAGATATGAATACATGACAAATTCTTTCAAATATCTCATAGACCGCCTGTGCCAGATATAATTTGATAATTTTTAAAATTAGTGAAATTTTATGGAGAATGTATATGTAGTACCTTCAGTTAACATACTGTAGCATTATTGTATTTCCTCTAGCAAGAATTGAATTTTGTATTAAATCCGAAAAATGGCTACATATTCTAACTTTATTGAATTTTTCAGTCATGCCCATTCTTACTAGAATTGCTATATGCTATAACATACATGTACACCCGTCATAATTATTGATATATGTTTAGAATTTGCTTTTATAATCCACCCCAGTCTGAAACCGTTAATGCCATAGCAAAAAAGGTTGACTTAAAAACAGCCCCATTCTTCTTAATTAGAGGTTCCCAGACTTTTTTCTCATTGACCACTTTCAAAATTTAGCTGGTTCCGGTGGACCCCCTGAAGCTAGATTTCTACCATATTCCCAAAACTCGAGAAAAATGTGAAGATTTAGTAATCGTAAGGCGGTCTTACTCAACAAGATATGGCTATTTTAACAGATTAGAGTTACCTAATTAATTATTGCAATGAAATAAACAAAGTAGACGGGAAACTGATTGTAATTATTAAAACCATTTTTTTGTCACGCCAACGTATACAGACCCCCGTCGAGTCTCCCGTAGACTCCTGGAGGTCCACCTGGATCACTTTGAGAACTAAGGATCTAAATAAAGCTTTGATTATACTATCATCAATAGTATAATCACAAGTATACTATTATACAATAATATGCCATAATAATCATGATAGATTTGAACTAAAGTTATTATAAATTTTTCGCCCAGACAGTAGATTTATATTTAAAAAATCCAGGAAATTATCAACACTTTATCACACTTAAAATAGATACAAATACACGTAATTGATATCTATACTTATACACATACATTCATATCAGTACTTATACATAAATATATATAGCTGGAGATTTTTCCAGGAAATAATTCCTATCGTTTCACGTAGTGTAACATTTGCTATTAATAATCTTTCGAAAGGTCGGATTCCCACATGCATAGTTTTAGATCGACTGTAGTTTATCTTTCCCTTGAATATATTAAATTAAAAAGAGGAGGTGGAATTTAAAATTGTCTGTTTTTTTAAGTAATGAATAAATAATGAAAGGAATTTTGCATAAAACATAATCGTATTTATTTGTTCTTGGCTGAATAATTCCATGCTAATGTAGCCCAAGAGAATGCATCAAATTTTCGTAATATTCAGGGATCAAGTATAAAAATTATATGGTACTTGTGTGTTAACGCCACCGCAGTTATTTTTCCCTACTTGTTCGCATACGGATACATTTTGTAACCGTTATATTTCTAAAACATTTATCTTGCATTTTTTTAAATCTATTTATTGGGGTTAGAATTTTAAATTTTTTAAATAATCATCAACAATTACAAATCAAAATAATTTATTTACAAATGGAATATATCATAAACAATTAAAATAATGGATAATATATAAATAAATAATGGAATATATCACGAACAATCAAAATAATGAAAAACCAAATAATTTATTAAAAAAGAAAGTGGTTAATCGGATTTCGGTGAAAAATTGGTAAAATATTTCGCTCCTGGAAAAATACAATTGCTTCTTCTGTTTTTGTCAAATCCCAAAGACTCATTTTCGTAGCAAAAAAATTAGCGAAATAACAATAAATCTAATAATAATTAAATAAATAAATAAAATAATAACAACAATGAGTCTAGAACAAATCAGCAAAAAACAAAACTCATCAAACAAGAACGAACATAAAAGAAATTAGTAGTCAGAAATATAACGGTTACAAAATGTAACCACTCGCGCATGCGAACAAGAAGGGAAAAATAACTGCGGTGTTAACACACAAGTACCAAATATATTTAGGGAAATGATAGACTTAATGTTTTTTAAGACTTAGACTTAAACATAAGAATTTCTTATTAGTTTTATAACTAAAATCTTCCAGCTTTTATTCCATAACAGTCGGAACGATAAATGATATAAGAAATTCTTATGTTTAAGTCTAAGTCTTAAAAACATTTAAGTCTATTATTTCACTAAAGACCACGGTGACACACTTGTTTTTAACTTTATTCTGTAGCTTGATATAAGATGCATTGTTAAAATTGGATTATTTAAATATTATACGAAGTACCATGGATGGTTAATCATTGCTGATTACCAGACTGGATGAATTCAGAGTGAGTTATTTAAGACAACAGAACAGTATACTCAAAAAATACGTCTTATGCAGTTGAATACAAAACAGTTAAGATGATTGTTAAAAACGTGAACTCTATTAAGAATATTATATTTTATAAAATATAATTAAACAATGAATGTATATACCTCCCATTGTATTGTATTAATGGACTGTAATATTGATAAATTCGTTCGTTAAAGAACGATTCATTCTTTATTCAGTTCCATAACGTTCAGACCAATAGATTCGGTTTTTTTGTTGTTGTTGGCTTTGGGCACAAATTCATCTAATATGGATTAAACTATCTCTGATATTTCAAACAACAATTGACAAACTGATTTGAACACAAAAATTTATATCAAGCTGATGATAAAAACAAGGATTTTTGGTCATAATAATTTTAGAATTAAATTCATCTTTAACCCTTTATTCCATAAAACTTGCAACTGTAAAAAAATCTAAGAAGTTCTGATTTTTTAAGGCCTGATGTTTCCTTGTGGATTTTCATTATTTATTTTGTATACTACCATATCCTCTATCGTATTTAATGTGTAATCTGATCAGATTTTTTCAATTAAAGGTTTACATGTAAGGTAGTGCAATATTTAGTTTTTTTATTTGCCTCATTTAAACTTGTTTATAATGAAGAGTACTTAGAAATTTAGAAAGTTGGGGGTAGAAGGACATTTTTTGAAATGCCACCTTTTATGGGTTCTGAGGGCCTACTGGAACCAGAAATACGTTTTTTATTTGTTGTTTTTTACCGATTATCATATGTTTGCTCTAACTGAGCTAGTTAGGGAAGTAGGGAAAAATATATATTTAAACAAAATAAAAAATAACATATCAGTGAAGCTAACAGAAATCGGTGAAACTATGGCTCTGAAGAAAAACCTTACCTGACTGATAGTAAACCTGCTTTCTGCCTACGCTGACCTATTTAAATATTATCTCCTGTATTTTATTTGATATTATATTACTTTCAGTTTATTTTATATATAATTATTAATTTTATATATTAATGTTTTTATTTTATACACCCCTTTAGATATACCCTGGCCTCTACGAATATTATCTTCCTTCGCTATCGGCCAAAGCCGACCAAGGTTGTCATTAATTGACCTGGTTATTTTGATTTGATCAATGGAAGGCTAAAATGATTTCCTCATCAGGTAACTAACAAATTAAACATTGATTCGTGATAATCGTGTTTTGATAAGTGTATCTGTAATCATAATTGATTATTAATGGCTCATAAGGGTGTTTAATATCTTCAGTATTTTTATTTACCGATCTAACAACTTCCTGATATATTGCCTTACTAGCTGTACCCGCGACTTCGTCCGCGTGGTATAGTGACTTTGAGCAGCACTTTTAATTTTTAGGGTAATTATTTTGCAAATAAAATACATACATTAAAATAAGTGTTATACAGCAAATATCTTATTTAAGTACATTTTTATGCCCTCCCATTTACCTTAACAACTCACCCATCCCGCAGACAGACAAAGTACAATACCTTGGACTAACGTTTGATAGGAGAATGACATGGGGTCCTCACGTTAAGATGAAACGCCAATCACTGAACCATAAGCTCAATTTAATGTACTCACTATTCAGGAAAACCTCCAAATTAGACATAAGACAGAAACTAAACACGTACACTTACCTACTAAAACCAGTTTGGACATATGCATTACAAATTTACGGGATCGCTAAACAGACTCACAGAAAACGACTGCAGACTTTTCAATCAAAAGTACTAAGACTTATCACCAAAGCACCATGGTACGTCAATAACAAAACTCTGCATACTGACTTAAAAATACCAACGGTTGACGAACACATACGAACATACTACAAACGCTTTCAAGAAAAACTACACGGACATCCAAACCCGTTAATAGAACGAATGGCCTCTACTCTCATGCCTGAGAACACTAAGAGGAGATTAAAAAGAACGTGGATGAGGGATTTGTTACCATAGGAAATTGAATCAAGCCAAGGGAGAGCTACCGCTGGGTACTGTTCTTCTTCATGCCTTTCAAGTCATTGTATCATGTTTGTTTTGTTTTTTAGTGTCAGACTATCTGCTGATTGTCACTGTTTTGTATTTGACAGGTGTAGATAAAAATATAAAGAGGAAAAAAAAAAAAGTACATTTTTATAAAAAACGTATTTTGTTTTCCCATCTTTTGCCAAAACATAGGGTTTTTGCGGGTTTGATATACGTAGACATGCCACATAGAGTTGCCCATGGGCAAAACAATTTTTTTTTTTCTATATGAATACCTGTAACTTTAAGCGTGTGTCCTTGAGCTTTGTTTATTGTTATTGCAAATGCTGTTTTCAGGGGAAATTTTAAACTGAAAAGGGAAATCAGTAGGAATTATCGGAATAAGGGCGCCAAATTTGCCCTTTCACAGAGCCATTCTCGATTGCCCATATTTATTTGAAGATCAGAATCGGCATTATTTTTTTATCATCTGTGCTATCGACAATTTGACAGAACTCACGTCTCAGTGTAATCATGTCGTTGCTGTCTATTTGACATACAATCTTCTCCGATTTTTAGAAGGGCAGCTGCATATTGCCCTGCTTGGGAATCATTGTGAAGTTTTACTCGCATATTTGTAGTGAGACAAAACTTTTTTACATGTACCCATAATAATGATGCTTTAAAACAGGCATTTAATTCATCTGCCGGGATACCTCTTGTAATAACCGGGAGAGTCTGTCTAAAGTCACCAGCTAAAATTACCACCATGATACCCTGGTTGCCTTTGATATCTTTTATTGTGCGATCTAGTGCTTCGATTGCTCTTTTATGGGACAATGTACATTCATCTCAAACCAATACCTTACACTGCTTTAACATTCCGCGCTCACTGCTTCTGCTAATGTTAAATACTGGTACTTCCTCTAGAGCTAAGTTGAATGGTAAGCGTAGTATATGTATAAAATGTACACAATAATATATATACTAATATTATAAATGCGAAAGTAACTCTGTCTGTTAAGCTATAATATAATATTAGTATTAATAATATTCTTTACAAATATAAACGCTAATTTTAGTACCTGTTTAAACCCTTTTAATGAATCTATTGAATTATTTTCACTGAAACGCTATTTTAATTACACCAAACTAATAAAATAAATTAGAATATGAATAAAATAATTAACACACACTATTATTATAACACTTATTACTTAGCACTCACACTATTTCAAAATTATTTCACAAATATGGAATTTTAAAACAGTAATTTAACGGAGCACCTTCACCATCCGCTATATCCGGCATACTAATGAGCGATGTTTTTGAAACAGAGATGGTACAAAGGTGACAGCCAATCAGAATCTATAACTCTATTATCCGGTCAAAACAAATTGCCCACTTCCTTTCTAATATTCAGTCAGTTTTGTGCTTTTCTCAAGTCTACATCACAGGTTTATAAAATCATCATAAAATATGTCTTCTCTGAAATAATTACTTTTGGTATACACCTTTATTCATAAATTATATATAATTATATAATATATATTTAAATTAATTAAGAATGCAGAATTTAATGTATTTTAGATATACCTATATCTACTACATAACACAATGAAATCATTAAGGTAATTAAAAATTTTAATTATAACTTATATTAATTTTATAAATATATTTTACTTTTCAGATATAGCAAATTTTAAAGGTAAAAATATAACACTCATACTTTTACAACTGAATTGAAGATATAGAAGTAATAATAATAATAACATATATAAAAAATATGAAGAAATTTATTACCAATGAAATTAATTTTTTTTAAATAATGTTAGAAGTTTTAAAACAAAATCTTTGGATTTTAATTAATTTGAGCTTTGTACCTAGATTTCCTAGATTTAATCATGAGTAGTATATTATTCTAATTATATTATATTTTATTGTTATATTATTCTAGTTTTGTTATTTTCTAACAACAATTTTATTTTTAGTGCAAGCCAATAGTGACTTGGTGTAAACGAAAAGCTGTACCACTTCAAGAGATCAGGAATGTTGGGTTCAGTGTAGTCAACGGTTGCGCAGGGAAGTGATTTTGCCGAGAATAAGCTCAACAACTGTTTTGTGGATGTAAGGTGTTTATTAAATGAATGTATTTATTTATTAGGTATAAATTATTTAGTGACAAGAAATTTTACTTTTAAAAGTAGTAATGATTGATTCAACGAAATCAATATTAATTTTAAAAATCGGGTATCCATGAGATAATCAATTTTTGTATTTATTTGGTTCCTTCAATTTATTCTTGGAAATATTAATTTAATATTTAATAATATCGTAGTTAATAATACCATAAAGATTTCATTATAGCAGTAATATTTAAAATATTAAATGCTTTCGATATTTAGAAATATTTATTAAACATAAATCAATTCATTATGACGATTTTTTCCATCTTGTTTAATAGCTTACATACGAAATGGAATATTAATCAAATGTAATGTCCTTATTTAAGCATGGTGTGCATGTCATAATAAACGGTCTCTACAAGGGGTTACTGGGGGGGGGGGAGAAAAAATAATACATACAATATAATTTAAAGGATACTCGAAAAAGGTTTCAGAATTATGTATTTTAAAATATGTTGGATTTTTTCCGGCTTTAGTGGCATGGGATAAATTGATTGCCACAAAGAGTAGTCAATTCAACTTTTTTTACTTTTTTTTTTTTACAATTTTACATCAGTACCTTGCATGTAAAAGTACAAAGAGAGATCTACGACTCTCGTACTGAAACAGCAACTCCTTTATCTTTCCAGATTTTGGCTAATAGTGAATTTAAAAGATAGGTCTTGCCAGTGCCTCCTGAAGCATCCAAAAAGAAAAAACCTCCTTCGCCACTGGCAACATTTTGAATAACTGTGTCAAAACTAATCTTTGTTCTGATTTTAAAAGTGGAAGGGCTTCTGTTATTTGTTGCATTAAAGAAACAGTATCGCAATCTAGTTCTCGCATTAAATCACTTCTCACGTGGTCTGCTCATTCCGAAATCGGATAATTTTTTTCCAGTAATAGTAACCACTTGGTCTTCAACCTTTGTTAGCGCGTCATTGTAAATTAAATCATTGTATGAAGCATTCGGATTCTATTCTTGTACTCTGTGTGAAATATCATCCGCCTTGTCATTTGTATACTTTTCCTCACAATTCTTGAGATTTTGAAAGCCCACATGTCGCTATTAATATAGCGAAAAGCTATCTCTGCTTGGGCGCAGATTTGCATTATGTAGCCTTTCCAGAGTTGTATTCCAATGATTATCATTTTCTAATAACCCTTTTGCCTTACATACCTCTCGAAATGTTGGAAATTCCTGATTATTGAGCTTTTTGAGATCATTGAAAGAGGTTGGCCCACGCAAATGGTGTAAAAGCATAAAAACATATGGTTATTATTTATTTCAAATTAAATAAATTATATTAAATCGTCCCCTATGTTAACCCCTAACAGCCCATTTTTCGCATTAAAAAGTACCCTATGTCCTTTCTCAGGTTCTAGACCATCTCTGTACCAAATTTCATTTAAATCGGTTCAGTAGTTTAGGGGTGAAAGCGTAACAGACAGGCAGAGTTACTGTCGCATTTATAATATTAGTATAGATTAAACATATGTATATACTGAAGCAATTGTTGTATATTATAATTTTTTTTTTTATAATAACGACCGCGTCTTGACTGTGATGGTTTTGGACGATGTACAAGTAATCGATTATTTTAATAAATAGACTATTTAAAAAAATATAGAATTTGGAGAAAACATTACACAATTCCTTAAAAAAAATGGAAATTTACTTAATTGTCATTGTATACATTTATTCCATTTACTGGATGTATTAATATAATAGAGTTGTAAATTACATTGAATAAATTAAAAAAAATCATGTAGGCAAATAGACGGTTTTTACTGGCCATTGATAAAAAAAGAATTGGTAGGAATAAATGAGGTATGGAATAAACAAATAGAAGAAAACTATCAATTTAAAAACATTGTCTTGATTTTCAGAGTTATTCACAAGTGAGGGAATGATTAATAGACAAACACATATTCAATTGATTGGATTACAGCACTGCATTTATATTATTGTAATTATTTCAGTTAAAGATGGAGTAATTAATCATATAATATTAGTGAATAATTAAAACTAATGTTTGTTGCAAGGATGTGGCGTAGTGTTGAACTATAAAAAAAATTTCTCATGCCATTTTATAGACTGACCTTTACGGAACAATAAATTCTTTTACATTTTATAGCCCTATATATTGCTTTATAATTTTTTTAATCGACTCTCAAAAATACTAATTTTATTATTTAAAAATATATTAATTTTTTTTTTTATCAGATAGTCCTTTGCTGTTTAATTCTTTAAAATTTGTTATATACTTATTTAATGAAATTTCTTATTTAAACATATTTTTAAATAATTATACTTATAATTATTACCATAAACAATTAAATAATTTATTTATTTGCAGTTGTAACTTCAAATATTACTATGTTTGCTAAACACATAATTTTGGATGCCTTAGATTGTTATTTTAATTTTAAAAAATTTCGGATTATTCATTTATGCATATATTATTTTAACAATGAGTTCGAAATCTGACAAAATATAATAAGTAATTGCAGTAAAAACATAGCAAACTTCATAAAAAGAAAGTAAATAAAAGAACAATAATAATTAATATTACATAATAACAATAATAATTATAAGAAGCGAGGGGATGGTTGACTGGAAGATAGACGTAAGGAAGAAAATAGTTGGGGGTGCAGTCAAATAAAAACACTAAATAAGTGGTTACTTATTTAATTGAACATCATGACTTGTTCTCCTTTCAACATAGCGTTTATTTCACTTTGTTTTATCAGTGATATTTAAAAACAATTATTTGTTTTTCCAAATTAGGTTCCACATCTGTTTGCAAGATAAGGTGGTGTATTGATGGAAGCTCTGATTATTAAAATTGTGAGGAAACTCATTAATCATTTTCTTTGATACATTTTTTTCACGTTTTAATAACTGTTTTTTCTAGTTGAACTGCATGTGGGGTAAACAAATACGATCTGAAGGCTTTTTTCATACTTTTTTTTAATAGGGGATATTTTGTGAATGATTTTTTACCTACATTTTTGAAAATGTGGTATCTAAATAAAATCTGTAAATAGTATCTAGCCATCTCAAGGAGCCAAGGGCACTTGGATATCTACTCTTAGATGAATCTCCATGAGAATGACTTTTATCTCTTTGCCAGGAAACTAAATGTATTAATTGTGATCTCAATCTCTTCAGCGAAGCAGATAGACCTCAAAGATTCTTCCTTATGACTGGTATTCACCAAAGGATGTTTCAAATAGAATGGAACGAATATTTAAAAAAAATAACTTCGATGGTCAAATTTCATTTAAAAAAATGATTATGCTTATAAATGGTCAATAAACATGATTTACAATGAAAATTTTGAATTATTTGATGTCTACTGCAATTGAATAAAAAGTCAATACCGCTATTATACCGAACATAATATTATATCAGTAGTACCAATACGTAAACAAAATTATATTTTGAACTTTAGTACTTTTACTTGAGTACTTGAATTTTATGTTTCACTCGGACTTGAGATACTAGACTGAAACAGAAACTGCTCGTAATTTCAGGCTACTTCAACACTTACTAGAAAAACTAAGATCCCAATTACAAAATAATCATATACATGACTATTGTAAGACCTATTTGGACTTACGGAGTAGAGCTTTGGGGTTCCACTAAGCCATCGAATTCCTCTCAAATATTTATGCGGATAATTACTTTAAGGGTATTACGAATTTGGACAATAATCCGTCGTAAACATCGATTAGTACTATAGTGTATACTTCGCAAAGCTACGATTTTTTGATTCTAGAAGAATTCTGTAATAAGTGGCTACTTAAAGCATTTACAAATGAAAAAATATTTTATCTGAAAACAACGTCTTCAGTAAACTTTGGTTTTAGATTGTTATGAGCAATTATTTTTTATTCATCCGAAAGCTCAGGGAATTTCACAATTCAGATGGTTTGTATTAGATAGAGTCTAAAATCAATAGGAACCATTCAGTTTGTACAAAATTACCTATCGCTAAATTTTCTCATGACTTATTAACATAAAAAATAAAGAAATAAAACAATTCGTAGGCATTAAAACAACAGATTTGTATTTGCTCTTTTTGTAGCTGTCACTTTAAATCGCTTCGACCTTAACCTCAGACCTGTGTTCACGGTCGCGTTGTCCTCACATGTTCAGAATATTTTGCCTATGTTTCTTCTTTGTTTATTTTTGTTCTTTCTTTATTTTTGTTGAGGGAAATACTCTGCTAAAGTAATAAAGTGATAAAACTCTTAATGTGGCTACCCATTATTAGCAGAACAGGCCGGCGGTTGAGTTGATCTCACCCAAATTATCTGCCTCCATGACCGTTGGTTTAGGAACAGTACAGCCTCTCCCATTTACGGAACCCACTACTGTTAATGGGTTGTAGTGTCACAGATCATGTTTTGAAATTACTAATTAAAGTTCATAATATAGACAGATAAAATATATCAAATACAGCTGCAATCAGGATTGAAAACGAATCTACGAAGAACTCAAAGTGCACAGTCAGCGTTACTGATTGTGGGTGAGAATCTTTCTAAGAATGTCCTACGGTCGGATTTTTTCTATTTTGCGGTTAGGAAGTCTTAGCAATTGCGTAAATATGGATAGAGATCCTTCACAATGAAAAAAAATCTACCTGGAAATTCTCACGATTATTGTACAGGATGCAAATGCTACGATTTCCCGGGCTATTTTTAAAAAACTCGATGCATTTTTCCGGCTTCTATAACAGTCAACTAAAAAAAATCAATAGGTGATGTCTTCAATTGGCGTTAGGTAATTGTTTTTTACGATACCAAAATTTCCCATACAAAAATATTACTTTGCATCAAGGTGATATTTTTTTTTAGTGTATTGTAAATAGTAGATTTTAAGGAACAATATGAGGGAATGATGAAAAATTAATTTGGGAAAAATTTAAATTAGATTAGCTAGATTTAAATGAATTTGAATGAAGTATTAATGATTGTGGGGAATAATTTAGGTATCTTATCTTGAAACAAATTTTGTTAATTCCGAAAATTTACATTAGCAACACAACTTCGTCAATAAAATTGTGTATTCACTTTGATGTGAAAAATGCTTAAAAATTCAGTTTTGAAAAACAAAATTTCAATTCTTTAACTCAACTTGGATGTAAAGGCCCGAAAAACTTAACAGGACAGAATAGTAACTTTAGAAACAGAATAATATCGGATAGACTTTTCATTTATATACTTTCTGATATATGTTTCAGAAATTGACAATCCTTCATAATAGTAAAATAGTATAAACATTTTATATTCTAAAAGTTAATTAAATCTAACTATTCATATCTTTGACATAAAAAATGCTATTATTTTTCCTGTTTACCACCCAAAATACTTATTTTTTTTATATAATCATTTTCATAAAATTATCATTGTGAAGTAAGGTCACAGGATAAAATCATATCATCATTGTATACACATCCATATGTATGCATTTATTTTTTACTTTAATTTTTGTCGAGTGTTTGTAAAAGAATATCTTCTGAAGTTAATTCAAATATATGAAAAGTAATTCTGACGTTGTTTAAATTATTTATGATGAAATATTAATTATAGAGGTAAATTATTTTCTTTAATGAGACAGATATTGAAATAATCTCACAGAAGTTGAGTAATATTGGCTGATCAAACTAATAACTGTAGTTACATCGGATATTGGGATTGTTAACAAATATTATATTAAAGTGGAATTCCGTTATTTCCAGCGTAAAATCGAGTTTACAAAAGCAAATCTGATATTGAAGGCAAGACCATTTTAGCTACGGTCAAATATAACAAAGTGAATTTTAGGCAACCAAAGAAAGGTCAATTGTTTATTAGGAAATATTAATTTAAAATAAAAACAATCTCTCAAATTATTTGCTACAACCTCGAATTCGGACTATTAATAAATATCGAAATTACAGTTGGTTAAGGATAATTGGTACAAGTCTATGTCCTTGGAGGACTCCGAAGATCAAACTACCTCGTGAAAGGACTATAAATAAAAACACGTACCTGTAATGTCCTTAAATATTATGTTATTAGTGAAGGATTAAGAAATATTTCTTACAGTTCTTTCTCTATTCTTTACCTGAAATGAAAAAAAAAATATTAATACAAGTATTCTCTGAAGATATTTAATATTTTGGATTCACAGAGGAACAAAATAACAGCTTTTTGTTTCTGTAACTGTAAATAATATGTGAAATATCGACATGTTTTTTTTTTTTGGTTAACTCTCTTTTTCATTAACATTATATCTTCACTCTGAATATTAAATAGGTTTAGTTAACTTATATTTCACAAAAGTCAATGTCAACATAATGAAGTACAAATGAAAAACTCTGTTTGCTAATGCAATAAATTATCCAATAAATAAGCGTCTCGGTCAAAATAAAATAGAATTATAAATTAAAAACAAAATGTTTAACGTTCCTTCGACTACTGGAGCCATTAGCGACAAGTGCTCTTTTTTAATAAATGACGAGTTTTCAAATTAATTTATTCATTGAAATTTATAAGTGTATTATAACAATAAAATAAATAAATGCCAGGAATGGTACATAAAAGCATGGATAAAGAAAAATAGAGAAACTACCCAGTGGTGGTACTCATAAAAATTGGTTTATAATTCAAATTAAGAAGAACAAAATTTCTTTACTTATTTTCACATCGCATAAATCATATCCCTATTTGTGACAGATAGTTTTTGTTTTCACTTCCATACTTGTGAGCTACATTACAAGTATTTTATACGTTTATTAGTAATATTTCCAAGTGTCATTGAATGTTTTACTGTTATTCTTTCATTTCATTTATTACTAATTAGATCATTCTCATTTTTTTACTTACTTTTTATTCTTTTGGCTTACTTTTACATAAATGGTTTCTCGCCTCAATTCTATATCTCATATCTCATTGTTTTAATTCAAATATTGGAAATAATAACTCTATTTATTTTTATAAATTAAATCACTCCTACTGCTTTGCTCCAATAATTTCAGTTTTGTGGGCGACCTGTGGTCTAGTGGTTAGCGTGACAAACTACTAAGCCCAAGATCGCGGGTTCGTACCCGCAACCCGGCAGGTTGCCCTAGGATTTTTTGAAGGGAGTAAAAAATCCATAGTCCCTCGGAAGGAACCTTAAACAGGGGTCCCGAGCCTGTACGATGTCAGGTACTCGTTAAAATTCCCTATCCCAATTAAACCTGGATTCCGATTAGCCATAGCAGCATAAAGTGACGTTAAATGAACAAACAACAACACTAATTTCAGTTACACATATTATTTATTGATTTTATTTTCTATACCTATCCAGCCTTGAAGAAGGCCGGCAATGTGAGTCAAAACGTCGCTTTCTAATAAATGGTTCATCACTATTTAAGGAATTATTCCTTTGACCTCCACAGAACCATTTTCTTCCAGTATTATACTGATATTTCTAATTATATTAACATGTTTGTTATGATACTTCAATTATATGTTTTATTATCGAAATTATTAAATATTGTTCAGTCGTAGAATAAAAATTTCGTGAAGCTAGAGGCTGAGGTTGGCGATCATGAAGGAAGATCTCCTTGATGGTAGGAGATAGTGGGGGTCCCACGGCACTTGGAGGATATTACTTGCTCCTCTGACCTCGAGTCCTCCTGCCTAAGAAATATGTTAACTTATCGTCTTGCGTGGAAATCTTGGAAAGTATTACGAAATATTGACGAAACTGTTGGGAAGCAATGCTTCGAAGGACGGCTACAACTCGTGCTAGGCATTTAAAATCATAGATAAATATAAATGACTACATCAGAAATACACAAAATAGCAATCGAGTAAGTTTTATTGAAAACATACACACCGGAGTAAAAAGTATTACAGAAAGTCAAGGCACAATGCTCAATAATCAATGCTGAATAGGCACTGTTAATAAGTTAATTTTAATAATTTAGTCTTTTAAACATATTTGTTCTCTGTTATTATATACTTATATTATATATTATATGTTATTCAAGATAGTTTTTTTAACATTTATATGAACAACTATTTCTAAAAGATTCATGAAATGTTCTTCAAACAACGAAAAAAGGAATTCCCTGAAGTCCCGAAACCGTAACTAACAATCTTAAACCACTCGATCGGTTACAGAAATTAATATTCCATTCGCCCATAGTCGCCAGAAATCTTTCGATACCGTTACATATCGATTATCGAACCTACCACCGATACTAATCGATTCTGAATCATTATCATCGCATCGTAAACACTGTACTGTCGCCGATAGCAATAAAAGAACCGCAATAGAAAAGTGGTAAATTAAGGCTTTTCTGGCATGTTAGAGATTAAATTAATTTAAACGTGACCTAAAACCTATATATATATATATATTTATAATTAATTAAGAGAGTGTATTAAATAGAAAAAAATTCAAATTCCTACAAAAACATACTATAAACAATATTTTATATTAAACTAGAGAAAAATAAATTTATCTCAATATTATATAAAAAGGGTTTTTGTAACACATGTTATCGGCGTTACCTAGTAACGGATTGAGGAACTAGTTTTTATTCAGTCTTTTGTCGTGCTGGATCAGTTAAATCATAAATAGATACTTTTATAAATTGAAATATCATGTTCACGACTTCTTTAAGCCGTTAAAATACAGAATTGTTTTTAAATTTAATTAGTATTACAGTTGTACAATTCAATATAATAATTTAAAAAAAAAAAATTAATTAGAAAAAATGAAATGCACAAAATTGGGTTTTTGGTAAAAAAGATATTACCTATTTCTTCAGCTTTGAGAAAAGAATCGTGCTAAAAATAAAATTTAATAAATGTATCTATTGTATATTTACCACTAAGATAGATAGATTTATTATGGGACTAGGTTCGTTTAGAATAAAATAAAACTGCATTTATATACATAGACTAAATGATTATCAAATAAGAAGACAAAAGACTATTTAAAAAAATTTAGTACCAACCGACAAGAAAATTCGCTAACTAAACTAAAACAAAAGAACAAGTACTTTGACTAATTGGTTTGTTTTTGTTACCTATTGACCATTCCGTATATTTATACGAATGTTCAATAATTATTAATTACTTTTATAAATCATATAAACCAAAAAGTAGTCTAGGCGAAGGTGAAAATGTTCGAACTTCAAAATAACTGACCATACACACTTCACAGCAATGCCAGAATTTAAAGTAGGAGATCTTCAGGTTTTCAGTAAATAGTTTTCAGAATTTATTTTGAGCTCCAACCTGAACCATCTTCTCCATTTATAAAAAAATGCAAAATGCTGCGCAAATTAAAAACATTCCTAGAGAACGATTTTTTAAGATCCAACTTATGCATTTTTTAAGTTGTTTTCTCTCGTAGAGCAGTTTTGGCCAAATATTCCTGTCACGCTCAGCCAGTTACGAAGATGAAATATTTGATGATATAATTCTGATGAACTTTTAAAAGTGGGTACCCTTGAATTTTGTCGTGAATCTCTACATTTAAGTTAGATAGTATGGTTAAAGTATAGGTACCAGAATGTTAAAACGTATCCGAACTTCTCAATTTTATGCATTATCTGTTAGTGAAAGCAAATATATATATTTTTTTATCACTTCCGCTGAATTTCTTTCAATTCCTTGAACCTGTTACATTTACGAAATATCCTGGATGTATATTCGATTGTATTGCGATATTGCGCAATGGAATGTTCAGATTTCCTTGGGAACAACCTGGTATAATATCAGCTCTGAAGTCCTTACATAAATGACATGCAATAAAACTTATTTCTCAACAATGGAATGAAAAAGCAAAATTGCTCTCGCGTTCATCGCAATGTGTGATACCTAGTTTCCAATTAGGGTAGAATTAAGTGAAGAATTTTATTATTCCTCTCGAATGTACCTTGAAGATCTCTCGTAGCAAATTATTGCCCATTTATGTACCGCTATTACATGTCATCAGAAGGGACAATCAAAGACACGAGAAGCAAGAGTATGGCAATGATTTATCCAGTTGTATAATGGAAAATTTAGATGGCATATGTCATTTACGACGATCTCTGGGAACATTCCGTCTTCTGTGATTGCGAAGAACTCCAGTGTATAATCCCCGTTTCTTTGAATTTTCCAACTTATTTTCAGAATATTACAATATTACCGTTACAATTTCACAGGCATGGATTATTCGAATGTGAACATATTTAAATAATTCACATTCGGGAACTTTTTTTTATTTTATGAAAGTCTTATATATCTTTATATATTACCGTAAATATCTTGTGAAAGTAGCATCAATTAAAATATTTATTGAATGAGAAATCTTCACAATGGTCGATGAAAGAATGGGAACACCGGCCATTAGTGGATTAACTCTTGAACGCAACTTAAGGATTAGAAACCTGTTCAGGAAATAAATTTTAAAATTAATAACTATTAAAAATAAATCCTCCTGTGAACGTCTCATTCTTTATCCCAGCAACTTTTGCCCATTAAGTCAACTTTCATCGCATAATAAATAAATGCTATTGCAATTGTTTTTAAGTTATGTGAAAGATGTAGGAACAAGCTTTCGTAGAAATGGACTTTTGTCAAAATGGATTCGGAGACGATCATAATGTACATATCTGTTGAAATCTTAAAATCTATTATTATTGCCGTTAAAATAATTCTTTTACTCCATATAAGGAAGGTAAATACAATATAGTACTCACTTGCTGCAAGATCTTCCGTTTTGTGAGTAGCAACATCTCACATCGACTGAAAAATCAGAGGATAATGCAAAACTCCATTATGCAGCAGATGGGAGGATACGCCAACGAAGGAAGCACTTCATGAACGGCTGTAACCCGACCATTTCACAACGTCTATCCTTTCTCTTGCTCTTTGAGGTCTTAGTTTTATCAGATCCTATCAGATTTGTAAGTAGCTCTGGCTTTGGTCACTTTGTAAAGGAAAAGAATTTTCTCGTTGTGATTTATCAAAATATGGAGTACTTTTATATTCAATAGGTTAATTTACAGATACTGTAAACACCCATTTCATTACAAAATACTCATACACATGACTATTATAAAAATCTATTAAGACATGCGGAGTAGAGATTTGGTTCCAATAGGCCATCGAATTCTTCTATTATTCAATCCTTACAATCCAAAAAGATCCGAAAAATCATCCAGGCTCGTTACTCTATTATGAATAAAATCACCCATAATGACCCATTTGTTGATGATTTGGCCCGAAGCCAATATCAACCCTTTCATGACAAACTTTATTCCCACTCAAACCCACTAGTTTTATACCTACTAACCTCTACAATTCCCGATAATCCTCAGAGGCGTCTGAAAAGAAGATGACCCTCATAAATTTCTAAGTTGAATTTTTTATTCTAACAGTCTTTATCTCTGACCATTACTTATTTACCATTCTATTTACTTGCCATATTATTATAATAGAGTTGCAAATTTCAATAAATAATTTTTCGATCTAATAGTTTTTTTGGTGGTACTGGCATCTAGCTTAGGGTTCTAACCTCACTAAGCCTTTTACTATAATTCATGTTTATATTTAGTACTCACAAACTTACATATTGTTTCTCAACATGGTTAAAATTAGTGCCGCTATTATGATTTTTAATATTATTATCATTGTAATTTTAAATTAAACAAAATAAGTTACTATTGGGAAAGAGGAAAAATCGAAGTATATCGATTGATATCATTGTTCACATTAGGAACAGCAATAATAAAATCATGATATTCCATAATATACTCCTTGGTAACACAAGGGCTAAATACAGTCTAACTTGTATATCTACAATCTATATACACTGTTCTGCAAAAAAAAAAAGTTTTGCTCCCTTGAGAAGTTGTTCCTGATTTTTATATTTTCATATGTGCTGAATTCGAATCTGAAGTCAAAAAAATTCTACCAAGCACCATTTTTTAGAGATTAGAGGTTGTTTTTGAAAAAAAAAACACTTTTTTTATAAATTTAATAAACTTATTTTTTGTGAAAATCCATAAAATATAAAATAATAAATTATTTAATTCTGTACTCAATTAATGTGTATATTTTTTCCTTTTGTACTCTCCATCACCTGTCCGCAAGCATCTTCTCATTACTTTTATCGCTGTACCTTTTTTTCCATCTTGGCTATGTCTTGATGAAACGGTTCTCCGTGTTCATCTGAAACTGCTCCCAAGTTTGGGAGAAAAAATCCAAAAGGGGAAAAAAAAATGATTTTTTAAGGACGTGTTGCAACCCATGGCCTTATATCATGAAAGCAATTCTTCCACAATTTCATTGTAATTTGTTGCTATTTTATTCCCCAAAAATTGTTAACACACGTTTTCGAATGCAGTCCAGGCTCTTTTTTCTGTTGCATTTAATCGTATTTCAAATTCAACGTCCTTAAGAAAATCACGAATTTGAGGCCCCATAAAAATCCCCTCTTTAATCTTTGATTCACTTAATCTGTGGAACTTCTTTTTCAAGTAGAAAAAACGTACTCCTTCCTTGTCCATTGCTTTCACAAAATTCTTCATGACGCCTAATTTGATATGGAGTGTTGGGAGTAGAATTGTCTTTTTTGTTTTTTTAGTTTAGGAGGAGGGCCTGGGGCAGGCACCTGGGGAAGGCCGCCAGTAGGCAACAATCCCTTCTTTTGTGAATGTTAGCCCACAATTCCTGAAGCCTAATACTTATGCTCTCCCATTTTTTTTTATTTTGTAATACATTATAAAAGCTTCAAAATTAAATAGGCTTTTTTATTTTTTGTTAAAGTTTTCAGTGATCAAACAATTTTCAAAATGTCTAAAAACGCCTAATTTTTCGACCTAAACACAGATTTGACAAAACATGGTGCCTGATGGAGATTTTCTGACTTCGGATTCGTGTTCAGCACACTTCAAAACATAATAAAACAACATTTTTGTTGAAGGGAGGATTTTGATGCAGAACAGTGTAATCATTGCTGCTATATTTGCCATGTTATTAAAAGAAGAGGGAGAAAAAATGTTAAAACTAAATAAAATATTTTTGTAATGGTCTCCTGTACCGCTTATGATATCATGTTCTATTTTTACAAACAGAATAACTGAACTTTATAAAACATATTAATTTTCTAAAGAAATCTGATTTCATTTCTGAGACAAAATTAGTATTGGTACAGTTGTTTGTTTGTTCATTTAACGTCACTTTATGCTGCTGTGGCTAATCGGACGATGCTACAGTGGGAGCTCTAAATTTTGCCTACCCAGGTTTAATTAGGATAGGGATTTTTAACGAGTACCTGACATCGTACAGGCTCGGGACCCCCGTTTAACGTCCCTTCCTAAGGACGGCGTAACTAAGGATTTTTTCTCCCTTAAAAAAATCCTAGGGTCACCTGCCGGGCTACGAACCCGCGATCTTGGGCTTAGTAGTTTGTTACGCTAACCAATAGACCACAGGTTACCGTTGGTACAGTTGTAATATAGCTTTAGTCTTTATAATGGTATCAGAGAAAGAAATGTACTTGCACATATACAAACTTCATGTAAACTATCAAATGGCATATATGTAAGGTGTTATGGCATGATATGATCTTAGTCGAACATGAGTATATTGTAAGAAGGTAACTTTGGCTAAGACGTAATGCGACAATAGGCAAAAGGAAGATGTTTCTAGCTTACAATATCCTTTCACTGGCATTTGCCCGATGCAGCTCTCCGTTTCCTAGGAATTCTTCGCCAATCATTTCTTTACATTTTACCCAGGATGTACCGTGGTACCAGGCTCATATTTACATAACAACTTTCAATGTGAACTTTTATGTAAAAGTTTCAGAAATTCCAATCGTAATAACATGGAAAAATCCATAAATTCGCTTTTGAACATACGTCCGTTTGTATGAAACTCAGGTTACGAAAGATTTGTCAATAGCAGAAATATATTGGAGTTAATTGTCAGTGTAACGTGGACTTTTTCAAGAGTTTTATACTTCTATTCACAAAGACCTTAAATATCAATATTAATATTCACTAATTAATAGAATAGAATAGAAAAATAATTTTATTCTGGGACCAGGTCCCTCAAGAATTAACAAATGTGTACAAAATTTAATAAATATATATCTGGCCAAAGGGCTACATTATTAAAACAATAAAATATTTAAATAATATCTGGACAATAAATTTAAACTTAAGAGGTATGTTCTGGTAGAGAAGAAAAAAACAACATACATTTAAAAAAAATTTATTTATTGATATTTACAACTGTATAAAAAAAAATACATCAAGTAAATGGGCTAAGCGATACATAATGACATGTGAAAATGACAAGTAGAGAAACTACCCACTAGTAGTACTCAAATCACAAGTTCAACTAAGAAGTCACGGAGCCATCTTCTTTTCAGACACCTCGGAGGATTATCGGGAATTGAAGAGGAAGCTAGGTTTAAAACTAGAGGGTTTGAGTGGAAATGAAGTTTGTTATGAAAGGATAGATAGCGGGTTCGGCAAAATCAGCAACAAATGGGACATTAAGGCCGTTATGGATGATTTTATTCTTAACAAAATAAGGAGCATTAAGGATTTTACGAAGGATTTTGGATTGTAGGGATTGGATACGAGAGGAATTCGATGGCTTAGTGGAACCCCAAAGCTCTACTCAGTAGGTCCAAATAGGTCGTATGATGGTCATGTAGATGAGTCTTTTGTAATAAATTAGAGCGTTTGTCCAGTAAGTGTTGAGTTGTCTGAAACGTCGAGCGGTTTCTTGTCTTTTCAGTCTCGTATGAGGAATCCAGGTTAATGGTTTGTCAAGATGCAACCCTAAGTATCGGATCTGTTCTCCAGGCACCAGTGGGATATTATTAAAGGATACTGAAGGGCAGGAAGTCATTATAATAGGTAAAAGTACGTAAGGTAAAAGTGATTTGATGCGATTTTTGAGAGTTTATTTTTATTCTCCAGTTTTGACACCATTCTTCAAGATCAGTGATATGTGATTGGAGGCTTTGGGATGCAATAAATGGATTGGTGTTGACTGATAATACACATGTATCATCAGCATACGTGGTAAGGATAGTATTAGGATGAGTCGGGATGTCAGCTGTATAAAGGATTGGGCCAAGGATACTACCTTGAGGCAACATAAATTTAAAATTAAAATAATTAAGCTGAGAGAAAAAATAAAATAGAAGCAACTATCAATATAAAAAGTAATATCGTTATGAGTGAAGATTATTTACAGTAATTCATCAACCATTTCTGATGAATATGAGCTATTAATATTACTGATTAGGAATCATCTTTTTGGGAATGTAGGAGATTTATGAAAAACTTGGATTTGAAAGTGGATAAGACGCATGCCGGATATCAGGTGGGAGTGAATTCCAAAGTGCGGTGGAAAGGGCGGGAAAGAAACGCAAAAATGTTTGGTTTTGTGGGAACGGGCATGAAGGTCGGGAAAGTGAGATCTTGTGCCCAAGGATTGGATGGTGGATTTAAATTGTAGGTGACTATAGATGTAAGTAAAACTAATCGTGTAGTTAAAACAATAAATCCTTTCTGATTATCAATTGGTAATGCATTGCCTATTAAAATTTACTAGTACGTTCTATTACGCATTTCAACATTCCTTTTCCAGAAAATGACAGAAACTGCAACGAGAGAGCAGCCATGCAGCTAACTAAGTAACTTAGATACAAGACGTTAATTGGATATCAACGTTTCACAACCCAGTTATCTTGTGAACTGGGCTAGAATTATCATTTTAAATGTTCACAGTTTAGAGGAAAATCCGTTTCGCGGCCCAGTTAGCACTGACAGGGCAAGAGTATTGTTCTTTATTCACAATTCCCATCTTAACCGACAATGGCACTCTCGAGAGAGCTTGATTGTTTTAAATAAGATCCTTTTTAAACATTGCTAATTATCGGATCAAGACAGTAGTGGCAAATACATTTTTTATTCTTCTAGCTATGGATCGACCTGTGGGATCTGGAGTTCATCACGGGCTGAAATAGCCTCTCTAATGTGGGTACCCTGAATTGGGAGGAAACTGGCGGTTGAGTGCGACCCCGTTGAACCGTAGGGTTATCGTACTAAAGTGCTTTTTATAATTAAGTTGAGAAAGAACGATTGAAAACAGATCAAAATATACTCACTAATTCTTCGAGTACATGCAATTTTTTCCATCTAGCAATACCGTGTGACTTAATTTTACACCTAACATAGTTGTCATTAGCCAAAAACCTAGTTTTCATGTAAAGGACAAACTGACGGCTTTCAAAAGGGAATTCTTTATGAAGTTTTCCATATCATTAGATGTTGAATTTGTCTAACTTTTTTAAAAGGAACTGAAAAAGTTTTGTTTTATTATGGGTAATATAATACACCAAATTATTGTAGTAATATCTTTTAAATTAAACGCATTATATAAACATAACATTAACTAAATTAAGGTTCTGAATCAAACAACTAAAAACCAAAAACAAATATTTTTTACTTGAGCAAGAAATTAAATTTTAGTCAAAATTCTGCGCCCTGGGTAAACGTCACTAATTTCCCTCTGCCTTTCTCATCTCCCAAATTTAGGATGACCCCAAATAATGTAAGATACTTCTAGATCAGGTAATGAATTTATAAATATATTTCTTAATGTTTATTTATGTAGGTTCAATAAGACAACAGACATTTTAAATTTGCATACACTTCAGACTATTCGCTCCGGTGCTCGCGATATCTGGAGTCGGTATCGACCACCTGTTTCCTACAGCTGTCGTTTCCTCTTCGGCCATGACATCCTCAGGGTACTCCCAGGCCCATTTAATTTCGAACTATATTTACGGGAGTAACCACACACTGTAAGAGTTGAAATAGGGTCATCCAATGCACTTGTTTCTACAAGGTACAATAAAAGCTAATTATGCAGCTAATTATATAATTTTAATTAAACGCAGCTGGTCACTATATCTGCAGCATGACAATCATGATAAAAACATACAATCCAAGAAAAAGAAGACTTTAATTTAAAGAACCTTAGTAACTAACTTAAACAATTGACTGATCTATTTTAGGGATTACGTAGTCAAAATTATAAATTGTTTGATATTAATATTATACGACTTAGAAAAGGCCTTAGATCAGTGGTTCCCATCAGTACCCCCCCCCCTGGGCAAATTAAAGCCATCCCCCCCTTCAAATGAAAGTCTTCCGCGCCCCCCATTGCACAATAAATTGTATGTACATATGAAGAACAAAACAATAATTACATTGAAAACAATACATTTAGTCATAAGATACACCATTTTAAGTTTCAATTTGAGATAACGAAGAACAAGAAATAGAAAAGTAAATAAAATTAACTAATTTTTTTTAAAAACCCTGACTTTTTTTTACAACCCCCTCCCCCCCCAGGTTAGGAAACTGCTTTAGATAGTAATATAAGACAGTTGACGGTTTTATGCTTTATAAACTGCCAGTCATGTTAGGAACTCGTAACTTTGTTTTCTTTCCGAATGGTTTTAAATTATATAGATCCAGGTATTATGTTAAATTCGCTATCAATTATCTCATGATGACTCCTGTATGAAAAATGTTACCTAACCTCCGTTTAAGGATCAAAGAATGATTAAAATTTGATTGATCTTAGTATACATAAAAAACAAATGTACCATTACGACACATGAAAATTTTTGATGCAATTGTATAAAATTATTGTATAATTATAAGCTGTAGGAAAATTATTTTCGTCCGAATAATCTGGGCGCTATGGTCGTTTTTACTCTGTTAACGAAGTGATTACAGAGATCCTGAATCAAATCAAGATTATGGTAAATAGTTAAAAAAATTTAAGTATCTAATTAATTTTTACTTAGCATGTTTTTTTCATAGGAAATGCCTCATTTTTTGATTTTTTAAGTTTTTATTTAATTAAATTATTAAGTAGATTAGGGAGAGGAGTGGCTCAGTGGTAGAGTACTGAGTTACCATGCCGGAAATCCTGGTTCAATTCCCGCTGCAGGCCATGATTTTTATTTAGTCTGTTTGCAGCGGGAGATGGATCATAAAGGATCTAGGACCCTCCTGGGGCTCACTCAGCCTCTATAAAATATTATAAAAATAGGGTACCCAAAATAAGGGGGAAAAATCTGGCGATCGAGCGTGACCTAGGACAAGTCACCTCCTTGCAGAACCGTTGTCCATGAAACAGTACAGTCTCTACCATGTACTGAACCCTAGACCCTTCATGGGTTGTAGTGGTACAGGTTTTTTTTGTTTTTTTTAAAGTAGATTATATATATTCTTTCTCAAATGTAACATCGGAAATAGTATATCTTATTTTTTACCATAACTAAACAGATATTTCACAGTAAAAGGTGGGTTAAAAAATAATCCAGTGTCTCTACAATTCATTTATGTCTTGAGTTCAGTCCATGGTAGACTCTACTATTTGTAGGACAACGGTTCCACAGGTGGATGTTTAAATATGTAGAATATCTTCAACCAGTAAGTTCTTCCCCAAAATTAGGGTAGTAACTTAATTAAGGCTGGGAGAGCCTCAGGAGGGTCTGCAGATTTCCATCCATATCGAAAAAAGTAATTAATAATATTGAAAAAAAATTTATGTTTCATTACACCAGGCCTCTAACATTTTTTAAGGGAGGGATTAATGAATATTACGTTTGGTGTATATATAGTATTGATTGCATTTAATTTATATCGAAATAGCTAAATATCAACATAATATCGTTATTATTGGCATATAATATGTAATGATAGTTTAAATCTATACATATAAAATGCTTTGTCCTGAATGACAGAGGGATCAACGCACAGCATAAACCGCTGATCGTAGAGACCTGGAACTTGGAGGGTGTATTCTTTGTATGACGTATGCTTCCGATAAGAAAGGATTTTCCGAAATTCTACTCCTAAGGGGGTGAAATAGGGGGGCAAAGTTTGTATGCTTGCTCAAGTGTTTCTTACACGCAAAATCTGGATATTTTCGCTGAACAAAACAAATCAAGTAACATAGTTCACTTCTCGCTGCTGCAGTACGACAAGTGAAACCGTTATACTAAGTAATCCTTTTCAATTAATTCAATATCATTACTTAATAATCCTTTACTGACACGAACAACAGTAAACTTCTGTCTGTCCCGTTCGTTAATCAGTGTCTATGTATGTTTCACGGCTGTGCTGATCCATCTGTGATGAAATTTTGATATGGATAATCTCAAGCCTGGAGTAGGACATAGGCTACTTTTTATCAAAACACCAAACAGGCGAAATTTAGATAAAACCATAACCTGATTGACTAACACACCTAGCGGTCAACGCACAGCAGAAACCACTGAATTTCGCAGATAGGTTCTTTGTATACCTCAAATGAGCCCTAAGAAGGAATTTGGACAGTTTCACCCACACGGGTTTCATCCTTAATATAATAGGGGTTCAAAGATTGTATGGAATCCGTGAGTTTTAAAGTTGAAATTTCGGATTAACGAGTAACTTATATTTAAAAAAAAAATTATTTATTTAAAATGATCTGTCACGAAGATTATGTGGCAGACCAAATTCCAAGCGAGCGAAGTTGTGGGCAAAAGCTTTAGAATAAGGGGAAACTGCTTTAGATAGTAATATAAGACAGTTGACGGTTTTATGCTTTATAAACTGCCAGTCATGTTAGGAACTCGTAACTTTGTTTTCTTTCCGAATGGTTTTAAATTATATAGATCCAGGTATTATGTTAAATTCGCTATCAATTATCTCATGATGACTCCTGTATGAAAAATGTTACCTAACCTCCGTTTAAGGATCAAAGAATGATTAAAATTTGATTGATCTTAGTATACATAAAAAACAAATGTACCATTACGACACATGAAAATTTTTGATGCAATTGTATAAAATTATTGTATAATTATAAGCTGTAGGAAAATTATTTTCGTCCGAATAATCTGGGCGCTATGGTCGTTTTTACTCTGTTAACGAAGTGATTACAGAGATCCTGAATCAAATCAAGATTATGGTAAATAGTTAAAAAAATTTAAGTATCTAATTAATTTTTACTTAGCATGTTTTTTTCATAGGAAATGCCTCATTTTTTGATTTTTTAAGTTTTTATTTAATTAAATTATTAAGTAGATTAGGGAGAGGAGTGGCTCAGTGGTAGAGTACTGAGTTACCATGCCGGAAATCCTGGTTCAATTCCCGCTGCAGGCCATGATTTTTATTTAGTCTGTTTGCAGCGGGAGATGGATCATAAAGGATCTAGGACCCTCCTGGGGCTCACTCAGCCTCTATAAAATATTATAAAAATAGGGTACCCAAAATAAGGGGGAAAAATCTGGCGATCGAGCGTGACCTAGGACAAGTCACCTCCTTGCAGAACCGTTGTCCATGAAACAGTACAGTCTCTACCATGTACTGAACCCTAGACCCTTCATGGGTTGTAGTGGTACAGGTTTTTTTTGTTTTTTTTAAAGTAGATTATATATATTCTTTCTCAAATGTAACATCGGAAATAGTATATCTTATTTTTTACCATAACTAAACAGATATTTCACAGTAAAAGGTGGGTTAAAAAATAATCCAGTGTCTCTACAATTCATTTATGTCTTGAGTTCAGTCCATGGTAGACTCTACTATTTGTAGGACAACGGTTCCACAGGTGGATGTTTAAATATGTAGAATATCTTCAACCAGTAAGTTCTTCCCCAAAATTAGGGTAGTAACTTAATTAAGGCTGGGAGAGCCTCAGGAGGGTCTGCAGATTTCCATCCATATCGAAAAAAGTAATTAATAATATTGAAAAAAAATTTATGTTTCATTACACCAGGCCTCTAACATTTTTTAAGGGAGGGATTAATGAATATTACGTTTGGTGTATATATAGTATTGATTGCATTTAATTTATATCGAAATAGCTAAATATCAACATAATATCGTTATTATTGGCATATAATATGTAATGATAGTTTAAATCTATACATATAAAATGCTTTGTCCTGAATGACAGAGGGATCAACGCACAGCATAAACCGCTGATCGTAGAGACCTGGAACTTGGAGGGTGTATTCTTTGTATGACGTATGCTTCCGATAAGAAAGGATTTTCCGAAATTCTACTCCTAAGGGGGTGAAATAGGGGGGCAAAGTTTGTATGCTTGCTCAAGTGTTTCTTACACGCAAAATCTGGATATTTTCGCTGAACAAAACAAATCAAGTAACATAGTTCACTTCTCGCTGCTGCAGTACGACAAGTGAAACCGTTATACTAAGTAATCCTTTTCAATTAATTCAATATCATTACTTAATAATCCTTTACTGACACGAACAACAGTAAACTTCTGTCTGTCCCGTTCGTTAATCAGTGTCTATGTATGTTTCACGGCTGTGCTGATCCATCTGTGATGAAATTTTGATATGGATAATCTCAAGCCTGGAGTAGGACATAGGCTACTTTTTATCAAAACACCAAACAGGCGAAATTTAGATAAAACCATAACCTGATTGACTAACACACCTAGCGGTCAACGCACAGCAGAAACCACTGAATTTCGCAGATAGGTTCTTTGTATACCTCAAATGAGCCCTAAGAAGGAATTTGGACAGTTTCACCCACACGGGTTTCATCCTTAATATAATAGGGGTTCAAAGATTGTATGGAATCCGTGAGTTTTAAAGTTGAAATTTCGGATTAACGAGTAACTTATATTTAAAAAAAAAATTATTTATTTAAAATGATCTGTCACGAAGATTATGTGGCAGACCAAATTCCAAGCGAGCGAAGTTGTGGGCAAAAGCTAGTTCAAAAAAGTCCGAAATCAAGTTTTAAGCTTAGAAAGCCGAAACTCAATACCGTAATGGTATTGAAAGGGACAAAATTTGAATATGGAATACAGGCAGCCAAGAACAATGCCTATTACCGTTAAGGTGACTGACTTAAAAAAAAACCTCTAAAGATAGTAACATGAGCATACAATACCAGAGATTTTTTTTTGTTTAACCCACCCTCTATGTAGATTATATATTTATTAATGAAAAAATATACGTTTCCGATACTCAAATTTTAATCTCGACATTATGATTTACCCGGAAAAGGTATCGACGATATATCGGTGCGTTGCGGGCAAAAGGCAGGAAAATCGAAGACAAAAATAGTAGCGAACAAAAAAGTTGATACACTAGAAATATCTACTTAGTTACAAGAAGTTATTAGAATCGCAAAGGCAATACTTACGAAAAGTAGAAATAACCAGTTATTACTTTAGTAACTAGTTCTTGCCCATTGTAACTAGCTCTTGGCTTAGTAACCAGTTATTAGAGAAGCTTTTAACTTTCATTTGAAATTCTCTAAAACCAGCTTGAGAAGACTGCGGTATGTCTTTGACTTTCCAGGGCCTTATACTTCGCTGGTGAAAACTGCCATTACTGAAATATGCTCTGGAGTTCTGACCGGTCTTTCTCAGAAGGAAACACTTAGTATGTTCTTTAATGAACTGACCATACTTTCTTTCGTCGGAGGGCATTATTTCCGTTAAATCTTATGAGTTTTTAATGTTACTTAATTTTATTTTTTTGGAATATATCACATCGGAAAAAAAGTAGAAAAATCGGTAAATTTTTATATAATAATCATCTTAGATAATATTGCTTTGATTATCATTATTAACACGCTTTTCTTAGCTTTGCTTGAACATTATGTACACATGTAACGGAATCGATGAATTGTCGGCCATTTTAAAACATTTAATTAAATTGCTACATTGCTCACTGCTCAAGGACTGATGCCAATACAATAATTGAATAAGTTTGTTTCATTTATCCTGAACAGAATCTTGAGGTTAAATTAAGGATTTTTAATATCCGAAGACACTGTTGAGTCTTTTTCCCAATAAACAGGCGTGTACTAAGGCATATATGGCCTAATCTTTGAAACAAGCCAATGACTACTGGCGGGATCAGCTGGGGAGTTTATTATATTTTGAAACGCTTTAATAGCAAACAAAACTAAAACGTAGAAAATAATTTTCAATAAGTTTGAAATGAGAATAGTTACAAAAAAAAATATTATGCTTAAAAACGTGTGATTTTTAAGATAGTTCTATAATGACTCTCCTGTAACAAATATTATTCATCAAGCACCCCACGCATTTTTTTATGGTAAGATGAATTTAATTTTGTCGTAACTCTATTAACTCTATTATATTAACTTATTGAAAATTATTTTATTATTTTAATTTTTATTTTCTAATTTCTGTTAGAAACGGGTAAAAATATCTCTTCAGCATTGGATTGAGGGAATCTCAAAATGAAATATTTGCTGTAATCTGCAAATAGAAAATTTTTGGGATTATACGAGTATTTTTTGCGTACAACTCGAAGAAAAACATTTAAGTACAAACAAAATACACAATTATTATAATTATATAATGTATTAGCCTTCAGGTACATTATCCTGCCACGGTAAGAGGCGGAAATAAAAGGACACAAGAAGAGTAATAAAGACACAAAGCGGCCTTTGGTAAGGAACCTTCTCCGTGAAGTGAGCGGGTAATAGCCTGCTCTAGATACGTGTTGGAACACGGCATTTAGCTAACAGTAAAGTTCTCTTCTCATGGATCACGTATCTTCGGATATCTGAGGAGCCATGTCGATCCAAGAGGAAGGCGGGCAATGCGGTCACGGTAGTCAACGGTGCCTGGAGTACCAGGTCTTTCGGTAAAAATATAACTTTTAATAAACGGTCAATATATTTATACCTCAGCGTTTTATCTCTAATAACAATATTAACTATAATAAAAAAAAAGATTTATTTGTTATATAATACTATACCATCGTATTATAATTGTATTTGTATTATACAATTATTTGTAATCATACAGCAAAGAGGTCGTCATTCTCATGAACTTGATTCGTTGAGGGTTGAATTTCTGTTACATTTAAAACTAACCTGCAACTGTCTTCGGAATGAATTGTACCGAATAATTTAAAAAAAAAAACCAAAGGGACTTTATATCTACTTTTCTTGACTGATAATAAATAAATTTTATTTCCAGTTCTTTAGATTCACTCTGAGGAGCGGAGTGGCTCAGTGGTAGATCACTGAGTTGCCATGCCGGAAATCCTGGTTCAAATCCCGCTGCAGGCCATGACTTTTATTTAGTCTATTTGCAGCCGGAGAAGGAACATATAGGATATAGGACCCCTCCCCCACCCAGCCTCTATAAAATATTATAAAAATAGGGTACCCAAAGTAAGGGGGGAAAATCTGGCGGTTGAGTGTGACCTAGGACAAGTCACCTCCTTGCAGAACCATTGTCCATGAAACAGTACAGTCTCTACCATGTACTGAACCCCAGAGCCGGTCACGGGTTGTAGTGGTACAGGTTTTTTTTTAGATTCACTCTATTCGTTAAACTCCCTATTGACGATGTTTAGCCTATTAGTGGTTAGTCTATATTGTTCTCATGATAATGCCCTTACAGTAAAAATAAATAAGCTACTGGTGAATTATATCAGATAATAGATAAAAAAGAATGCACTAGTCTAAAAAAAAAATGACATGTAAAAATTGAATGTTTTCCATCAATCGATCTAAATGTTCAATATTCTGTAAGTATATATGTATTCAACTATATTCTGTAAGTATGTATCTATAGATACAAAGCAGTTTATCTCTAATAATAATGTGTAAAGCAGTTTAACATAATCATTCTCATGAATTTGATTTGTCCAGGATTTAATTTATGTTACTTTTAAAACTAGTGTGTAACTATCTTCGGGTTGAACCCGTAAATTTGAACAATTTAAAAAATAATTAATGGGACACTATAATATATTTATAAATATATATTTATTTATTGATTTAAAACAGTAAGTATTGTGTTTCTTTCACCACACTTGGGTGAAAAGTATTACTTGTAAACGTTCCCTTAGCCTGCCATCGTAATCTCAACTTATGATGAGAAGGGAACAATTTATTATCCGTAATACATATTCGTGTATAGTTTACAATAAACATTATAGTGTATTGTGTATATTGTGAAATACATGATGAGCGGCTGACAACTATAGCATTCCAAAGTAGGGCAGTAGAACTCATAAATAGCTATGACTCACGCGTAACCGTTCCCTGATCGTATCCAATCTTCAACTTCATTAACTTTGTCACCTCAACATTGATTATAATAACTTGTTACTTGTGTAACTGTTATTTTTATTCTGAGTTGCTGATAACCGTAAAAAGTTTCGGATAGTACTAAGGTTGGAACAGTTGCAGATGTAGCGACCAATAGACTAGCCAGCCAGATCTAATCAGAACAGAAACAGATTTCCTCACTTAGGTAAGCAAGTAGCCTTTATAAAGGAATATAATATAATATTTTAATAATTTTATTTTATTGTTGTAATTATTAGGTTTAACGTTGGGTCGTAAATCTTAAAATAAATTGGCCCCTTACTATAATTAATTTAGATTAAAATGGGAGGGTAGGGGACCTATCAGCATAAGTAACACTTTGGATACTTATACTGACAACTTAGAATGAATTTTATTAAAGCGTTTTATTAATTGGCTACGGAAGCAACTTTACACATTATATCCACAGCCCCGGTGAATAAGTGGTTAAGTCTAATATTCTCCCTAATGAGTTTCTTGTACATAAGTAAGCGGAATCGAATTTTCGTAGTGTGTAAGGGCCTAGTAAGGCACTAGCTTGAAAAGGAGTTATTACATATGTTACAACTCCATTTCAAGCCAAAGCTACTTGAATGATACGATCCCGGTTTTCTGAAAGAAGTTAACTCTCTCTGGACAAAATCCGACTTAACCACATATTCACAGGGGCTGTAGATATAAATACATATGAAGTTTCATTCATTATTTTAAAAATTTTCCAAACTCATACATGAATTCGAATGCTTTCAAATTTTGAAATTAAAATTAAAAATGTACAATCCTCAACAAATCAATTTCATGAGAATAGCTTTAATGTATGCACAGTTACAATTGCTCTTATTTAAAGAATGATATTATTTGAGAAATAAAGTCATATAATTGTTTTCTTAAGCAGGTAATATTATTATTGGCGATGGAACTGCTGGAATGAAGAAGTTGAAATCAAACGTACAAGATTATGTACGTTCTAACTACATTTATTGCATATAATTAAAAAATTTATATTCTAAAAAATAAATATTTTTTTTAAAAGGAGGATTTTTCGAAAGATATAATATAATATAACATTATATTTATTATTCCTGTCATGAGAAAGGAAAATCATTAGGATCCTAAACTCAGTCCATTGGAATAAAGGCGTCTCGCTAGAAATGAAAAAGAAATTATATCATTCTTTTCTTCTGGTGACAACCCTATATGGGGCCGAAATATGGTGCCCGTAAACTGCTTGATCTTGAGATGGACTTTTTAAGACGTAGGTGCGGCATCTCAAGGCTCCAACACATAACCAATAGTGTTATACGAGAAACTATATATTATACGAACTAGAGACAAGGGAGCTTCAATGGTTTGGCCACCTGATGAGAATGAGCAACAATAGATGGCCAAAGAAGCTCTTTCTACATAAACCAAATTATTGAAGAAAGAGAGGAAGACCGAGGAAGACATGGATCGAGGATGTAAGAGAACGAATGGCAGCAAGAGGGCGAAGAAGAGGAAGAAGAAGAATGGGGTATCGGGATACGTTAATAGTAAAAAACCCGAATAAATAAATAAACTTGCTATGACACTCAAAAATTAATAAAAGGCTATTTGAAATATTGTGTATAATTTTAAAATCTTGGCTCAATTTAATTTATATAATTATATTTGCTTAATATTCATGGGATGAAGTATTATAGTTAAAAATATATACATATTTTAAAGAGATATTATAGTATAATTTCAGGACTATGATTTGTTTTCCAATTTTATTTATAATAAATTTTAATACACCATTAGGTCTTGGGATGGATATCTTATGAGTTTATTCCTGAAACTTATACAAATATTTGAATAATCTAAAGCTATTTGAATGAACGTGTAATAACTTTAAAAAAGAAACAGGAAAAAAACGTTTTTCTGAATAGCAATGAGTAAAATTGGTAATTATTTACTATATAATTATTTTAAATAAGTTAGATTGTCTATGAAACAGCTATGAAAGTTATTGTGAGAAAATTATATGACGTATACTGAATGACCTATGGTAGAAGTATATGCCATTTTCCGTAGACACATTGGAATCATTTACCAACATTCTTATATTATTTCTGTTTTATTATACTCAATATCTACATAGTAATAATATCAGAACTAATATTTTATTTGTACATATTATTTTTAGCTAGCTGCACCAGTAAATAAGAATGTAATATATAAAATATTAAATAATTTATTATTTATGTTATTTTTTCATATAGTTCTTATAGATAAATTATATAGTATTTTTATATATAATTATTTATTTATATATAAAATATTAAGGAGTATAGAGAATGTTGATTACAATTGAATTTATGCAAATAGAACAACAGTAAATAACCTTGATTACAATTTAATCGATTCGAAACACTACATTTAAAAAAAATTTAAATACAATACGAAGGTAAAATATCTGTAGCACTGACTCCTACACAAATACTTGGGGAAGGACGCGCTAGTTCGAGGATCGCAAAAGGTATTTTGTCCTCCTTTTTCAAGATTCACAGTTATCTCTTTGCTCGGACTATTTTACAAGTCAAATTGGCCGTGCGTGCTAAATTCAGGTCATTTTAAACTCATTGTCTGCTAGAAATTTGGGTTTCTCATACATTATGAATAAATAATTAAGTAAATACCAAATAATAATGAAAAATTTCAATATATGTAATTCAGCATAAATTAATTTACATATATATAAGTTTTATTTTTAGAACATACTTTTGGGCTTGTAATTGACTTGTAAGGACAATTATTCAATCTTTAGTATAATCCAGGAAAAATAAAATATACTGGGATAAGAAAAACTCAAAAAAACAAAATATATTTATGTTAAACATTACTTGATGAGTGTCAATTAAGTTTTACTTATTTTATATCGTAATATTATTTTTATTATATCCATATATTTTTATTTTTTAAGATAATAAATAAAAACGTGAGAAATTTTGCCTAAAATATTCTTTAATCTACTTTTTCGGAGGACCAATAGTATCATGCTCTATATATCATAGATTTTCTAATTCTAAATATCCAATATTTATTCCACATTTATTAAATATTTACATCCATAAAGCAGATATCTTTTAATTTTTCATTAAAATATTCAATTTTAAATGTATTTTGTTTTCATCACTTTAACCACATTTATTTGTTTTCTTATTATATAAAAACAAAAAAATTAACCTCAGAATATTAGCTCTGAAGAAGAACATTGAGCAGTTAAAAGTATTTCTGGATTTTTTGTTTTATTTTAACCCTAAATCATCATGCGATCATATCATAGATTAAAAAAGGTTTATATTGACGCTGGTTGTCTGTTTTTATATTTGAATAATTAACCTTACATAGAATAAACTTTTTGGGTACTTTACTCCAATTGTATTTTTAATAATTTGTTCTCGTATTTTCATGAATAAAGAGTGATGACCAATTTAAATCTACGAGTTCGCAATATAAGAACACTGCCAAGGAATATTAGTAATAGAATTTAATCCTCCGGACACTTATGAGGAAGAGACACCAGATGATTAACTGAAAGACTTTTCAAATACATGTAACATCTAAAATTAATGGACAAACAGTTTCCAGAAGTGGAAAAAGACATAAGCTGAATATTACTCCAGCAGATATTACAGAGGGATCATATGTGAAGCAAAAATTGTTTAAAACTATAGGTTATAAGGAAGCACCTAAAATAATTTCGGAGGCTGCTTGTACTAAAGAGAGGAAGGAAAAACAGTGGAAAAATGGAGGAGATTTTGAGAGTATCTGACGAGACCAAAAGTAATCAGAGAGTTGGAGAAACGTAGTTGATAGTAGAAAACAAAAATGCACATATTTATTTTGTGGACGAAAAACAATTTTGTTTTTTAATTCTTGGTATAATGGTCTAAAACAAAGTTTATATTTTTCGTTGACATGGACGTATAAAACCTCTGATTCATCCCCATTTTGAAATGACAGCATGTTTTTAGGATTTTATAGGGACTTAGCTATTATTGTGTATTTGCTATTATATTAAAAAAAAATCGTTTAGCAGACGTGGAGAAAAGCTCAGAAGAAATGAGAAGAGGAGGTATAAACATTATTTCTTGCCTATTTCAAAACTCATTTTTGAAAAAAAAATAAACCAATCGCATATAAGTCAATCATAAATAACATCTAATATGACATTAGAGTAAAATACTTCGGGTTTGTGCAACGGCCATACAAATAACTGGAGTAATAGTTTTCAATTAATGGAATCCTGACCACTAACGATATAATCTTGCTGCTTCCAAGCCCTCTCAATTTATGGGAGAAAGCGGGAATGGAAATCGATGATATGAATCGATCAGCGCAAGAATGGAAATCGATGTTTTGAATTGATAGATACTGGATAAATAGGTTGGGCACATATCGGTGAAATATGAATCTTTCTTAGTAATTACAGGATGCAATTTAATGGTTAGAATATAACAATATTCAACATTTAGGTTCATATTCTCATAATTATATTAAATCGTTCAAATTGACAAAAAAGTATACCGATGAATTGGATATAAGTTAGAAAATATAATGGTTTATTATTATGATTAGCTGAGATTACAATGCCAGAATAGGGGAACATTTTGATTAATTAACTCTTTACTGCTAAATATGAATGAAATTATAAATGCAGCTTATTATAAATGTAGACAGGACATTGGAAAATAAAATCAATTCTGATAGTGTGTGATTTAATTGAATTAAAATAAAAAATACTAATATTTATGAACTAAATATTTTCAATAACAGGCATTATAGAACAGGTGTTTAGTGCAGCTATTTAAAGTTTAGAGAAGATGCTCATATTGAAGTTTACAACTGTTGATGATAATACATAAAAAGTATAATATAAATATAATAAATGATACGTAAGGACATGAGATAAAGGAAGTAGAGGAACTACCTAATGATAGTACTCAAATAATTAATTCAATATGAAAAGTCACACGTACATTTACTTTTCTAACGCCTCGGATAATTATCAGGAACTATAGACGCAGTTAGATTTGAAACTAGGGAGTTTGATTGGGACCAATGTAATAGATTGGGGCAAAATCATCGAAAAGTTTGAAACTATGGATGACTTTTTTGGTAAGAATGTTTTTGGTAAGAAGCAATGAGTATTTTAAGAAGTATTTTGAATTGTAAAGATTATATAAGAGAATAATTCGATGGCTGAGTGGAAACCCAAAGCTCAAGTCCATATGTCTTGTAATTGTCAGTAATATATGAATATTTTGTTAATAAATGGGGAGCTTAGGTCATTTGTCTAGTAAATGTTGTAGCCTATAAGCGAAAATCTTCACCATTATCAAATGCGCTATGGTCCTTGGAACACCTTGGCCTCCTCAACAAGTTTCCTCCACTTTGACCAATCTTCCGCTGCTCTTATACATTTTCTTAACCCCAGGAATCTAAAATCTGCTTCCACATCGTCCAGCCTCTTCCTCTTGGAACTTCCCTCCATGACCAGCTTTGGGAGCCTTTTTCATCCATTCTGTGAACGCGCCCCGACCATCTTAATCTTGCTTTTTTAATACAAGAAACTATGTCAGGTTCTTCATATAGGTCCATAATAGGCGAAAATACTAATATTTATTAATAATGATAAATTCATTAATTTTTTTAACTTCTTCCATTTAAAGAGTATTCTAAAATACTAAAAGAATTACATTACAAAGGTGAAAATATTAATATTAGACTTACCGAATGAAATATTTTTTCTAGATTAATTTTAAAATCATTAAAATATCATTTGTGACGATTTCTCTCTTGTAATATTAAGTTAAAATTAGAAAGAAGTAGTTAACAAGTTGTTAACGTAATCTCTTGTTGGCATAAAGCCAAGTTTTTTCTCTAATGCGTGCAACCATTAGTTTTTTATGAAGGATAATAAAGAACATGAACTCCTCCTTAAAAAAAGTACACTTTCACCAACCGTATTGAATAAAGCCCAGTGACCGAGGATAATCCTTGACTGGGTTTCAGTCCATGGAAGAATATTCTTTCCAACGTCCGGTCGGAGTATCCTCACGTGCAGAGATGCGGCGATGTTGTATCATTATATCGTCCGCAGAAAAGAAAACGAGTGTGTGGCGAATCCTGCAAAAAGCGAAAGAGCTCTCTAGTAAGTAGGAACTGCTACTGCAACTAGTGACAGTGTGACACGGTTGTTATTCGAAAACAGTTACTACAATTCACTTAGAACTCTAGAGTAGTGCCGCCTTATCAATTCAAGCACCGCATTAGTGCTTTCTTTTGAAAGTAACTGCTTTGGGTCGACGGTAACTAAAAAACAAAATTAGAGAGGAGATAAAGGATCTTTCAAGGGCGGAAAACGCTTGTTATTTTTCGTTGTCGCCATTACTTAGCTAGTTCCTTTTGTCTCTAAATAAAAAATATATAATTTATAAAACTATTATCCTTTCCACTATCATGTACGGTATGTAATATAACCGATCCGGAAAAAGAGCGGAGTTCCTCGAACAATTGAACAATAAACATAAGGCAGAAACAAAGAAATTTAGACCTCTAAAGATAATTGAAGTGATAGCAATTCGAAGATTGATATAGGGCATCATATTTAGAACATTTGTTGATATATTTTGTCATATCATTAATAAGCTTCAAGGCCGTGTAGTTCAGTCAATTTTTTATTTAAAATAATCTTATCAATAACGGTTCTGTTAAAACTTTTTTATATGCACTTAACAAAAGTTCTTTTCGGAAATTCATAAGCTGATCTATAATTCATTAGTATACTAGAGACAATTAATCTAATATACTGGAATGGAGTGTGAACTGACTCGTTGCCATTGTTACGAAGATCTCCAAGACAACTTGAAGCTAAAATTAGTTTGTAAGCGAGCCTGCCATTGGCTGCTGCTTTTCGCTAAGTGCCCTTCGTTCAATAGAATCATTCATTGCAAATGAAGTGTTTAGTTGGAACACAATAGTCTATCGTTATAGTAATCTACTTTACTAAACTGTCACAGAAGTCGACGACTTTACTACTACCTTATTAGTATTATATAGGCAAGGTAGGTCGGGGTGGGGACACCTAGAACATTCCAAGAATTGTCTCGCCAGGTCGAGATGGTTCTCGATCTTTCTAATCTTATAATCCCTTCAGGCGTCCTAATCCTTCCGGGCCTTTCTTTCGGACCTTAACAATACTATATGATATACGTTAATGGTTGTACATGATGATTCGCCCGAAATTACTCTCAACCGATAAGAGAGATTTCCCTTTTGTTGTTCAGCTTAGCTCTGACCTTAGACTGCATCTATGAATGCTCCAGAAAATTGTGTCTCAGGAAGATAAATAAATACATTTATGGAAATAAATCCTGCCTGGAAGTTATAGTAAAATGATTTTGTATTTTCATTAATAAATTGTTTTGAACAAAAAAATTGCTAAAACTCCTACCGTGAGAATCATAATTTCTCTCTTTAGCTCTCTAGTTGTACTTAAAACATTTCCAGAAAACTGTCCCCGTTGATAAGCCTTAGAGAGGCGACATCTCCAGGGGTCACCAATCCAAATGACAGCCGCCTTACGTGACCACAGCAGGAGTGGGTGCCTCAGTATCTGGGACAACCTCTCATTGTTACCTCTGGTCCCATTATCGGGAATGAGGGGCACGTCCTCCAGTTCTTGTATTGTCCAGTGTCCTCAGGAGACACTCCTTACAATTCAAGGTCCACGGGCTGCTCAAAGAGGGCCTAGTCGTCGTACTTCTGAAGAGAAAGGCTTTCCACATCTCTTACATGATGTCTCTTGAAAATGGTACGCACTTTCATTTCTATAGGATAAAATACTAAAACAATAATTCAGTATTATGAAAATACAGAGCTCCGTATTATTTTTAGAAGTAACTTAAAACAATCAGAAATCAAAACACTATATAGGCTTAGAACCCTAAATTTAATTGTTAGACTGAAAATAATAATCCAGAAAACTAATATCTATCGGAATTCCATTGATTTAATATATAATCAAAAACAAATTAAAGAGGAGCATACTAAACTTTCTTAGTCATTATGGATTATGTGCAAGAAATGTGTCAAGAATTTCATCCCTAATATAAGAATTCTAATACAAAGGTTTAAAATACATATAAACAAACAATGAGCGATACATTCGTAACAAAAAAAATATGTACATCACTTATACCCATGAAGGGTTTTGGCTAAGTAGATGGTAGTATGTGTACAATTTCTAAGACAAAGTTTGTGCATTGTTTTTCCTTTTTTCCTCCAATTAAGGATACCCATCCTTCAGAGGCCAATAAGGGTCTGCAGATCTCACTGGGCACATCCGTGGCTGTTAGTATATTAACTAATTTAACCGCCACAGGCGGATTTGAATTCAGGGTCTTCAGCACAGAAATTCAGTGCCCTACACACTGAACTATATATTTTATCTTAAGGATTTGTTCAACGGCGTTGAAACTTTGAAATGCGGGTGTACCGACGTATTCTCCAAATTTCATAGACCGACAACATGACTTACGGAGAAATACTAAATAGGATCGGAACAGATCAAGAAATCGCATACGCCATCAAAAAGCAGAAATGAGAATACCTGGGCCAGATAGTAAGAGGGGGCAAGGAAGGAAGGACCAATCTTGTCTGAATAATTTAAAGCAAAGGTTAGATCTCCCAACTGTCCAATTATTTAGAAGAACCGCGAACGAAATAAAGATCCATTTTAATAGAAAACGTCGGAAACAAATAAGCTATAGGAAGAAGAAGAAAGAAACTTTAATTAGGCCTTTTTCTTATTATTGCTATTATTTAATCACTGTTTTTATGAGAGAATCGAAAGAATATTGAGTTTCGTAATATACAAACCTCATCAGCAAGAACTATAAACATTGGATCAGTTCCTTGCGATTCGAGAACATGAAGATTTCATTTACCCAGACGACATATAAAATGTCAGACAAAATAAAAGTCCTATATTTCTAGACCGCAGTATCCAATCCTACGAAGGCATTAGCCACAGAGGTCGCTGGCAAATAAAGGATAACGGATCGAGCAGAGACGCAAGGAAATATCTCAAGGACTTCTGCCTCTGGCGGCTCAAGTCCAGCTTCTTTTCTTTTTATCCTTTTCAGAATCGAGCTTAATAAGTGTTATTCAAGAGAGCGCTTAGTGTAACAAAAAAAAAGTAGTAATGAAGTTAATCTACCCTCAAATCATTTTTTTTTTTTTAATGAATGGTTATTTATTATATATATAATGTATTTACTATGCACAGCTGAATTTTTCACATCATATTATTTAAATGCTAAAATAATTAATTTTCCCTCAAATTTATGTAAGAGAAAGTTCCTTAAGATTTTATAAGGCTACAGTATTTACGGGAACTGTATCACAAAGTATACTTCAGTAGTGGATATTATCCTCGATGAAATATAAAATATGATTTTTTTTTTTTTAAATTTTTTAATTGAAACCTTGCGATATGTTGGGGAATATGGGGAAACTTTTGTTACTTTACTAAACAAACGAAAATGATAAAAAAAAAATTTAATATTATAACACTTTTTTTCGTAATTACCACTTCTTATCACTTTTTAAAACTTTATTTTCCTCTCCTCTGCTTGAGTTTTCTCTGTCTCCAATATTCCTTCAAGCGTTCACTGGGGTCTGTTCTGATCCTTTGTCCACCTCCGTCCAACATTATCTGGTATTTCTTCATCCTGAAACCTTTCCAAAATGTTCACTCTGCTTTTAAATTCATTTCCTTCTAGCAAGTGAGACTCTGTAATGTTCAACTTAACCAAATCTTTTTTTTACTTACTTAGTCCGCGTTGTCGCGTTCTTCTTTTTCCTAAAACAATCAAATATTTATTAGGTCAATCTATGTTCATTCTGTACAGATGTACAAAGAATGTCAGCCTCCTCTTCGGCACAGGATCCGAAATTCTTTCCACTTTCTGGTGGATTTCTCTGTTACTTCCCTATGTCTATCCGTCTTCGGTCTGAACAGCACCCATGATTTATCTTAGAACTCTTCGTTTCCAGGTTATCCAGTTCTTTGAGACTATGGTTTATCGAGAAGCGTTCCCTGACGAAGAAGCATTCCGTTTTTACGACATATTATAACACCATTATGACGTGTAATATCAATTTCTATTCATTAGAGAAGCTGAAAAATTCCCTTTACTTTTTTGATTTCATTTCTCCTCATTTTTGTTAGAATATTAAATTATTTTATAGCGAGTGCCACCTTTCCGCTTAACGGCCATACAACTGTTCATCATATTTTGTGTAAAGGCTTAAAGAATTCAGGAACAGTGGCTTCTTGATTTGTCAATATTAATAATATTTATAGTGAAACTGGCAAAAAGTAGTTCCTCGGTCCGTTGCTAGGCAACGCCGACAAGATATTAAAAATGAAGAAACGATAAAAATGATAGTAAAATAGTTAATAATAAATTATTTATAAAATAAATATTTTTTTAATGCAATAAATTACCGGGATATATTTAATTTTCTATATTATACTTTAATTTAAAGCTTGTTCTTTTTCATTCACGTTTTACCTCACCATCCTCTTTGTTCATTTTTTTTTACTAAATAGGAATTTTCCTTATACGAAGACTTACGCAAATTAATTTCTGAGGCAAAAAAAAAAATCTGAAAGGTTTTAGCAAATTCTTACATGAGGGTTTGACCTCGATTATGTAGGCCGGCAGAAATTGCTTGAAGCGGTTTTCTACATTTTATGTTGAAAAAATTAATAATACCTATAAACATATTTTAATGAAAATTGTGGAAATTTTCTATGGAAATAATATTGGGTCGTTACGCACGAAATGTCCCCATTCTTAATAAGAAAGTAAATGAAAAACAAAAACCATTATTTTGAGCCTTCTTCAAGTTATCTGTTTTATTAGGGCCTTGATCTGAAGCATCCTTAAGATCTTTGTGATTGATAATAATAGTAATGATAGTTTTTGGAAGCTATCTGAGGGATAGATTTTCTGAGCAGGTATGTTCTCAAGAAATGGTTGAAGACAGTTTTTTTTTCTTAAGATTTCATACACCAGAAGTTTAAATCTCCCTCAATAACTGAATGACGAAGTTAGAAATCATAAAAAAAAAAAATCGAAAATCAGAAGTTACCAATATCGCCCATGAAGTAAAATTAAAACCTGTGTTCTTGGTTAGGGAAATGCTAATAATGTTAGGAATAAGAGAACATGAAATCTTTTATGGAACGTTGATGGTAAAAAATTTGTTGAGAACTAACATACAACGGTATAGTCCTATATAAATTTAAAATTTGAAAAAAAAATCAAATATTTCATCTGTAACAACCCAATACATAACATAATTATTACTATGAATTATATAATTTATAAACTATTAGGTATTGATTTTTCTTAGTTAACAAATTATGAAAGCATATCTGATATAAAAAATAATATAAAACAATCCATCGTCGATACAAATGCAAAGTATAGAACATGAAAAAAAAAGCAGTTTTCTTTTTCGATCAAGAGGAATTGCTTTATTATTGAGTTTTGATATAAAATTCATATAAAGTTATGTATAAGAAACGAATGAAAGAAAAAATTGTGTTTTTTACTTTCGATATTTTGGATTTGTATCGGAGATATGGTGGTGGAGGATTAATAAAGATATTTTTCATATTGTATAAAAGTCATTATATAAAGTATTTAGCATTAGCATTACATAAAGTGTTTATAAAGAAAGCATTGAAGTCTCTTTATACCTCTAGAGTAATAATCACATTTAATATAAAGTTGATAACATGCGGGGATCTACCTTTGTTTCAGAGGCATCCTTTTAGGCAATTCGAGGATATCCTGTTGAGAAATCGGGAGGAAGACGTTGGGTCCCAGCGACCCAGGACGAAGAAACCGAAAGGATTTAGGTCAGAGGTCAGGTCGGCGAACCCTAACAGTATCAGCTGCCTGCAAGGTATACTTCCTGTCCTACCAATAGGGCAGGAGGACATGCCTTCTCAATCGTTAGCCATGTGTATCTTAAATATATACACCGATAATGATAAACTTGTCGCTTAGCAACAGCGGTCTCCATAGCGACATAAATTTAATAATGGAGGCAAGGCCGATGCAAATGAGCGGTTGATAACCTTGCCTTGGTCCACCCGGCTACAGGAAACCAGTTATTATACTGCACCATGGGAAAATATTTTAAGGGTACAAATAATTGTCTCATTAAACCTGCTATAGCGTGCTAAACGCCGAGTTTCAGCAAATAACAAGAAGTAGGAAACAAGTCAAAAATAGCTAAGCTCAATGTGAAAGACATAATGCTATCGGCTTTGTAAGTCTAGTAATTGGCTGCCATATTGTTCTGTAACATCGCAGCGTTTAATAAAGCTAGTGACTTAGTGTTAGGCAACGTTTATTATACTGCACTATGGGGAACCATATTAATGACACTAAAAACCCTCTCACTTAGCATCCTGTTATCGTGCTGTATATTCCATATTATGTATGCTATTTAATGTTTCAATATTAGAAATAGGTAGGAAACAAGCTAAAAATGGTCAGGCCCAGTGTGGCAGACATGATTGTATTCTTTCATTGCTTTTTCATATGTGGCATAAAAGTGACTTCTATATTAATATAAATAACAAACAAGATTATGGTACACTTAAAAGGAATATATAATACTTTACTTGAAGCTCTAAACATATTTTACACATTACGCAGAAAAAGAAAAGACACAGTATCACTACAACCGCTGAAGGGTCTTTTCTTCAGTATATGGTAAAGACTGTACTCTGTCTACAGATCCCAAAGAGCCCGTCTCTGGCTGTTATCAGAATAAATAATTTGCTTACAAAGCATGTGATTTTTAAGTAAAACGTAATATTTATGTTTTTGACTAATAAATGACATATTATTGATTAAACAAAAATAACTAAATTGATTAAACAAAACTATAATTTAAAAATCATAAAAGAAATAACTTGAAGTGTTGTTTAATTGATGTTCCGGCTATTTCCTTCTCTTTTCTTTTGCATCCGGTCTACACAATTTTTAATCGTGGGAACATTTTTCTCTTAATTAAACATTCAGCTTTGGCTACTTCAACTTTATTCTTCAAGCAACTCAAAATGATCATTTGTCAAAAAATGAATTATTGTTAAATATAATATTTTAAACGTTAATAATTAATAAATCTAAAATGATACTCTTGATGATTCTAGAAGCTGCTTTTTACAGTCCTCGTAATAATAAGAGTGTACTAAAAATCGTCTGTACAATTCTTTCTATTTTTTAATCTTATACATTACTTTTTATGTTTTGTTAAGTTCTGTAAGGACCAAGGTAACTTAGTATGTAGATCCCTGAATTATTGGTCTTGAGTTCGGAAATGGCTGCGACAGATAAATTTTCTGTGAATTTATGGGGTTGACTCTGTGGGAAACCTCCTTGGGCTCATCCAATATCTAATCGGAGAAAACCCTGGCGGTTGAGGGTTTCTCAGCGTAATCATCTCCTAGCATATCCATTGTGTTAGAAACAGTACAGTATCTACCGTGTTCTAAAATTGATTCCTTTGTGGGTAATAATAGCTAACTTAATAATTATTGAAAAGGTATATAAAGACTTTAATTTAACTTTTAAGGCCCATTTATTGTCTAATATTACTGTTATTCTTTAAGTATTTTCAGGTATTGCATTCGGAAACTTCTTCTTTTTTTTATGTCTCTAAATATGTATTTTACATTGGTTTTGAATATTTTAAATAAATTATTTGATTCTATCCGAATAAAAAGATAATTTATCAGACTCGCAATCAAGACCTTACCTTCGTCTTGGTTCGTTAAAGAGATTATGTAGATCCAGACAAGGTCAGTGGAGTGAGATTAAAGAAACAAAAAAAATAAAAAAAATTAAAGTCAGTTGAAGTGAAAGTTGTCTAGCATAGGTAACGCCCTCAACTGACCGTTATTCGCTCACAAGTAGGATGGAAATGGACATGGCAAAACCGATCTTAATATATTTTTTTTTAATTTTGATTACACTATACCAAAAAATGTTAGATTCATTTTCTAGGTTTCTAGTCAATGAAGTGTAGGAACCGAGAAAAATATTATATTTGATTAATTAAAGCAATTATTATTGGGTTCGGGTTGTGATCCGTGGACAGAAATTTGTAAGCAGAGATTGGTGGTATCGGAATCGAGCCTTAGGGTTCGTTAAGCCTTATTCTATATTAAATATATTCCAACGAATACGAATTGTAAAGATAAATAAATGAATGTTACTATGATTTCCTATTTCTCTATTGTAGCGCCCTGATCTGATAACGCGGCAGTGCTATGTACCTGTACCATTTTTTTTTTCAAATTTATTACACCTGATTAATAAAAATCGGAATTGGGCACCTCACACCCCTTTTCTACAATACAAAGATAAAAAATTGGCCTTTTTAAACATATAAAAATAAAATGACAATGATTCAATAATTGTTGAAGATAACTATCATCTCTTCGTTGTAATCCATAATCGCCAATCATCATCAGGTAGGTTTAGAACTTCAAATCCATTGCAGAATGAGTTTTTTTTAGAAAATGGCTGAACCGAGACTCGGATGAGTTGTTCTTGCACAAGAAGTTGCGGTGACGACACGGAGTTGCGAAAATAACGAAACGACCTTTCTCGTTAGCAAGCGTGATCTGGAAAAACTGAAACAAAAATCTTCCGTTTTTTAAAACTATTATTCATATATGAGATGTAAATCAAAGGAAGATAATTAGAAGAAATCACTCAGCTACAAGAGTGAATGGGAAAATTAAGAACAAAAATGGAATTGAGACTATATTAGAGAATAATAACATTGTAAACTATATCAAAGCAAGTAGACTGAGATGGGCAGTGCATATGGAGAGAACGGTGGATAAAAGAGTTCAGAAGAAAATCCTAGATGCACTCAGTTGAAAGAGGAAAAGAGGAAGAGATAGAAGCAGGTGGAAGATATAAGTGTAACTGAGGAGGGAAAAAAATATATGTTTCATGACGCCTGAAGCGCCGAGAAATCTATATTTATTTTCTTTAGTTTAAAGTACATTTATTTAGTCCATGTTTTGTTTGGTTGTTTTTATATTATTTCAAATCACGTATAAAAAAAAATTAATTCATGCAAGATAAATATATAATTCTGAGAACATTTGAAAGTTGCAGGCACATGAAAAAAAATGGCGCAATGGACAAGAGATTAAATAGAACTATTTATTTTAAAATGTGTGATTATTTTGATAAAGGGTGTTGCGGGTTCCTATAACATAGGAAAAAAGTTTCGGAGTTTCGTAGCTAGGTACGATTGTGTAATGAATAATTGGATATATCATTCATTAAATCCTACTGAAGTATATGTTTTATTCTGAAATCAAAGTTAAAGAACCATTATTAAGGCTGATATAGTGTTAATAAAGTCGAAAAACTAGCAGTCGTATATTTGATTATCTCAAAACATTCCAAATGATTTTCTATAACTTTTAAATAATTTTATTTGAAAAGAAAAGATATGCCCAGGACCGGGACTCACACGCGGGTCGCCCAGATCACTAGTCTGGAGCTCTACCAATTGAGCTATCCTGGGTCGCCCCCGGCCATAGACAATATCCTTTCTTTTCACTGATCCCATGTCCCCCCGTTCTCGCAATTAGCGATGTATACGAGAGGAAGAATGTTCTTTGAACATTATTTTAATTTGGATCTTGTTGACTTACGTCATTATATATTATTATAATTTATTGTTTATTTTATTAATTCTTAAATATTTTTATTTGAAAAGAAAAGATATGTCCAGTACCAGGATAAATATTAAATAAAAATATTTAAAAATTAATAAAATCAATAAGAAATAAAATAAATAATAGGAAAGGATATGCCTATGGCCGGGGGTGAGCCAGGATAGCTCAATTGGTAGAGCTCCAGACTAGTGATCTGGGCGACCCGAGTTCGAGTCCCGGTCCTAGACATATCTTTTCATTTCAAATAAAAATATTTAAATATTTTCCATAACGTTTAAGCCGAACGTCTTTAAGAATACAAAATGTTTTCGTTTTGAATATATAACAACTGTTTTAGGTTTGATGAATGAAATTTTTGAATATGAATTCAATTTGCAAAGGGGAAGAATAACACTGTCAAATGGTCTAATATACAACTAACAATGATCTAGATATCAGTGGACTCATGAACTTAGATGATCAGGTACTGTTAAAATATTGTCAGTATATTCAAATTTAAAAAAAATACAGTTTTGAAAATATCATACACTATATATATATTATACAATTTATATATGTATAGAGGGTTCAGATTTTAATCTCACATATTTCTTAATGAGACTGATTTCGGACAGTTACCTTACAAGTTGAGTAACATTGCCTAAATATACTAGCATAGTTTTAACTTCGACCAGATCTAAACTAGAAAGTCAGTGATTAATTTAATTTGAAATTCTAGTTTCAAATGCCAACCGAGAATCCAAATTTATCAGAATCCAGAACACAGATAGGAAGAACCATTATTTCTAAATTTATTCCTGGTTGCGAGTTACCCTCGCTTCCTGAACATTTCAAATTTGTCTTTTTCCTTATGCCTACAAACTCATAGATCATAGAATTATTCTAAATATTACTAATTTTTCATCATCAAATTTTCTTTGAGAAACTGAAATTTTATATACTTGACTAAAGTATAGTTGATTAATTGTTTTCTTTTTTCCTTTCTTCTATATTTTTATCAGCACCCATCAAGTTCAAAGAATCAGCAGATGATATATAAATTATTTTTATGATATATATAATAGCATGAGAGGAACGAAGAACAGTGCATTGAATCTTAATTAAATTTCTTATTTTTTGTCCGAAATTTCTTCTTTTTTGTCTCCTGCTAGTGTTCTCAGGCGTGAAAGTCTTGGCCATTCTTTCTATCAATGGATATGGGTGTCCGTATAGTTAAATGTTGGTTATATGTTCGTATGTGTACGTCGACTGTGTATTTTTAAGGCAGTATGCAAAGTTATGTTATTGACATACCACAGTGCTTTTGTCATAGGTCTAAGTATTTTTGATTCAAAAGTTTGTAATCATCTGTTGGCCTGCATAGCGAATTCGTAAATTTGTACTCATAATGCTTTAGCCCAAACAGGTTTTAGTAAGCAAGTGTAAGTGTTTATTTGTCTTGTTTCTAATTCATAGTTCTTTCTGAATAGTGAATACATGAAATTGTGTTTAAGATTGTTTGTCACGAAAACAAAAAACATGAAGTATTTTTAGCACATATATTAATTTGTATATCCAGAATACACATGTAAAAAATATTCCAAGTAATTAAATGATAATATTAAACTGCCTAAATATGTATCTTATTAATAAAAATTAAATAAACATGAAGTACTACAACCCGTGAAGTTTAGGGGTTAAGTGTATAGTTCTAATGCTTCTAGACATACGGTTGTGCAAGGAGGTGATTTGGCAGTGATCAAGCCTGCTATTTTCCCTAATTAAAAGAAGCCACTTTAAAAGTTTGGAAAAACCCTATAGTAGTCAAATCCCATGGCTGATAACAAATAATAACTTACTTATTCACTCATTGAGAGACCCCGCTCAATTCTTTCTTATTACTAAAAAGAGACTAAATGCCAGTATGAAATTTTTTGAGATATTACACTGTTTAGTGATTTTACAGTCATTAGAAAAACCCAGTTAATTAAGAAAAACCTGTTCATTTAGCAAAGATCATCAAGGATTTCCTCTGCCACTCCCAGGAAGATGAGGGCCTCTTCAATCAGGCAGCACGAAGAGTATGATTGCCTCGAGATGTTTCTAGCGGTACGTCGAGTCCTACATCCTTCTCATCCTTGGTAACCTTTCCAAGGAACAGATGTCCCAGGATGTATTCGGAGGAGAAAATAATTATAAGAAAGGTCCTTAAATCTTATATCTATTTATAAATCGAGAAAACTATTCAACTCTGAAGGTCGACGGAGGACAGTTATATTGTTCGATAAGAATAAGTTGCTTTTTCTCACTGGGATAGCCTTCACGGTTTAGAAACAATTGTGGGAAAACACAAAACCTCGAATCCGTTTTCTTATGCGTCTTCCAATTCTGTGAGCTCTGTGAGAAGCTCGTATTTGTGTTCACTTGAGGGCCACCATCAGTAAACAAGTAATTCGAATTCAATTGTTAAATTTGTAATCATTGGAATAATTAAAAGTATTGGTTCTTTAAATAGATAACGATTTTCGAAAAGGGCTGGCTAAGCCCAAGATGTCCTATTCAGTAGGGGTCGGAGGTCGCTAATGCTAAGCGAATAAATTATTTTAAAAATTCCAAATTTAATATTTCGGTTAGGAATTTGATAAGTGATTTAAATATTCTACTCAGGATAGGTCGGACCCTTACTGAAATTTAAATTATCATCGCATTAGGTATAACTAATTAGTTATTACCAAAATTTTAGTACGGAATATAATAACCGGTTGAACTACCATTGTAACCTTTACAATTAGTAATTACATGTTAACTATTTTCAATGTCCAGGGAGCGGAGTGGCTCAGTGGTAGTGAACTGAGTTGCCATGCCGGAAATCCTGGTTCAAATCCCGCTGCAGGCCATGACTTTTATTTAGTCTTTTTGCAGCGGGAGATGGATCATATAGGATCTAGGACCCTCCCGGGGCCCGCCCAACCTCTATAAAATATTATAAAATTAGGGTACCCACAATAAGGGGGAAAATCTAGTGGATTAGCGTGACCTAGGACAAGTCACCCCTTGCAGAACCGTTGTCCATGAAACAGGACAGTCTCTAACATGTACTGAACCCCAGACCCTTCATGGGTTGTAGTGGTACAGTTTTTTTTTGCTTTTTTCAATGTCATTGAAATATACTGTATCATCTAGCTTTCTTTCCATTCTTATTATTTCTCATCAATTATTTCATAATTTATCTTTTGCTCTTTGTATTTATTTCCTGTCATTCCTATAATTTTTGTTTACATAAACTGTTATATCGTCTTTGGAATTGCATTGTTTATATAGGTATTCTGTTTTCTTTTATTCTCAGCCCTGATGACGACCTAAGAATTAGGCTGAAACGTTGGCACAAATAAAATAGGCTCAACTTATTTTGTGTAAAATTATCGCATCGCCCGACCATTCCTCACTCTTCTATTATTTAAAACTTTCATATTCAAGTATTATAGAATAATTTTTTTACCGACTATGGCTTTAGGATATGAATATATCCGAATATATTTATCAATAAGCAATCTACGAAATACCTGACCACGCCACGAAACATATAATTCCCACGTGGTTCCTTCAGGAATTCGTGTCCCCATTCGCAGTTCATTACAACCCCAAAGACGTGTCTTAGAAAACAGTTCCGAAATGGTGATTAGTATTGTAACCACATATCCACTAGCGGTTATGTTAACTACTCGGTGACAACGGTTACGGGCCAGTAACATCGCCAGCAACGGTACACTAGTTAGTTATGTAACTGGGTGTTGTCTTGTTTAACAGTTCCTCGTCGATGAAACAAATAGATGCATATCACCTTGGCAAGGCTGTCCAAGGTAGACAAGTCTAATGGCACTCTTTGCAACTGAACTTTACAAATATGTATAACAAAAATCCTGCAATCACCGCATTAAGATCATGGTTTCAATACTTTGTAACGAGTTTATGGTTTCTAAGACAAAGGTGGTTCTCCTCAATCATTAGGTTTCCCCCTCAATATATATTACCCATCTCTTGGAGACATAACATATAATTTATCTTCCACAACCGGTCTCGCACGGTAATAATAAATACAAACATACTAAAACCAATCTCTCAACAGCCAATGAATATCCGAAAAATAGGAACTAATTCAGCTCCCTGATTTTCCATATCACTGTACTATAGGATGATAATGTGAGAAATGCCTCACTGATCTTGCACAAGGTTACAAGTCCGAACTAAAATATAGTTTTAATGTATGTTTTATGTAATTAATATGTATGCTATTTGTACAATATTACATAATAGAAATGATAATGAATGGGTATTGTTATATTACAATGCTCAGCAAGAATTAAAATTGTGTAATGAAACAGTGTAACAAACGAAAGCTTTACAGTCAATGACCCACCACAGGTATGGTTTGATCAACTTACAAAATACAATATTATACATACAATGTATATATTATATAATTAGGTATACTATACAAACATATAAAAATAATGTAAAAGAAATTAATTTTTTACTTAAAGAAGAAATAATTATTATGTTTACAACACCTAAAGCTTCCTTGTAAACCTTTTAAATAATTTTGAATTATTAATTAATTAACCAAGATGCCATAAACAATAAAACTGATTCTAAATAGATGTTCCTACCTACACCCCCCTTCAAAGTTAGTTTAAATATAAATCTACGCCATTTAACAATGCTTCCCACAAACATCTTTATTACGTTTTCCATTCTTTATTTTATTTTTAAATCCTTTCTTTTCTTAATTATCCAGTACACAATAACCATTCCCGAAATATTGTGAAACGAATAATACTACCGAGATGCAGGTATATTTTATTTGAGTATAACTACACTCTATGCTTGAAAATGTCATGTGTTCATTTATTCCACCAACTATTTATACGCAAAAATGTAAAATTTTATTCCCATCGGAACGAACATTAAAACAAAGATTTTCTTATAACCCATGATTGATTTGTTTTTTCCAACGATTCTTTATTCATTAAGACTTTCTATTCCAATGAATTTTTCAGTACTAACTTTTTAATATTCATCACGAAGTTCATTAATTTTAAAACCCCTTTCTAAGTTAGTCATAAATAGTTTTATTTAAAAACATAAAAATGAAAAATAATTTAAAAACCGAATTAGTAAACATTTTTCATGATTACTTTATTCATCATTAATTTCTTTATAATCTTTCTTTCTTCTTACTCACACATCTCTTCTACCTTGCGGTGTAGAGATTTTGCATAAGTCTCTGTCAAGGGCTTCCCTCCTGGCTGTCGCCCATCAAATCCCTTTTTCTTCAAGCATCTTTTGGAGGTTATTCTTCCAGGTCACTCTTGGCCTTCCCCTGGATCTTTTTCCTGTTGGTTTAGCTTTCTTCGCTGTCCAGCGGCCATCCACCCTCATTACATGTCCGAACCATCAATTCATTCCAGAGTTTTTCTCCCGTAGCCTAAATTTTATATCTTTATTGCTGAGAACTATGCTGAAGGTCCCTGGTTCAAATCCGGATGTGGCAGATAAATTATTATTTATATCTGTTAACAACCTCCAATCGGCCCGGTGGGATCTTCTATAAAGTGAGAACTCTTATCACCTCTCTTCAAACCGTTGGCTTAGACAGTCTTTGCCATGTCCTGAATCCATTGTTGGTTCATAGTGGTTCCTTTTTGTTACACAAAACAATAAATGGCTTCCATTGTGTGAAGCTTAAAACGCAGTTAACATTTATAAATTCATTTAAGAGTAATCGTCCATTAAATCGATGTGTGCTAGTGCGTAAGAATCTCGTCACCTTGAATGTTATTTATTCCTTAAGTGTTCACAATAGCCATTGTAAGAGGTTTCCGAAACAGTCCATTCCTTTTTATAAACTGTCTTCGAATCAGTTCTCACTATTTCTTTGTGTGGTCGACGATCCTTGACGATGGAAACAACAGCGGATAACCGTTGTGGATTTTTTTCCCATTTTTTTAAAAAGAAAAAATGATTGCTCTGGAAGTTGCACTGTTAAAAATCCACCAACCCCGATCCAAAGCGATAATGAATCGTTTCACAGACCGAATTAGGAAAGAGGATAACTGTTGAGAACGCTGGAGTTGGAACGGCCAAAAGTGTGACTCGTATTATTGACGTTTCCTAACTCCCTCGAGCCATATTTCACATCGCTCGTGAGAATGTTGCTCAAGATATTCTCCAACGAGCGATGCATGAGGTTCTCAGGAGCGGTTATGAATTGGGTCACATCCGAAAAATATTCAGTCCTGTTTAAGATCCTGCGGCGGAAAAGACTTTTTTAATTTATTAATATGGCAAGTAATAGAAGTATAAACCGTATTAATTTAATTTCATCGACCTTAGCTTCGTTTCGATGAGACGCCCAACAATTTCCTGTGCGAAATTCTCGATTGTGGTAGCTAAAAGAGGTAGCAAGGATAAAATATGTCGATTTGATGATTCTCAAAAATTTATTACTAACTGGGTTTTTTTTTGTTAAATCACAAGATAATTATCTAAATTATTTGAAAAAGTATTTGTCCTACAAAATGTATGGTCTGATCAAAGAGTCCCCTCCTTCCAATATGAACAGATAACGAAGTCAAAAAAGAAGAAGTAAAAAAAAAAACAACTGGTTAGTAATCATTTTTGACAACCTCGTTATCGATACACGTTGGTAGGAAGGGACTCTTTGATCAAACCATACATTTTGTAGGACAAATATTTTTTAAAATAATTTAGATAATTATCTTGAGATTTAACAAAAAAAAAAACCAGTTAGTAATACATTTTTTAGTATCATCAAATCGACATATTTTATCCTTGCTACCTGTGTTAGCTACCAAAATCGAGAATTTTCGCACAGGAAATTGTTGGGCGTCTCATCGGAACGAAGCTATTCACGAAGATTCAGCTTGATACTAATCAAGTGCAAAAATGGACCATGGATCCAGGACCATAACTATAAGACTATAATAAAATTTATGTATCCGGTAAAGTCGGAGGGATGAATAACATTTAAGGTGTCGAGATTCTTTACATATATAAACATACATAAGTCCGAACCCAAAAACCTATACAACAGTAACTCATTTCTATACAGACAGACCTATCCTGTTCCCTTGTTGTTTGATTCGTAAGAAAAATAAAAAAATGAGAAAAGCATTTCAACTCAATAACTCTTATTAAATGTTTTATAGAACGTCTTAGTGTGAGGTAGAATAAAATAGAGGCTTCTGTACGAGTTATAATAAAAATGAGGTCTCTTTTAGGTTGTTGATGTGAGGTGTGCTTATTTGTTCACATCAGCAAAAAAATAATTTACGGAAAGTTTTTTTTTTTTCTTTTTTCCCCAATAGGGGTGGCATTGGTATATTCCATACAGCCACATCTAAATTATATGAAAGTTATATTCTCATTAAGCCCAATCACTTTGATGGTACTGCTATAATTTATTATTTTTAGTGTAATTGTTATTATATAAATGTTTGCACCACACATATGCATATACATCACACACACTCACATATATAATACAAAAACATATAAATGTATAAAAAATTGACGGAACGTTGACTAGTTAGTTAGTTTCCATTTCTTTAGAGACTTGTAGTATATACTTTATGAATAGTTTTCAATTAGATTGTCTCTCTATAGACCATCATAATGTCAGTTATAATAGATCATGGAACATTGCGTCGTTCCATTTTTTTTTTCAGTCAGTTCAATTTACAGCGAAATGAGACCATTCATTTGCATATAGATAGAAGAAGTTGAATTATTTATTTTTATAAACACTCAACTAAAAAATAGAAATAGCTATAATAATACCATAACAAATATTAAAACGCATTAACTTTCTTTGTTCCATTGAAATTACCCTTAGCTGTAAATTAAAAAAATTAAAAAAATTGGCTATGAATTTCGACGTTAGTAATCCATCTTAATATATTCGACGGAAATGTTGAATTGCAAATACTCATAATTGGAGTAAAATTGCGAATTCTCATTATCTTTTAATAAAATAGTATGGAACTTTTTCAGTTAACAGAGGGCAAGGATCTGGAAGAACGAGGTATTAAAGGACAGGTAATTTCATGGATCAGTGAATAGTTATTTCGATTCTTAAATAACCTAAAAAGGCCCTGTACCACTACAATCCATGAAGGGTCAGTAAATTATAGAGTATGTACTGTTTCTAACAACAACGGTTGTGAAGGAAGATGACTTGTCCGAGATCGCGCTCAAACGCCAGGCCTTTTCCCCCACTAAAGATTACTCACGTTATAGAGGCTGGACGAGCCTCAGGAAGATATGCAAATTCAACTGGGTCCATCCGTGGCTTTTAACGTAATGTATAATTTATTTGCTACAACCGGATTTAAACCTGGAACTTTTTTTATGGAACTCATTTAAAACTGAAACTGGCATACCATCTCATAGCTGTAGTAATGAAGTACTCCGCTCCCATTCTTTATATAAACGTGGTGAAAAAACTGGGAGATATCGATTTTTATGGTAGTTAGTAAACCGAAATAAGATACATCGCGATTTTTAGATTTTGCCGTAAGCATCGAGATCCTTATAAGTCCCTAAAATAAATCTTTTTGTTTTAAAGTTTCAAAGCTCTAAAACCATACCTTTGCGTGATAACACATGATACAGTTCCGCACGGATTCTATGTCTTTCATACGTGCCATTGTCATGGCAGCTCTATTAACAATGAAAGCATGTTGACTATATACAACAAGTTTTTATTAAGTGTGAAATTATTTTTAAATATGAATATTATTTATATAAAATGGTAGTTACGGTATAAAATTGTAACGCTGGTATTCAATAAACTTTATGGGTAATATTATGTATTTTCTACAAATAATAAAATTTCTTTAAGATTAATTAAAGTTCTAATATTTAGAGAGAAGAGGAAATGCAATGCGAGTGTTTTCGTGCACGAAGAAAGCTAGTACTTAAATTAAATGCAAGAAAACTTGTGAACATCTTTGAAATACATTAAACAGATAGATTATTTAATCCGTTGACAGCCATGGATGAGCCTATAGAAATCTGCTGATCCTCGATGGGCTCACAAGGCCTCAACAAAGTGGGTTCTTAATTTGGGGAAGAATTGGCGATTGAGCGTGATCTTGGACAAATCACGTCCCAGCAGCAAACGTCCTAGAATCAGTATAGGCCATACCATACTCAAGATCCTCCATGGGTTTTCCTAAACTTATCTTACTGTGGAATATCCCTTCAGTTTAAGTAAAGACCAGATATACTATTTCCGATAGTAAATTTGACAAAGGATATATCTACAGCCCCGGTGAATAAGTGGTTAAGTCTAATTTTCTACAAAATGAGTTTATTGTACTTAAGTCAGCGGAATCGAGTCATTTTCGTAGCGAATAAGGGGCTAAGTCATTGGCTAAGGCATTGGCATGAAAAAGAGTTATTGCATATATTAAAACTCCATTTAAAGTCAAAAACTAAGAGGATGATACGATTTCGGTTATCTGAAACCTATTAACTGTCTCTGGACAAAATTCGACTTAACCGCTTATTCACCGGTGTTATAGATATATAATTTTATCAATATTTTAACATATCATTATAAACCTTTATACATAAAAAAAATCAGGCATTTCCTTGGAAAAAGATGTTTAATGAAAAATTGAATAAGAACTTCAAGATTTTTTTTTTTACTATCTACCATAATCATGATTTGCTTCGGGAACTCTGTAATCACCTCGTTAACAGGATAAAAACGACCATAGAGCCACAATTATTCGGACGAAAATAATTTTTCTACAGCTTACACTTATGTAATATTTACATACAATCGCATCGATATTTCCGGATAATATCAATTTACTTTAAAAAAAAAATCAGTGGATTTTCTAAGCTACGATTTTCCTGTGAAATCCTGAGTCTTCATGGAAGAAAAAATAGACAGTAAATGATGCGGCCATCAATAATCCTCCATGGATGCTGGAGGGGATAACTCACTTTCGAAGAGATAAATATATTTAACAGAAAGTGGCCTTCCCAGAAGAAAGCTGCCTCGGAGAGAAAGTGTAAGGAATTAGTGGCAGCTTAGTTCTCAAGAAGTAGCAGTATAGCAAGGACAGTACTCGGGAGGATAGTAGCTATTCACCCTACACCTCTAGCAATAGCAAAAGTATCCTATAATCTCCATGTATTCTATATGGTATTTCTCCAGTATCAAAAGTCAAAGTATTTTGTATTGTATACTAAGATTTAAATAAATCATAATAAAATAAAATAAAGTAAATACAACTAAATTAATTAAATATTATTCAAAATTAATTAATTTAAAATATAAAGGTAATAAATAAGTACAATCTTCAACGGTTAATTAAAAAATAATTCCAAAGAGCATCTATATTATTCTTATTAACAATACACAACAGCATTATCGTGACAAAAAGATATAAAACAGATTTGGATTCGATGTTTTTAATTATTTCAACTATTTTAAAGTTATTCAAGGAGTTGTAAGGTCAGAATTCCGTGAACTGAATAATAAAAGATGCGGAAAAATGGAATATTTTGGGTTTGGAAAAAATAATCCCGTGAATAAAAAAAATTGGTGTATCCGTTAAGCTCCGTCCCGCTTTACAACTAAAAAATAGATGGTCAGTAAATTTTCTTGAATATAATAAAGAATTTAGTTGGGGGTGCAGTCAATTAAAACACTAAATAAGTGGATACTTATTTTAATTAAAAACCCCCAACTATTTTCTTCCTTACATCATCCAGTCAACGATCCCTCGCTTCTAATAAAGAATTATTTAAATGTTATTTTTTTGGTCATTTAATGTTTAAGCTTTTAGTACTCAAGGAAATTGTTGACGATAATATAATTAGACATAATCTGCCTTAATTGTAGAGCTCATCGTCATGCTTTGGAGGATACGTCACGCACTTAGCTTTGGATACTAATTAATTAAAGCATATATTATCTGTATGCATATAAATTTGAAGGTATCTTTCTCCGTACGCCGCGGCGCGCCGTATCCACTCAATACCTGCATAGATGCATAGATGACAATGGCTTTAAAGGTTGCCTTTATAAAGATAGAACATATATGTGCGTAATAATGGCTGCGCAATAGATTAAAAAAATTGTTTTTAATATTTTTTGTTTAATCTAAAAGTAAACACTTTAAGTTAATCTAGTTTTTTAGTTAAGTGATAATATTTTCTACTACAAAATAAAAACAAATATCATTTTAAGGGCTATTTTCAGTAAAGATGAAGCCTATTAAACATTGAAGTATGATTCTTTTTTGTTCTCCTAAGTTAGGAATCATGATTCCTCGAGTGATATTATTTATTTTTATCAGAAAATCTCATCCTCATCAATATCTTATCTATTTCCTGAATACATAAAGAATCTCGGGTCTGTATAATGTAGTTGTTTACTAATACTCCATTGAGTTCTTGCATAAGTTTTACACATGTAGTTCAATTACTTTCACATAGCCGACTAACTATATTAATTCTCACCTTTTGACCGCACCAAGAAACAGAAAAATTATCCTTACCTGCAACAAAAAATATATTATATTCATATTATAATATATATTTATATTATAACATTAATTCATTCTAAAGTTAACTCTTTAACTGGTTACATTAATACAGTAGGAACTGCTTACATTTATATAGTAATAATTATTATAATTAATTTTATATTTAATCCAGAAGTAGATTGAGGGTTCTGATAATTTTTAAAAGTTTCCTATTAATATTATTAATAAATCTATAACTACATTACGAAATTTCAGTCTCATACAAAAACTGAAGAAAACCAATTATCTAATTAAACCAAATTTTAATCTGGCTATAGGCTGCTTTAAGTACTACGTTAACACCATTTTTCCAAGACCGGGCTTTGAAATGTCAACAACCTAACATATCCTGAATATTGGGTTACATTATCTAAGATCCATTATGATTGGTAGTTCATACATGTCTTAAGAACGAAAAAGGCTTCTCATTGGTTAACTAAATTACTTCAGGGGGGGGGGAGGGGGGGGGAAACCTTAGCCTCTTTCCAATTGGCTAAAGTGTGGGAGTATGGAACGGTAATTGCGTATTGGTGCCTAAAGGGTAGGCGGGTGAGACGTACACTAATGGCATCTACCTTCCAAAATATTTTGTAAGTTATAATACTTGTCTTCTTACACATTTCATTTAGAATATTTATTTTCATTTATTTATAATGAAATTTAATTTTATTACATAGATCAAGTAAAAATTTATTACTATTTTATAAATAATACTAATAGTTCCCACAACAGAGTTTGGGCGCCAATAAAAAAATATTTGATAGAACGTAATATCAAAATTTTTTAAAAAATCTAATACAATGCGTACAAAAACTTTACATTTTAATTTTATTTTAATTACGAAAGAATGGACATATTGACATGACTTGTAAATTTGAACTACTTATAAGATAAAAACGCTGACGAACTTATTTCGCTCTTAAATATTCTGTAGTTTCAGATTGTTTTCTTTTGTTCAATTGCAAAGTTTCATAATTAAAAATAACAAATTAAAATTAACTAATGTTCATTCCTAAATAATAGTTATTTATGCACCTAGGGACTAAAGAAGATCATTATTCCCTCAGCTGTGAGTTCGAGTTTGTTCCCGAGCGAATGCGAATGCTCGCATTCGCTCGGGAATAATTATCTTTACTCACGAGGCCAAGCCGAGGGAGTAAAGTATTGCTGGGAATAATGATCAATTTAGTCCCGAGGGGCATACAGATTTTATCTCCAGACGGGATGTAAAAAGGCAAACTATACGCTATATTATTTTATATTATGTTATGTTTTATAATAAATTCAAAAACTGAAATTAAATGTGCAATTCTTACAATTTTGAATTGTTGTTTTGATTTACAATTTTGATTTAGCTGGCAATAAATTTGAGATAACATTATCCATATCATACATAACCTGAACACAAATGAACTTCTGTTTATCAGTTTTGGTGTTTTGAAACAACAGCTGATTTTAATGGCCGGTGTGACAGGTGTACCAACCTAACCCTGAACTTTTTCAGTACAAAACCTATATTATTTAAACGAATTAGGCTGTCATCTTTTTACTGTATTCCCTAGGGAATAAAGTTAACTTTTTGACTCAATTTCTAATGCACAGGGAGAAAATACGTACTTTAGTCCTAATTAATTGAGCCAAAAACACATGTTTTTGTACCAGCTGGAGATAAAATATATTTTTTCAATAAAAAAAAATAACCTGTACAATACTCTAGAAGGGTTCAGTAATGAAAAGTGTATCGTTTATAAGCCAGCGGTTGTGCAGGGAGCAGATTGGCCGATATCACTCACAACCACCAGTTTTTTCTCTTATTAAGGTACTGATTTTATATAGGCTGCTGGTAAAATAAATAATTTATCCGGAACAGCCGGTCGTTTTCGAACTAAGGACCTTGAGATCACTAACTCAGCTCCCTACGGACTGAGCTAACCCGCTCCCTATTATTTTCCCAAAACTTTTGGAAAGCAAACTTTCAGGAAATAATATAGGAGGGGTCTCATTTTAAATCAGTTTCATCCTTCACCAAAGGCACGTCAAGGAGTCTTGTTATTTCTATTACCCTATCGACGAGAAGTCGGTTAAAAAAACTAAATAAAAAGTCACCGGTAGCTACAACAAGACACCCACTACAGAGTCACTTTCTATCAACAACTTACACTTTCCATGATGACTATAGAAAGCGGAGGGATCGAGGGGTCTTCAGTCATCGACGTGCCGCGGATGTAAGGAGGAAAGTAAATCAGGGTCATCAATATATAAAGTAATTTGTATAGTTTTCAAAGTTACTGTAGGGTATTTAAAAAATAATTGATGACACATAATGTATTTAATCTGATATCAGCTATTGATGAACGCTGTGGGATCTGTAGAACCATCTGGGGCTCATCCAGCCCCTTTATTGTGGGAGGCCTTCATTGAAAAATGAGAGAGATCTCGGACAAATCATCTACAGTCTCTGATACATTTTTTTTAAATTTAATTAAAAAATTGGAATAAATAATGTATTTATGTTACTATCTGTACTATTTCCAATCTTTTTAATTCTGTTTTCCGTAAGATATTCGGTACTTTCAATTGTGAAAAAAACTACCGTCCTCAAATATATCTACCAACTTTTCAGGGTTTTCCCGATTTTCAGAATTTAGCTGAATCTAATTTAAATTAGTTGGAAAAAGTAATACAATATATACAGTTATAATATGCAATAAAATAATATTTATTTTAAAATATTGTTACAAATTGTTACCAGGGTCATTAACAACTTTTCGTTTTGGGCCAAAAAAGATTAAAAAATTGTTTGGTAAAAAGTGTTACACAGTTATGAAATTATAGAAAAATAGGAGTATAAAAGGGAGCGTGGTAGCTCAATGGTAGAACGGTGAGTTGCTACACTGAAAATCCCGGGTTCAATCCTGCTGTAGCAGATGCATTATTTAATCTGTTAACAGGATAAATCCTGAGGGATATACAGACCTTCCCGAGGATCACCTATAAAGTGGGTACTTTTAATTGGGAGTAATGGGTACTCTTAATGTGGTTGAGGGTTGAGCTTGATTTCGGTCAAATCACTTCTCTGCACAACCGTTGTCCTAGAGAAAGTACTTTCTCTACCATAAACTCAAGCCGGGACCCTTCATCATCTGTTTCGCAATATATGTTCCAGCTTCATTGGTTAACATTACATGAATAAATAAAACTAATTAAAATATCTGCCCGGTATGTTTCTATTATGTTTTATGTATCCTTTTTTTTTTTACATGAATGCCCTATGTATTTGTGAAATTTTAATTAAGTATGAAGTTCATAACATTTTTATATATAGTTTTGGTTATATAGATAATCAATCAGTTAAACGCTAGTTAAATAATGTTGTGACTGCCTTAACCACTCTTAACAACATAACTCTTCCTTTTTTCAGACTAATTAGCAGTGCTGCCAAGATAAATAACAAAGAGGAAACCACAGTGGTCTTCTCAGGGTTTCTTCTCGAGCAGAAAAACTGCTTCATTAAACGGGCGCCATAACAGCTCTTGTTCTCAGTAACTTTCTTTGCTCTCGGTAATCGTATTCACTTATGTAGATGTTCCCTGGACTTCGTATGTGGGAGTCGATAGGCCTGTACCTTGACAACCCATGAAGTATTTATCCAAATTAAAAATCCTCACTTTATTGAGGCTGGGTGAGTCCTCGGAGGGTCTGAAAATCAATGAAGCTCTAATGGCAACGGCCATATTTGAACCCTGAACCTTCAGAACAGCAGGTCAGTGTTTAGAGCTCCCTTTAATATTGGGTCGTTTCATACGAAATATGTGTTTTAAAATGATAGGTTATTTAATAAATCAACTTTATGATATCAAAACATTTTTTTCAAAATATTTACCCTCATTTTCATGTGGTATCAATTTTCAACCTCGGGACTGAAAAGTTCATGGTTTTGTTCAAGATTCAAAATGCTCTTTTGACTTGAGAATTGCTTTAAAAAATTTTACCCTTAAGGAAATTGTCCAAATTTCTCAACAGATGGAAATCTTTTGAAGATAAGTCTTGCGAATGAGGTTGGTGTGGGAGGACTTCGTAACCCAGCTCGTTTAGTCACTTTACTGTTTGTCGTGAAACATGAGGTTTGGCGTTGTCGTGTAAAAGCATAGGTCCCTTCTTATTATCAAATTATCCAATACAGGGTATTTTTCGATAAGTATTTGTTTTATTCAATATTCCTGCAATACCATATAGATGTGATGGATGATTTACAACTAGGTGGAAAGGATAAATGAGTTATTCCTGCAAATGACAACCACATTGAAACCAATTATATTTTTGTCTTGAATATATGTGCGTGTGTGAGTGGTGTGTGTCTGTAATAATAACAGACATTTCGTACGAAATGGCTAAATACTTCCATTAAAGATATTGCAAACAAATTTGAAAATGTCTGCAGAGTGAAAGTGTAAGCCATAATTATCCTAAATTATGCCTTGGTGATCATTTCGATTGAACCAGATTGAGCCTAATGCCTTACTTCCAGAGCCTGGAGAAAGCATCTACGGACCCAATCATCGCGTAGTAAGTGAATATTTTCTGACCCGTTATGGCCGTCCAACGCCTAAGGTACCTTCTGGAGGTACTTTCTCCAGAATCTGGCGGAGCTAGGACAGGGTGTCGTACATATGATGGTACGACCACAGTACTTTCTAACCACATCTAATACTAGCATAACAGCAGCTAACAACCACGTTTCTATTTGGCGCTTTTCCAAATGGTATACTCATAGGGAGATCCGATAGTTCTCTCTTGTATTCTTGTTTTAGTGAAAACTTTAGTATGGTAACCATGACTTTTATTTAGTCTGATTGCAGCGGAAGATGGATCATATCGGATCTAGGACACTCCGGATCTGGGCCCACCCAGCCTCTATAAAATATTATAAAAATAGGGTACCCAAAATAAGGGGGGGGGGAATCTGGCGGTTGAGCGTGACCTAGGACAAGTCACCTCCTTGCATAGTCGTTGTCCATGAAACAGTACAGTCTCTACCATGAACTGAACCCCAGACCCTTCATGGGTTGTAGTTTTACAATTTTTTTTTTTTTAGTATGATAAAATATTACTATTTATAAAGTATAAAAGTGAAATTTAGTCCATTTAATTTGCCCAAATTTATTATTCTACTAACGTATAAATATATGTAATCAATAGCTAGTTTTGGATCTTTAATGTTTAATTTCGAAAAATTTAGTCTCTTTTTCCAATCTATATTTCAATTTTATAAATTTAATAAATCCTTTTTCGTTTTTGCTACAATATATTTTTATTGTTACGTCATGCGTTTTCCTAATCTACATTTAAATCCACGCTTTTCTTACACCTCCTAAATTCCCTGCTCTCTAATCAGTAATAATTAACAGATCATATCCATCAGAAGTAATAGATGAGTTATTGTTAATTTTCTTTACTTATAACGATATTTTTTTTATATTGTTAGTTGCTTTTATTTAATTTTTTTTCCTCAGCTTAATTCTTGTTATTTTAGATTTTTATTCCATTTTTTTAAAGTTACTTTTTAGTTAAATTTATTTACTTTTGTAAATATTGTATCATTCTTATAATGTAGCCCTTTGGCCAGATATATATTAATTAAATTTTGTACATCTGTCATTCTTAAGTGACCTGGTCCAAAAATAAAATTATTATTATTCCATTCTAATAAAATATATTAATTATTTTGATTACGTTTAAAATTATATAAAAATTCTCCCTAAGGAGAGCAGAATTCTCGTCATTTCTTTTCATCGTTATAGCAATAGTCATTAATCAGCTTCACTAGCTACTTTCACCCATCACAGTTATAACTTTTCTGATAGAAAGTAAAATTTACGCAAAAGAAAGTCGGGTAGAAGAAACTTAAGGGAACTTGTTGTTGAGGAGGCTTTCTGAAACCGAAAGCAGTCCAAGACTCGTTCCAACTAATGATGGGTTTTCCAACTGAAAATCAATGACGGTCCGAGGTATTGATAATACTAAGTTCATCCATAGTCATTGATAAGATAGTCATTATCTTATCATCCAATCATATAAATAAACTGTTCAAAGGCCTTAGGCAAGGTTCGATAATACGACATGATGATGCTAGTGAAAAAGCACTACTTTTCCTTTTAGAATTTATGATATACATATTTACTAGGTTATCAATCTTATCAGAAGATACAAATTAAGATTTTACAATTTTTTTTAATTCATACTCCATCAAAGACTTATAAATGACCTTTTCAAAATCCCAAAACAAACAGTATATCATTTAATAACATTATTTCCATGCAAATTTACTTTTTAAATTCATTATACATTATAATTTTTATGAAAAGAAAAGGAAAAATATGGATCGATTTTACAGACAGTAATATTAATTTCAAAAATGTACATGTCATTCTTATCAATAATAAGTTGGAAAAATAAATAATAATAGAAAATTAAGTAATTCATTTTTTGCTATATCAGATTTTCCTTTCTGGTAAGAATTGAGAAAGTAAATGGAAAAATTTTCGATTTCCTGATTCCATTCTGACCATCCCTTCTTCAATTTTTTTATTATTATAATGAAAGCTATTAATATATATTAGAAGCGGAGTGGCTCTGTGGTAGGGCACTGAGTTGACATGCCAGAAATACTGGTTCAAATCCCGCTGCAGGCCATGATTTTCATTTAGTCCATTTGCAGCGGGAGATGGATCATATAGGATCTAGGACCCTCCTGGGGCTCACCCAGCCTCTATAAAATATTATAAAAATAGGGTACCCAAAATATGGGGGAAAAATCTGGCGGTTGAGCATGACCTAGGACAAGTCACCTCCTTGCAGAACCGTTGTCCATGAAACAGGTACAGTCTCTACCATGTATTGAACCCCAGACCCATTTACGGGTTGTAGTGGTACAGATTTTTTTTTATTTTATTAATACATGAATTTTTTTTTAAGTATTCTGTAATGAGTAATGACTGCCAATTGCCAATTATGTAATGTTTGATAATTTAGTTCGATTTAGGATCGACTTTTGATGCTAGGCGTACAAAAAGGTCATGTGTTTCCACTTCATATATTTTTTTGGAAGTGTTATAAATCAAGAACAGGCTTACAATTGATATAATTTAGCTCTTTTTTTTTAATTGTTCGAAAATATAATTTTAAATAGTAGAATAGATGGCCAGCTGGTTGGATTAAGAATTAATGAGTGTTGCTCATTCAGTGAACCATTCATGTTCCACCGAGTAATCAAAAAATTATATTATTTATCAGACATTTATTTATTATTATCTATTTTATTTATTTTATCATTGTTCTAGACATAAGAAGTCGTTAGACTAATTAATGTATTTACAGTTACCTATGATGCATTTTGTCTTTCCCAAAATTCCGTGCGTTATCCACAATCACGCTGCCACAAGTTGATAAGATCTGAAGCACGAAACTGTGGAACGAACCGGTCTAAGTTACCCAAACAAACATGAACTCCTTTCTTCACATTATTACATTACACTAAACAAAACTCTAAAAGTAATACAACTAATAAAATGGAATAAATAAAACTTTGAGATTTCATTAGCATTTAACATCACTTTTTCATCATATTTTATTCTATTTCCATGCTCATATCATATTGTTACTTATATTTCTATACGTTCCTTGTGTATTTATGTCATATATTTATACCACTTCATACTATATGTATGCATTTTAAAAACTGTTATACTCTATATTTATATCTTGACTTGCTGCTGTTATTTTTCCTTTATTTACTCTTTAATATCATTTTGGCTATACCTTCTTTCATTTTACTTATGTAAACTCCCCAGGAGTCTATTATCTTACATTTTATAGTTTTTTATATATATTCTACTACCTTTTCCATAATTTTACTTCTCACCTCTGATGTTTAGACTTCTTTTTTTAAATAATTTTCTGTTAACTTCCTTCTTTTATCTTTGTAAAAAAATCTTTTTGGCATCACCACCGTTCTGTACATTTTCTCTGTAATTTTTTTATTCATATATATCCCTCACTTTTGTTCTAAATTTCTACCTCTCTACATATATTTTTTCTCATTTATCATATACTTAGTCTGCAATGTATTTTTATAGTTCTGTTATTTTGTCTGTTTTTCCCTCTTAGTCCTGAAGATGACCTACAAAGTGGGTCGAAACGTCGGCACATAATTAAATAAGAAACCACTTATTTAGTGTTTTTATTTGACTGCACCCCCAACTATTTTCTTCCTTACGTCTATCTTCCAGTCAACCATCCCCTCGCTTCTCATGAATCATATGAACCAAATAAAAAGAGTGACTTTACGTTACGGGCTTCAGATTACGCCATTTTACCCATTACATTATAGCACTCTGCTGCTCTTATTATGTACAGATATAATATGTAAAAACAAACAATCAATGGAACGAAGTTAATTTGTATAGCTGAAAGCATCGTAATCCCAATACCATTATTATCTCACTTTTAGAGAAATCGATATCTGAGAAAGATCGAAACCATTAGAGAATAGTTGAGATTACCCAACACGGAATTTCAGATATTCCTGTTGATATCATTGAAAGAAAAGCGATGCGAAGAAGAATGAATTCCTAAAAAAATAATATGTGTTGAATAAAATTGTCCGAAGATTTTTTGGATTTATTTAAGAGGATATTAGCAATTTGGATTTGGACGGTAAATCCATGGACGGAAGTTTGTAAACAGCGATTGGTAATGTCGGCATCGAGCCTTTGGGTTCACTAAGCCTTTTATTATCGGGTATAATTTTTTTGTATAGGAATATATGCCCCCCCCCCCTATAACCCTTAAATCCACAATGCAAGGATACGATATTAGACAGTTTCTTAAACATTACTGGATCAATTATTGTAATTCAGCAATGGTTTTTATTTATTTATTATTTTATTTTATTTTTTATTTTTCCTTTCATATACTGGTACAGTTTATAAAAGATATTACAGTTATTTCTTCCTACACCTGGGACATGACCACACCTTGCACTGAGGAAATAAAACAGTATGCACAACTGCCGGCCTTCTCCTGCCCTCTCAAGGGCGACCACTTCATTCCCAAGCCGGAAAAACCTCAACGGGAGATAGAGAAGGTGTAGGAAACAGATTTAATATTTTATTTCGCATACGTTAGGCGATTAGAAAAAAATAATATTAAATCTGTAGGATAAATGTCAATGTAATAAGTAATATATTTACTAGTTCTTTCTTAGTAAGCTTCTGTTACACTACTGATCTACTGGCCCTTTTGGTTAACACGCGCAAACTAAAAAACTAAATAAGAAGTTGATGAATGCAGGTTACCAAATAGGACTGGAAGTAAAGTCATATAAGACTAAGTATATGGTTAGTAACAGAAATGGAAGAGATTTGGGTGATATTATTGTAGAAGGAAATAAGTTCGAACTTGTAGAGAAGTTTCAGTACTTAGGGTCTATGGTAACTGGAAAAAAACAAATTCAAGAGGAAATAAAGCCGCGATTAAAGGCGGGAAATGCTAATATCGACATTATTAGCTCGCGTCTTTTGTCCCGAAATCTAAAAATCAGAATTCATTAAACCACCGGACTCTCCTGTGGCTAACCCAGCCTCTATAAAATGGGTTCCCGTAATTGGCACTCGAACGTGATCACGGACAAATCACCTAACTGGACAAATCTTGTCCTTGAAACAGTCTCTAACGTGTAGGTGACCCAAAAACATTCATCGGTTGTAGTGGTAAAGGATTTCTTAGGGAGTACTATTTTTTTCTGTGTCATATTCCACAATATTCTCTTTCGGAATGTATAATATTTTGAGTAAGGAAGGAAATAGTTGGGGGTGCAGTCAAATTAAACACAAAATAAGTGGGTACTTATTTTATTTTGTGTCGACGTTTCGACCCACTTTGTGGCTCATCTTCAGGGCTAGTGGAAACGTCGGTCACTTGTTTAGTGTTTTGACTGCACTCCCAACTATGTCTTTCCTTACTCAGATCTTTCAGTCAACTGTCTCCTCGCTAACATGTATAATATTTTGATTTTATTGATTTATCTATTATCTTGGACTATTGTCGAAAACCAATGGCTTTTACTTTATATTCTTGCTACAGACAATGATTTTTTTCAATAAGATATATTAAGTTATGAACGCTAAGGAAAGCCGTAAGCCACAAAACCGGCCCACACTGAGGGAGAGTGAAGGCTTACTTAGTGACACAGTATTCCTCCCCCGAGGCACTGGAGAACTGGAGAAAGTCTAAGACAAACAACCGTTCTTCCAGCATGATTGGTCACTGGGGAGGCATCGAATGCTATGTTTCAAGTATTGACAAAGCTCTAGAAAGTATTTTTTTATTTTAAGTTTAGGTAAATCATAGAAATATCTACTAGGATATTCGTTCAAATTACACAAAGATAAAACAAAGTTTTTTTTATTTCATTGATATCGGACCTATTTCAACAGGAGTAATACATACCAGCTAACAAAAAAAGAACAAGGTCCAACCAGTAATGGAAACGTTTTTGTATTACCTAACAGTTTAATTATTTAAATTATTAATTGTATATGACCTGGATGTATAACTGTCAACTGGCACGGTTACACGGTAAACATGGTACTAACATGGAATTTTAGATACGTCTGAAGGAAGAGATCGCTTGTTGTTTTCAATCAGTCGAATAACGCACCAATTTTTGAAACATTCTCTATTTTGGAAGGCTCTTGACTGAATAAAATAAACAAAAGATATGAATTAATTGCTCTTCTCTCATTTTTTTTTCTTGGGGAGTTTATAATAAATAAAAATCAATGAATCGGAATTTTTTTTCACCAACAGGATTATTATATTTAATGCTTGATAAAAATATCCAAGTTTGTTGCTATTTTGTCATTTTAACCAGATTGTAGGATTACGAATGAATTTATCATTCACCTGTAGATTAAAACAATATACACAATTAAGTAGTCGGGTCCAACCACTAAAAACTAAACTGTAAGCAGAGTGATGAAGCAGTTATAGTTTGAGAAGATATGCATTAAATTAATGGGAAATAAATATGTTATACAATTTTTTCTTGCATATGCAATATAATTTATATTGTAAATAAAATATAAACAGTATTCCTAAAAGGTTTGGATAATGTTCTAGATTAACTATAAACACGTTTTGAAATTACTGTTCTAAATGCTGTTCATTAACTGGAAAACAAAGCCATTTACTCAAACCAATATTTAACTTCATTAAATTAATTTAAGTTACTTAACTTGTATTTAAAATTACAACACGATCTATTGCGAAATATTTTACGAAATGACTTTTAAACACGACGAAGTGGAAATTATAACAAGAAAGTTTAATGTCAAGAAACGGTGATTGACAAAGCATTAGAAATCAGGGACAATTTCTTCAGATTATCATTTAAAAAAAAAAGTTGATTATCGAAGATGAAATCGTATTAGAAATAATATGTTTACGAGCATTATTGAAGTACCTACTCGGAATCGGTATTAAAACTTTGTAATAAATTGAAGTTATTGGCAACATAAGACTACCACAGCAGTTTTAATCGGCTGTTCAAAATAACCTGTATTTATTTTTTAGTTTGATTGTAGTAGTAGTTTGAATAAAGTAGAATTTTTTTTTTACATTTTTGTTATTTGATTATACTCATGAGAATATCTCACAGAAAGCACACATATATCAGAAAGCTGATATATAGAATATATAGGAAATATTTATTATAATTTGAATGATAGTATATGTTTTGGATAAGATATGATACGCGAAGGGTATTGACAAAATACTGTAGCTTATTCCCCCTCTTTAACCTTTTAACAAGGAGGAAGGCCTAAAGACCGTTACTCGACTTCTTAAACGTCCTTTGAGAAAGCCGGGACCTCATCAATTAGAGAGCAGACAGGCTATCTCTTACATTAGCCATCCTTAGGATAGAGTATAATAGACCACACACTGCACTCTTTGTCTGCGGGGTCATCAATGTCTTTTCATCCGCAGCAGAGCTCCTACGGCAACTATAGGAACCAGTATGGTACTTAGAAAGACAGTTCGTTCAACGTTTGTTATGAAGATCTGTTATTCAATGTTTGTTATCAACGTCTGAAATGAACAATTCAGGGGAACCAATCAAGCAATCGTTCGGATTGGAGATCTAAACTAAAATTATATAATTTTAATTTAAATCTTATTAAACTAAAGTATATTTATGGCTCCTGGTGGGCATTAAAGAAAAATATTGTAGTACGTAAATTTACTATTAACAAATTATTTATTCATTTTCTGGTTTAAACCATCAGTAATTAATCGTAATAGTATTTCAAATGCAACAAACTAAAAAATCGGAGTTTTTCGGGTTTCAGTTATAAACATGAAAGAAATTTCTTTATCACTCATCATCTGAAAACTGTATCATCCTAGATTCAGATCTTGTCTGCGAGAAGACAGTTGTGTCCTAACGCTGTTCTAAACTCACTAATAGTTTTCATGTTTTTTCCAAAAGTGTTGATTTCTAGCTTAAGTCACTTTAAAAATACCTGTGCGATATGAAAGTCCAATGCAAGGATGACGAATATAAGATGTTATATTTTGTTGTGTTTTATTATCTTTTAATAAAACTTGACTATTATTTTTCTCAGTATCATTTAATAAAAAACTTTTTCCACAACAACGCATGACAGATATTAGGTTCATCCGATATGGTATCACTATGGTTTGATGTTTACTGCTATCCGTACTGTTCGTAAACCAACGCTTGTAAGAAGAGGTGAATTGTCCGAGATCACACTCAAACGCCAGGTTTTTTCTCCCAATGAAAGGGATGTAAAGGCTGATTCAACATCAGTGGGTTCTCCAGATTTCACAGAGTCTGTCGGATTTGAACCTCATCACTTTTTCTTTATTCTTTTTATATATATTTATTTTTAGTTCACAGAAGAATATATTTAATGATTATAAATAAATAGTTTTTATTATGTTTGGTTTTCCATGGACCTCCGCTCAGAACACTTCTCCTTATGATTTATAACGTTCAGTTATAATTATTCAAAATACATTTTATTTATATTTTATTAACCAAAAATCTTATCAAATTGATAATATATTTACCAGTCGGTAATACATCGTACTTAATATTTTTTTTTCCTGGTGTGTACAGGTGCCTACTCCTAAATCTCGTGCCACCTTTGAACTTTAAATCCTTTTGCTTACGCCTCCTTACTTGGAGCGCCAAGGACCTAGGAAAAGGAACTAGATAACCTAAACTTGTGACGTAAGAGAAAGCTAATTGCAACCTGTCACAGTTTTCTAAATGATTACGAATACCCCACATTGAATATCATTAATGTATATTTTATCAATCGCAATATATTTAAATATATGCAACGCTATATATTTATATTTTTATAATAATAGAACATTGAAATGGATATTAGCTGTGCTTAGTAAAAGAAGACTCGTAACAGTCAATAACAGTTCTATGAATAATTATGGTACTAATGGAGGATGGAAATAGTTGAAGTTGCAGTCAAAAATTTACACTATAAATAAGTGAAAACTTATTATATTTCATGTGTGCCAACGTTTCGACCTACTTTTTAGGTCATCTTCAGGGCCAATAGGAGTGGCTACTCGCTGCAAAAAGTATAATAGGTTTCCACTTATTTATTCTGTAATTTTAGACTGCACCCCCAACTATTTCCACCCTTCATTAGTACTTACAGTCAAAGAATTCTTCTCTAACATGAATAACATGAACCAATAATTATGGTAACTATTTTATTTTTTAATAATTTATTTAATTAATCTAGAATATCTTAATAAATAGGTCAGATGGAGCAAAATAACCTGGCCCAAAACCTACAAATAGATTAGATGATTAATAAAAAATTTCCAATTAATACTTAAATAATATTTCATGTCTTTAAATTAATTTAATAATTTAATTTTTTGAATGGAAAAATTTAAATAAATACCATATTTGTCTATAATAGTTTGTTTTGTTTTGTTATTTGGAGTACATTTGTTAATATATTTATATTTATAAATGAATTTAATTTGATCTAGTATTACAGAGATCAAAGTTTGGTTTTTAATGTAATACATATTGTATATTTGACTATGGAAGAAAGTTGAGTTCCAGGAGTTATATATATATATATATATATATATATATATATATATATATATATATATATATATATATATATATATGACTGTTTAATTCGTTTTTAATGATTGGACTTGTAAATTTGAAGGATGTTGTGAAGAACTACTAAAACTGAAAATGACAAATAAATGTCGAAACGTTTTTTAATCTTTTGTTAATTTTTTAACAAAAATTGTTGACTGGAATAAGGTTTTTTTTCTTCATTATTAATTAATCTAGAATATCTTATATTGATGTAAGACATTAGCTACAGTCATGAATACCTAAATTATAAATTTCTTTAATTTGAAAAAGCCAAAAATTTAATATACAAATGTAACTATAAAAGTTTATTAATTTCCTATTTATTTATTATTTATAAGTCGAATGTGGTTTTTCACGAAATTAAAAAACAAACATTGTTCCACTAAAAATCACGCTCAACCACCAGGTTTTCTCCAAATTAAAGATGCTTATTTTATACTGGCATGAGGCCTAGGAGGGTCTGCAGATCCCAAAGAGTTCATATAAGTGATAAGTATCTAATAACACATCTATAACAGTTTAAATAATTTATCTGTGGACAAAAAATAAGTAATTTCGTTTAGAATTTATTTATTTCACATCTATCTCACCGGAATATTATGTTAGCATTTTATAATTGAACCATATAGTTCAATACTGTTTCTCTTAGATTTTATAAAAGTTTTCTTAATGGCCCTTCGTAAGCCTTGAGGATATTTCTAATATAGTTTTAAACATCTTCAAGTTCTGCCCAGGAGCAGAGAAGGTTGATGGCATGCTTGACTGCCATGGTGATATGGCGATGACAGTACTTTAGCTCTTCCAGAACTTCAAGGAAGAGATGACCATGAGAAGACTCGGAGTGCACTGTCCGAAACAAAAGATGGCGATTTCTTAGCTTATGGATCTTCGGGTCGAGCTTTCTTTATTCCTCTTAGTCTTTCGGTTATTCATCTCACTTTTTCCTTTGAAGCGAGACAACCTGACGGGTCTAATCTTCTCTGGAAATGCTTTCGATTCTTGCGACTAGACGAGCTTATTGACGTCAAGACAAGTTAGCAGCTCTATCAGCTTTCTCGTTGTCATGGCAGCCATGTTTTATTCCATTCATCAAAATACAACATAAATTATTTATTTCTTTGAATATCTAGTAAAAAATTTGATTTTTCAATAGCAATTATAACGGATGATTCCGTAGGATATTGAAGGAATGTGTCCTTAAATAAAAACGTCTCCTTTCTGAAAACAATTATTATAAATGGTCCAGCTCTACACATTAGAGAAGCGTGACGTCTCGAAGATTAAGATGGGTTTGTAAATTTGTCGGGCTGAGTAATGAAAGAATCCCTAAAAAAGTAGCAAGCGCTGTGCCAACAGGTAAACGTCTGAGGGACCAAGGCGTAGGTGGGAGGATTATGTTAAGAGTACCTGGCGGATTTGGGTTTCGGTAGTAGTATCGGCATCAAGCCTTCCGGTTTGCTAAACCTTATTGTCATTATTTTTACTACCGGGTATAGTTTTTTTGTTTTCCTGTCAAATCGTATAATCTAGTCTGTGCGAAAATATAATAGAGCTTGTTACACTCTGTACGCTTAACTGTTATAAAATTTAAAAAAAAATTCAACTTAAATTTGTATAAAATACTCAAAAATGACTTTTTAGAAGACTCAGAGGTCTTACTAACCAAACCAGTATAAAGACAACCGTTTCCACAAAGTTTATTCCTAAGAATGGTTGTGCGCTAGGTATGATTTTTTTCTCAACAGCCCTGAAGGACTGTCACTTGACTATGATGCATCTTTTTTTTGTGTGTTGTTTTATTTATAGTGTTTTTATTTTCGGCCCATCTTTGCCTCATGGTTTAACTGAAAGTTTTTCTTCTTTCTTCCGTCCAGATCCAGGTCTAGCAAAATTATTTATTAGTAATATACGATAGTTTAACTGTTATATTACTAATGTTCCAGATACTCTTATACCTATCGGTATGTATCCTATATGATAGAAAGGAACTTGCCTTTCATAAAGAATCAGATAGACCTTACCGTTGCTGAATAGGAATATTATACCGGAGCTAATTTATTCCCTTCACTAAGGATCCTTTTAAGAGACCGCCTCCACAGAGTGTGCAGATTATAACACCTGTTAGGACACAATGCCCACACTTGGAGATCAATTGTCCTCTCCACACAATGCACTCACACATATTGTGTCTTCAGCTTCGAACTCTAACAAAGCTCTTCTTCCTCTACGGAGAAAGCCATAACATACCACACTCTTCGCCATAACCGACTCCCGCTGGCCTCTGTTAATGGCCATCCGGAGTGCCATCTGGGTCAGGTGAGCTCTCTCCATTTAGGGCATCTTCTACTCTACGCTTTGTCAATTAGTCCCACCTTCCGCTAATGCTAATTGATTTAGCGTGTAATTGAACCCTGATTACCCACAGCTCGCTGGGAGAATGCGGTCTCAACGGGGATCTTCACTCTCGGAAGGTAACTTGCAGGTTATCATCGGCTATTAATGTGATAAGGTTGTGAAAGTGTTTTTAATTCTTTAAAATCAACCGTGGAATAAGATAGAGAATTGAGATACTTGGAAATCCCATGCTTTCACGTAAAACATAAAAATGATATTTACTATAGTTCTAAACGTTTTGATCCATGAATCGAAAATTCGAAATGAATTTTCATTTTATGCAGTAACCATTTAATATAATTATTATTATTAATTATCAACAGTGCTGTGCAGGTCAGATATCACTTCGTCATGAGTTGGAAACAACTATGGTACTAAAATTACTCATTCTGTTTACAACTGTGACTCGGACTTATGAGATCTGAAGACCCTCCTGACTCTGACCCACCTTCACTACTTCTTTTGGCTCAACTAATATTCTCGATATGGTATATATCGATATTTTATTCGATATTCGGGCCCCTTAACAATAACTTTTAAGAAAGCGGGCTTAAACACAGGCACTACTGACAGGTAGTTTGTTTGTTATGATTAAAACGACGTAACCTGAAAGAAATACCAACACATATTTAAAAATAATTCAATTATTCGCCAGTCAAATCTCTCGTTTTTTGATAAATTTTATAACTGAAAAAATCGGCCTAACTTCTGGCCATAAAAAAATACATCAATTTAACGCTGTTTTCCAATCACACTGAAACCGTTCTTCTTCCGGATCACCACTACTGTTAGTAGTTATACGAATACACTACACCACACGGTTTTTAGTTCCTTGTTCATCTAACACAATGCCTTCGCGTGATTGGTTTCATTTCACTCTAATAATTTCTATTATATAAATATTTATATTACCATATATAAAATAAGAAGTGTCGGATTATATTATCGATCTGTTCCAAAATTCCTTGTGTTGTCTGTTGGGTCGCTGTTGATTGACGAATGACGAAGACAGTGTATCTCATTTCATTTATTTTTAATAGTTTCTCATCTTTTCATATTTGATTGATTTTATTTACAGATTAGAAGTAAATATAAAAAGTAATGTAAGATTTATTAGGAATGATTTTCGCTATTCCTCGACCTACTGATATAGTTATACTGCCACAGGAGAGAAATTCGGAATTCTTCCGACTGCACAGCGATTGCTCAACTCCCTTCTCGAGGAGGCCTACATCTCAACTGATTATGCATTCCGCTCAGACTTATCTGTCCAATAATAGAATCTGTCGCGGTCGGGAATGACGGGGTGACAGGAGGACTTCCGCTTTCTTAATCAGGCTACTGTCACTCCATCTTATGTAATGTCTTTTAACTAGCTCTTTGCACAATTTTGTTATGCTAAAAGTTTTAGAAAATATAACAATTAACGCAATTTATTTCCATGATAACTGCCTTCCATTAAAGTGAATCGGTGGCTAAATAGTCAATCCGAAAAATAGTCATGAACTGAAAGTGGGCGATTCGAGAATTGATACCTATCCTCGTTGTGGGTCGAAGGATATTTGTGCGCCATTCATTACAGGCCTGCCCACTCCTGACATGGCTATGCCATTGGAATTTAACAACAGTCCTACCGACTCTCTTATTTAGATGATGAAGCTTTATAAAGAGAATTACAGGCGATAAGACCAATTCATGAAGTAAAGGTTGTTTACTCATTAACACCACTTAATGCTACTATGGCTAATGGGATGTTTCTACAGTGAGTGTCCTAAATTTTGCGTTTCTAGATAAAATTAGGAAAATAATCTTAAACGACTACCTGACATGTTACAGACTCGGAACCCCCATTTTACGTTCCATCCGGAGGACAGCTTAACCAAACATATAATAATCCCTTTTAAAAATCCTAGGGAACTGCGAAACTGCGATCTTGGGATATTAGGTTGTTATGGTAACTACTACACCAAAAGTCAACCCAATTAAGCCCCAGTTAGGTCACCAACTACACCAAAGCTTCTTAACTAGCAACTACGGAAAATATTTATTAAATGTTAAATTAAACAGCAATAAAATTCTGCTGTATGAACAAGAGAATTTATTAAAAATGATAGACAAAAACTTGTAATTCAGTTTATTGGTATTATTTGTTAATTAATCTATCAGGGTAGTTCTGATTGGTAATTTGTTCTATCTATCTATGCAATTATATGGATATGTACGTGGGTAAGGCTATCGAGGACTCACAAGGATTTATCTCAATGGAAGGAAAATAATTAATTTTTTATGGAGGGTTTAATAAACAAAAAAATTAGTGTGGCATAATTGAAAGCAAGACTCAAGCAGGATGTATTTTACAGTCGAATTTTTGGGTCATCGATTGGTTTAGAGATTAAAAATGAATTGACTATTTTATTTACATAGTTTAATATATTAGGATACTAATAGCGCCTTTCTTTTGTTTTTAAATATATCCAAAGGCACATTACTACTTCGTTTCCACACTCCTATAAACAGTAGCGGTTTTCTTCCGGTATACGTAACACACTCAACAACGACAATGATATCATTTGGGCATTGCTATTATTATAACCTACAAGAGTGACCAGTGCGTAGCAACTAGATTGCGGAGACTTTAACGCTCAGCGATGCGGTGACTTCAACGGTCGGCTAGGAAGAAGTCGCTCCAAAAAGCTGTCATTAACAAGAACGTCGGTCAGCGTGGGCGGCGAAGAGGCGGGGATCACTGACTCTGTCCTTCTCCATCCCGTGGTCAATTATCCAACCCAATAACAACTTCATTGCCCTTCATCCAAAAATAAAACTGAAAAAGTTCCATCGTTTTGAATCACGGAATCTGGTCCACTACGAGATATACTAAGTTGATCTTACTAGCTAGTTAACTTCCTAATTAAATGCACAAGTAGGATCAGTCAGAACCTGTGTAGTTTATAGTTCAGGGTTTTTTTTTTACTAAAGTATTTCTTTAGTAAATAATAAAAGTAAGGTGCATTTCTAGTTATCTGATAAATATATTTAAAATTAATATAAATAAGAGTTCTCGAAAGAGAACTTACACTATTTAAAAAATTTTATTTCAAACAAAACCTTAAACATATTTCAATAATTCACCGAACATTTATGCAACTTATGATGACATAAGTTCATAATAGAAACATTTCTTACCTATATTTTTACTTTACTTTCGTAGCCTTTCTCATATTACATTTATATCTTATTATCCTGTATATCTTTTTCGATGTTTAATATGTGTATTGTCTATTTAAAAAAAATAATTATCAGTTGCTTCTATTTAACCTTACTCAGCTGTTTTCCTATAACCTTCCTTTAGCTTTACTAATTGCGATTCGGTCATAGTTGCTGGATGACGTCCTCTGGTTCGTGTTTTATTGGATTGTGAATTTTAGCCATGTTCTTCATTAACAATTTTCATATATTTTTATCTTTATAATTTTCTATCCTGATGATGATTGGTGAATTATCAACAGGTATTATTTTTGGATTTTATCCATAATTGTCTGAATTATTTTATGGCTTTTTGTTAACATTTTTTTAAATATATTTATCCGTACTGTACTGATATTGGGATACACTGACGACCTGGATATCGTTGCCAGGACCCGATCGGAATTGGTGGAAGCCTTTGGGAAACTCATGGACACTGGTTCAGCCATGGGGTTGGCCATAAACGAGAGGAAAACAAAATATATGCACACAGGAACTGGGGGCGATGAGACGCTGATTGGCCAGGCCCTTACACATCCCAAATGGTGAACGAGTTTACGTATTTTGGATCCTTAGTGACACCAATAAATGACGTCTCTGCTGAGATAAGAAAAAGGCTAGTGGCGGCAAATAGGGCATATTTTTCCTTACTGAAAACTCTCCGCAGCAGATCCCTTACCAGGGCCACTAAACTGCTCATGTACAAGACTCTTATACGCCCTGTTCTCACCTATGCTTCCCAAACCTAGACTGTTTCAAGAAATAATAAAAATATTCTATTAATTTTCAAAAGAAAAAAATTACAGCGTATAGTTGGCCCAGTGAGAGATGGAGATGTATGTAGGATTAGGAGGAACATGGTGCTTTATTACCTTTACGGAGTTGTGGACATTGTTAAGTTTATAAATCTGGGGAGGCTCAGTTGGGCTGGCCATGTCGCAAGGATAGAACTGGAAGAAATTCCTAGAAAAGTAGTGGACACCGCCCTTCACAGTACAGAACGGACTGGTAGTCCAAGGCTTCGATGGATTGATGGAGCGGACGCACGGAGCCTGCTACGGATCAGAAGCTGGAAAGCGGCAGCACAAAATAGCATCGGCTTATTGAGGAGGTTAAGGACCAGGACCTACCCAGGGTTTTAGCGCCACGTAGATAGATAGATTTTTAACTTTTACTTTTCTATATTAAAATAAAATAATTAAGATCAATTACAAAATAAAATATACATATTTTTTTAGAATGAATGTAGTGACACGAAAATGATATTAATCCTTTGGTATTGTCTAAAATACTCTCAGACAATCAAATCCGTCTTTTCTAATGAATTAGGATGTTTTTTCTTATATTCGCATGGTAGCACTAACAATCTAAAGTATATGGTGAATATCATGGTTTGTCAGATTAGACATATAACGTTTATTTTGATCATGTTTCTGTAATTAATACATAAAATCACATAATTTTATATTCACTCAAAACTTATTTAATTACTTATTAAATTTTCTTCCATTAATGTTTACGTCAATTTGGAAGCGATGTGAAGATCAGTAATAGTCGTGTTAAACTTTAAACGTTTTTAATTAAATCTTTAAAAAAATAAAATTTATTTTAATGAGTAATTACCTAGATACTTGTTTATTATTAGATTTTATTATGTGTGTTCCTTTTAACTATCTAATACCTACTAGCAACATAGATGACTTTAACGCGCATCCTCATTCATTCGTTCATTGGTAAGCGAAGAATTACAGGATTACTTTAAGGAGATGTAATAGAATGATCAACATTTCTTTTTTGTCAGACTATATCGACTATTGATTAAAATATTATGCTGCAGAAGGTTTTTTTAGAAACTTACTAAGAAAGCCCCTTTAACAAAAAATTGTCCAAACAAGGAAGTTTAAATTCAATCAATGTAAAGTAAAGAAATACTGGTATTTGATAATCAATCTCTAAAAGTAAAGTCGGTCTTTTTTAAGGGTGTTGGTATTGTTAACTGAGCGTGTTGTTTTATGTAAGCTGGTGTTGTTGCAATCCTTCTAGTAGTGACAACACCGGAATTATGCACCACTAACCCCACATAGTTCGGCCATTTCTTCTCCAGGCCCTTCCATGAGGTAATAACTATGTCTTTGGATGATCCACTAATTTTGGTCTATATTTAAAGTTAAACCCTACCTAACTATGCAACCAACTTATAGCTTAGGTATCTAAATTAATATTGTTGGACATTAATCCATAAAACATTCAAGACTTTTTTTTTTAATTTAAAACTTTTGGTTATAAAATATTTCGAGGATATTTAATGAAAAATAGATAATTACAAAAATGCCTTTAAAGTAAAAATACTTAGTATTTAAGAGAATGCTGAACGATTAAAATATCAAACCCGTTATTTCATCGTCAGCTATCAAAAAGTAACTGTCTCACAAAAATACGAATCGAAGTTAGAGACGATTTTAATTTATACCACTGCTTACCATATCAAAAGAAAAAAAAACATTTCTAATAGTTCTATTAGATATTTTATGGAAAATTTCTATTTCGTAAAATTCAGCCAAATTATATATTTATATATAAAGTCGCTAGGTTTGTGATAAAAAAAAGACAAGAAACTTGTAAGAAAACTTCTAAAGTCTCCAGGCCGTTTAACTTTGAATTGTTTTCAATAAAAAAATGTGAAATTCTGTTTTATGAAACTCTGACAAAATATTTGTATTCTTGGTAGTACTAATAAGGCAAAGCTCATTGCTAAATGAAGATGTAAATAGAATTTAACTTTTTTAAGTAAAAATCAACTTAATTATTGTTTCTTGCCTGTAAACACCTCATCCTTAAGTTTTGGACTAAAAAAACATAACAACAATACTAACAGTGACAGTACCACCAAACACAGTAAACAATACAAAAGTTAAGTAGTTTGATAAAAGAATGAAATATAAAGAATAAAAAGGATATGTAAAAATGATTGATGAACAATTAAAAAATAAAAATAAATGATCTAAGATAATAAATTATAAAACTAAAAGTACATGAGAAACTATTTGACATGGGATCTAAGGAAGTAATAAAATATGAAAGTAATGAATTACAATAAGCTAAACTTTTTTTAAGATGCTGAGCTTCCTTTTTCAATTTTTTTCTGCTTAAGTTACATTTGTTTTTAAATATAAACTTAGGGGTTTTTCTTCTGAACAATTTAGTGACTGATTAGTGATAAGCAATTATGATTGTTTATCGTAAGTTTGGGTTAGAAAGAGGCACATTATATGTTGATGAAAGGATTTTTATATCATCGGTTTCGAACCTCTAGGTTTCCTAACTCTTTGATAGATTTGACTTATAATAAACTATTATTATACATATCAATCCATGGTCTACGGGAAGAATGGACCTAAGATAGGACATTATGGAAGGAAGCCAATCAATCACTAGGTTAAGGAAACCCACTATTAGTGGAAACTTCTGTTAAAAAAATAAATAAATAAACTCTGAAATAACTTAGAAACTATTCGAATGATACAGGGAGTAAAAGGTAATAACCGGACGCCGAACAGCTACAGCGACCTTGAATATGAAAAGGTCCAGTTCATTTTTGGTTATGAAAGTCAGGCGTTAAAGTCTCCACCTTGTCAAACCGACAGCGAAGGCCGTAGTAACTGCAAGTAATGTTCAAACCATGGGATAGGGCTTTTAAACATTTTAATATTTATTTATTGTTATCTAATTATAAAAAAATAATAAAAATACATTATCGACAGATTATAAACACTTCATATTCAGTGAAACGTTGGAGATCAGTTCCGCAAGTTGTCGGTTCGAGTTAAGGCACAAGTTTTAACTTTTCATTTGTTCCTTTTTCAATATTTTCGAAAATAAAAATAATCCTGAGTTTTAGTATGAAAATAAGATTGTACATAAGGGAATCATGTATATCTTGGTATACATTTCATCCAGAATTGGACTTTTCAACAAACATTTTCAAAGGTATAGATGATGATAGAACTAAAACAGTGTGTGTAACTTGTTTCTTTTATCTATACACAGCAGGCATAGTTACTATATGCAGTCAGTAATAAAATTATTTTTGTTTTCGATATAATTATTAAAAAACTTGTAGTGACTTAACTCGAAGCGACAACCTGCGGAACTGATACCCCAACTTATTTAGTCAGCACATCCTTATTATTTACTTCATAAAATGTCATTCCAACAACATATGAAAATAATGTCTATATTTTTTTTCTGATGAAACTTAAACCGTTTCTTAGACTACAACATTATTAACAAACATACCTTGAGAGTGTATAGTCCTGATGACAAAGACGAAATATAAGACGACTTTGGACGCTGACGAGAATCCAGACCTTAGAGCGCACATGATCACTCACTCACTCGCATGACGGCACACTACTGAAGGGCGGGCTTCTTGTGACGTCATTAACGGTCTTCCCCCACCACCTCGTTCTACGCCCCCCGACCCACTGCCCTCCACCCCCTCGATTCCACTATCGATATTTCTTAGGAATCGATATCGCTATCGTAGACCGGTTTGGAGAGATTTCTGTGCGATACAGAATTACTGTCTCTTTTGAAAAAAAAATCCTCTATCTACTGATATAACCTTCGCAAACTTTATTTACAAAACTATGTATGGTATCTGTTCCGCAGGTCGTTGCTTCGAGTAGAGTTACCGCAATTTATAACTGTTTATTCGTATCTTTGTTAATATTTTCCAAAAATAGAAGCTGTCGGGAACTTAAGTTTGGAAAAGATTAGGAGATTTTGGTTTTCATTTCATCAAGAAATAAAAGTTTCAATTAACATTTCGAAGTATATATGATACATGCTTGTTGTAACGTTACGTCCTCTTTTCCATACTAAGGCTCATGATAACTTGTATTTTTGGAAAACGAATGAAAAGTTAAAAATACAATCAATAAAATTATATAACGCTGCCTAATTCAATACTGAAACTTTTAAAAAAGAGGTTATTGTGTATACGTAAAGTTGGTTGAACTATTGGAAGCATATTTGTATTCTTAGTAAATACTGTCATGTGACGTAAATAAGCTTGTGTATTAGTCCGTCTCCAGGGCCTGTTACCCGCCATTGTTTATAACCTTAACGCTGATAATTCTGATGCTGATATCACCTCCAGTTCACATCAATTGAAATTGAAATATACATCTTGTATTAATAAAATGCCAATTCTAGACTCCTCTAGATTTAAAAGATTAAATGATAGTTCTTCTTCTTTTATAAAATGATTTTCCTACACTTTCGAGGAAGACATGGTTTTCATTTCTATTCTTGTCAAAATTAATTTGATGACTATGTTTCACACAAATTCGTCTTCGGAGTTATTCCGAACTTCTGGAAGTTTTTATATAGCTACTTCATTTTAAAGACGGCTATTCCCAAAGTGTTATTCATTTAATTTTAAATATAAACTATAAAAAAAATTAACAAGACAAAAAATCCTATAAAACAATTTAATAAAGCACACGGAAATATCTGAAATGAGAAGAGGTTACACGAGATAAGGGAATAGGCTTCATGGAGACCGGCTAATACACACTTACCTAAAAAATTATTTCAACATATTATTTGACATATGTTGAACTACTTAGATTTTTTTAAAGGGCGTGAAGCACGACTGGTTTGGAGGAAGAACAACGTCTTAAGATATTCGCAAATAGTTTAGGATATTTGGTCAAAAAGAGGGATGAGAATACTGAAGAATTTGGAGGTTACATGAAGCGAATTGCGGAGCAGACACCATGTTAATATTATTGGATACTGAGACATCGCAAATGTTGAGGTAGGCTTAGAAAGTTATTGAGGTCAGTGACAAATGAATCTAGTTCAAATCAAGCACCGAAAGATGATCATTGGCAAGATTTGGGTTTGGGCGCTATTTTGTTTTATTGTTGTAGAAGTAGTTTATCTTCCATTTATGGAATGATTATTACTTTTGAAACAAAATGTACAACATATGGTTTAACTGGATTATTACACACACACCTTCGAGGGACAACTCCCATCCTTCCTCCTAATAACGTGTCCGAGCCATTTTACTCTCTCCACTTTGACAAAATTAGAAAAGCTGAGATCCTGGTATTCCCTTTACAACTCCATATTCCGACGCAGTCACCAGGCTCCATTTTTTTTGGTAGGCCCTATTATTTGTCTCAGGATCTTTCTTTCGAAGCGGTCCACCTTCTGTGCATCGGACTTGTTGAGAGTCCACGTCTCACACGCATATGATGCTATTGGCCGTATGAGGCATTTGTAGATCCTCATTTTCGTAGCGCGGCTTAGTAACCTACACCTTATAATTTGTGCGAGGGAAAATACGCTCTGTTTGCTGCTGACAGTCTGTTCTTTATTTCAGCCTCCTCGATCATGTTTTCAGTTATAGTAGATTCCAGATATTGAAAGCTAGGGACAACCTAGAAGGTGCAGTTTCCTAGCTGTACTTGTTCTGGGACCGTGTCTTTTCTCCTGATGCATGTCATCTTTGTTTTATTCTTATTGACCCTGAGACCCATGCATTTAGCTTCTTGGCCAGTCTTTATAAAAGCCTCCTCTATTTTCTACACTGCCTAGTGATCTACCAATAGCAACATCTGGGTACTTAAATGTGGTAACCAATGAACCAAAAGGTAAACATTCGAAATAAGACCATTCGGCAAGATTTGGGTTTTGTAGGCAGTCCGTGGACAGAAAATTGTAAACTGCGATTGATTGAATCGGCATCGAGCTTTCGAATTTGTTAAGCATTTTATTATTTTTTTAATACTAATTTACAGTTAGTAGAAGTAATGATTGTTCCCAAATACATAGTACTATTATCCAATGAGGGTGACAGACCACAATTACTAAAAAAACCATTATACAATTCCGCCTGGAAGTGGCAGCTTGTTGTCTTCTATTGTTACACCGCCGAGTGCTCTGCAGTCAACTAATGCCTTCTTGATAGGAAGACTTCATTGAGGAAGTGATACGCTTCCTACATCGCTTGTCTTGTTGGCTGTGATAGTATTTTTTATTGTAGTCATAATTTGTTTTCTATTTATGGAATGGCGTGCGGTAACGATTATTACTTTTGAAACAAAATGTACAATAAATGACGTACTTAATAGTAAATAACATAAAGCATCTTCAACCTTCAATTTCGTTTATTCTAGTTAACAGAGACCCTAAGTACTCGAACTTCTCGACATATACATTTATTCTTTCTAATAACTATATCACCAAAATCCCCGTCATATCTGTTTGTAACCATTTACTTCGTCTTACTCTGTACCACTACAGGTGTTAATAAACATTATAATGACAACTCCACTGCCTTCTTGATTTAAAAAAAATACTCCTCTATAATTACCAACCATCCACTGCCTTCTCAATACTCCTTTCCGTTTTAACTTTTGTGTAATCATATTTAGTTTCTCACACATTTTTTAACTATGAATGCATGGTACTGTTTTTATTTTTTTATTTTCAAGGCTAAGTATAACTATTATTGCTATTTTTATTTATATTTTTTTGTAATTAGTCCACCCAACAATTTTTAAACGGAATTTTGTCACTACTGTTATTATTCTTTATCTATCTATCTACTTTTTGTGTTATTTTTTTTTTAATTTTGTTTATTCAGCATTGATGACAAATCGCAATGTGGGTCTCGAAATATTTGTTTCAAATACACAGTCTCTTTCGATTTGAAATTTTTCAATGAGTTCCATCGATGTCATCTTCTCCTCTGTGAAAATTAATACAATTATTCCATAATTATTGAAGTCAAATTCGAATTAATATGGAGTAGTGAGAGAACACAAGGGCCTTCAGCTTTCTTCCTTCGATGAAGGTCCCTCTTTCAAATCAGGTTGTGGCAGATTAATTATTTAATTTGTTAACCGTCATAACTGGGGTCTACAGACCCTTCTAGCGTTCATCCATCTTCTTGAATGTGGGTGCCCTTAATTGGGAGAAAAACCTGGCTTTTAAGTGTGATCTATCTCCACCCTATAAAACGGTTGGCTCAGAAACAGTACAGTCTATGCGATACTGAACCCAATATATTTCATGGATTGTAGTGGTACAGATTTTTTTTTTAGTGTTCTACAGTGAAGGTAGAGTCTGAAGTATTCACCTGACATAATAATTCCTCCTAGCTTTTCTAATCTTGTTATTGGTTCGATCGGCGATCCGAGAAATGAATGCTGAGCTACAGGCCCCATAAAGCAGAATCGTATGATCCTTAACCGCGTTGGCCAAACAAAGACTGATATAATTTAAACTCTGCAACAAAGCGCGCTTTTCTTTCAATGCATTCCTTCGGCTTAGCGCTTTCTAAGAGCAGAAGCAGTTGGACAAATAATAGAGGCGATATTTTCAAAGTCTCTCGCACAAAGCATCGTAGGTATAATGGTAACCAGTATTATGAAAAGAAACCTTGTGCAGAATTCTTGAATTTCTTTTTACTCCCACAAACAAGCATTATGTACAATTAGAATGAAATCAAACAGGAAGCAGCTTTGGCTTAGTTCTTTATAACCTTAACAGCCTCATATCCGCTCTTTGAATCCAGTCCGTCCCGGGATAAAATTTTTATTTGAGTAACTTGTATTAATAACCCGTTTTGTTTGCCTTAAAATGATTTGGAAAGACGCTTTAATTCCGATTGGAAAAAAATACGATTTCCTCTTATACGGGCGCCATAAAACAGACTGAGATGGCTTGGACGCCTCCTGCGGATTGATTATGATGATGACGGGCGCCATAATTGATAAGGGGGAAAGGATATACCAATCTTATAACCTTCTGACGTTCGTTAGTGTTCTTTTTTGTTTGTTTTATATTTGCTTTTTTTTTTTTAATTGGCAAAACATTTTGGAGATTAAGTCATAAAATCGTTGAATATGTAGGCATGGCTACTTACGGTTTGTGTATGTTATCTGTGTGCCGTCATTGTTGTTCTTTATTCATAAAATTTATATAACAACGTGCATACTCAAACTATTGAAAGATTGTGGGGAACTGCCAAGTGACCGGTTTTTCGAAATTTTTATTTTATGTGGGGGTTTTTTTAACATCTTTCAGGTAGGATTTATTTTATTCATTAAGTTCTTGGTGGAGGATGCTGGCTAATCTTGGCTCTGGTAGTCTTTTTTGACATTGAAGTGTACTACATCAGGTTCTTTGTTTTTTTCTTCTCCTGTCTTGATAGTGCTTGAATTACTAAAATATCGACAGAAATTTTGGTTTATACAAAATAGTAATAATGTCAATATTAGAACCCAACTTCAAGCGATGGAGATGAGCTACTTCAGTGGAGAGACCGAAAGAGGCTCTTCACAATCCGTTCCAACCTGGACCTGCAGGATGTCCGTAAGAGAAATTAGACAGGAACGCCAACTAAGATGGATCAGGCATGTATAAAAATGCCAGAAAGCCAAAATCATCTATTAAACGCAGATGGGAGGCATAAAACTCAGAGGACAGCCAAGGAAGGCATAGGGAAATGGAACAAGGATGTTTTTGACTGGGGAGGAATGGATTGGGAGAGGAGACAGCTGGCTCTAGAAGAGACTTTAGGATAAAGCCCATGGTAGACGGAAGACTCACTATGGTTTGTGATAGAAGAGGAAGTATTAAGTAATTAAGTATATAATTTTTGGAAAAGGCTTCTTTCCGTTTATATCATAAATAAAAAAAAAACTAATCGAACAATAGTGGAGGTGTTATATCAATCGGTTTTCGCACTTTCTGTTTGTTTATTCATAACATATACCAATAACCAAACCAAAATACCAAATAACTATCTAGCTCTTTTTTGATAATACTTAAATACTAAATAAAAACAGGACTTGATCTTCTCCGGCTTCCCTGGAGGTGTCATCACTAACTTTAACTTCCAAATAGCTTGATAGTAACTGGATGGAATGAACTTCAGGAAGTGTTCCATTGCTTCGTAAGAAAGGCTCCCGTTCTTTATCTCGTAGGTACCCTGAAGAATAAATATTTATGTTGAATTATTGTTTGGTAACCGTGTAAATATCATGGATCAGAGAATGGTCAGGTCAAAAATGAAATTTGAAATAGTTTGTCACTACTTATTAGCAACCACCCAATCGGATCCCATTCAGGGCTACAAGATACAAAAATATAATAATATGAATAAACAAGATACAAAAATTATTAATAAAAAACAAATCGTGTGCTAAAATAATAAGATATTGTTACGGGCTACTGGGTGTAAAATGGACTAAACTATTACTTAATTCAAGAATCTAATATTTATTAACAAATTAGAAAGAATACACTGAGATTATTTAAAACAGTTAAATTATTAAACTAATATCAATTTACAATAACAATATTCTATTAAATGTTATCTAATTTCTAAGATAATATACAAACAATATAAGATATTGTTAATAATAAATAACTAAACTATTTATATATATTTGTACAAATACAATAATATTACACTATAGTTTACAATTACAAATTAACACTTACAGTTCGCTAACTAAAGTCCACCGACCGTAAGACTCTTCAAATATGACAAACTGCCACACAGTTTATTACACTTATTACACGGTCACTAATTGTCACTGTTGCTCACTAAGCACTTATTACAGACTGATACTAATACTAACTAACTCACACACACTGCCACTAGTTAACGACTGCTACTCACTGGCTTATTACAGACTCGTCTTATTACTACTGCCGCGGCCGAAAACGCTGTCCTTTTTATATAGGCAAGGTAGGTCGTGGTGGGGCATTACTCGGAAGGACCACCTAGTCCCATCGAGCCCAATCCAGAAGCTTCTACGCCATTCTATAATCCCTTTCGCTTAATCCCATTGTTTGCCTAATCTTCTCAGCCGGTTCTCGTCCCCGCTCTGACCGTAACACTGCCCCCTCCTTAAAAGTGCTCTGCCCCAGAGCATAGTCCGGAGAAATCGGGCGGTTATGAGCTTCCCTCGATGGAGACGTATTTCCTTTCCAAGGGTTGAACGTGCACACCAATATGGCGACTCCAGAGTTGGCGAATGTCTGTTCAAGCATGTTCCTAACAACCTTCCACTCCAGGCCGTCATATCCACAGCCCAACTTAGGGATCGCGAGCTTGGTGACACGCAGTCTCAGAAGCTTACTCCGCAAGTCGTCGAGGCTTCGCCGCAGTGCGTCATATGTGGGCTTCTGATCAGTAGCACACTTGGTAACTAAGTAGAACAGGTGTCGTCCTTCGTGCGTATGGTGGAGTGTTTTCCCGACGCTTGGTCCTTGGCGTTCCAGTTCCTCAGTTCCAGCAAACTTCTTCCTGAAGACCGTTGCAATGCCTCGGGAAGTCCTCAGATCTTCGGCGACACAATGGGCCAGAGAATAGTCCGCGGGTAACGAGAAGATATCTCTGTATACTGTCTGAGTTATTCCACGGGAACCTTGTACCTTAGGTTGTGCAACTGATACCTTACTGGTCTCCACGTTGTTGAGATACCTGACTTGCTGGTCTTTTGTCGGGCCATGGTCTCCTTTGTATGGGGCCAGTCTATTAAAATGGACTACCCTGGGTTTTCCTTTTGGCTGCTTCCTGATCCTATAGATGACGTCGTTTATCCTATTGATGATCTCAAACGGGCCATCCCAGGCGTTCTGAAGTTTAGGTGAGTAGCCTCGCCTTCTTCGAGGATCATGTAGCCAGACCAAATCTCCAGGTTGGAATCCACCTTTCTCTGCCCTGATGTCGTAACGCTCCTTCATTCTGTCACTGGCTCCCTGGATGTTTGCACGAACCTTCTCGTGGATATTATCCATCCGCTTCCGTAGATTCGTGACGTATTCCTCTCCGTTAACTTCCTCGCCTGGCTTGAACCCGAATTTCAGATCACAAGGCAAACGAAGTTCTCGGCCGAACACCACATTTGCGGGGGTCTGCCTCGTTGCTTCATGGACTGAACTCCGGTAGGCTAACAAGAACAAGTGAAGATACTGGTCCCAGTCTCGCTGATGGTCGGAAACCACTTTAGACAAATATCGACCCATTGTCCTGTTCATGCGCTCCACCATGCCATCCGATTGAGGGTGAAGAGGTGTCGTCCTGGTTTTCCGTATTCCCAGTGCTTCGCACATCCCGGAGAAGACTGCAGACTCAAAGTTTCTTCCCTGGTCAGCGTGAAGTTCCATGGGTACTCCAAACCGGCTGACGAGGTGCTTCACAAGTACGTCTGCAACCGTGACTGCCTCTTGATTCGGAAGGGCATACGCTTCCACCCACTTAGAAAAATAGTCCATGGCCACGAGAATATATCGGTTGCCTTCGTCCGTCACAGGGAAAGGGCCAGCGATGTCGATTGCTATCCTCTCGAACGGTGCTCCCACGTTGTACTTCTTCATAGGGGCCCTCTTTCTTCTTGTTGGCCCGTTAGAAGCCGCACAAGCCGCACAACGCCTGCACCAGTCCAACACATCGTCCTTAAGGTTTGCCCAGTAAAAGCGTTCACGAACTTTTTCCAATGTCCAGTGAACTCCAAGATGGCCGCCAGTTACACCGTCATGTAGTTCCCTAAGCACTTCGGGCACTTTATTCCTTGGAACGATGAGCTGTAGCCTACGCTGATCTCCTTCCGCGTTCTCCAATGCCCGTTTCAGCAGCCCGTTGTCCACTACAATGGAGTTCCATTGGGCCCAGTACGTTTTTACATTCTTCGACATTGGAGCCACATCCTGCCAGGTCGGTCTTCCTCGCCCCGATATTTTCCATTCCTTTATTTGTTTTAAGTCCGGGTCCTCGTCCTGTTCCTTTGACACCTCTGTGTCCCGCCAACTGTCGATAACAACCGTTGTCCTCAATACTGTCCCCTGCCTCTCTTCTTGTCGGGAACAATGCCTGCATTCTTCATCTTCACATGGTCTTCTTGACAGCGCATCCGCATTCCTGTGGCTCGTTCCAGAACGATGAGCAGATTCAAAGTCGTACTCTTGAAGGCGCTCGATCCACCTCGCCACTTGTCCCTCCGGTGACTTGAATCGCAGCAGCCACATTAGAGCCGCGTGGTCCGTTCTCAGCAGGAACCTTCTTCCGTATAGATATTTATGGAAGTGCTCTATGGATTTTACTACTGCCAGAAGCTCTTTCCTTGTGACACAGTAGTTGCGTTCCGGAGCTGAGAGTGCTTTGCTGAAATATCCAATCACCCTTTCTTCTCCGTCTTGGAGCTGAGAGAGGACACTTCCAATGGCGATGTTGCTGGCATCTGTGTCAAGTATGAACTTGCCCTCGGGACGTGGATAGCTCAGAATAGGAGCACTACTCAATTTGCTCTTCAGCTCCTCGAAGGATGCCTGGCACTCGTGATCCCAATGGAAAGACCTTTTCTCCTCGGTTAGTCTGGTAAGAGGTTTTGCGATGTTAGCGAATCCTTTCACGTACCTCCGGTAATAGGTGCAGAGCCCGAGGAAACTCCTCACCTGGTGCTTATCTCGAGGTACTGGCCAGTCGGTGATCGCTGCTATCTTCTCTGGGTCAACAGCAACTCCGTTGTCTGACACAATATGCCCCAGGTAGTTGACTTGCCTTCGGAAGAGATTACACTTCTTCGGGTTCAACTTTAGGTTTGCTGCACGCAGTCGTTCGAAGACCTTCTCCAGATTCTTCAGATGGTGAGGGAAGGACTTTCCCAGCACAATAATGTCGTCTAGGTATACCAGGCATACCTCCCAAGAGAGACCTCTTAACACGTTTTCCATCAGCCTCTCGAATGTGGCCGGAGCATTGCAAAGCCCGAATGGCATTACTGTAAACTGCCAGAGCCCAGTGCCAATTGAAAACGCCGTCTTCTCTTTATCCTCAGGTGCCAATCCAACCTGCCAATATCCACTGCGGAGATCCAATGTAGAGAAGAGTTTACACCCCTCTAGGGTGTCCAGCGTATCGTCAATCCTGGGAAGCGGATAGCTGTCCTTCTTGGTGACATTGTTCAGAAGACGGTAGTCTACGCAGAACCTCGTTGTGCCGTCTTTCTTCTTCACCAATACAACAGGAGACATCCAGGGGCTACTCGAAGGCTCAATGACACTGTCAGCCGCCATCTCCTTTATAATCTCCTCGGCGTCCTCCCGTTTGGCTAACGGCAGCCTCCGCGGAACCTGTCGGATGGGCTTCGCATCCCCAGTGTCAATCTTGTGCTGGACGATATCCGTTCTGCCCCGTGGTCCTGGTCCGATCTCGAAGACGTCATGCCATCGGATAATCATATTCTTCACTTCCTCGCTCTGTTCGGGCGAAAGGTCGCGACATGATTCGTCCAAAAATCCTTTAAGTTCCTCTGGGAGTCTTCGAAGCTCGGTGGGATGACGTTGCAGCTGACGAACCACTGAGGTAGCGGTGGTACACTCCCCGACTGGTGTTCCTTTCTTCAGCGTTACCGGGAAGCTGTTCAGGTTCATTAGCCGAATTGGAGTGGTGGGTCCGATCTTGATGAGAGACCTAGCAACCAGTACGCCGCGTCCAACCTCTTGTTCTTCGTGCCTTCCAGGTTCGAGTAGTGCACATTGACCCGCGGGTAGATGCCCTTCGACCGTCCCATGCGTCACGATTTGGCTCCGTGCTGGTAAAGCGGTGTCTTCTGGTAGCAGCACTCGAGCGCAGAAGTCCTTTTCCTGCCGAAGTATGACTTCCTCGTCTCCTAGCGTCATCACACTTCTCGACATATCCAGCTTATTCCCGTATATGATCATAAAGTCCATACCCAGTATGACGTCCTCATCTATATCTGCCACGAGAGCGAGGTGCTTCAGATGTTGGCCCCCGATGTGGAAGGTGGCATCTGCCTCCCCGTAGACCTTGGCTGGCTGTCCCGTTGCAGTCCGTAATGCCCAAGTGGTCGGTATGATCTTCTCAGCTGGATGTGTCTTCGAGTTCAAGATCGTCATGCTCGCTCCGGTATCCACTAGAAGACTTCGCAGCTGCCCGTTCACCATCCCATCAACGTAGAAACTGTTCGTTCTGCTTCCTATCGACGCAACTCTGATGGTCTTCCTGGGGGCTTTGACGTTACGGGTTGGACATTTGCTTCTAGGATGTCCAAGCTGGCCGCAGCCCCAACAGCGTATCTCCTTCTTATGGGTCCTGAGAGCATCCAACACTTTCGTCACAATGTCTTCGATGCTAGAGACCACATTAGGTTCCGCTTCTGCTGCTCGAACTCGCGCATGGCCCCGTACAGACTGTCTAACAGCTTCAAACTCCATGGCCTGAGATAATGCGTCTCCCAACGTTTTCGGGCGGGCGAGCTTCACTGCTTGTTGTGTCTCTGGGTCCCGAAGTCCATCCAGGAATTTGTCGACAGCCAAACTCTCGTAGACATAGTCGGTGACCGATGGGTAGGCGTTCCTCACCAGCCGGGCAATATCCGCTTCAAATTCCTGCAGCGTCTCGTTGTCCTTCTGGACCCTGTTTCTTAGCTGTGAGCGATATAGCTGGTCCATGTGGCGGTGGCCGAAACGCATCTCCCGCCTTCTAATCAGCTTCCCGTAGTTAGACCGCTCCGACATGGGCATTCCCTGCAGCACTCTCAAGGCGTCTCCACGCAGGGCCAGACACAACGCTGAAGCTTGGGTCTCCTGTGACCACCCGTGGATCGAAGCCGCTGTCTCGAAGAGAGTCATGTAGTCCTCCCACGGCGTCTTTCCGTCGAATACTGGAATGGTGTTGTGAGCTGGTGGCGTCCCATTATTGGCGGGCAGAATAGTTTTATGAAGACTGGCCTCGGGGGAACGGTCGGTGTCGTTCGTCGGTGGGTTGCTCATACGTCCCTCTAGAGCCTCTACTCTTTGCCTAAGTTTGCTTTCAATTGAATTCAATTTTTCTCCTAACCTAGATTCTACATCAGCTACTTTATTATCTACATTTTCCATTAACTTAGTTTCTAATGTGCCTAATTTAGACTCTAGCCTATTTTCTACATTGCCTAGTTCATTTTTAACACTGCTTAATTCATTACCTAGTTCATTTTTAACACTGCTTAATTCATTACCTAGCTTATTTTCTACATTGCCTAATTCATTTTTAAAAGTTGCAGACAACTTGCTCAAATCAGTTTCAAACAGAACGTCATCTGGATTTTCCCCTAACTCTACAAAAAATTGACGCAAGCGATGTTGCAGTACACTTTTATTTCCGGAAGAATCCAGATCACGTTCTTCTAATTCCCGTTTTAAATCCGCAACTTTTAAATCCATCAATTTAAGACTTTGAGAAGCCATTTTTCAAACAGTAGCCCAATTATTACAAAATAAAATAACAATTACACAAGATCCCACTTCTGACACCAATTTGTTACGGGCTACTGGGTGTAAAATGGACTAAACTATTACTTAATTCAAGAATCTAATATTTATTAACAAATTAGAAAGAATACACTGAGATTATTTAAAACAGTTAAATTATTAAACTAATATCAATTTACAATAACAATATTCTATTAAATGTTATCTAATTTCTAAGATAATATACAAACAATATAAGATATTGTTAATAATAAATAACTAAACTATTTATATATATTTGTACAAATACAATAATATTACACTATAGTTTACAATTACAAATTAACACTTACAGTTCGCTAACTAAAGTCCACCGACCGTAAGACTCTTCAAATATGACAAACTGCCACACAGTTTATTACACTTATTACACGGTCACTAATTGTCACTGTTGCTCACTAAGCACTTATTACAGACTGATACTAATACTAACTAACTCACACACACTGCCACTAGTTAACGACTGCTACTCACTGGCTTATTACAGACTCGTCTTATTACTACTGCCGCGGCCGAAAACGCTGTCCTTTTTATATAGGCAAGGTAGGTCGTGGTGGGGCATTACTCGGAAGGACCACCTAGTCCCATCGAGCCCAATCCAGAAGCTTCTACGCCATTCTATAATCCCTTTCGCTTAATCCCATTGTTTGCCTAATCTTCTCAGCCGGTTCTCGTCCCCGCTCTGACCGTAACAATATATATTAACAGTTGACATAAACAATTATAAAAATACGACTATTTGTGTAGTTTTATAATTTTACTGCATCTAATATTGTCTTTCTCTTTCATTTTAACTACTAATCACTCAATTGTTGTTGTTTTTTTATTCTTATTATAACCTTTTTTACCTAAATATTATTTGTAACATCATTGTCATTAAAATATTTATATATTCTGTTATTTTAGTATCCTTTTTTAATTACATATTAACACTCATAGTTATAATTTTTTGATCTTCCAATTATTAGTTTTTACTTTCTGTGTATTGTTTTTTCAGCCCTGACCTGCAATAAGGGCCGAAAGGTTTTATTTTAAGTAATATCCGGACTATTTTCTCCTCCATTAAAATCATTTATATAAATAGTTTAGAAGGGATTCTAAATCTATTGGGTTGAAAATAATGCAGGATTATATGTTTTCTTTAAAATACTCCTCGAACTGTTATCTTATAACAGTAAACTGTTCATGTTTATTGGACCTTTTTTGACTGCTATCTTTCAAACAAGAAGTTTTTTTCACCTCCGTAATATTTTGCTACTTGGAAATAATCCATTCTTCCCTTAGATTTCAAAGCGTGATTTTCGCATAATTTTGTTTGACGAGTTCATTCTCAGCCGGAACGGGGCCCGAACAGAAATACCAACGAGGTCTGGGGCGAAGGCAAGGATTGCTGTTGTTCAGGCTAAATTTCATACTGCTGATCTTTTTTGGCTGTCTTTTAATGTGTGAGGATCTAAACTTTCAAGCTTATTCACCTTCCCAATATCCTTGAGATGGCCATTGACGGTTGGTTTGCCGACTTCGAGTTTCCCTGCCAGTTCTCGAACTGTTTCTGATATTTTCTTCGACCAAAGCTTGGATAACATCGTAATCAACTTCTTTACGGCTTTCTTTGCCTTCAATGCTCAACTCTCCATCTCGAAATCTCTGGACCACCATTGAACACTCTCTTACACTGCCTTTGCTCGAGACTTCGTTGATATTTCTGGCCATTTGGGCTCCGTTCCGACCCAGTTTGAACTCAATCACACTATGACATCTTAGTAAAGACTGAGTTATTTCCAAGTAGTAAAGTGCTACAGAGTTAAACATGTATTTTTATTTGAAATAGGATTAATAAGTGTTTACATTTATAAAAGTTAAAAGTCCAATAATTATTTTAAAGAAAACATAAAATATTGAATTATTTTTTAGACAACCCAATATAATTTAGAATGACTGAAAGAGAAAATACCTTTTTCACTGGACATTTGATTTGAGGGTCTATTGCTCCGAAAAAAGGAGAATAGAACTGCCCCTTCTCGACCAGAAGCTTGCAGCCGTCGATCACACCTGAGACCAGAGGTTCGCACCCGGCGTCGTCCAACGTCTTGCATTTGCTCACGTGAAAATACGCCTGCAAATATAAGTGCACCAGTACAGTACATCTTTGAAAAGAAATAAAATAAAATAACTTATAGACTACAATTTGAAAGATCCAAAAAATACTTGGCATTAAGGTTATAAAGTACTTAAAAATAAACAAACAATTACCGTTTTGCCAATTCAAGCATCTTCAAGACATAAAAAAAATTATATAAATGAAGATCAAATGCAGCACGCCTCACATCAATAGTCCAAACAGACTCATCAAAGAGAGACGTCACTTTTCATATTTTAGTTTACCTCACCCCTAAGACGTTCAATAAAATTCTTAATAAGAATATTTGATAGAGTTTTCCAAATTCATTCTATTTATTATTCTATGTCTCTTTTACTTAAGTAAAATGAATTTTTACTCTATTTTATTGTATTACTTATAAGTTTATTTTAGCAAATATTCTTCTTACGAATCAAGCAACAAGGGAGCGGGGTGGCCCAGTAGCTAGACCACTGAGTAGCCGTTCTCTTTAGATCCTTTGATTCGAATCCGTCATTGGCGGATAGATTGTTATTTTATTAACAGCCGTCGATCGACCCAGTAGGATATGTTAGGATAGCTGGTAGGACAAGCAACGCATGCCTATATAAAGTAATAACTCTTAATTTTTAAGTGCCTGTAGTTAAGTAAAGTTCAACAACTTTAAGTACCTGAAACTTGAGCTTAATATTGCCCAATTATTGCTCTTGAAAACCTTGGCTCAGCTAGGGTATATTGTCTACCATGCACTCAACCCTTAGTGGATAGTTAGAGACTATACTGTTTCTACGACAAAGGTTGTGCTGGGAAGTGGTTTGTCCGATATATCGCTGAAATTATTTTCCTCTAATAAGCGTACCTTTACAGAAGCCAGGTGTGGCTCAGGTGGATCTCCAGATGGCACAGGATCCAGCTCCGGCGGTTAACAAACAAAATAAATCATCTGTCTTGAACCCGGGAATCTTCGGCACTACTGCTGTAGAATACCACTGCTCATCTTGCTCTCTTTGTTGGTCTAAAGTAGTAACTTTTTACAGTGGCTCGAAGAATTTAGTACATGGCAGATATATTCTTTTATATATTGACAAAATATATTTAATCCTACTACTTTTAGTTTGTGGACGTTGCGTTACAGACAAGATGAGCCTACGATAGTGTAAGTTGTATATTATTAGACATGGATGTAATACAATAAAATTATAAGCATTCGACTAAACCTAAAAGTGGCGGAAGGTTACAAATTACCACCAGCTTGGCAGGTTGAAGATCTTCATGGATGACAACGAAGCCGTTGAGCGCTCCTCCAGTGTAGCCGACATGGGTGATGTTAGAGAAGGAGACCGAGTAACGTTCGGGGCAGTCCGCCAGTTGGACGATCCCGATAAAGTACCTGCTGCCTATCTAGGGTGTCATAGAGAGTACTTGATCATCATAACAATTACAATAGTAGCTGATTTAGATATTATGAATTAAATTTTATAATAAAAAAGTTAGCCTTGATATTGACTCAATTAAGTTAAGTCAATGTAAACCATACAAATTTTCCATGATGGCGATAATCGAATAAAGTATAATCAAATCGTCAAACGTTTTGTAAACCTTTGCCTACTGCCAAAGAAAGGGCGTCATTAATAGCCAAAAATGTTGAAATTATAAGTGAAAAATTTCCTGAAATTGAATTATTTTTTTAAATAAGGACACGACACGTTGATGTGTAGCGCCATGCAAGAAAATAGAATCATTAAATCAATTTTTTAAGATAATCGTATAATTATAAGCTCAACTGCTAAACAATTAGCTATAAAGAATTTTGTGATTCAGTAATGTTAATTTCAACCGATTTTTCATTAAACAAATTACAACTTAAAATATTTCACAACGCACTCCTCTAGGTTTCAAATAATGATTACAACTCAACGATTTCTCCATTTGGTATTTCTGAAAAATGATCAGCTACGAAAATTCGTTATCTTAAATTTAAAGTAAAATGACAAGATTCCTGTTTCAGTTAAGATCAAATCTGTTATTTTTGAGTTAAGATGAATCGATAAAAATATCTATTCAAAATGCTATTTATTTTGATTTGGGGAATCGTCGTTTTAAATAAACAGAAGATTAAATTATTCGTCCAATTTTATAAAATATAAAACTAAAGTACATCAATAATATGTAATAGCAAAAATGGATTTGTCTGGCTTGGATGCGACCCCTGGTAGCTCAGTGGTTTAGAGCACTGCACTAGAGATGCAGACGACTCGGGTTCGAAACCCGGCCAGGACAAATCTTTTCTCTTCAAAATAAAAATATTTCAAAATAATCACCATCAAAAGAACAATAAATAAAAATAAATTATATAACAATAATAAATAAAAATAAAAATACCCTTTTCTTCCCTTCGCTGGAAATATCAAGAATGGTCAAAATTAATGCGAAACTACAAATCAACAATACAATCCTCTTTGCTGTCATCTCACGAGTGTACTCCACAAAAGTGTGTTGCTATCAAATGTTCACCAGGTTAATATCTAATAGCAGGAAGTATCTGATTCGACTAACTTGATATTAACAAAAAAAAAATGGTTAAAAATTGGTCGCTAATGCCCGGAAAGAAATGACTGATACCATCTTCATCGTAAATACACATAAATGAGTTAGGGATATGTCAAATGGCTTCATTAGTTAGATATTTTGCTTAATGTCCACAGGAACATTTGAGAGGATTTAGGGTTCAATAGGGAGCGTGAGAAAGATAAGCTCTATATTTTACGGACACATGAGAAGAGGATGAACGAGGAGAGATCAAACAAAAATAATTTCAGTAAAATTATGGGGTACGAATTCACAAAAAAACTATAACAAGAAACATAGAGACTCGGGATTACGCAGGATTTATTTGACAACGGAAAAAAATGTCATTCCAAGACTTGGACGGAGGAAAGAAGAAAAACTTTCAGTGATATCATGAGGCAAATATGGGCCGAAAAAAAACGAAAAGTTATTAAGCTTTGAGCTTATTGGTAAACGTAAGAGGTGTAGACCAAAGTGTAGATGGGAAGATTTAATTATTGGGTTTTTCTATAAGAGTTAATTCTAGTACGGAGGCTTGTAAATAGAGTTCTATGGTATCAGCATCGATCTTTCAAGATTTTTATAATGATTAAACAAAAAAGTAATATTTGCCTAAAAATCAGTAAACATCAAATTGCACTATTCATAAAAAGGAAAGAGTTTTAGGGAAGTTTACTGAATTTCGTCTATTGAGCTGACAGAAAAACAAAACGAAATTGAACTAATTTAAAAAAATTATATATTATTTAAAATCTGCTATATAAAAACTGCCTCGCAAAACTCAGATTTGTTGATAAGATACTTTTGGGAATATTTTTATTAGCTTCATTAATAAAGATTTTATTTATATTTCTTTTATTATATTTGCTTTTATGAGGAACATTTCTGATTAAGATACATTTAAACACCCCCTGTTGATGTTGCAACGTTGTCACAATAAATTAAAGTAAAATTCTTTCTAACTTCCCTTGTGCATAGAAAAAATTCTCAGGTAGTTAACAACGTGGTTGCCCATTAGGTACGATACATTTTATTTCAAAATAAAACTGTCACTTCATCACATTTTAATAAACAATAATTGGTAGATAAATTAATTCTCATAAGTCAGTTAATTTTTCTAAAATCCTGTCCATCAACATGATTTTTATTTTTACATCACATTTCACTTTTTCTTAGGGCGAACTGTTAACCCCAATTATAATATCGAAAACAATAGAATAATGATGATTTTGAATAATGAGTTTGAATAAGTAGGAGTAGAATAGGTTTTTGCATTTTGTTTGTCGTTGAACTGTTCATTATATTCATGGAAAGTATGATATTTCAAAATGTTTAATTAAGTTTTGAATTTTGAGCTGAATTTCTGTAATTCTGTGATATAAATATATTTTGTAATTCTTTAAAACCTAGAGTTTGTAATTGTTGATGTTGACAATCGCTCTGTGCTTGAAAATTAAAGCATTCAAAAATATTTTGTTTACCTACTGTTAACAATTAATTATATAAAGAATATATAATTATAAAATAAATGAATGAAGGAAACCGTCAATGGTCCCGATACCTGTTGTAATAATGTTATTTGGGGGGCACTTGCCAGATTCTCCACTCCCGACCGGTGGGTGTTATGTCATGTGCCCTTAACCAGCTTCCATTGGCATTTAATGGCAGTGACACGGCTGGGAAAGGGGGCAGGGGCCTCCCGGACTCCTGCTTTGCCCTCATTCCTGAGGAAGAAGCTTAGTTTGGGGACCCCAGGCAAATTGTAAATAGTGTAATTATGGTATGAATGTAAGCAATTATTTTATTTTTAGACTTTATTTTTATTATATTTTTGCATTTATTTTGGGGGTTTTTTTTATACAGCATGTATATATTTTTATTACATTTATTTATTTTTGTTTATGTTGTTTTTGTTTTGTTTTTATGTAATGATTTTATACCTACATAGCACTATTACTTATTACACACAAGTGGCAGATTGTAATAATTCAATGAAGTATATCTAAAAAAAAAATAATTAAAATATCCGGTGTTTATATTGAGCATTATTGTTTATCAGGCTATTTTTGTTGATATCACTTTATATTTGCACATCAAATAAACCCTTAATAAATGCAAAATTGATAATAGATATTTATTAGGTTATAACATATGTTGATGTTTGAATTGATTATGATATTTTAATAACCTTAAATTATTTTTAAAATGGAATAAAACTAATGAAGAGAACCTTTCTTCAATACGTAATCATAAGGAGGAAAGTTACAAGCGTAAGGGTATGATCGATTAAGTGTAGTTCGATTTTAGTCAGGACTGTTGTACAGTGCAATAGAAATCTATGTCAAAGCGGACTGATATTGATGAATGTAAATCCATTGATGACTGTGTGGTTATTATCTTGTAAGTAAATTCTTTTTTTCATTTAGACAATCATAGTTAATCTTCATAGCTTCTTATTGCTATAATTTTAAATTTTGAACATTTCCTACAATACAACAGTCTTTTATAAATATTTCCTAATTTATGAGGCTCTTTTTAATTAATTGATTTATTCCATATAATAATAAAATAAGTAATTTCAAATTAAAATCAGTGTATAGCAAGAAGGCCAACGCCACTTTGTCTAAATGCAGAAATCAGGTTTAATTACAGAAAATTTTGTTTAACGCATTACTTTTTAGGTAAATACAGCACAAGTAAACTTCAAGATGAACAATATTTGCTAGGTCACATTTTGTAAGTTATAAGTATTTTAAAATTGTATTTAATTTGCGTTCTGTTTAAACTGATCACTCATCAAGTAAGCAAAATACAATAAACAATATTAACATACTGTATACTGTATAACATGTTTATATATTTATTCCAATATAATATGGCTAATCAGATGATGCTACAGAGGGAGTCTTGTATTTTGCCTATCCAGGTAAATTAGGATATGGACCTTTAACCAGTACCTGCAGAGGCTCGGTACTGCCAATTTACGTACCCTTCGAAGGGTGGCAAAACTAAGGATTTTTTATACCCTTTAAAAAAATTCTAAGGCCACCTGCCAAGGTGTGTACCCGCAATCTTGGGCAATGAAGGTGGTTATGCTAACCACTACACCACAGGGGAACCTTGAGGATCTCAACTTACATAGGGTTGGGTCATCTGCGGGTGGTTAGATTGTACACAGCCGATTGAATGAAAAATATATGCTTAAATAACTACATCCTGAGTAAAAATTCATTTAAACTTAGTTCAAAGAGGTATAAAATAGTAATTAGAGTGCACTTTAGAAGTCAGTCAAATACTCTTATAAAGTATTTTATTGAATTTCTTAGACTGTGGCTCATCCACCCACTATAAAGGGGGTTTCGGCAAAAAAAGTTGAGGTTGAGTGTGATCTTGGACAAATCACCTCCCTGCACATCTGTTGTCATAATAACAGTACAACCTCTACCATGTACCTAAAACAAGGCCCTTCATGGGTTGGAGTGGACCAGATTTTATTAATTACCAACCCCACAATTTATTTTTATTTCTCACTAAATATATCTTTCCTAAAATCTCTAAGTTTTTTTTAGAGAATTTAATTAAAGTTATTTCTAGTATTTTTTGAATAATCAGAAATATTTGTAAGAAAAAAGGAAAAGGCGAACAGTCCCTGGGGCAAGTTGCCTCCTTCCTTCCCAAATTCTAAATAACGTTTCCTTTAATGGTCCAGTTATCTTATTTTAAAAAACATAAAAATCATTTATTTATTTTCTTATGTTCAACTAAATATAAAAATACAAATAGGCAAGATATCTAGCCCTGTTCAAGCAATGAAATAATAATAATAATACTGAAACAAAAACAATGATAAATGAAATTCTTTGTTTTATTAGAATCAATATTTTATTTTGATTCAAAATTAACATATAAGAAGTATTAAAATAACATTAAGAATAAATAAATAATAATTTATTATCAATGATTCTTATCATAAAGAAATGAAAAAAAGTCAGTTATCTTATAATTGTTCTATAATTTATTTTATAAAACAGAATAATAATCTCCCATAATTCCTCACAGTCCACCTTTTATAAAACATTGGACTTGGATAAGAAACCAATCATTCTTTTTCCTGATTCCTTCTTGCATCCCCTAAATCATTTAAAAAGTATAAAGTTGGAATTATATAGCTATAGGCATTAACATCAAAGTCAATGTTTAAACTATACATTTCATTATTTTAATGTTAGTTTTAATTTTTAATAAAAAACTGAATAAATGTATATATGTATGTATGTATGTATGTATATTAATTTAGTCAAGTCGCAATTTAATGTAAATAACATAATGAAGAAGAATTTGATCACAGGAAAATTTAATCAAAGTGGTTCTTTAATAAACAACTTTTAAAAGTAATGTATAATACAATAAACTTAAATATTCAGATTACACCTTTTCACCTTAACACACATGGCTTATGGTTTGAAATTGATTAGAATGCATTATAATTTCCATATTTGCAGTTTACATTTCTTTTTGTTTTTTTTTAGGTATCATAAGTTATCCAGATTTAACGGGAGCCGTCAGAAACTCAAACTTAAAACGTGATAAAATAAAACACGAAGCTTCTGAACTTTCCACACTATACGGTAAAGGTGAAAGTCTTGCCTCTTTTAGGTTTGACTTTTTAAAACTTTTAGCTGTAGAAAAAAAGAAAAAAAACAAATTTTGTGATACTAAGGCCACAACAGAAAGCAAAGATTCGAGTTCTTGTATTACATCATCAACTGCAAAAAATAAAAAAGGTTCTAAGACTACGAAACAAGCATCGGAATATTATGATGAATCCTGTTCAGGATCGTTATCATCCACAGCTAAAAATAAGAAAGGAACCAAAAAGATCAAAACTCAATCTACAAAAAGCTCACAAGGAAGTGATAGCAATGGCAACGATATTAATGCTGGGAGTAACAAGTGGAAAAAAATTCAGAAATTTTTCTTTTTTCCCCCTAATTGGTCACTGACCAGAAGTTATAAGGCATATGAAACAACAACAACTGAAGCGAAGCACAACAAACTAAGACCAATGCAGATAACCCAACATCCAAAAGGAGGTATGGTTGATCATACAAAAATTACTGATGCAACTTACCTTTACCCAATACCAGTTATTACTAATGACCAATACAAAGATAATCTACTTTTAAAAGAAGACGTAATTAAGAAAAATGCAACAAATGAGGAAAATATCAGCTCAAAAGGACAAATGATTGATGTAGGTACAACCGACAGTCCTTCCACGTGGCAGCGAAACGAATTTGAAAAAATTCCATCCTATAGATTTTACGAAGGCGATGTAATAACTAAGGAGGCAATTAGGCAAGAGTGGGGTTACAATACAATAACCTCCTTGGGGCCGATGGAAGGGACAACATCCTTCCAACAAGATACTCTACTTTCTATACCATGGTATATGAACCCAGAAAAAATTCCCTCCAAACAAGAGTTACTTGGGTCAGATGCAATGCCATTTACAGAAGGAGGAAACCTAAATTCTCAAAATTTACCAAATGAAGCGACAGATACAAGAATAAATTATCAGACAAATAGAGAAATTTATAATTACGAAAATACACCTTCTACTAACCAAATAGAATCTATTGATAATGTCAATTATAATAACAAAGCTACATTATACACAGATATTTTTCAAACTTCAAATACAATTAATGAAATTAATCAACCCATTAATCATGGACGATTCCGATTAAAACCTGAAGAAATTACTGATAATACTAAGGAGAAGTATGAAGTTTCAATGATAAGAAAAGATCCTAAACTATCTTTTAAACCAGAAGCAACGATAGAATTAGAACAGCCTCCGAATCAAACCAGCATGGAAAATCGAGAATTATCATATAAACAAAATCGAGAAAAGATGGCTAATAAATGGAAGCATATTTTCAGTTCTATTGAACCTGAATATGAACAATTTAAAAATGTATACAGAAATATTATTAATCATCATGTCACTGAAAAAGATCTATTCACTTCCATAGTAGAAAATAGTTTCGATAAACTTATAAAACCAAATTTTAATGATATAAGTAACATTCATAATGAAAGTAACATGACTGATTTTTCAAATCCGATTTTGGAAGCGTTCAGTAATTTTTTAAAAAAAGATGTTCCTAAACTTTTCACTCATCATAGTCTTGAAAACCTACATGGAACTACTCAGCAACCATTGTATGATTTAGATAAATATAGTGACCCAAATTTAAAACAATACTTCTTTCTAAATACTGAAACTAAACTAACAACTGAAGACATTAGAAATAATCCTAGCCACGTACAGGTAAATGGAGAAAAACCCCTTACTCCCAATTTCGATAGTGATACGCTCTTTGAAAAGCCTACCATCGATTATTTACAGAAAATGGAGACAAAGTTGTTTTTAAAAGATGGATCGCTACAACAAAAACCTGGTCAAAATATTAGTACCACTCCATCACCAACCATTATACAACAGTATAGTATTGAAATGTGGCCTAAATATACAGAGAAAACAGATTACAATCTGGATTACATTAGTACAACACAATCGTCAGTAAATACTCAATGGCTCACAGAGGAATCTGCTTATACTAATTTTCAAAACGAACTCAGTCCAACGAGAACTGCTAGAATTAGTTCAACGGAAACTACTGAGGGAATTGAAAAGTCATTTGAATCCAAGGAATCGCCAAAAGGTGTGGGATTTGAAGCTCTGCTAACCATTCCATTGATATTTACTGATAAAGATTCAGAAATTCAAAGTGAGCTTTCATCGACAGAAGTTACTATGACAAAAAATTTAGGGCATCAATCTATTTTGAATTTAACCTTGAACCCGATAATCTTTAATAATCTATGGGGCATTCAATCGTTCCTCAATGAATCTTCAAATGAGCCAATATCGACTAAACTTGATAGATTCCAGGATGATAAGATATCCTTTGATAATCGACACGAATTTAATGCAGAGCACCATTTACAATCCACAACATCACAACCATTTTTCAGCAATCCCACTAGTTTTGAATGGGCTCCCTTCAATATTCCTACTTTCAGAAATGAATTCGACATTTTTGGTACAAGTACATTTAAAATATCTGAACTAAATCAAGATTATACCAAAGAAGGAAAAGACACAAATGAACCATTGATTGAATTGTTTAATAAAAATAAAATGTCTATGATTGAAAAAAATAAAATAAGAAATTTCACTTTACAACCAAATTATAAGCCGCTCTCAAGTGACCTAAATGCAGGAAATTTATTATTATTGAATAATCCACATGAAAAGCTTGAACCTTTAAGAAAAATGCACAAGTATGTTAGCCGTAAAAGTAATCTGATCAATGATCCTGTATGGAATGAAATAATTTACCAAACAAAATTCGGAACAGAAAACAATGAACCTTCCGTTAAAGACTTCACCCAATCAGAGGAACTACCAGATAGAAATAAAATATATCAGAGTCTTAAAAAACCATCTTTTCTTGAAGAAAAGATCAGAGGCGATAATTTAAAAAATATTCTTCCATTTCCTGAAGAAAAAGTTACCAACAAGGGAAGGGATGGTATAGGGAAATTTTTAGATGAGGCTGTACTTAGAAATATAAAAAAAATTGAGTTAATGGCTCCGACTAAGGGCAGTAGAAAATTTGACAAAATAGAAGAGTTTAAAAATGAAATAGATGAAGTAGTAACAAAATCAATGATGAAGGACCCAAAAACTAGAAATAACTTTTGGAGCAATTTAAATGCCTCATCAGGTTCTGAAACTAAAGAGCTCAACGAATCAACCAATAAATATGAACAGACAAACACAGAAGGGAATGATGAATTTAGTGAAAATCTAAAAGATTGGCCACTATTGGAATCACAAAGAACGAATTTAAATAAAGGGAATGGAGATAAAGTTGATTTACAACCAGTTATTAATAATGAGTTGTTAACCAAACAGACCTCTGTAAGTTCCCTGTACGATAGCAAGCCTGCTCACAATGAGCAAAATGAAAAGTTATTAGCGAGTGAAAAGAGCTTTGATGGACAATTATCAATGCCATCGTCTTTACCCGTTAATTCCCAGAAACAAAATAACTTTGACTATCTAAAGAATAACATTGGTATGTTAAAAAACTTTATGAATAATTCATTGCCAGAAAGGAAAAATAATAGTGATGTAAACAAAAATGAATTTTCAGCAATTCAAATGTCAGCTATAAAAATTTTCAATAAGAAACCAGAAATGTTTGAACCACCATTGTACAACTCAATTAAAAGTATTTTTGATCAAAATGATAATAATACAGAAATTAATCATGAAATGTCCCGAATGTTATGGAAAATGCAGGATTTTGCTAATAAATTTGGTATGAAAAAAGTCCTACTTAAGAGAGGTATTACAGTTCCTCAAAATAACCTCTTTGAAAGCACTGGTTCATGGGGAAATAAATGCTCAGTTTTTCCATTCAAAACTGAGAATATTCCATATAACACTAATTATTCTCCTGAAATTGAAATGTCGCCTTTAAATTTTAATAGTGCCATTAAGAACATTCACCCTGACAAAATTTCTGGTAAGTGGAAATATAACATGCAATCTATGATTGATAAATGGAATAAAAAGAGAAGTTTACATTCAAATATTTATGATAATGATGTTCAGGAATACAGTGAAAGTTTACTGTCTAATGTTGTAAATACCGAATTAAAATGCTCAGAAAGCCAAAATGAACCTTTGGGAAATTATTTAGGAAATAAACTGCATCAAAGTCCTATTAGCTCAGATGACAATTACGAGCAGTTCTTCACTGGTGATATTAAAGAAAAACTAAAAAGAAACGTCGTAGGAAACAAGAAAATGAAGAGCAGGGAATTGGAATTTATTCTCGACAGAAACCTTCCGAGATTACCATTAAATAAAAGGCTGTTCATTGCCTACATGATGACAGGGTTAAAAAGTCCAGGAAATTCTATCGCTTCTGAAGACGAGAGGCATTTACAATTATCAAAAGCAAATATACAAAATTTAATAGATAGAAATATAAAAAAGGAAAAATTGGTAGAGTTTACAAGTAAAAGGTCAAGGAAAAAGCAATGGCGTACCAACAATTTTTCATGAAAATAAAACTTCTTATTTTACATGGGAGAAATATTATTTTATAATAGTTATTATTACATAACTTGTATTATCCAGTGCATCTGTAAAATAAAAGGTCCATCGGACAGGATTATGTAATATATTAAGTACTATGCTTTCACTTAATTAAGTTTACTTCCAGTGTTTATTGATTTTTTAAATTTTTAATTGGGGTGAAACTTAAGTAAAACAGCAAATATATAAAGTGAAACAAAAGTGAATACAAGAATACATACCGTGTGTAGGGAGAAAACAAAAATGTAAGCAATAGCGGTAATAAAAAATAAACCCTACAGTTAATTTAATTAAAACCAAATTAAAGTATGAGAATGCATAATAAATATGAGTTATAGCAGTCTGTGTAAAATGAAAAAAAAAAAAAATTAAATTAAATTCAACAGTTCAATTTGTGGTTGACAACTATTTTTTTTTTAGTTGAGAAAAATAATTTGCTATTTGCAATTGAACATTAATTAGTTTAATCTAAAATAATGGAAAAGAAACAAATTAATATATTGTTTACTTGTTTTAATATTATCTATAGAATGCTACTCCCAGTCTTACAGCTGTTTCTCCAAAAATGCCTGAGAAAAAGTTATTTTAAATGTTTATTAGTTTCCCCATTTGGATTTAATTACTCCATAAGAGAGCATCCCATTAATGATGGATGTAGGGATGACAATTCCTTGAAAGCTCCTATCAGCTAAGTTATATTGTCTATAGTGAAATGAAAGATTTGCTGGATTTGGCTATTAACTTGATATTAACTGGTAATTTTCTGGTGTTAAATAAACCCCCTGTAACCAATACGACCCGTGAACGAGTCTGGGGTTCAGTACATGGTAGAGACTGTACTGTTTCATGGACAACGGTTCTTCACGGAGGTGACTTCTCCTAGATCACGTTCAACCGCCAGGTTTTTCTTTTTTTTATAAATAAAAAAATAAATTTTTATAATATTTTTATTGAGGCTGGGTGAGCCCCAGGAGGGCCCTAGATCCCATATGATCCATCTCCCGCTCCAAACAGACTAAATAAAAGTAACTGCCTGCAGCGGGATTCGAACCAGGATTTCCGGCATGCCTACTCAGTGCCCTACCACTGAGCCATTCCGCTCCCGCTTGGTGTTAAATAAACAACAACAAAAAAAACCGGACAATTGATAACCACTTCCTATCCTGTTGAATAATGAAATAGTACTTAGATCTCCAACCTCAAGGCTGCTACTCAAATCATAGGAAATAATTTATGTGGTTTATTTTCTTTCATTTTTTCATTTCCTTTGTATTTATTCATTTTTGTATGATTTCATCTTAAACAACTATTCATTACTTGCCCATTTTTGCTATTAAATCAATATCTAATCTTGTATAATTAAAAAAAAAAAAAAAAACTGTACCGCCAAAGCCCTGGTAGAGCCTTAGGCTCAGTACTTGGGAGTGACCGTACTGTTTCTAGGACAATGGTCACACTCAACCATCAGGTTTTCTCCCTAATCAAGGGTACCCAGATGATAGATTCCACATTGCCAATCGGTTGCTGTTTACAGATTAAATAATTTATCTGACACACCCGGATTTGATCCTGGAACCTTCAACATAGCAGCTCTGCACTATACACATTGAGGTACTCTAATCCTTTGTACAATTAAATATTTAATATTTTATTCTCTCCTCAACACTGTATGGTAGAAGAGGAAGAAGATATTTTATTCTAAGATATACATAATAATATAGAATTATATCTATAATATTATATTAATATTAAATATTTTTTATAAAAAATTAGTTATAGCAATAAAAATAACCAATGAATAAATACATATTAAAAAAAAAAATTACAAATAAAGCTTGGAAATAATAAAATATTTATTTACAAATAATTGTAAAATATGCGTTTTTTTTTCTTTTTTTTACATTACACTTGCAGGAGTGTAGAGTGCTGAGTTTCTTAGCTGAAGGCTATGGATTTGGTAGATGTATTATTTATTCTGCTAACAGCCATATATTCACTCATCCTTGATTGGGGGTAAACCTTGTGGTTGAATGTAACCCCAACCAAATCACCTCTCAGCTCAGTTAATTAAAAAGTAGTATAGTCTCGACCATGTACTGAACCAAACAACCCTTTATAGCTTATAGTGGTACATTAGGGTTTTATTTTTATTTTTTTTAAATGTTTACCTAACACTATTGTTTAATACTTAAAACCTTTGCATTCTAACGCGGTGAATTACTCCTTATGAAATCAAATAACGAGTGTGAAACAAATTAAATGGTTAATTTTATTCAATAGATATCTAAAAACTGTACTTTAAGTTTAAGTCTAAAAGAATAAATGATTAATACATTTCATTATGTATAGTATGTAATAGATGTAGTTGTTTTAGAACAGTATTGTAGGTGCTACATATATTTCAAAATAAACAATACCATCTTATAATACTAACAATGTGGTCACTACAATAAAATGGTGAAACAAATATTTTTGACGTAAATTATTAGTAGTTTTTCAAATTTTTTTTTTAATGTTTGTGTATATTCTCCCTTATTTTACTTGGATATTTATAATGCATATCTGTATGGAAACAAGATGTCCAGCATTACGTGATTGAGTTTCCTTATATTTTAGAAATCAATAATCCAGTGACAAACAATATATTTGAATCAATTTTGATCTTGATAATGTTTACATTTATTCAAACCCAGTCACAATTTTTGACAAATTTAAATTTTGACAATAGATTTCTTACAATCGTTTCCCACCAACACGTTTAATAATAATTTATGTCGTTTTTTTGAAAGTACTTATTGTGACCAATAGGTGTATTTTCTTATTTTTTTTCTTAATGGTTAGGTTGTGACAGGAAGTTTAGGCAGTGTGACATGACCGATTACTTTATCAAAACAATAATTCATGAGTCTCTTCAATTTTGTAACTAATGAATGTAGGAAACTTTTTTACATTACGATTGCATAATAGTTATGCAGGAATATGCGAAATTTGATAGATACAGTTTGTAAGTCAAATGGGGGAACGCATTGAGATTGAAAGACCAGTGAAAGAGTGGAGATGCTGCATTTAGAAATAATGGTTTTATCTTGACTTAAAAAAAAATTGACTTTAAATCCTAAACAGATTCTTTTCAAACATAGAATGCTCTTGGTTGTTACATAGTATGGTTAGTAAGGTAACCAGTAATTACCAATCATAATAGTTTTCTTTCATTGGTTTCTGTGTAAATAAAATACAGTCTTTAATAGTTTATTAAAATTAGTTTCTTAAAATGTTTAATATTAAAAGACATTCTGGGCTTTATGACTTATATACACCACCCCATCAAACAGCAGCATTCAACATATTTTACATTATACGATACTCTTCCTACCGGAACTCTATATCTTTTTCCATTCATCATTTAATTCTTTTCCTTACAACTCTCAAAATATCAGAAATGCTTGTCCTTTTTTATGATCAAAACATGTAAATAGATAGATGAAAGATGCATAATAATGATTTTAATTTTTCCTTTTACAAATTCAGTTGTATCATTTTAAAGAATTATTAAGACAGTTGTTATTGGATGTTTCTTTAATTTTTTTCACTAGATCTGTATTTAGGAAAATATTTATTTTCATTTATTTTATTAACTAAATCCTAATTATTTTAATCCAAGACCCTATTGTCCACATTCCATGTTTGGTATTACTATCCTAAAGGGACTTGTCCCCCCGGAATAAATAATGAATTCTTTATTTAAATTAATATGGAGATTGAAAAACACATGAAAACAGAAAAATAAGGGTAATGGCTTTAATAGAAGATATCAGAAGATAATGGCTTTAATAGAAGATATCAGAAGATAATGGCTTTAATAGAAGATATCAGAAGGCGTTAGATGTCACCTTGTTATTTATATTATTGTAAAGTAAATAAGAGCTGTCTAATATTCATGATTCTTAAAGCAGTGACAAATAAAAATTAAAAGCATAATTGGTTACGTATAATTTTACTTTCCTCTCTACTTATATAGAGCCAATACGATAACTTAATTTGTTTTATGTGGAATTTATTTGTGATGGTTAGTTTCTTTTTATTTATTAATGTGTTGAAATTTTTTCAACCTCTTAAAATTTGATGTTCAAATGTTTACATTGTGTATAATGTTGCACGTCTGAAATAATTCTTCATCACAGAGCTGATGATTGTAATTTTTAACAGCCCATAAAAATTTGATTGTTATTGCCACTTCTAAAACTAATTGATTAATGTCTCTAGGCCATTTATGAAATGTTACAGAACTGTGATTTGTTAGATTTTAATGTCATTTGAATAACACAGATATTGATAATTTAATTAAAATTACATAAAAATTTGTTGAAAATAAATTTTTCCCACCATTGTTGAATATTATAGTTCAAATTATTCACTTAAAAATATACTCATTATGATTAACTTCCTATTAAGTTTTTATGAAAGATCTGACACTAAATGGAAGTCTACTGTGAAAATTAATAAACACTTTTGTCACTTTTATATTAGCCTTCAATTAAATTGACTAATATAACATGGCATTTTACAATAATGATAAGTGTATATACTTTTAACTTACATTAGTGACAAATGTAAATATTTATTAAATAGTATATAATATGTTAAATAATAAGTATTTTTAAACCATACCTAAATAAATGACTGCTGATGATTCAGAGTTTTGTCTTTTTCTTGCTTTCATATGATTTAGATCAAACTTTACCCCTGGTATGAAATGTAGTTATTAAATCTACTTCTTCTTTCATGGTTCCACTGGTCATCAATAAGCCTTGCCCTCTTCGATCTATTTCTTCCAGTCTCCCTGTAATTTATTAAATCCTTGAGAAAAAAAAAATGTTAAAACTCATTAAAGTCATTTTTTCCATAGAATTTATCTAAAACAGTTTTGTAAGTTTTAAATGTAACACATAAGTTAATTTTTATTTATATATGCATAATCATAAGTGAAAATTTTAAAATAAAACAATTAAAAAAAATTAAATGTGGAAATACTATTTAAAGTGCAACTTTTCAACAACTAATGTGTGAAAAAACAGATTTATTTTCTTTTTAATCTATTCCTAGTATTAAAACCTAGTGTTATGTCTTTATTAATTTCTTATTAAATATAAATACTTTGTGTCTGTGCTGGTGGATTAAGTTATTTTTAACAAAGTACCCACTAGCAGTTGTTAATTCTTTAGTTTTTTTTTAAATTCTAGTTATAACTAAATATATTATTGAGAAAAAAACTTATACGATTTACTTGTATTTTTTGTATGCATTATATATTTAAAAATTGTATTTCTATTATATTTCCTCGTTTAGCTCCGATTTTTTCCAATGATTTTTGATGTTCTGTTTTTAATTCTTATAGTATAAAATGGAATTATAACAATGGAAGTGTATTACAGACTAAAAGCTGAGAACTTTCAGTCCCTCCTCCACTTCTAACTTTTAATATTTGATGAAGTCTCAAAATGTGAGTTGAAACGTTGGATTTCCATATATAGTTGTTTATTATTTGAGAGTTTTTTGTGACTTTTAAATCCTAAGAAAGCAAAACTAATAGATCTATATCAAAACCCTAAAAAAATTACACTTCTATTATGGGATATTTAGAGAAAAATAGTAATTAGTTTTAAATACTTCAAGGCAAAGCATTGTGAAGCAGTATTGATAATAACAAAAACATGTTAATTTTATGAGATTATTTCTTAAAAAGCCCTTACCTATACAGAAACTTTTCCAAAAAATATATTTTATTATCGTACGTGTAAATTAATTTTATGTATGACGTATTCATTATATGTATTATGATATTATTTCAATAATGTCATTAATACCTTAACTTTATTATTAATTTTTTTATAGATTTTTCCCATTGAAACTAGTGTAGAAAAAAAAAGTTTAACATTAAAATAAAAATTAATTGACAAAATTTGTTATAGATTTTGAAGGCTTGATTAATAAATATCGTAATTAATTATATTCCCTTAGAGTAAAAATAATTTTATCTAACAGAACTTATCAGTTAAAAAAAATAATTGTGTTATGAAACGGTATATATTTAGCTTGTTAAATGAAGACATAAACTAAATCCGATACCGAAACAAACTGTTCCCGGTGACATAATAAGGAAATGATCTCAGAGAAGAATGGAAGTTTGAAATTCCCGGGGAATACAGGCTGGGTCCCTCCTCCTAAACAGCCAATAGGAAAAGACATTCTATTGGCGGTCAACATCTAGCCGACCAATGGGAGCTGCTGAAACATCGGTCTTAGAGAGGCGGCTAAATCCAAGATGGCAGCTGTGGCATTATTATTGCTCTGCCTCCGGGTTAAAATGTGTTAGATTCTTGAAATACGTGGTTACTATTACGTAGAGACGTTTCTTAGGTTAGTATGCGGGTTAATCATTAATGGTTCTTTTTTTCAGTGAGTTTTGTGAGTATATCAACTTCTCCTCATATTATTTCCTCTTAAAATACCCGATTTAAAAGTCTGATGACTGAAAACAAACCCAATTTTTTAATATTTCATTTTATTAATTTTTTATTTTTAATCAAGTGACCTTGAATGGTCAACTCAAAGTTTATTTTCTGACATAAATGTCCTTTACTCATTTTTTATTTACCTTGTCGTCCCCATTCAAACTAGCTATAACCTACATTTTGGTTGGTGGAAGGTTATCAATATTGCCTTAATTTAAATGTTAAACTATTTAATTTTTTTATCTTGTGTCAATGTTTTAAATGTATGTTATTAGGTATAGTCATGGTTTATTAAATTTTTGTTAACTTTTTGTATCCAAATTTTATTATAAATATTTTGTAAATTAAATTTTTTGAAATGAAATTATTGTTATAATTTGTCTGCCATTGTATTAGGGACAGTGTATTTTTTCCGTAATAATTACGTAGTAATTTTTAGTTAAGTGATTTGTTTAGTAATTGATTTATGTGTCAATTGTGTTGTTAAAAAACAAGAAAGTGTATGTGGAAAAAGTTAAATCCTTGTGCAAATTGTTTTGATCTTCAATTCTTATGGAAACATACAGCTTGGATAACTTAATACACTTGTGGTGAGTACCGAAATTCATATTTCTTATTATAATATTAATGTAGACTTAAGTATTATCAGCGTCAATATTTTCGGCGCTTTTGATGATATATTTGTCAAAAATTTCGTATCATGATTTTCGCAGAAATGTTTATTGATAAACTAGTTAATATTTGTTGTTTATATTTATAAGATGTATAAAAAATTTGAGAAATTAAATGACTGGAAATAATATAGATCATGAATTTTTTTTGTGCTATTTAGAGGATCATCGAGTCTAATGGATTTGTTCTGCTTTTAATTGGTTTAATTAGTTTGGTTGTGGTTGCATGTGTCACATAAGCTTGCCTGTTTTACTGATATGTTGATTAAAGTACCTTTTAGTTTTTAGTTTGAGTAAGGCAATTTTATTATTTAATTACGGAGACATTTTAAAACTTTTTAACTGTAAAATTAATCAAATATTTGTCCTTATCATAAATTTTTTAAAAACTCATAACTAATATATTCGTCATTGACGTAAATTGATTTTTAGGTTTTTTTTTTCGTAAATTGGATGCTCAACTATCAATTATTGTTTCCTCTTGCGATTTCTGTTGTTGCATCCAATATAAAATATTAAATCTAAAATAAATAAACTCTAATGCTAAATATATTTAAGCTGCCCTGCGCTATAAATAGTTGTACCTTAACTCAAATCCTTTCAAAGGTTGCTTATGAATGTTGTTTACTTACGAAACATTCCAACTGCTTATCATAAATTCCTCAATCACAGTGGTATATTGTTTTTCTAATATGTTTTTGCTTTTAGTATTCATTTATTTTTTTATCGGCAAGACTAAAATTATCACACTGGTTATGCGTACGTAATGTTAACGTTGTATGTATTTTTTTTGTAAGTTAAATAAATTTTCTGGTATACAGTATAATTTAATTATTTGCATCAGCCGGATACTCGACCCTTCAAATTAGCGAGTTAGTTTTTTTTTTTTTTTTAATTTTGATTAAAATGTTGATTACTACTTGTTTTAAAATATGCATGTATCCTATCCTATTGTTAATTAATATATTTGATGATCAAGGGACATGAATTATTAAATAAATTTGTTTATTTAATTTTCAATCAGTATTTCCCGTTGACTATATTTTCTTCTTAACATTGTTCTTCGCTTAACATTTTTTTTTTTGGTTAATTTTTCCTTTAAAGAAAACATTTATTAATTTAAAAATTAAATTTATAATTCTTAACTCAGTCTATAAAAATGACGAGTTTGAAGAGTAATAATTGAAGTAATAATCGGAATAAATACTTCTAGGTCTCTCTGTGGAATAGTAACAATTCTATTCGAAACACGTGAGCGTTGACATGATAAAGTGAAAGATGTGATGGCAATCGTGGCATCCCCTAAATATCGACTAACCAATTACATGAATATGTAGTTATGTTGTTGTTTTTTTGCCAGCATTTCTTCGCGTGTTAAACCGAATATTCAGATCTTAGATTAGTAGAGTTGTTGTTTTAATTGGTTTCCATAATTTAACTGTGAAGTTTATATAATTTTTTATCTCAGTTTATTAATTTCATTCTTAAGAAGTTAGGAATGGCTTTGAAATTAAAGTAGCTTTACAGAGTGGCGATGATATTTTCTAGTTGTGGTTATAGATCGATAATGTTAAATTACTTATTTCAGCTTGCAGTGGGAGAGGCCTACATAAATTGGTCATGGATTTTAATTCTTTTTTTTTTTGTGTGATTGTAAATTCAAAAATATTGGATTTATGTCTAGAATTTCGTTCCATTGGTCCAGTAAGACTATACAATAAATAAAACAAGCTTAATCTTCAATCTCGAGTTCGAAAAATTACTTCGACGTTGCTTTTCTGCTGAAAAACAATAAACTGAAAACAAATCTTTAGGTTATTGGATAAACTAGGCTAATATATATTTTCCTCTAGAATTGATGACAGATTTTATTTTAAGGTTAAAAAAAATTTCGTTTTTCATTTCTGAAGGGATTTATGATTGTTAATCAATGAAATCGCGTTTCGATTTGATGTTCATCTCGATCATCTTCTGTAAATCAGTTAGTCTTAGCCTCGTTAAAAGAGTGGAGTTTTTCCTTTCTGTTGAAATAAATACTTATTGTATGATCTAGAGCATATTACAGGCAAGAGGTTTTCAGGACTCAGTGCCATTACACTAAATGCACTTTTACTTTTCAGTTAACTATTCGATTTTATGATATTATTATTAAAGATAAGTATACAAGGTTATTTAGCCATCGAAACCATATAATACTATAATTTTCGCTGTATATTAATGTGATAGTATATGTACCTTTTTTTCTGACGAATGTGGTATCAAAATATAAGTAATGTAGTTGAAAAGTGACTTATTGTTTATTTATTTATTTCGATTCTCAAATTGAAATAGAGTTTGAATAATTTTTTTTAAAGAAATGAGAGATTTTACAAATCTGATTGTGTTAAATTGGCAGTTCGAGGCGGGAGAGGTTGGAATTTGTAGGTTTATACGCGGGCTTAAAGGAAACGGAACTTATAGGTCTGTGGCTTTGAGCCCTTTAATCAACCATTTACTACGAGATAGCCAGGGCATAGCCTATAGGGGGCATAGTACAGAGTCGAGTTGTTCTCTGTCGTATTCATGGCTTCTATTTATTATTAATCATCATTTCAATGCATTATGTTGTAAATTTATATCAAATGCAAACGTGTTTGGATTTGACATTCTAGTTCAAATATTCCTTTTGTGGTATTATTCATGCCTTCAATTAGTAACGTATCATTAACAGAAGCTTGAATAACAATAAGGTTTAAAATAATGATTAAAAAGTTCCTAATTGATATGGTATTTTTAATGACTCACAAGACTCTTCTTCTAAATTTTTCATTGGATATTATGTTCATTTATATTTTGTATCAATACCTATGTGGCATCAATTGAGATGCGGTTGTAAAGTTGTGGGGTTTAGTTGCGAACGAATTCCTAAAATTAATAATCGCTGTGTATCATAAGAAACGTCTGAAGGAAGGCCTAGGCGTAGATGGGAGGATTGCGTTTAAGATAATCTTCAGGTTCGATTAGGCTTTTAATTTTACTACAATCAATATATGATTATTATTTATGACGTCTGAGTGTTTCATTAAACACATTTGGAAAGTTGCAATGAATTGATTTCCAGGCGGCTCAATGTTTACTAACATTTTAAAAATCGTTCATTACTAAGCCCAAAAACTTCACAAGCATAGTATTCGCATAATCTTTAACTTTACTTTTCAATATTCGCGATGCTATCACTTCAGTTATATTAACGAGAATCTCCCCATGTCTTCATTGGAATCATCCGTTTTGGACCGAATACCTTCAAACCCCTTAACCTCTTCATACGGATGCCGAACGTGAGTTTTACATTTTTCTTTCTAACTGTTGGAAGGATAATGCTTTTGTTAATTTAAAATTTTAGGACAAAACGCGTAAACTAATTAATATCAGGACCGAAAGATAACCAACGTTTCCTGCCCTTTTCTCTTGAATTTTTTTCTCCTGGGTATAGTAGATCTTAATCGCCCTCCTACATCTATATCCTAAAACCATTGCCTTTTCTTCTACTAAACAAACACTCGCATTCACTCAAATTTACTTAAATATCATCATCATCATTTTTTATCCTCTTCTACCGCCTAAGCAGTGTGAGAAGTCCATAAATATATATTCAGTGCTAGAAGCTCAGTGGTAGAGCGATGAGACAGATAATTGATTTTATCTGGGAACACCCGGGAACGAGCCCTGTGGGTTCTGGAGATCCTCTAGGGGCTCAGCCAGCCTTTATATAGTGGACACCCTTGATTCTGGGGAAATCTGTTATTTGAGCGTAATTTAGGACGAATCATCCCCCTGCGCAACCTTTGTTCAAGAAACAGTACAGCCTGGACTGAACCCAAGACCGTTCATGGGTTGTAGTCGTACGGGCTTTTTATATCAATATATAAATTATATAGAAAGAGCGAAAAAAAATGAAGGCCGATAAATGGACGATTCAGGCATCATCACGTATAAACTGTTATTTTTTAAATTTAGGGCTTCTTGTTAGATATACTCATCCCTTGTGTCCAGTTTGGGAATCACTGTTCTAGAATATATATATATATATATATATATATATATATATATACAGAGGTATTTGTCTTAATCGAAAACCAATAATATTACAGGGGAACAATAAATAAAGCGCCATGGCTTCAGAGTTTTAAGCAATAATAGGACGACTAAATAGATTAGAAGGTTCTCATCCCCCCCCCCGCCTTCCAGCTTCCAGCTTCCAGGTTCCAGGTTCCAGATGTAATGCGAAAGGTAACGACTATAAAATTTTAAAGTTCATCTCAAACCGATTGTAGAACTAGAGGACTCAGCTAATGGGACAATTAGCGTGATGTAGCCGCTACAATGGAGTCGCAATAAAGTTAATTGCGGTCGCAGGAGGTACTTGAAGTCCCTAGTTCCAGCCCCGCTTACAGCACTGGAAAAGAGTACGCCTGTAATTATCATCTTCCTGGTTGTGGAGTCTCTCTTCCATCTCCTGAACGCTTTTCGAAATTATACTTTCGTCTAAATACACTCTCATTAAACCTTGGGCAGCTCCAGAAAGAGATGAATTTGGGATTTGAAAAAGGAGTCCTTATGTTTTAAATGGTTAAAAAAAAGTAACGATTAAAGTCTGAATTTGTAATTTATATTAATTTTTAATAGTATTGTTTCCCTCTGTAGTACTAAAAAGCTTTAGATTGTTGTATTTCCATTGACATGTACAAAACTATAAACTTAATACAATTTTAAGGACCCTTTAATTTAATTGGGTTGCTAAGCTAATGGTCCCAAGTTCTGACTGATACATTTTTTTTCTGTTAGGTCTAAATCGACTATGGGCTCTGGAGACTCTTCTAGGGTTCACCTAGTCACCTAAGTGGGCATATGGGGGGATCTCAGATACATTTTAAAAACGGTTTACCGCTGAATGTCGAAGTTTCGTTTTTGGGAATACCATATCTACTAGATGTGCTTACCTTATTGGGCTATACTTGATCAAGGTTCGTTGTACTTCACTTGAAAGCAATACTAAATGTGTATAAAAAGCTATCTCATATATATTAAAAAAAAAGAATTGTTAAAATCAATATTAAATGGCTTTATTTCCTTATAGAAAACATATTATTTTTTTGATGTATCTGATAAACCAGAAAATCATATTTTTTTAAAGTGATTCTCTCTAAACGGTTTTTTGTACCACTTGCATTCTGTTAAGGTAGTATAGTTATAGTGTTAAAAATAATTTATCTTGATTTTTTTTAAACCGCACCTATCATTTAAAAAAAATGTTTTTAACATTCGGTAATAATAAGAAATAAATGTACTTGCAGTTTCTAATTTGATGAAGAATAACTCTTAGAGACATACGTGTACAGTTAAATAGGTCTACAAGAAATCTATTTAAATCTGAAACCTGAAAATGTATTTTTTTTTTTAAATATATTTATTGAAATTTACAACTGTATACAAAATACATCAAGTAAATTTAATGAGTGAATACATTGACATGAAAAGACAAGTAGAGAAACTAGCCAGTAGTAATACTCAAATTAAAAAAAAAAAAAAAAAAAAATGTATTTAAACCTAAATATTGAGCTATATTGCGTTTTAAAAGCTGCTTCAGTCCATATATAACCAAACGTCATTATACATATACTTTATCTTAGAAAATGTTTTTAGATTTAATTTTATTCAGAATAATTACCTGTCACATTGGTATTCTGACAACTTGGTGACGTATACTGGGATGCGTCGCAGATCTACAAAACAGATGTTGACGTGCGTCAAAGACTGTATTGACCTTCCCAGGCCAACAAGTCAACTTGATTTTATTTAGATTTTTCGTTGGTTTTAAACTTTGTTCTTTCTTTTTATTTTCTAATTTATTATTCTCCTTTGTTTTCTAGTTGTATGCAAATATCTTGATTCTAAAGAAGGGAATAAAGTGTAAGCTCATTATGTATAAGTGGAAACAAGTAATGCTCATAAATAAATGTGGAGGTACCTTATGTATTGTTATTAGTTAACTGTCAGTATTTAATGAATAAACACATTCAATTAAAACATCAAACCATAAAAATACATATAAAAGTATAAATCGGTTCAATAAGTATAATTTCAAAATCATATCGTCATGAATAAAATTTAAGATGATCCCTACATGTATAACCGAAAATTAAAAAAAAATGATATTGTGTTCATTAAGCAATGTAATTAAATATTTTTTATAGACCTCACCATTATCCTACGAATTTACACTGTTAATATTTATTATTTAGTTTTGCTAGTAACTAAATACCAAAAGTCATGACTGTGTAGTATTACAGTAGTTATTTTTTTATTTAGGTTCACTTGTTTATTCCTCTTAAGAACCAATAATTTAGGTATGATCCATTTGTTGGTATGCTTCTAGCTCAATTGTTATTATTACTATTCTGCTTCTTCGTAAATTACTTAGCTGTATTTAATTTGACTTACATTATGCTAGGTGTTTCTGATTGAAGAAATTAGTTTTCTGTACATTATTAATAATGATAAAATTGTTGTTATCAATATTACGAACGACAAAACTTTCCTTATCGGGGTACTTAACTAAAAGTAAATGTTAAACAATTTAAATGAATGACGTCTGTAGTTCTGTATGGCAACTAATTTGGTTCTTCGTTCGAGGTTCTTAGCCTTGAGAAAATAAATCCTCAAGGACTTTTTCAACGTAAGAATTAGCAGAAAAACATTTGAAACAAATTTTCAGAGTGATTTCGCGGTTGATGTAACAATTCGTTCTTGGCGCTTTTTTTTTTCTGAATCGGAATAAAAATAGATTATTTCCATTTTTCTCGCATCAACTCATTTTTCCAAATCATTTTAAGCAAGATAAACTTTGGAAATTCCTGCTACTCTGCAGGTTTTTATTAGTTCGCTAAGAATGACGTCAATCACCGCTGATCTATACGATTTCTAATTATCTACAGATTTCGACATACTGCTTTCACGATTCTTCTGTTACCGGTTCAGCTCTTTAATATTCAGACGTAAGTTGAAAAATAATATTCATAAGTTTTATTTCCATATCGAAAATACTGCCAAAGTGAGTTTTCAACATATTTAAAACAACCACAGGATCGTCCAGAAAAACTTTTTAAGTGATCAGTTCTTATTTGTTCATTTAGCGTCACTTTATGCTGCTATCCCTAAGGATAGGGATTTTTAACGAGTACCTGACATCGTACAGGCTCGGGACCCCCGATTAACGTCCTTCCGAAGGACGGCATAACCAAGGATTTTTTACTCCCTTTAAAAAATCCTAGGGCCACCTGCAGGGCTACGAACCCGCGATCTTGGGCTTAGTAGTTCCTTACGCTAACCACTAGACCACACCTCGCCCCCAAGTGATCTGTTAACGCTCCTGTACATTACCTCTTTTTATTTTTCTATTCTACCAATACTATTTTGCCTTAAAGACAAACCGTTTTTTTTTTTGACATTTGAGATTTCATTCTTTAATGTTCAAAAATCGGCAAGCTTATTAGAATCGCTGGGTTAATTTAAATCTTTTAATTTTGTGGTTTTTCTTGTTTTCCTTCTGTTGGGCAATCATTGTTTGAACTAAATCTGTTCTTTTCACAATCCCATTAACCAAGGTTTTACAACGTTAAGGATTTAGCGTCTAAAACACCATTAGTAATTACAAGCTGGTAAGGATAAAATTTAGTTATTATAGTCTATCCTCGGCCCCTTTTTTTGTTTATTTTTTCCTCACTTATTCATTGATGTCCTAACTCAGGTGTTTTTATAAAATACCTGATAGATTAGGTATGATGTTATAAAAATAAACGAGGCTGTTATTAATCAACATAAAATATTATTTTATACTGCCTCTGTGCTAAGTAATTGATTAAATAAATTCAGATGTTAGTAGATTGAACTGGTGTGAGGCAGTTGGCACGCAATGCCGTACTTTTGGCTCTCGCTACCAAAACTGATGCAGATTTACATTACATTTTTCTCTTAATCTTTTTAATGAATCTTTGAAAAAGTTACATTTTATTTATAAATTTTCTGCAGTGATTATTTGATATTAGGAGAACAACTAAAATTATAAGTAAGGGGAACGGTATGGCTCAACTCAGAAGAAACCTGAGTTGCTGTTCCCAGCAACGACGACTTTGAAAGATAAATTAGTTAATCTGTTAAAATCCTGTGGGATCTGCAGACCCTTCCGAGGCTCACCCATCTATACATTTGAAATGCTTTGTCCTTAATGACTGACGGATCAACGCACAGCCTAAACCGCTGATTGTAGAGGCCTGAGACTTGTAGGGTATGTTCTTTGTATGACGTAGGCATCCGAGATGAAAGGATTTTCCGAAATTCTACCCCTAAGGGGTGAAAAAGGGGGGCGAACGTTTGTAATAAAAAAAACTTCATTTTTAAAGCGAGTACCTTGAAATTTTAGATTTAGCTTCTAAATTAAAAATAAAGAAATAACTGTTTTTTTTTTTTTTTGAAAATCGACCCCTAAAAGTGTAAAATACGGAAAACCGTAACATGTTAAGTTAGTGAAAATAAGATGTGAAAATAAGTAAGCAGGTTTTACATTTTAACATAATAATAATTTTATTCAAGATTTTGCGAAATCAATCCTTATGTAAAACCGTTTTGATATTATATAGTGGATTTCAATTAAAAACTTATCGACAGTTCTTTAATTATGCCATTTAATATTTAATAGGACAGTTTATTAAAATCTATCAACCAAGGGATAAGCATTGGTAGGCTGGCTGAGTTAACTTTAAGTCAGTGTTAATAATATGGAGTTCATTTATGGAATTCAAAATTCAAATCACTCTCCATTTAAACTCAACCCGAATTTCTATTTAAAATCAACGCGGACGAAGTCGCGGCAAAAGCTAGTCCTCTATAAATAAATAATATTATTATAATTATCAAAAAGCTCTATAAAGTAGGTCGATAAGAGTTGGCTTAGAAAGATTATGGCTCCCGCCATTTACTGAACCCGTTTTTTTGCTACAGTTTTTTAAAAAAATTTTTATACTAAGTAATCCCACCGACCGACAATGTACAATGCATTGAAATAACATTTGATAGAAGAATGAAATAGGGTTCTCACATTAAGAAGATGAAACCCCAATCACCAAATCTTAAACATTTAATTGAAATATATTCACTACTCAGAAAAAAACTCCCCATTAGAATCAAGACAAAAATTAAAAACACATTTATTCTACTTAAACCAGTTTGGACTTATGCTATGTAATGCATTTATGACATCTCTAAACATATTCACTGTGAACGACTACAAAATTTTAAATCAAAAATACCACAAAAGTAGCTTGGAATGATAACAGAACTTTGCATACTGACTTATAAATACCAACCGTCAACGAACACATACGACCAGTGTTTCCATGAAAAATTACCCGGGCTCCCTAGCTCACAGATAAAGCAAATGGCGACGAACTTCATGCCAAGGACTAAAAAGAACGTGGATGAGGGATCTGTTATCGTAAGAACATTAACTCAAGCCGCAGAAGAGCTGGCTACTGTTCTTCCTCTCTCTCATATTATTATATTGTATTTTTACGGACAGAAAATCTACTGATTTTCAATGTGTTACTTGAACGGTGTGGTTAATATATTATGAGAAAAAATGCGAAGTAAAGGCACCATTATTTTGATCATTAAAACAACAGTGGCATAATTATTGAGACAAAAATACAGACATATTTTTCTATAATTAGTTTGGAATTCCGACAGCGCTTGCTAAACGGTGCTAAGTGAAGGTATGAGTAAAGGTTATTGGGACAGGAAGGTTACACCCAGCTCGTGATTCTCGTGTGAACCAGTCAACTGGGGTAGGGCTCTCGAGTCCGCAATATTTTCTTATTATCCCCCCCCCCCAGCGAGACCGTCGAGCCTTCGCTATCGATTCCAAGGAAAGCATCCTTATGGATAAAGTTGAGCTCACCGCTTGGGTCCTTGGAACATCCTATCGCGGTTGGTACTCGTTTACAATTGTTAAAGATTGTATAATTTAAAAAAATAATTCCTCTATAAAAAAAATAATAAAAGAGAACCCGGTAGATCAACCCGTAGGGTACAGCCAGGTAATTTATTTATTCTGTTAACAGTCATGATTTGACACTGTGGGAGATGGTGGCCATTTTGGAGGACACACAGCCTTTATAAAGTGGGTACCCTTAATCGAGACAAAAATCAGGCGAGGTCGATCTCGGACAAATCATGAATATATTGAATTAATATAGTTATTTAACATAACCCAATAAATATATATTTTTAAGGAGATTACTTAAATGGGGTATAAACGTCGATATGTATCAGGAGTTAACAAGAACCTGGAACCAAGGCTTAATCGTGCAGTCCATGCGAGTATACATTCAACTTGCAGGTGTATGTGCATTCCTGTACCATGTACGGTACTACTCCACGGTATTGTTCTGTGTTGGAACGATATTTTCTTCCAGACTTGAGTCGAGAACTCAAACGTCCTTGGAATAAACCAACTATATTTGATAGGATTTGAGGTATATCTAAATAATATATCGTAATTTTTGACCTTTTTTGTTATTTTGAATATTTAGTGTGATTACAATAGTTCTTTTCCTGCGGTAGTAAAAACATCTTATTTTATATTGAAACAGTGTTAATAAAAAAATATTCTGTAATTCTTATTAAATAAGTATCTTTTTATATATATATTATTTCGTATCCTATGTATCGAAGGATCTGTAAAAGGAAAAATTCTAGGAATGCCGAAGAGAGGAAAGTGTTTTCTAGGTCAGGGAAAACATGACGACTCGGGCTCACCCTCCCATTCAGTTCTTTTATACTATCCCCCCCCCCCACCTCTCCTCGCCATAACTGTTACATTGTATATATTACATGTGTATATATAACATACATGTTTAATGACATGTTATTATATGTCACATTATATATACATATATATATATATATATATATATATATAATACGTTAATGTTTATTACATCATGTTTTAACTCATATGACGGAAGTTTGTAAGGAGAGATTGGTGGTAACGGCATCGAGGCTTCGATTTATTATTAATGATAATGAGTCTTATTATTATCAACTCCTAAGATTGCATAAAAACAAATTTTACAACTATTATAATTATATCCGTATTATATCACTTTATTTTTTGTTTGCTTGAAATTCATTATTATTTGGATGTGTTATGGCTTCCTGAATAACATATTTTATTTTGAACGAAATTGCAAATTTGATCCTTCGGTGCGGCAATCCTCTAGAATTTAACCTTTACTAATTTAATGTGAATATATTTTTTTTTAAATTTAATTTATTGATATTTACAACTATAATATGATTATAACTAGTAAGTCTGCTGATATGTACATTATGACATGAAAAACACATGTGGAGAAACTACCCATCGGCAGCACTCCTGTGTGAATATACACTACATTTATTGGTTTAAAATATTTGTTTATCGATATTTTATTAAATATTAATTTTAATTCATGCAAATAAAAAGATTTATAAATTTCAGCAACTGAAAACTACATAAGAAGTATTTAAACTGTTCGATAGCATATAAAGGATATCTGTCTGATTCTTAACATTAATCAAAGGAATTTTAGGCTTAAAAAGTTTTGTTGCAATGGATTTATAAACCCTAAGCAATAATATACTTGAAACTTTGAAAAAGCAGTTTCCTTTTTACAAACAGAGAGAATTATATCTTACTAAAAATCTTCTATAGAGATTTCTCATTAGTTACCGTCCCTATTGCGTTTTAATATATTCCGCTGTATTGGTGATGTATTAATAAATAATAAGTGAAACTTTAATATTAATTGTTTGCAAATTTTACTTAAATTTGATTCAGGATCACTTATTGAGTCTACTCACTTATAATAGAATAGAAAAATAATTTTACTCTGGGACCTGGTCCCGTTAAGAACAACAGATGTGCACAAAATTTAATAACGATATATCTGGCCAAAGGGGTGCATTATTAGAATAATACAATATTTAAATAACAACATGAGAATAAATATAAACTAAAATCTATCTTCTGGTAGAGAATAAAAATAAGAATAAAAAATAATTATAAAAAAAAAAACATACGAATATACAATTAAAAGAAATAAGCTGAGAGAAAAATAATAAATAAATAAAAGCACAATATAAAATTTAATATCAATATGCGTGAAGAATATTTACAGCAATTCCTCAACCATATCCAATAATTATGAGCTATTAATTATTACTGGTTAAAGAGCATCTGTTTGGGAATTTAGAAGATGTAGGAAAAGCTTGGATTTGAACGTGGATAAGGAAGACGCATAACGGATATCAGGTGGAAGTGTGTTCCTAAGAGCGGTAGAACGGGCGAGAAAGGAACGCTCAAATGTTTCGGTTCTGTGGGAAAGGGTATAAAGTTCGGGATCGGATGGGATCTTGTGCCCTGGGATTGTATAAAGGATTTATATTGTAGGAGACTGTAGATATAGTCTGGATGTAGTGAGTTGATGGTTTGGTATAAGAAGGAACCTAGGAAATAGAGTCTACGGATCGAGGCAAGAGGCACTTTAACTCATCATAGGGGTGGGACACATGAGAATTCCTCGGGTCATCGAAGAAAAACCGTAGAGATCAGTTCATAATTCAATTATAGAGTATTAGAACTATATTTTGTCCGCATCCGATATTTTTAAATCGGTTTATACAAAATATTATTTTACTGACAGAATGATTCGGCTCAGTATGTAGGATTCGAGAAAAAAAAGTTACTAAACGGATAAAAAAAAATATATCAATTCAAAAAGGCGAAAGAAATTTTTTTTGGAGGAGAAAATAAAATTATTTTCCGACTGTTGGACCAACACAGGAAAAGGACCTTTGCAGTTAATTTTCCAGCGGAGACTCAATTTAGTTATCCCCCCCAGGTGATCCCAGGCACAGATGGCCTTCCCTTCCACGGGCCACGCTATTACCCTTTCATACGTTTATGTCACAATATATTGTACATAGGGATATAAAGGAAGGTATAGCAGAGTTGAACCAGCTGAATCCTTTTATAATCCTCATATCCCCTCCTACATGAATAAAAATATGGTAATTGAATAGAATAATTTACATGTATGTATGTACAAATACAAATATAAACACACACACACATATATATATATAATATGTCAGTAACCATCCAGGACCAAATAGGAGCATCTAAATTTAAAAACTTGGCGATTAATTAATACATTTTTTTTTTAATTTTGTAGAGTTTTAGTGCATGCATTGTGTTTTATACATTTACAAAGTTATCTGTACATATAAGTTAGATTTAGATTTCATTCTTGAGATTCAGTCGTATATTCGTTAAACTATTTATAAAAATTGTAGATAAGAATCACGCTGTAAACAACTTAACGAATGTACAAGGTCTAAATTCGAGCTATTTAGCTTTAATAAAACTTTATTAATTATATACAAATAATAATATACTCTAATAAATCGATAATAACGTCAACAATCAAATAATACCCACTGCTCATATGAAACGAAATCCAACCTAACACATTTTTGCAATCTCTTGGTCTTCTTGAAGACCAAAAATTATATCTCAACACTTAAGAAACTGGGAATAATAATTATTAAAATAATTGTTTGTTTATTTAACACCACTTTAGCTCCTATGGCTAATCGGACGATGCTACTAATGGAGCTCTAAATTTAGCAGTTTCCAGGTTTAATTAGGGTAGGGATTTTTAAAGAGTACCTGACATCGTACAGGTTTGGGAATCCCGTTTCAAGTCCCTTCTGAAGGACGGCCTAACCAATGATTTATTACTCCCTTTAAGAAATCCTAGGGCCACCTGCCGGTTTCGAACCCGCGATCTTGGGCTTAGTAGGTTTTTATGCTAACCCCTAGACCACACCTCGCCCCTAATTGAAATAAATTTATTATTATTTTGTGTGGAAGAAAATGGACTTGCATAGACATTTCGTATCCCGGCTAGGACAAATCTTTTCGCTTCAAAATAAATATATTTAAAAATTAAAACAATTAATAAAAAAAAATAAAAAATTGAAATGAATTCAGATAGATCTTAGTAATATAATGCTACTAAAAATTACATGTATTTAGTGAATGTGTAAACTTGTTTTTTTGAATTTTATTAAAATAAAATTATTAAAGTAGCTTTAGAGAGAAGACCTTCAGATTTTTTCCATCCTAAAAAGCCACCAGGTTTTATACCCTTCAACGTTTCATACGAAAGAGGTCCGAGCTAAGTATTAGTAAGTAATGTCGAGGCCAAAAATAACAAGCATTTCCTACACTCAACCATTCCATTGAATTTCATTTTTTCTTGTTATGATAGAGTTAGTTGGTTAGTTAGTTGTTTATTTAACGTCACTTTATGCTGCTATGGGTAATCGGACGATGCTACAGTGGGAGCTCTAAATTTTGCCTTTCCAGGTTTAATTAGGATAGGGATTTTTAACGAGTACGATGTCAGGTACAGGCTCGGGACCCCCGTTTAACGTCCCTTCCGAAGGACGGCGTAACTAAGGATTTTTTTCTCCTTTAAAAAAATCCTAGGCCCACCTGCCGGGCTACGAACCCGCGATCTTAGGCTTAGTAGTTTGTTACGCAAACCAAAGACTTTTTCGGTGTGCGTCACCTTTTTAATGACATATATCAATGTTAAATTAAATAAGAGACATACATAGGAGACTAAAAAGAACCTGGTTGAGGTATCTGTTAGCATAAGAAATTAAACCACGGGAGATGTACCGCTGGGTATACTCCAATGCTTCTTAGCCATGCCTCTCATCTGATTTTGTTTTAATTTTATTGATAGGCGATTTGTCAGTTTGTCGTACTTTATAGCTGTGGATAGATATATAAAAAGAAAAAAATACTACTTATGAATACGATTCACCTTGTTTTAAACTTGAATCAACCTTGAGTTTCTCCGAAATATAATTACCAATTGTTACTTTATTGAATATTTTGGTAATTGAAGCTCATTCTCACTATATTTATTTTATTTTAATTTAACACTGAATGTTATTGGGTCCAGAAATAATAACAGTAAAAACAATCTATAACATTAAAGGCTAATATCGCCATGGTCGTGTTGTTCATTGTGAGAGGCGTGCAGTGAATGAACAGTTATATGAGAATTTTTGTAAAAATTATAATTCCGTTACTTCTTCAAATCTAGTAGCTATGAATTTATGCTGAAAGGCTGTTCGGAACAAAAGATCCTAATCGGATTCGAAAGTCAAATTGAGTTAAAAGAATCACATTTGTTGATTAGATATTGAAACTTTTTCTGTGATACTTTTAATCATGTGGGTTTTCGGGATGGACTTCTGCTACACTTTTCTTTCAGATTATTGTAATTCGCATGCTCTATTAAATGCAGACTCTTATTAAAGATGAAAGACAATTTTTGTTTCGTTGAAAACAGTTTAGTATTACAGATGAATTTTTATTTAATTAAATAAGAGAAATAATTATTATTATTCTTTTATAATATGTTTGCACCTGCGCACTACCACATCCAGCAACTCAAAGATTTTTTCCCCTCTGTTTTTGGAGGAATATTAAATTTTTGATAATGGTTTCTTATTAGGCCTCTAGATCATTTTCTTCTTAATCTCACCATTGGAAGTCCAAGAGAGAGTAGGATAGAGAAAGGACAAGAGGATTTTGGTGATGAATTGAAAAGTGGAATATTGTGTATTTGCCTGTGAATATGTGGGTTTACAGTGGCACGTGAGCATCGTCGTTGGGTATGGTGTGTATATAGTCGTAGTATTTTCTAGAATTTTGTGTTGCTTTGTTTTTAAATTTGGACAAGGTATTTAATGTTTTATTTTTTAGGACGTTGGGGGATCTTCAGGGTGGACATGGTGTTTGTCCCCTTCAGGAAATTTCGTGGATACGCCAATGTTCGTAAGAGCTCGACACCCCTGGAGGTTGGACCTCCGCCCAGTTCTCTCAGCCGCCCCGAACGGTGTTGGGGAAGCGACCACCGCTCGTAACAGCTGAATAAATTAGCATAACAATAGGTTTCAACGACGCCCTCATCTTCTTCATAGCCGCTGGTTAATATTCACCACCGCGCAGGCTTTGCGGCTTAGTGCCTGCTTATTAGCCGCTTCTTTTTTACCAGAGTCAGCTGTGGTAGAGAAGGAAGCAGAGTTTTTTGGTGTCCAGTTTTTAACAGCCGCCAATTTAGGGCTCATAGAGTCGAGAAGAATATATTTGACGAAATTTGCCTAAAGGCTTCTAACTTATAACTGAGCTAAGCCATTATAACTTATAATGTACATCATTTTCCCGAAAATTAGCAACAAAAAACAATACTGGAAAACATTTAATATAGTAATGAAATTCTTGAAAATCAATTAAAGTTCTCAACAGAACAATCGGAGCAGAAATAGTGAAGATATGTACGTATATAGTGTGTCTATTAATAAAAATGACGTAACACCTTCAAAATTATGCATATATATGAATTGGACGAAAATTGTTTAGTATGCCATCAAAAATTTTTTTTATGAGTTCAATCTTGGATAATCTGAAGGCCAAGTTGTAAGAAACATTGCCACCGCTTTCGGGGAAGGATGGTGTTACCAACGGACAATTCCCCCTTGGTTAGTGAAAAATGATTGGTTTCTATGTGGTTGTCATTGGCAGGAATAATTCATTTCTCCTTGCGAGGTGAAACTATCGCATCCAAATCGTACTGCCAGGATATTGACATAATGGAATAAAAAACAAAACAACTTGCATTGGTTATTTGGAAGGGACCAACCCCCACCCTTAGATAACAACGCCAAACCTCATTTTTCACTACAGACCGAGACGAAACTATAAGTGAGCTGGGCTACGAAGTCCTCCCACATCTACTTTATTCGCCAGAATTATATCCAATAGATTTCCATCTGTTCAGAAATTTGTAAAAAAATATTAATGGTAACATTTTTGAAAATCATTTTTTAAGTCGAACCCGCATTTTAGACTTCGTTTCCTCACAAAATCTGAATTTTTCAATTCTGGGGTTGAAAAAACTCGTTAATACTTTAGCAAAGTGCACAGAAATGAGAGTTATTTTTATTTCATAAAGTCGCTTTACTGAATAACCTTTCCTTTCATATGAAAGGATAAAATCCCTAAAGTATTTGGTTTTTACTCATAAAGAAATTTATGTGTCTAACATCTATTTTTATTTGTACGCAATTGTAAGCCATTGCTGTCATCTGAATGAACGGTTTATCTGCATTGGCCTGTTTTGGACTCGGGATCTCGTAATGAATAGCTCAATGGTCTTCGTTCAATAATTATGTTATAATATATTTTTGAGAACATTGATCAGTGATCATTGATCACTTAGCTGCGTACTTAGGTATCATCATCAACAGATCATTTTTTGTTGATGATAGCTAATGACGGGTAGAACGGACACTATCGGTTGCTGAGGTAAGTGGCTACACAAGGGCTGGCTGTTCAGTTGCAGTGGCGCCCTCTATTAAGCTAATTAGCATGGATTGTGAACTAAGAGCCAGTTAGCACGCAGGTCAGTTCGTGACCATCGCCTCTACTTGTAATTACTTTTCCTTTCATGCCGGCGTAACCTAATTTGTATATACTTCGCTGGGTAGTTTACATTATCTTGGTCCGAATGCGTGTATTTTTTTTATCTCAGTCTTTATTATTCTGCCCATTAGGTTTCCCAATTTAAATATAATTAAAATTGAAATCTCTCTTAATTTACTATATGTGTTTGTAGTCATCGATTAAGGATAAGATGTTATGATTAAAAAAAAGATTGTATTGTTCTTAGGTCCAAATTTCCATATAGATAGCTTATATTGATGATATATGATCCCAATAGTCGGGTCATTAAAAAAAAAATGATCATCTTCACTGTCCTTCACATAGTCACCTTTATTTCTCTATTGGTAGAGATTATTTCCAAACAACTAAGCTTGGTGAATAAACTGCATAACCTGAGGCATAAATAGCATGTGCTCAGGTTGCTCTTAGCTGATCGGTGAGAAAAGCTATTTAAGGCTGATATAATTTTGTCCCATTAGTTACTATCCCACGGCTACTTCATATTTTTCAAAAAGGGTTTGCTCCTAAATAACATTCTTTTAAATTTCACTGTTCATCAATTATCTTTTAAAATATATAGAGCTAAGTAGTATTTAAATGAGGCAATCCTACTTCAAGGTCGAGGAATATAATTCCTCAGAAAAACATTTGTCCAATTAATATTTCAAATTAGTTATTGATATGGTGGTTACATTGATCCATTGAAATGACGCGAAAAGTGCTAAGCCTCATCAAGTATTATTACTACATTCCCCCTCTATTTTTATTTTGATGTAAACAGATGCCTGGAGTTGTGTCCATCGTATGTTTTTTTATTTTGTCGAATTGCTACCTTAAAATTTTTCGTTATCTTTGAGGCTAATCATGTTGTCTTTGGGTTATTAGCTGTTGTGTCGTTGGAGCACTTTTGTGACTCCCTTACTCCCAGCCTTACAAGGATAGAATGACATTTTTTTTAAATTAAAGAATAAATCGCTAAAAAAGACCCATTCAGAGATTTCTTCTTTTTCTTTTAATTTGAAGTTTCTCCAGCATTCACCAAAACATCAGTGGGCCTGTTCTCTCCCTTCCTATTTTTGAAAGTTTAAGTCGTATATATTTTGGAAAGAATATTTCCGATATTGCACAATGAGAAAAACAATGTCGACTACCGCAAGGTTCCTTGCCTACTCTATTAAGACTCAAATGACGTCACAAATGTTTGAACGGTTAAAGGAAATCGCTTCAATGCTTTGCTCTGATTTTCAATGCTTTGAAGGAAGGAAGAAGAGGATTTTTTAAGCATTCAACTGTTGAGCATTCAGTACATTAATTTTGAATTATGAACGTGTAGGACCTTATTTCAAAACATTAGAAATAAAAAAAAGTAATAAGAAGAAAAATATTATAATCTACATTTTAGGTGATATTTTTATTGCTTTTTTAAATAAAATTAAGGCTTTATTAGGAATATTAGGCATTTTTAGTGTTTAATATTTTATATGGGGCTCCACCAAACCATCAAATTCCTCTCGTATTCAATCCTTGCAATCCAAAATCCTTCGCAAAATCCTAAACGCTCCTTATTTTGTCACAAATAAAACCATCCATAATGACCTTAACATTCCATATGTTTTAGCCCATTCCAGATACCTATCGTTCCATAATAAACTCCAGGCCCATCCAAAACCCACTAGTTTCCATCCTTTCATCCAATTCCATCCCGGACAATCCTCCTAGGCGTCTGAAGAGAAGATGGGCTCGGGACCTTCTATAATAGAAATGTAATTAGAGTGCTGCCAATGGGTAGTGCCTCTACATGTCCTTTCTACATGTATTTATTTATTCATACAGCATTTGTACTAGATGTATATATTACAGTTGTACAATTCAATAAAATAATTTAAAAAAAAAAAATTTATGATTTTATACTAATTCACTAATATAGTGCAATATAATAATAATATTTATTTCAAGAATTTGCATTAAAACAAATTTTATTCGCTCAGTGCATGATTTTAAGTTATAATAATCAAAAATAGAAAAAATATATTTTTATCAGGACATGTAAGGATTCGTCAATGAGAAAAAATATCCCTTTTGATACTTTTTTCTTCAAAATCCATCATCGTTAAATGCAGGAAAAGTGGTTCATACTACCGGATAAATATGTAATGAGGCCTTTGAATCTATTATGAATAAATAAAATGCATAATAACAATTTTCTGTAACCTTTCTGTCACTGCTTAAAAAAAAAACTTTTAGAAGATGTAAATTTAATGAGCGAGCGTGTTGATGAATTAAAGAACTCGCTTGAAATGAACTAGTTACAACTGGCACATAACGAACGATAATTTTTCGACATGAATTATTCAAAAGCGAGGGTTTCTTTGTCGATAGAGCTCGGGAGGAATTTACCTCCGCTTCCGTTAGTAATAAATGCAAAGTATTTTATTACATAAATGTTAAGCCGGGGTATCCGTAAATGCCCTGCTTGGATAAAATCTCTTAATTTGTTCCTTTAAATGTTTAAAAGAAATTCAATTTAGGTAATTATTTAAAAAGCTATGAACTTTCAGAACATCGAAAGATTGAAGCCAATACGAAATTCTATCATTCTTTTATCTGCATATGCTTGTGTTTGCATTACACTATAGAACGTGGAATTGGGGAGCATAGCCCATAATTCATATTATATATACTGCTCATATTCATATAATGTGTTTTATAACATGCATCTAGAAAAATCTTATGAGTGGTGTTAATTGAAAAAAAAGTGGTCGCTATGAATGGAAATTTTGGTTTTCTGTCGTTTGTTCTGTTGGGCGAGGACGCGTTGCTCCTATTGTTCAGAATATTTGGTCCGAAAAAGGATGAGACAACTGAAGAATTTAGGAGATCGCATAAAATTATATAATTCAAGCAGAGCTTATATAATTGAAGTGATGGCATCACGAAGGTTGAGATGGTATTGTAAAATTGTTGGGTTGGTAATGAACAATATATAAAACAGTTAAGAAGCGCTAGCCGACTGGTAAACGTCCGAAGGGTAGACCGAGGCGTCTTTGAGAGGATTACATTAAGAGTATTCCAGGGGATTTGGGTTTGATAGGTGATAAGTGGACAGAAATTTGTAAGCAGAGATTGGTAGTATCGGCATCGAATCTTCGTGTTAGCTAAATCATATTTTTATTAATATTATGAATAAGAATTCTTCTTTCCTTTGGTCTAAAGGAAAGAAGGTTATCGGCATGGTAAACTCCTTACTGTGGAGCTTAAGTGTTTTGCTAGAGACCAATAAGAGGATTTTTCATTCATTTATGGTTCGGAAATGTGGGTAGTTGGACGAGTGGAAGAGATACACAAAGGCTTCAAGCTGCAGAAAAAAGGATTTTTGGAGAAGTTGTCGCATTTCCAGAATTGAGCGAGTGAAAAACTGCCATAAGAGATACTTTTAAAACAGAAACGACCATGCACACGATTGGGACCAAGCATCTGCAGTGGTATGTGGTATGTGAAGAATGAGTCCCGAGAGATGGCCTAAAATGTTATTGGACTTAATCCCATAGGAAAGACGAAAAAGAGGCCGCCACGGAAAACTTGGCTTCAAGGAGTTGAAGAAGTGAAGGCAGCAAGAGGCTTGGCCGAGGGAGATCGGGAAGGCCGAGAGTATTGGGGACAAAACGTATTGGGTTTCGGCATGCGACCAAAGGTTGTAAAAGACCGAAAAAATAAAATGAATAGGAATTGAAATTGGCTAATTATTTTAAAAATTTTCCTTCATTCGCCATTGACCTCTGGTTGATGCATGAGCCAAATGAATATTCACACCTGCCTAATAGGTGCTCGAGGTGATTTGAATTAATTTTTATTTGAGCTCGAATAATGTCACATATCACCTGCGTCCACTTGACCCTTAGATTGGTTGCAAGGTCGATATTTATTTCCATGATTGATCGATGAGGGAAAAAATTTCTTTTATTAGTACGTTTAGTTACAAATTCATTCATAAATACAAGATCATTTTATTTGATTATAAAAATAAATATCCTGACAACGGAGATCAATTTAATATCTTAGCCTATTCCTCAAGAGCTACAGAATGAAGTTGCACATCTACTCTAACGCATTGGTCGGTTGTTAGTAAGGTGAGCTTCCGAAAATATTGAATCTTCTTAGTAATGTAGTCGGATGCCTTACACACCCTAGCGAATATTTTTAACTCAATACATTAACTTACTGTCTATATGTTTATTATGCAGATGCCAACGCGCACAGCTGCAAATAGAATTTTCTGTTTTTAGATGCACAATTTCATTGGACACCTAATGCTTGAGTATACCTGCAACAAGAGATATCGTTTATACTAGTGGAAGAGGCACGAAGGGATCATATGTGGAAATATCCAAAAATAGACGAATCAAGGCCAATAGGATTTTAAGATACATAAGTTAGCTTCGTTGTGGGTCTATTTTTTATTAAAATTAAATTTCATTTGAACTTAATTAGTTTTATCGTACGTAAAATTCGCCGTTTCATGATACTCAAGTCTTACTTTCGGAGCTTTGGGGATCCAGTAAGCCATTGAATTCTTCTCGTATTCAATGTTTACTATCCAAAATCCCTCGTGAAATCTATATTGCTCTCTACTTTGTTACGAATAAAGTCATCCATAATGTCACATTTTTTGCTGATTTGGCCTCAAACCGATGTAAATCCTTTCATGACGAACTTTATTCCCAATCACACTAGTTTCAAATATTCATCAATTCCCGACAGTCCTCTGATGCGTCTGAAATTATATATGAAATTAATTGACCTTATATACAATTCATTTGAGTACTACCTGTGAGTAGTTTTTCTCCTTGTATTATCTCATGCTACTCATTATAGTTACTATGGGTATTGTTAATATACAGTTGTAAATTTCAATAAATTAATAACAAAAAAAAATGTTCATAAATAAAAAAGTATTGGCAGTTAGTGTTTGACATTAGTGTTTATTTAAGATTTTGCCCTCGTATTAAACATCGAGAAACATCAACAAACATAAAACCTACACCCCATGAAGGATTTTGGGTTCATTAGTGGTTATGATTTGAGAAAGCCAACGGTTGTGTAGTAGGACGAGTACTCTAGGCACAGCGTTCCAGCGCTCTACGCAAAACCTTGAAATATAACTAAATTTATTTTCATTATTTTATGCCCTGGTAGCCGAGAGCATTGGTATCATCTTAGCAACCTCGTCCTGTAGCATCAGTCTGGGCATTTAGAAAGTATCTTGGCGAGGCCACGGAGTGAATCTCGACCTTTCCACCCTGATCTGTGGTCTGATGAAAAAGGCTCTTATATTTTGATGATCATTGAATGTTACAAATTAATACGGTGTGGGTCTGAGGAAATAAAAAAAATGGACTATGGAAATATCATTCTCACCAAATAGTTGTTATTCGCTTAACCCCATACGTACATTAAATTATTTTTACATTGCGTGTTGTTGCCCTAAATAATAACTTTAAACATCAGAACGTCGTTTAAACCCATTAGGAGGCATCTAACAGCGATCCGTTGTGTTGGAACGCTGTTAGGGACATTTTGGCAAGGTATTTGAGCCAAGAGTTATTTCGAGACAAGACAAGATAGTGCCCTTCCAATTAGATACCTGCGCCCGCGATAAACTTTCTAGCCTTGTTTAAATGTTTTTGCTATTTATGTTTTGAACGTAAATAAACAAGAAGTTGGAAGCTAATATCGTTTATAGTACACAGTATGTTGCTGCATTTTGTTCATTTATTTTTAGGAACGAAATTTTGATCCAAGAAAAATGTGGGTGGAGAAATGTATAAATGTAATTGTATGCTTTTATAATTATTCATAAAGTGTAAGGGGTAGGCCTAGAATAATGTGGGGGATTGAATGAGGGTTTGTGTTTGGGTGGTGATTCGTGGAAGGAAGTTCGTAAGCAGCGATTGGTTTGTTTGTTTGTTTTATTTTTTTTAAGGGCAAACAACTACAAATGGTTATTATTGCCCTCACTTCTGGAGAATATAAATGTTTACAGTATCTACATAATTACCACTAGAGAATATACATATTTACATTACCTACATAATTACATTTATATATTCTTGTTACCTTATTAGACTTAGTAAAAATATTGTTACATATTTACATAATAACATACCATGCTATATTAGGCACATAGTAAAACCATATTAACATATTAAACATATAATAGAAATGTAACTTATATGAAGTTGTTTAAATTAAAATAAAATAAAATAAAAATAAAAATAAAAGCGATTACGAAAACGAGCCTTATGGTCCGCCTAGCCTTTGGTAATATTATTATTTCAGTTTTTTTCTCAGATTCCTCTGGAATATCTTCCTTATCCAGGAGTGTTAAACATTGTACTTATTTAAGAACTTTCCTATGTCCTTTTACGCAGAACTGCCGTAATTTTAATTTTTGTACATACCAATGTCAATAAATTTAATAATTAAATTATTATTATTAGTTGTTATTAATGACTTAAGTAATAGTAATAATTATTATTATGAGATGTTTAAAAATAATCTTTTAAACACGGTTTGGGGCAGTTAATTTTTGAAAACGATCAATGTATGTATAAATCCTTATGATTAATTTATTTTTTATTTTCTCTTATACTGGAACGGAGTAACTCAATGAGTAAAGCGCTGAGTTCTTTACTGCCGGTCCTGGGACATATGTGGGGTCTGCAGATCCTCCTGGGGCTTTTCCAGCTTTATAGATGTAAGTACCCTTAATTCAACCAGGAGGTTTAGCGTGTATTCAGACTTAAAAGAATTTACGGTCTCCATTACCATGTTATGAACCCTTCATGTTTGATTGGTGCAAGCTTGTTGGTAAATGTCTTGATATTTCTTATTGATGTTTAATACGAGGCCATAATGATAAACAAATAAACACCACACATTTTTATTGCATTAAATTCAATAAAATACAGAAAACTATTGAATTATGCCTTACTTTTACAATTTGAAAAATCGCTTTTATAGTTATTCACAGGCTATCTTATGTATAGGCTTATCTAAACTTCATTCCCTGTCTTCGTATGGCCATTGCCTATCCTAGACGTAAGGCGATACTTTAAGTAGGGAGTGCTATTTCAGAAGAGATATTTGCCAAGGCCGCACTAGATAATATCTGCAGCTCTTGATAAATCCGCATATCCTTATATCCCGATATATATTCTCGTACCCCGCGTGTTTATTTTTGCCGTGTCACCTAGGCCTTTTTGGAGGAAGTATGTTGGAAGTTTGCCCGACCTCTTCCAACCGACGCATTATTTATGTGCCCGCATAGCGGGGATTGTCTGCTTCTACAAAGGGCGCTCATATTTATTTATTTATAGGACAGTCAATGAGGGGGTGGGGTTGTAGGCTGAATATATAAATTGAGTTTGGGCTAGTTAATGTGCAAAAAGTACTCGGATTTTATATCATAGCAAATTATTTTTTGTTCGTAAAATAAAATAATTCTCTATAAACATATGTGCTCTGTAATTATAGATAAAAATAGTAAGGAGGTTGTTTTTTTTTTTTTTTCTTTGTTGTAAAATATTGTTCGTTGTTGCTTAAAAAAGATAGATAATATCCTACACGATTATTTTATAAATACACTAGCTGTTAAACAGTACATTTTGGTGTATGATTTTAGCATCATAGATCATTCGTCCTCAATTCAACAAATATCCTCTATTTGGTTTAGAGTAGTAATACCAAAAATGGAAAACCAATAGAAACGCCACGAAATCGAGCCACGTACACTTCTCCTTAAGGAAGGATTCGTGACCAGCAATCAAAATCGACAGCGGCTACAACCCTCGAAAGACAATGTACATCATCTCGAACTATAGTTGGACAAAAGATTCACATGGAACTTACAAAATTTAAAATAAACTGATTAGACGCTACTATCACATCTTATGGACTTCAAATCTTCACTAGACTTACGAAATTAACGGCTAATATATAACGCTATACTTGTAAGACCTATAAGGACATCTGAATTTGGGATATCTTGGAGTTGGAAACCATGAGTGAAACATTTCATATATATAATAAAATATCTATATAACGATGAATATATATAATACTTGAATTTCTTATAATTATCGTCGTGTCCATTTATGTTTATTAAATCATTTTAAAGTCAATAACACCATGAAATGTTCAAAACACATATACTAATAACACTAAATGACATCGGGTTCATGAAAAAAAATGTTAAATTGAGCCTTTAGTAGTATTTATACTTCTGTAGTTAGTCTTCGGCTTAATACTTCTTTGTATTAGTAATTTTAGTATATAGTGATATATGTATGTATTCGTTTTAGTTGTGGGGAAGTCATTAAAAACATGAGCCTCAAAAATATATTCTTTTTTTTATTTGAACTTAACTAGTGGCATCATTGGAGTAGTGGAAAAAATAATATTAATGAGAAAAATTGTTTGTTTTCTCGGCTATATATATATATTCTACCTGAAGATGTGGTAATGTTCCGAACTATAAGCTGTAAACACAGGAAATGGAACTATAAGTCGTATATCAGAGAATACGTCTTTTATAGTTGTGTTAACAAGCTTTTCTATACTTGTATATTGTCCCTCTGAGTTATTGTCACAGTCTACAGATACTTGTATATTGTCCCTCTGAGTTATTGTCACAGTCTACAGATACTTGTATATTGTCCCTCTGAGTTATTTTCACAGTCTACAGATACTTGTAAACAGTAAACCTATTTATCAGAATATAAATCTAGAACAGAACGTTTCCTTTATATCGAAATATTTCAATTTTGTTTATATTTATCGTTTAAATTGTGTTTATTTTATCTGAAAAACCTTTTTTTTTCTCAGTAAACAATATTTTCTTTTTTTGTACTTCTTTCCGTAGTCGTTATGTAAACCATATCTAAAAAAAATTAACGAAAATCATATGATTATAAATTTACATGCGCAATGTTTTCTGTAAACACTCGTTGCTCAGAAAAGTAATATTTTTCCTTCAGATTGATTTTGAAGAATTGAACATTGTTTAAAATTATTTTTAATCAATCGAATATTGAAACCCTAATAAAACCGAACAGTTCCAACATCTCACTGATGCTATGTAATCAGCATGTATGATGATGTAATTTTCTGTTTCAATTGTCAGCCTTGTGTGATGAGGCTCACCATTAATTTCATTTACATTAAATTTTATCTAATAATTCATTCACTAATGAAAACCTATTTCCAGTCGGTTTTATTGGCATATAACTTTATTATGCGGATACGTTTCGACTAATTTGTCATTTACAATCCATCAAGAACTTCATTAACATCTCAGAAGAGTTATAAGTCATCTTTTTTCTTTATTTTTTTATTTTTAAATTCATGTCATTATCTAAAATCTTTTCTTGGAGGTCCATTGTCCTCCATGGTCCTTTTGTTAATCTTAATTAAATTTTATTAGAATAAGTAAAGAAAAAATAATTCGTGTATTTCATAGCACTATGCATGATATTGTAATAAATATGCTGATTATTATTATTTTAAAAAAACAGATAGAATCTTATACTTTTTCTATAACAATGGTACATGTAGTTGATATGTCCTTGATCATCCTCAACCGCCAGATTCCCATGACTATTGGGTACCCACATTATAAACGCTGGTTGAGACCCATGAAAGTTCCTTAGATCCCATATGGTCTATTCTTGACTGTACATAATGAAATAATAATCTCCCACTGTCAGATCTGAGGCCAGAACCATCTACACATCCAGTTACCCAGTCCTCATTAACTTTTAAAATATATTATAATTTGGTTCTATATAACTTCTGTATTACCTAACAGTTTCAACATATCAATAAATCATTCATCTGAAAATGTTTGACTGGATCTTTGAAGAGTGTAATATGGCCGGGAGGTTCAGTCAATAAACTGCACAAAATATGTTAGAGTTATTTTATTTGCGTCAGCGTTTCGACCTAATTTTTAGGCAATCTATAGAACAGAGGGATGAATAGTCCAATTAAAACTCTCTATAATCACCATCAAAAGAACAATAAATAAAAATAAATTATCAATATAAAATTGACGTAAGTCAATAACATTCTAATTAAAGTAATGTTCAATGAACATTCATCCCCGTGTATACATTGTAAAAATTACGAGAACACGGGGATTTAGGATCGGTGAAGAGAATGGATTTGTCAGACTTGGATACGACCCATGGTAGCTCAGAGGTTGGAACACTGCACCTGAGATGCAGACGACCCGGGTTCGAATCCCAGCCAGGACAAATCATTTCTCTTCAAAATAAAAATATTTAAAAATAATCACCATCAAAAGAACAATATATAAAAATAAAATTCTCTTATTTGAAGTCTGTATGATTCTTCATCCCTTTGCCGTGAAGATGACCTAAAAATTAGGTCGATACGTAGCCACAAATAAAATAAGTCTAACCACCTGTACCCCATTTTACTGAATTACGATGATCATTATTTTTCTAAAACATAATGCTTCATTACGTATGGAATTATTACCAAGGTAATAGTTATAAAACATATCTATACTTAATCCATTGTCGAGGTTTTCATAAGTATGAACTGTCATTTTGTAAGCATCAATTTCTTATCGTTAATTTTAATTCGCTATTCCGGAGAGGCTCGATTTAGTATATTATAATTTAGTGGTAATTTGAAATAAAGTATTATTCATAATGACACTATAATAGAGGTTGTATCCTACTTTAGGGACGGAAACGTGAACAGAAAAAAATTGAATAGTTTAATTTTTGATTGACTTAGAGGCCATGATATGACCCTGAATCCTATCTTCTACGCTGACGGCAGGAGGGGAAGATAAAGAAAGAGAGATATTGAAAATATAATTAAAATATTAATAGATTTATTTTTAGTAACCTATCTGTAGCTACAGACCCGATGAGTATGTGATTAAGGCGAATTTTCTCCTAAATGAGTTTCTAGTACTTAGGGGATCCAAATCGTGTTATTTTTAAAATGAATTATGAGGCTAAATCACTCATTGCTTTGTAATCGAATTATTACTTATTTTACATTCCATTTCAAGCCAAAATCTATATACGATTCCGCTTCTCTCAATAAAGTCGATTCTCTCTGGAATAAATTCGACTTAACCATTTATTCCCCCGGGCTGCAGGTATATCCCGAGCATATTTGTGGTTATTTATTTATATATACATAAATGTATGTACATATTTGCTGTGTATTGTTTCTGATGAGACCGGAGAGAGGAGATGGCGAGAGAAGAGAGTGACGCGCACATTTGTCTTGAATCAGCTGTTGGGTGAATCGATTCCCGCCTAGTGCGCCCTGTCCCAGTTGTTCCTCACGCTTTGCACTTATCGTCGTCGACACTGTATAATAAATAATATATGTATAGCCATTATTATATTTATATATCTATATTCGTATGCAAAACTTATAGTACAAATTGAGTGGTTTGGAGGATTTACTTATTTTAATTATTAATTAATATAATTGTATATATTATATAGCATGGGTCATAATTGACTTTTAGCTAATTTTCGGAGGGGATATAATGAGGTGGAATTATTTCGTAATTTCTGGAATAAGGTATTTAATGATTCGGAGGCGCTATGCACCGTATATAAATATCTGGAGCCCTGGTTAACGAACTGGTGAAAAGTCAAATTTTGTCCGGAGTGAGTTGATTGTACTGAAGGGGGGGGGGGAAGGGAATCGTATCTTTCTCATAGATATCGGCTTGAAATGGAGTTGTAATATTAGGATTATCTCCAATTAAAGCCAATGCCTCGCTTAGCCCTTATCCAATACTATTTCACCGATTCATAAGTACAAAAAAGTGATTCATAACGATTCGAAAGTGCAAAAAAATCATTTTGGAGAAAATTCGACTGTACCACTAATTCACAGAAGTTGTTGATATAAAATATAATTCTAAAAACTTGACTAACCCAAAGACTCGATGCTGAATTTACCAATCGTTGTTTGCAAACCTCTCTTTACTGATTACCTCTCAAATATCTACACCTTAAAGCATTTTTTTTTTCTCTTGGCTCAATTTTAATTTCTCCAAGCCTTTTTCATGGCTATCTACAATTTGAAGTTTGTTATTATTGAGACCGATTTTTTTTGTCTATCTTGTTTGGTATTAAAATAGCCAACAATGGCCAATACCAACAGTTCTTATTTACGAACATTCGTGGATTAGCATCCTAACCCTAACGCCTAAGATTATCTTTGATGCTTCTCGGCCTACCGGTTCTGGTTCGTTTCCAAGCCCTTCGTAATTACCAGCTCATCGCAACCTTCCCGATGCCATAATTTTAATTATATTAGCAGTTTGCATGTTCTGTAGCCTCCTAAATTATCATGTAAACTCATTATTTTTCGGACTATAATATTTTAACAAAAACTACATTTTCGAAGATGCAAAGCGAAAAAAAAAGCTAAAGAAAAGAGATATTTTAGTTTTCGCACAAATTGAAAAATATTGATTTTATTTTTTTTTATATAAGGATGGAGCGGAGTGGTACAGGTCTTAGTTTTCGCGCCGAAGGTCTCGGGTTCAAATCCGTCTCCGGGAGGTTTTATTTAATCTGTTATCATCCAGGAATGGATCTTTTAAGATCTGGGACTTTCCTGGAACTCACTCTGCCTTTACGAACCGGGTACCCAAAATACGGATACAAAATACATGATCACTTGGACAAATCCCCTCCCTGCACAACTGTTTCCAACAAACAGTTCACTCTACATCCGTCACAATGGTACAGGTTTTAATTTGTTTATATATATATACGAGTATAATAAAGGTGTATAAATGCTATTATATACACTCTTTCATCTAAATCCTTTAGCCTATTTTAATTTTTTTTTTTTTTTTTTAAATTATTTTATTGAATTGTACAACTGTAATATATACATCTAGTACAAGGGCTGTATAAATAAATAAATGCATGAAAGGACGTGTAGAGGCACTACCCATTGGCAGCACTCTAATTACATTTCTATTATAGAAGGTCTCGAGGCCATCTTCTCTTCAGACGCCTAGGAGGATTGTCCGGGATGGAATTGGAACCAAGGATGGAAACTAATGGGTTTGGATGGGCCTGGAGTTTATTATGGAATGATAGGTATCTGGAATGGGCTAAATCGGTAACATATGGAACGTTCAGATCATTATGGATGGTTTTATTTGTGACAAAATAAGGAGCGTTTAGGATTTTGCGAAAGATTTTGGATTGCAAGGATTGAATACGAGAGGAATTTGATGGTTTGGTGGAGCCCCATAGATTTTAATTTTAATTTTTAAATTTAGTTCTGGTTCGTTTGCTTTTGAGATCTTAAACCAACTTGGGGAGGATCTAAAAGGATGGATCGCTGCCAAAGGTAAGTAGTTTAGGTTGTGATTAAAAGCTTATTTTTTTCTCGGCTTCCTCTCTGATCGGTTCAGGGTCAAATACTTATTCCGAGTTTTTTTTTTTTTTTTAAATAAACATTTGGAAATAGGCCTTTCTCACCTTCTCGACTGGAGAGGAGCAATGTGGTGGTTCTTCCCTCCTGAACTGTTTACATTCCTCTTTGAAAAGTAAATACCGAACAAAGGGCTCCGGAGCAGTTTGGAAGAGCGCCAGGGATGTTTCTGTTCCTGTATGAGGATGACCTTTGCGAGAGTTCATGAGAAAGTATTTTCAGGGCCAATTCAAGTAATGAAGTTCTTCAAAGTTTTTAACCAATTTTAAAACTTTGTAATTTTTTACAAAGTTTTAAAATTGGTTAAAAACTTTGAAGAACTTCATTACTTGAATTTATGTGATCGATTGTGACTACGATGTTCACTAGGACACAACAGTTCAAAACTTTTCTTCTAGACATGTTTGGGAAGCTCAGTTACATTCTTGCCTTTACGGTGCTGAGGTAAACAATCTTATTTTATCAATTTAAATTTAGTTATGCAAGTTACTCTCCCTCCTAAACCAACATCTTCCTGTCCTCCAGCATCTTTTAATAACATCCCACTGGTTCCTGTTAAACAAGTCGGTACTTAAGACTACACCTTAACAAGCGCTTAACATGGAATCCTCATACTAGACTGATTCGACAAAAAACAGCACGCAGTTTTAGGCTAATTCATTCACATACGCTCTAAGCTCCCAATTAATTACAAAAGACTCGTGTACATGTCAATCAATAGACCCATCTGGACTTTCGGAGTAGAGCTTTGGGGCTCCACTAAGCCATCGAATTCCTCTTGTATTCAATCCTTACAATTCAAAATCCTTCGTAAAATCCTCAATGTTCCCTACTTTGTTTCGAACAACGTAATCCATAATGACCCCATGTCTTCATATTCAATTTGTTGCTGATTTGGCCCGAATCCGATATCAATCTTTTCATGACAAACTTTTGATTTCCACTCAAACCCACTAGTTTTAAACCTAGTCTTCAATTTCTGATAATCCTCCGAGGCGTCTGAAAAGAAGGTGGCCTCTTGACCTTTTAAGTTGAACTATTTATTTGATTACTATCACTCGATAGTTTCTCTACTTGTCTTTATTCATGCCAGTATGTACCATTCATTCTATTTACTTGTGTTAGTATAATAGAGTTGTAAATTTCATTGAAAATAAAAAAATATGCTAGTTAGGACATTAGCGGAAATATTCCAACCAAGAAATCTTAAAATTTCTAAACCAAAAACAAAAAGCTTGTAAGTATTTCCCAATTCAGGCACCTTCAGGAGAGAAAGAGAATAATAGGAAAGGTAAAACCGAATAAAGCTCATCCTAACCTCAATATGCAGCTGGACACTAACCACAGTAATCATTGGATTAAGGATGCGCAGTAGTCGCAGTTGGACCTTGGAGGTGGTGGGATGTTTCCTCTGGTTGGTGCCTTGCTGCGTTTTAAAAAGGAGCTTTAGTCGCTTATTTCCTTTGTCGTTTTTATTCTGTCTTTTAGATGCCTGAATAGGCTAAATATTGACAACTATTTTCATTTCCTGTTTTTAATTTATATACTAATGCGGCTTGGTTGGAATTTTCCTTTGGATCTCATGACAAGTATTTCCTTTCTATTTTGAGCTTTTGGTCACCTATCAATCTATTAGTTATCCAATTTATGATGCTCATTACTCCAAGATATCGACGATTCCATTAAAAAATGTTTCGCTATCTTAAAAAAAAACCTATGCCGTACAGCCCATAAAAGAAGTATTGGGCCTCATTACTTGTTTGAGGCTCTGTTTCTCATCGCATTTTTATTTTATTTTAGTTATGATTTATAAGCTTTTGAGATCCTAAACCATCATTGAAAGGAGCTAAGCGGATGTGGTTTTTAATTAAAATCTTGTTTATTTTTCTGTGCAAAGGAGTTGATTTTGCCGAGATCATTCTCAACCTTCAGGTTTTTCTCATTACATTTCATGTTTGTTTTTTTTCCTCGATGTTTGTAGAACCCGCTATTTTATAAATATTGGCTTTTGGTCCTCAAATTATATTATGAATATGTACGAAGTACATATATTATTCGTCATATTCCTAAAATATACAGTCCAGACTGGATGTATCCATGGCAACCTCTGAAACACCTGGCCAGAAGATTCCAGATGTTAGATTTTCTTCAATTACTTATAACCTTTACTTCATGTTCATGTCCAATTGGTATGATTATTATCAATTTAATATACTGTTCAAAGTATTTACTGTTCTTTTTATTTCATAATATTATTAAATGTAGTGTAGGAATATGAGAACAATTAAGTCTAGTAGCGTCACCGAATTATAGTAATTAAATGAATATCAAGAACTTAATTAACATTTTAAGGTTTAATTTAACTTTATTAATGATTAACCTGTATTAATTCACATTTGATGTATAGATATAGTTGTAGTAGCAATATATATTTTTTTGGGGAAATATATTGTGGTCTTCTGTGTTATTAACATGGCGATGAGACGTTTATCCTAGGATATTCGGAAAGATATTTACATAGCTGTGAGTGTTGAAGGGAGTCCATTGAGAGCGATCAAGGAGCTACTATCTGAGTGGCTATGACGTCAACCAGCTTCTCCTGAGAAAATATTCATGCTGTTGGTGGCATTGATGCCCGCGCCGGTTTTTATCAACGCCCTGATAAGGAACAGGGTGCCCAACTTACCCCGCCTTATCGTCCCTGATGCCTGCTCCTATCGTTCTTGTTATTGGCTTGCATGAACATAATTTAATTTATGCCATGTAAACTTTTGTAATAAAATATAATAATCAATTGAATCCCTATGTTTGTATTATTATCAGTTGTTTTAGCATTTAATTTCTAATGTCAGTTTATACTTTGTAGGTGTATTGCCAATTTTAAGTTAAAACGTTAATTGAACAGTTTTCGTTGTTGAGTTGTTTCCCTGCCACTTATATATTTACGCATCCACATTAATGTAGTTGTTTTTTTTTCTCCTCGTTTTTTATCCTGAACGTTGCATCTAGCCAAAAAATGCTGATATGCTGAAAAATGCTTGCCCGGATGGAGCGCTGAAGTTATACAGTATGGTTAAGTTGTATAAGCATGGTAGAAGAAATATATAACACCAATATCTTGGTCTTATCAACTCATTTCTTCCTTCGGTGGACCAAAGTTTGAAACATTTAATATCTACCTCTGCAGCATCAGTTGGTATTAAATTATTGCTTATTACTCTGTTGTAGAATTTATTCTTTTTTTAATTATTTAAATAATCATATATTTATTGCTGAGTGCTTCGATATTAAAAAAAAATTTAATGAATAAATTATTTTAAGTACTATTCCTACACCTCCCTTACTATTTGGCAGAACATTTTAAGAAAAAAAGATCCATTTATTTACAATAAATTATCATTTCCGCTTTAATATCTATATTTAAAATTTAGTATGTTATTTCCATTTATATATCAATTTTAAATATTTAATTAAAAAGCAATATTTTTTCGATGTTGACGTATATTTTTTTTATTAAATGCTCAACTAAATATAAAACCAATCCTAAATACGAAAATTTAACTTTCTGGAGCTAATCGTTTTTATTTTATCGGAGGAATAAAAATATAAAGATATGTATGTACAAATGTCAAGTCGAAACTAGACAAAATTGCTGTGTGTTTAAAAGCTGAAAATCGAAAAGTTAAGCGATTAAAATACTTCCCAGATATACAAAAAATGTATATAATAATGTCATTACCACAATTCGGTGAAATATGGCTGAAAATTGCTGAAAAAAACAAAAACAAACAAACAATATTTGCCAATTGCAGATAGAAAATTTGAAAAAGGCCTATAAAGAAAATCCCAATCAACTAAACCATTTGACTGAAGTGTGCAGTTTGATTGAAAATGCGCCCAACTGACGCAGAAGTGTATTTATTATGCTGTGAACGCGCGATGTAGGAGCTTAAGGTGAAAAATTTATCTTCCCCCGACGCGACAGACCGAAATAGGAAAAAGGAGCGAACAGGGCCCTTGGCCTTGTTCCAACATTTGTTGCCACGAGGCTCTCTTCTCCTCCTTCAGCATTTGTTGTCGTAAGTCTTCTCCTCGTTCTCAGTACATCCTGTTCTTGGTCTTCCATGTCTTCATCCATTGTCTTGACATAACTAGACCATTCCAGCTCCCTTATTCTGATTAGCTATAAGCTAGCAAACAGTCCCTGGAAATGCAAGACGAAATAAAGGTATTTTTTGTTAAATTTACACGACTTATACAAAGTTGTTTCTCATCTCCCTGCTAAGCGGTAGGGCCATATAACAGTTTCTACCACATACTGAATCTAAGACTCTTCCTGGGTTATAGATATTCATTTGTTTTATTTTATATCGTTTATTAAGAGCTTCTATCCATCATACTGACTGTTGTATGTGACAAGAAACTGTTGAAAACCAAAATTTACGGAGTGCAATAGGCTGTTAGTCTTGCTACACTTACCTTCTTCCGTTGAACTTTACTAAATTTCAAATTAACTAGCTGAGACAACGATGTTGAATCTAGGTATCGATTTAGGCGGAGGTTTAGCGATTTCATCATTACCTCGATCAAAATATTTAAGCTCATATTTTTCTATCGCTTTTTTTTTTCTATTTCTATCGGTGTTAATTTTTAATGGTACCTACGTGATGGGTGTAGAGATATTATACGGCATGTTCTTTTACAGAGCGGGGGGGGGGCGGTCGTGGAAGGTTTCCATTTGAAAAAGGGTAGCGTGGTACAACTGTTCTACTGGTTCTATCGGGATCTGACTCAATCACTTTGGCAACGTGCAATTTGAAATTTATTTTTATGAAGGCAAAATACTTTAGGATCAAAAAAAGACTTATAAATAATACCGTTAACTAACTGTATTATTTATAAAATAGTATAAACTGAAAATTAATAATTATATTACTTATATATTTTTTTTTCTGTACTTGTTAAGGTACGAGTAGTTAATCCCCCTGATATAATAAGAATGAGCTATAAAGAAAGTTATGCTTTCATATATTATCATAGAGGAGTATTATCTAATAATGAGAGCTATTAAAGATTATGAGAGTTTGTGTTAGGGGCGTGTTATCAGTGAACATTAGACGGGAGAGGGGAACGGAGAACACATTCTGCTCCACTTACAGATCTATTCTGCATTGTTGAGGCTAGTAGCTAACTCCGGCTCCCTTCTCTTATCTCTTTGTATTATTATTATTGTATATATGTTTATACTGTTCTGTATTCCTATCCTACTTCAGTAATAATGAATTATTTGTAATAATAATAAAAATAAAAATTGCATTGTTTGATGAGTATTATTGAACATTAAATATTCATATAATAATCATAATATAATTTCTGTGTATTTTTTTTTGTTAATAATATATTATTTATTGTGTTGATATTAATTATCGCATGTATTATATTATCCTATCTACTGTTTTGAATGGGCGTGAACTTTGAAGGAATAGAAACATTTTTATATTTTTGAAAAATATTGTACTAAAAAACATTGGGTTCACTGGAGAATTCAGCAGTTTAAACTACCCGGAATAGCAATTTGTAACTATTGATATCATTGAAATGATAAGATTGTGACGAACGAAATGAGAATGTAAAGCTGTTAGGCTAAGTAATGAAAGATTCACTAAAAACAAGCGATAGGCCGACTGGTAAATGTCCGAGGGGTAGACTGCTACGTTTGGAGGATGATTCCTTTAAGTGTGTTTTTACTAATTCGGGGTACAACGACATCAGTAGACGGAGGTTTGTAAAATAGCGATTTAAGATTTAATGAACAGTTAAGTTAAAAACGGTTGGGCTTAGCAACACTCTCTGCCATGTACTGAATCTAAGACTCTTCCTGGGTCACAGAGGTGGAGTTTTTTTTAATTTGAACAACTTAAAAAATCATTTTGCCCCTCCTAGTGATTGTTGTAATAAAAAATTGCTGAAAATCAAAACGTACGGAACCGAATAAGAAAATATTCCTACATTGAACTTAATTAACTAGCTGACGATGCCGATCTAGGTATCACTTCCGTCGGGGGTTTAGTGATCCCACCATGTTCCAAATATTTCAGCTCACATTTCTATCGCTGCAGTGGTATTTATTTATTGATATCTATATATAGCTGGCTAATGTGTAATTTTACAGCGTTTATTTCACAAAGGTCAGAAAGCTGTTTATTATTTATCGCTTGTTTGAATTTTAAACTGTGTGTTGAAGAATGTCAGTGTACAATGCTGAACTGGAGGATGAACGACCGTATGGCCAAATCTGGTCCAGTTTAAGAATGGAATCAAAAAGCGATATAATATGTCATGCTAGAAATGACAGGTTATATTTTGAAAGATTTAGTGTTGCAGGTTATCCTGCTTCATTATTACAATCAGCTGAAGCCCGAGGACCTTATATGGATGTCCTCAGCTGTTGAGATTTGCATATCCATCATAAACATATTAAGAAAGTGTCGGCGCCGATTATTACACATGAACTGAGTTGTGGGCCATTATCTCTTTGACGAGTTAGACGCTGAAAGGTATTGCGTGTTGTAGGGATTTCATCGTCCGCTACTTTTCTCTCATATCGTGATATAGATATTAATATTTGAGCATCCAAAGGCAATAATGTTTCATTTGATAACTGTTGGAAGACCAATGAAGAAAAGAATCGACGTATAAATACAATTTCGGTGTTTTCTTTTCATGTCAATTACTTGCAATAGTATTCAGCCATATTCACAGTTTAAAGCATTGCTCGAAGGGGTTTGTTTATTGTTTATTTATTTAACGTCGCTCTATGCTGCTATGGCTATCCGGGCGATTCATTTTTGTATTAATGCGTCCATTTTTTTTTCATTCTTGACGCCTCTACAGTTTTGAAAAACAACTAGCATTGCCCAAGATCGATTTTTAAAGATGAGGAAAAATCCTTGGTTATGGCGTCCTTCGGATGGCGTTTGAATGATGATCTCTGAATGACTCTGTATATGTCCTCTAGGTATCGGGGTTTTTAGCATTTGAAATAGATACCCGAATGTTAGTTACAAGTGACTAACAAGACTTGAGGGAAAGAAAAATCGTTCATTATGTGTCTGCTGAAATCTGTACTGTCATAATTCATGGATCTAGTCCTAAATATATGGAGAGGATATTAATTTTCTTAAAACACCAAATAATTATAACTAAAATATACTGGATCCATCTGATATGTTATATTCGTCACTTATATTAATGATTTCTTTATGTCGTTATAAAGACTATATTTTCAAAAGATTTAATGGAGGATTTTTATCCAAGATAAAAAATGCTCATATGAGCCATTAGATAGATAAATGAAATAGGTTTTGAAAGCCTTGCTCGAGCAGGCAGTGACATTTAGAGCCACGCTTTATATTTGCTGATTGTCATCGTGTCAAGGCCCGCTGAGTTACTAGATCGCATTCATCCACCTTTCTCTCATTCTATATAGCTTAAGCAATTCCTATATTAATAATACAAAACAAAATTACTATTTGTGAAAATTTTATTGGGTTCATTTGTATTTTTATTATCTCATATTATCCTTCTTTCCTTTTATTTATGGCCTACATTTTAGCATTCTTAAGAACCAAGAAAAAACAAAACATCGACAAATATGAACAGTGGTAATAAAAGAAACTCTTATAAAATATTTTATTTACTGAAATAACTAGTGCAATAAAAGAATGAAATATATAGCAAAAAAATTTAAACAAGAAACCAACAATAACCTATATTCAAGTAATTGAGAATTTTACTTGGACAAAAGACTTCAACATACATCTAACAATTATCACATCTTTTGGACCACAGATTACACATTACATCTTCTGGACTTGACTTACCAAACAAACGACTTATCTACAACTCGACTAAGAACCATTTAGAAATATGGAGCAGAACTTTAGGGTTCAGGAAAACTTTTCCATGCACGCAAGATACAAACAACACAATCCAAAATTTTAGGAAAAATTGTTTATTAAGAATCACGTTATACACAATGGCATGAATATTCCCACTGTAAAATCATTTATTCACAGCAAATAAACAACATTCCACTTTTCAGCACATCATCAAAAACCTTTTGTTCTTTTTCTTACCTACTCTTTGTTACCTGGTCTTTCTTTGAGAAGATTCAATGACAATGGACTGGAGACCAGTTAAGAAAAGATTAACAAATTAAAAAATTTCATACTCCTGCAAATCGAGTAGGGAAAAAAATTGAGATCAAATTTGTTGGATGCGAAACTGAGCATTTGCAATTGTATTGGATGAGGGAAGATTAGAGAGGAAACAATGTAAGGAAAGAAGATGTGATAGGGAAAGATATTTTTAGGAAAGTGTTTGGAATGGAAGGGATTCCAGGGCAGAAAAGATAAAAAAAAGGCTCACAATGACCCGAAGAGAGGAAAAAAGACGCACTGTGTAAAGATGAAAGAATTCTGTAGAAGGAAAAAGCAACAGGGGACTAAACATTGAAATTGTATCGTAGTCCCCAGGAGATCCCAACGGGATGAAATAATTAAATGTACTTTATTTAAAAAAACTTGAGATTTATTTCAAATTAATATTTACATATTTTATCCAGGACCTCTTAATTTGTTTAAATAAATTGTTCAAGATGAATTCAAAGCCGGGAAAAAGAAACCAAACAAAAATTCAGACTCTAATAATAATGTTGCTATGCGTATCTTATTAATTTTATAATTTTCATACTTCATTACTAATTTTATTTACTGTGTATGTCTGCAATGAAGCTACGCTTAAATCCTTAATACTTACTCCATTTAGATGTTATTTCCATTTTCAATAAATATTAATGTTTAAAAATTAGATTAGCTACATGAAAAATACTTTTGTCATTGTAGTCTTCATAATTCTGAGGAACAAAAATATAATGAATGAATGTAATGTTAAAAATAATTTAAATTAAATTTAAAGGGTTGACAATTTTAAAATAAAATACATTGAATAATATAAATTCATACGAAGTTTTTATAACATATTTGTGTAAGTAAAAGGATAGAAAAAAAAAGAGGAAAAGTATTTAATACTGAGATGTAACATTCCACAATATGTGTAGTGTTGAGTGCTTTAAATGTCTTTGCTTCTTCCATGTTAATGTCATTTTTATGTCGTTATTCTCATTTATTATTATTCTCAGCCTTGATGATAGAATTAATAAAAAAAAAATTAATTTATTCACAGCCTTCATGATTAGTTCGTGATTTATTCATATATAAATCTGTTCCTCTAAAGATATTTTTCAGACTAATTTCTGAATGAAGTACATTGTCTTTCAATCATTTCCATGTATTTTATTCGTAAATTTTATTTATAGTTTTAGAAATCAAAAATGTTGGATATCTAGTTATTTTTCCACTAGTGACAGTTCCCGGTGGGTATTCCGAACCTCAGGAGGGCGGTGGGTTGTGGCCGAACGCCAGCTTTCCTTTAGTTAATAGTGCGGTCTCAGCTCCCGAAACAACGGACCTAATGGTTGGGAAGTTTTGGCAAGACTTTCACCGCCTTCATAATGATTTCAGTTCAGTTCTCTATGATTTAAGTCGGAGTGCTTTGTTATAAGGGGAACTTAAGCACGCCTACTTTATGAAGTAAAATACGTCTTAGTGGCGGCTTGAGGGGATCATTTGTTCAAAAAATAAAAAAAGTATCTAAATAAAATCGTTTACGTAGTATTAAATTGGTATAGATTATGGGATTTACTTATTCTGTTGACTTGACATATTCCAAAAAACAAATGTTAAAATGTCATATATATCGACTTTGTTGGATAACTTAAGAACATTTATTTTCGTAATGGAGTGGTAATGACTGGCTGTTATGTGGTATTTGTAATTTTAGTTGAAATTTATTAGAGATGCCATTGAAAACACTTATCCCGTACCACAACATCTCATGAAGGATATTTGGTTCATAAGACAGACTAATAGATTAGGGTGGTCCCCATCTAAATGGAGGGGTGCGAGACGAGTTGAAAAAAAATCTCTCTTGGTTTTAAGCATTTTTCGCTTATCAATACTTCTTTATCATAAATTGAAAGTTGTGTCTTGTGACAGTAAAAATTAATGTTTTGTTTTAAATGCGGACGTTGGAGAATTTTCAGGGGTGGGGGGCATGGGTCAATGGAATTTCTTATCAATGTATACGATCCATATAGGAATGAAGATACATAAAATATCAATTTTTAATTCAAGACAACTGAGGCCAGAAAGCAATGACATGGATAAAACGAAACAAACGAAAATACGATCCTCGAATTCTAATAAATAATTATCTCTGCAAAATCGAACATAAAGCATTAGCTATCTATAGGTGAATGAAAAACACAAAAGGGTTCGGAATCGCCGATTTTGGATGCTCTCATTGAGAAAACATTCGATACAATGAATAATTTTGCTGTGTAAAACGTGTTTTTTCTTGTTGTAAACCTACTTAAATTCAGGTCAATATCAACTTATGAGAAGTCTAGGGGGGCCATGACCCCCGTCGTCGTCCCTCTCAAATCCGCCAATGATTCAATGTAATACTTGTTCTTTCGTTTTAATATCGCCGTACAATTTATTGCATAATGGGGCATGTGAGGCTTTTATTTCAACAGGAGGGGGCTCAGCAGGGTGGGGGAGGGGGGGGGGGTTCAGCAATTGTATATACAGAGGTGTAGGGGTGTAGTGGGCAAAATCTTAATGAGATGGGTCAACCTTAAAATAATTGTTAATACATTTCTTGTTTTTTCCTTTCTTAGGTTACAAAAATACATTTATTGTATTTTTTTAATTAAATATATGTTTGAATTAATGAGAAAATCTTCACCTTAGCAACCTCCCAACTACTCAGGTGCCGGTTCGAATCCGGCCTATTTGAGGAAATCTTACCATACTTATTTAGTTCAGGTTGGGTTTAGTTTCTTCTTCCAGAAATAGTCAAATATTTGCTTGGTCGGACCGATTATTAGACTACATTATTTAACAGTGAAATTCCAACTCTTCTTTACGGATGTGAAACATGGCCGCTAACACTGAAGGATGACCAACGTCTTCAGGTATTACGATACTGCTTAAGCAACGGTTGTGCAGGGAAGTTATGTGCCCGAGATCCCCAGGGTTTCCTCTTTATTAAGGATTATATAGACTGGGTGGAACCAAGAGTTTCTGCAAATCCCAGTCAATCAATACATGTTAATAGTGTAAACAATTAATTTTCGATATTCCGTTACGCAATAGAAATTATTGAGGAATACATCCCTGAAATCAGAAATCTCATCGGCAGGGATCTTTGATTTCTTGATAACAATGCTCTATCTCATAGAGGAAGAGTTGTTCTTGCAATTTTAGAAAACCTGGCTATACCCCATTTACCCCTTCCCTCATTGTCTCCAGAACTCCAGAATATTGAGCACATGTGGGTTGCGTTGCTGAGAAGGCATTTTAACATCCACGCCGCAACCAGTTGGCCTACAACAACTGAGTGCAATACCTATGGAGTGAAATTCCTCAAGAAACTAATGACGAAATTATTAGAAGTATGCCTAATAAATGCATACAGGTTCACGTTAACACATGTCATTTACGAAATATTATTTGTTTATTATATATAAATGCTAGAGAAAGTAAATAACACACAATTATCTATTCGTCTTTGCGCGGTTTTCTGTCTAAAAAAGATTTTGTTTGTTGTAATACAACGTTGTTATTCTTAAAGGATTTAGAATAAGATTTTTTGTCTACTCTTGTCGCTATATTACAGAATCCTGTAAACTTTATAAATTAATATAATTCATATAATCTATACATATTATAAAACAAAGTCCTTGGCCGCGTTTGTTCGCGGTAAACTCAATAACTACTGCTCGGATTTTCATGCGGTTTTCAGCAATAGATTGAGTGATTCACCATGAGAGCTTAGGTATATAATTTGCAGATATGTTGGGAAAATTAATACATGATAATTTAATCATGCCTCGGGGAAGATCTAATATTGGACGCAGTACATCGTGTGCCAAAAGAGTTCGTTTGAATCGAAGCAACCGAAATGATCAAGAGAGGGATGTCCGTTTATCATTTGTCCGTGAAAGGCAAAGAAATTTAAGGTTTATTATTAAAATTAGTTGCAGTGGAAGACAAAATACTAATAGATGGTGCAATAAAGAATATTCTGGAATGAATTAAAATTCGACAATTGATTAGAGAAAGGATCCGGCGATATCTATCTAGCCTCTCCTTCTATTGTTTCTCAATACTGCTCAGCTCTAAAATGTAACGATGAGTCGAAGGATATACGTTGTTCCAACGGTAAGATTAAACTAGACGACATAGCTGCGCCACCAGATACTTTAAAGTCACTCCTGCTAATTTCCTGCTACTTCCCGTGCGAAGCCGGAGCAGGTCACTAGTATAATATATACATAATATATTTTAATACATAATGAGAAAATAACCGATAGCCAGTCATTATTCAAATAATAGCCTTAAAAAATGTTTACAGGTGTTTGCTGGACTGTGCGACCAAATGATTGTTGACGATTATGAACGTTTGCTTTATCGAAAATTATGGGATATCGATAATTCTATTTATATCAATATTTCAACCCTACTTCCAGATGTGGCCATATTGCTGTTCCATATCTACACCAAGAATTCATTTCGAGATATAAAATCTGCAGTGGCCTAAGTAATTAGGGCAGATATTGGTTCGAGGTAGAAGTTGGTAAACTCATATCGTGGCGGTGGGCGGGGGGGGGGGGTTGAGGTTCTGCAGCAGGTGCCTAGCTCAAATCGCTTCATACTCAGGTCAAAGTCCTATTACCCTTGCTTTCGATTCCCCTTCGACCAAACCACTTTCCAGGGTTTGGGTTCAGCAATTCTATATACAGAGGTGTAGGGGTGTAGTGGGCAGAATCTTAATGAGATGTGGCAACCTTAAAATAATTTTTAAACATTTCTTGTTTTTTCCTTTCTTAGGTTACAAAAATACATTTATTGTATTTTTTAAATTAAATATATGTTTGAATTAATGAGAAAATCTTCAGCTTAGCAACCTCCCAACTACTCAGGCCCTGGTTCGAATCCGGCCTATTTGAGGACCCCTACGGAATAAATTTAGACTTACGTATTTTTCAGTGAGAACCTGTAATATTTAACTTTTACAAATCTTTCCATACTTATTTAGTTCAGGTTCGGTTTAGTTTCGTCTTCCAGAAATAGTCAAATATTTGCTTGGTCGGTCTATGCTTGTTCAATCTGTATTAATGTCCGAGGAATGTACGCCTCCTATTCCGCATAGTGTCCGATTATTAGACTACATTATTTAACAGTGAAATTCTAACTCTTCTTTACGGATGTGAAACATGGCCGCTAACACTGAAGGATGACCAACGTCTTCAGGTAGGAATATTCGGTCCAAAAAAAGGATGAGACCACTAGGGAATATAGGAGATTACATAACCCGGAATTGCGGAGCATGCATCCGGTAAATATTATTCACGTAGATTTGGATGGGCCTGTAAAGTGAGCTTAATAAGGAACGAATTCCTGAGATATTAATAAACGCTGCGCCGACTGAGAAGCGTCTGAGGGAGGGATACTCGCTACCACATGGTCGGCTGACAACAAAATGACCTGCAACAGCCTGCCTCGAACCCGGTATCTTCAGATCAGTAGCTCCATGCCCTCGGAAAATTCCTGCACTTTCCGCTGAACATCATTTCCAAACCAATCACCATCAGGGCTACCTATGGTTCGATATCTAGTTCCTTCGGGTCTCATTAGACAGCCTGTTTCCCATTGACGTCCACTCCGCTCCAAGGACACTGGCTAATTGGTCAAGGTCCGTTGATTATGGCAGTTCGCTGGAGCCCTATGGCACAGATTGTGAAATAAGCAAATGGTATTCAAATTATATTATAATAAATATTAATATTACAACAAATTATATCTCTAAAAAACTCTGTCGGGGATATCAATATTTTTTCTTACTTCTCCTTAATATTAATATTCTTATATGTTTTTCATGGAATTGGGTTTGGCATAATTAACTTACGAAAGATAATATGATGCTAAATACCTCGGCACTCGTCTTGACGAAAATTAGGCAAACAAATTCATCTAAAAAAAATATTAAAATATAATACATGAAGTAGAAAATAGGTGAACTGATTAACTACAGTCAACCAGATGATTTACCTTTGTCAATATTTCTCATTCTGGTATAAAGTGCAAAAGCATAAATTTTATTGATAAATTTACGTGACGTTTCTTTTAGGCCGAATATTTTGGGTTTTATTCCATCTATTCCAGAATTTGTTTCAAGAATAAAATGTATTTATAATAGTTATATCTATACATTTTACCGTGAAAGTAATCAATTGTATTATGTTTATGTATATTGTATAATCCATTCAATTAGATAATTACACTTTATCTGAATTTTACTCCTTTATAAATGAAATGGATACTTTTATTTATGCATTATTTTTTGCATCAAAATATCTACAATTCTAGTCTAGAGAGACTCGAACATATTTTGCATGTTAGGTCTTGCTGTTAGACATGTATTTCTTTACTACCTACATAATTATACTTACCTAGTACATTTAATTTGCTTCCACCATTTCTCAGGTTAGTTTCTGATTTCCCAAATTTACTGTAACTAATGTATCCTAAAAGTAATTAGAACTTAGTTACTTTATTACACCAATAAAAGTTAATAAACAAAAAAATAATAGAAATAAAAGTACCACTGTGATTAGAATTTAGACTTAAAATTCGATTGAAATTCTAAGAACGAATTTAGAGATTCAGATAGTATTTTAAGGGGTTTTGAAAAAATATGGGACATGTTCGGCTTGAATTGCTTTGCATGATTTTAATTACCTGATATCCAATTCTAATTTCCACCTTACGGGATTTATCTACCAACTCCTCGGCTCTCTGGAATAAAAAAGGTGTAATTTTCCAACGAGTCTTTGGACAATGGTTCAAAAATAAAAATTCTTTGAAATTTTTTTATATATTCTAATGTCTTTAAAATTTGTCCTATTTTGAGTTAATCGTCTAAGCTATAACGATAATAATGGTTGCTTGGTGAGAAAGTAATTATTATTGTAAGGATAACAATAAGTGATGTGAATGACCTGATATAAATTTTTTTTAATTTAAAACAAATATTCTAACTATTACATAGATATCTACACCCCTGATGACTTATTGGCCAAGTCGAATTTTGTCTGAGGGAGTTTGTCTAGAGTGAGAACTCTCAGTTTAGTGAGTCAACTCCTGATCTCGCTAGCCCTGAAGAAGACCTCCAATGTGGGTCGAAACGTCGGCTTCCAAATAATCAGTTCTCTCTATAGAAGACAATTTTTTTAGCTCCCCCCGGACAATTTTTTTCCTTGTATACTGTGTACTGAACTCAAGACTCTTCATGGGCTGAAGTGCTACAGTTTAGGATGTCACATAAACCTCATTATTGTATTTGAAGAAGATGAGATGAGATGGGTTTTGTAAGTTGTTGGACTTGGTCAGAAACAAATCCCTAAAAAGTTGATGTGAGCTGATATGATTGTTTAACACTAGAGAGGACATATTGTAGATGGGAGGATCGGATTTCGGGTGATGTTACGTAATTGTGTTTGGTTATCGGGTTCACCAAGCCTTTTATTATTATTTATGTTTGCGTCTCTTTTGGTCTTAGTCTCAACCACCCTCATCAGGGCTAAAACAGAAGATAATAGCGGTGATACAATATGAGGGTAATAACATATGAAAATAACATTTAATATAAGAATCGTATTATTAAAATTGTAAAAGTTTATTCTATATAAAATAGAGAAAAGAAGATTAGATATCATGAGAAAGATATGATAAAATATCTGAAAACAACTAGTTATGATAACTGTTATAATGGTGGTTTAATAGTATCATGATGATTATGATAACGTAAGAAATGTAACTGATAAAAATACCAATATACTTTTTATAAAAGTTATGAAAATATATTATAATATATATATTTATATATTATTTTCTTTGTATTTCATTTTTCATGAAGACAGGATTATCTTTTATATAATGTGATTTTAGTAATTGTATCATCATCATCAGGAATTTCATAAAAATAGCCTCATGTTTTTTCTAACATATGGATTCATATTGTCTAAAAGTAGTTTTGTGAACATAAATTATGTAGTAAGTCGGGTTACCCGAGTGGGTTAACGCACTGCGAATCTGCAACGAGGTTACTAACTTCAAGCTTGTCATTTCCAATTTCTCTAGCAACTTGCTTCCACTTGAGAATGATATCCTACTGGAGGCAACTCACAGCGACCGGTAGTAGGAGTGATAGTAGTAAGATTCTAGCCCCTTCACTTGAAATGCCATTGTGCTTTTTCTGGGTGTTAAGTAGCCGACGGTGTTTTGATCCAGGAGGCCATTCCTTCTAATTGTAAAGGGATATAGGTCCTTGTACGCCTACTGACTGACTAGAAACTCTCTTTGAACCCAAGAGTATGTCGGTGGGAAGGGTACCGTTTCCAATGAAATTTAGCAAAAACTGGAAACCGTATATTTATATTTATTTTTATTTTTCTATATTTTGTATGTGGATACATAAGAAGTTTTTTTTAAATGAAATTTGTTAACCTATTTTATCTATGCATTCTTTAAGAACTTCTGTTTGGTTACGATTTCTTAGTACTTGTTAAGCAAGCTATTTCTATGTTGTCTTTTAGGCTACCAAGATGAATCGGTTTCCAGTGTGCTTGATTTTTAATTTTTTTTCCCATTCCTTAATCACTTTATCCAGGACTAGATTGAAAAGGAGTGGAGGTAGCTCGCCCCTAACCCCTAACCACTTTTGATGAGAAAGGGTTTCGAGATTTCTCCCACGAATTTGACTTTAGGTGTAGTGCCTGTAAGTTTTTCTTTAATGAGTGATAGTGTTTTGTAGTCGAGACATATATGCAATGGTCCACCTTTATGTGTAGATTATCGGAGGCTAAAGCTTCATTGAGAGGATACCCCATTGATCGGGGCTGTAAATAGATTAGCCTGCTTACTGGTTACTGGTTACCGGTTACTGGCTAGTTAGCCCTTAGTCCCTAACTGGTTTACGACCGGTTCCATTAAAGCTGTGCTCTATAGATAAAGGTTTCATTACCTTCAAAGATTGCGACCTGAAAGCTCCTCCTAATAATGTCTGATCTTGATTGCCTTCTCCCTTCTATGACAATAATGGTCGATCTGCCGTTAGCAGTTTACCTTCGAAATATTTAATAATGGTTCATATTAATGCGGCTTAATGTCTCTATATAAAGTAATTTATTATAGCCAGCCCCGACCAAAAAAAATTGCTGTAACGCCTCAATAGTGAATTATATTTTATAAATATCCTAATTTCTGTTTTTTTCAATCACTGTCCTGTCAATACTAAACCAACTTAATATCATCGTATTCAATTTAGTAATTTATATTGGGTAGTTTCATTTGAAATGTCAATTTTTTAGGTAGAGTTGTTTAGTTGAGTTTTTATTCAAAAATATTTATCCCTCATTTTCTATACAATTTTACCCAACGTGTTATCAAATTTTCAATACCAGAATTTAAAAAGTTCAGGGTTTTTGATGAAATAAAGTCTGAAAATGCGTTTATATCTTGAAAATCATTTTTTAAAACTTTACCCTTAAGGAATATGTGCAAGTTTCAGAACATATGGAAATCCGTTAGAGATAAGTCTCGGCAATAAGGTGGGTGTGGGAGGACTTCGGAAGGTTTAGTTCTTCACTGTCTGTCGTGAAACGTGAGGTGTTGCGTTGTGGTGTGTAGGTCCCTTTCGACTAACAAATTATGATAGTTTTTTTGATAATTTTTTGTTGCATCATCTCTGTAGTACGATGTGGATGTGTTGGTTTCACCAAGCAAAATGTAGAAATGAATTATTTATAATTTATAAGGAACAAAATGGTCCGGGTAAAGTTAAAGAAAATTCTCTTATATTGGGAGAACTATTTTTTTGTTTCTACCCACTTTGCAGGTCTTCTTCAGGGCTAGTTGATGGGCAGGGGGTTACCACTAGACTGATTTTTTATAATTTAATTTTTTATTTATAAATAAATCTGTGCCACCAGCTGGAAATTTCTCTAACCAACATCGAATAGTCCGTTCGTTACAACACCCTTCTCCGAACGCGATCTTTCTTGCTGCTTGGGCTGGGGAGTGCCCAAATTCAATCTCGTAAATAAAATTACCCCCCAAAGTTTTAGTGGTCATGTTTTATGGCTTATTAAACAATGTTCAGTTATAGTAAATATTATTAAAAAGAGAGGATTAGTGCCATTACGATCTGTAAACATGTACATAGTAAACAACACAAGTCCACTAGTTCCACTCTGAATTTTAGAAATAATACAATGGATATTTCGTATAATTTTCATTGTGATATATTATTCAGATTGTTTTATATCTGGGTATTATTTTTTTATTATTAATCTTTCGATTTGAAGTACTCGTTCCATACTACCTGAATTAATTGCTGAACCATATCCTAAGCCCCTCATTGGCTGATAGACACAACTGAAGTCGAGATGGGAGGGGCCAGTCATCTTCCAGAACGGACCGCGGTAGCCAGAACTCTACGCTCCTCTGGTTGTTCTGCTAAAAGCATTCCTTTGTCCTTTCCTCCTAAACTGTTAAAATACCTTGGACCTCGCCTTCCTCTATATCTTCTGCTACCTGTTCTAGGATATACCCTATAGTGGTTTAGGGGTTACTGTGGGGGCTGTGTCTGTCTGAGAGTATAGGCTGCCGATTTATTGTATTGCCACCCACAGGAATGGTAAATAATTCCTCCCAAGGTAGTATTACCTACTTCCCTACTGTTTCTATTATAAATATTTCTTCATAAATAGAATAGAATAGAATAGAAAACAAACTTTATTCCGGGATGAAGTCCCTTTTAGAATAACAATCATTAAACAGAAAAATTAATCATAATATACATCTGGCCAGAAGGCTACATAATAATACGAATCATGAAGTAATTAAAAGTGGCCAAAACATAATACAAATAAAAATAGAAATGAAATAACTAAAAAGTACGAAACTTGACACGATTTTAACTAATTGTCGAAAATGAATATATTAATCCAAGAAAATAATTATAAAAAAAATTAATAACAAAATTACTAAATAAAATAAGTGAATGGGATAACACGCAATCAAGTATTTACATAGTCTATATCTTCTTTGGGAAAAATAGAAACAGATCACGTAAGCAACGAAATCGATTATTCAATACTAATTTATTTAAGCGGATGATTGACCTGCTTAGAGAGCATCTTTTTGAGATGTCAAGAGATTTTGGAAAAGCAAGGATTTAAATGAAGCCAGTTAAGAAGCATGGCGGATGAAAGGAGGGATTGAGTTCCACAGAGTAATGGAGCGGGCGAGGAAGGAACTCTCGAATGCTTTGGTTCTGCGGGAACGAGTAATAAATAAAGATAAATATTAATTATTGTATTATTATTCATGTAAAATCGAATTATTTTGAATTCTTGCAAACTCGTTTAAATCATAAAACAAAGTTTCGAACTCTCCCTTCGAATTTTGCCGAACCTAAACCTAAATTGGACCCGAGGCAAGTATATGTGGGTAGTTGAAGGTATTCTTGAAGATAAGAAGTGTTTGTGATGTTGAATATATCTACTATAATTATTTTATTCCTTATTTTGTATTTGGACCAAACTCAATTAGTTTCTACAGAATTTTTAGTCGGCACATAATTAATTATTTTAGAAACGTCGGCAAATAATTAAATAAGTACCCACTTATTTAGTGTTTTATTTGACTGCACCCCCAACTATTTTCTTCCTTACTCTATCTTCCAGTCAACCATCCCTCGCTTCCCTACAGAATTTTTAGTTTTTGAAGTAACCCTTTAAGGGATGTGTTGATTTTTTAGAGTACCAGCTCATGACATACTACTTATTAAAGTTTTATAATTTGAAATTTTACACAAAAGAAATAAAAATGCTGAGGACGAGATTAACTATAAGGAAATACATATGAATTCTTAAAAGAAAAAAAATAGAAAAATTAAATGAACAGATATCCTACAACAAATTGTTTATATCTACAATAATTTCAGACAACAAATTAACTTAAACATAAAAAATTCTATTTATTTGCCTTCATTTCTCTATTAGATTCCCCTTTGAAGGCGCCCAGGTAGAACAGACGTACCAACTGCCCTGCCCTGATCAGGTTGTTTCTGTAACTGTCCAACTTAGTGCTCCCATACTAACGATGTCTGTATGTTTGTTCACTCATAGACTTGTCAGATTTACAGGTTTTATCGGAAAACAAATATCTTTTCATTGCTCTTTTTCTCGAAATAAAACTTACAAAAGTTTATAAAAGTACCCATCTTATTTAATACTTCTTAAAGATATTAATGTTTATTTATATTAATACTATATTGTATTTTTTTATATGTCAGTACCTAATTTTTTTCATTATATTTTCAGGTAAGAAAAAGATTTTTACTCTTCAGAAACCTGTAAGTTCTAATATTTAAATAGAGTACACACTTTTAGTCTAATATTTACAAATATCTAAAATAATTAAATAATGTGTTGGGAATACAAGTAGTTAGGATAAGAACATATAGTTATTGCATCTAAAATTAATTAAAAAAAAATTTACTCCCTATTGTTCAAAAAGTTGTGCTAATAGAGACATAATAAAAGTATCTTATAAATAAGACTGTAGCTCTACAACGAAGGCTATAGCTAATAAAGCCATATTAATAAATATTTTTAACGTTCTTAAGAATATTTAAAAATAATCACCATCAACAGAACAATAAATAAAAATAAATTACCAATTATATCATATCACTAGATTTAAAAAAAAAAAAATTGGATAGGTTAGGAAAAATTGGTTTCCTTGGATAGGACAAATCCATTCTCTTCAGCGATCCTATATACCCGTGTTCTCGCAGTTTTTGCGACTTGGTAACGACCCCTGGTAGCTCGAATGGTTAGAGCACTGCACTAGAGGTGCGGACGACCCGGGTTCGAATCCCGGTTAGTACAAATCTTTTCTCTTAATATAGTTAGGTATAATTTGTACTTTTATTCATTTGACGGCTCTTTACTGGTTAATTCTAGTGCTGTTGGAGACTGGCATTGTTTTGTAAAATAACATTAAGTATATTGTAATTGTTTTGTTTTTGAGATAAATTCAATAGTAAATAAATAGCCAAGATTAGCTTTGTAGCTTTAGTTATACAAACAAAACAAAAAAAAACATTGAAATAACTTTTTGTTTCAATTTATTTTGACAGTATTTAAAAACTTTTTATTTTTTTACACAGGAAAATAATGGACTTTCCATTTATTATTTGCATCGAAGAAACATGAAAATTAATATTTATGTTTGTACCTATTATCAACGAAGGGTATTTAATTATTGTTATATCGCATAAATAATTAATAAATCACTAGTTTTTATATTGTCGATTATGACGAAACTGCTGGAATCCATTCTGTTTTTCATTCTCAGCAAACGCTATTTAATATATTTGCCTTCTGTATTATTTTGTTACAGAGTCGATATATTTTGTTGATTTCTAATGCAAAGGAATAAATCTCCCCGGAGTGATAGAACAAAGGAGGGCTATCCAATATCGGATGGATTCAGCTCTCACAGCATGTTTTATGTCTGTTCCTCTGGCCCTTCCTCAAGTGCTTTGACTGTTAGTTCTCTAATGGTCGAATCATCATTTCGATTAATTCATTTCCAATTCGTGTATAAAAAATATTTGAAAAATAATTTTCTTATGATATGTTAATAATAAGCCATAGGGAAATTGTAAATAGAAGAATACCTTAAAAACAGGAGTGAGTGAGGTTACCAGTTTGTTTAAGACAAAACCATATTTTTCTGGATTGAATACTCATTTCGCGATTATATTTTGTAAATAATCGAGATTATTTCATATTTTAAACTTATATATGGTATACTAAAAATGGGTCTATTTGAAGCCTTAAATAAAGGTTTTCACATTATCTTGACTTTATGATGAGAAGGTATAATTTAGATGCTACCAACCGATTCTTCGTAAACAAATTATATCCCACCTCGTCAACCCACCAATTCATAAGTCATTATTGTCAATATAAAAAAAAAGTCATTATTTGAAGAAAATTTGAGAAAACAGATATACATATGATGTTTGTTATTCTAAAGAAACTTAGTCCCAGAGTAAAGTTACTTTTCTATTCTATTCTAATATTGACATTAAACAGAAATTAAATTTTTATGTTGAATGGTCTTATCTATTATGATGATACTGCATGCACTTAATTGTAAAAGTTTATATGCATATACAATTTATTGCTGAATAGAACAAACATTACAATCCGTGAACGGCTCTGGGGCTAAGTATATGTTAGAGACTGTACTGTTTCATGGACAACGGTTCTGCAAGGAGGTGACTTGTCTTAGGTGACGCTCAACAGCCAAATTTCCCCCCTTAATTTGGGTACCCTATTTTCATAATATTTTATATAGGCCGGGCGAGTCCCAGGTGGGTCCTAGATCCTATATGATCCATTTCCGGTTGCATAAAGACTAAATAAAAGTCTTGTTCACAGCGGGATTTGAACCAGGATTTCCGGCATGGCAACTCAATGTTCTACTACTGAACCACTGCGCTCCCTATAATTACTTTATCAATATTTTTTTACGCGAAACCTGTAAAAAAAACAACTCTACAACACGACAACCCGTGAACGGGTCTGGAGTTCAGTACATGGTAGTGACTGTTCTGCAAGGAGGTGACATCCTAGGTCACGCTCAATCGCCAGATATTTCCCCCTTAATTTGGGTACCCTATTTTTATAATATTTTATAGAGGCTGGGTGGGTCCCTGAAGGGTCCTAGATCCTATATGATTCATCTCCCGCTGCAAACAGACTAAATAAAATTCATGGCCTGCAGCGGGATTTGAACCAGGATTTCAGGCATGGTAACTCTGTTCTGTACCACTAAGCCACTCCAATCCTTTTTACATAAATAGCTTCTAAAAATTATAGATATTTTATTCGATATTTAAATCAGAAACCTTTAATATGGCCTTCTTATAAAGTATATTTAATAAGAAGAACATACAACCCTTCAACCTTTTTTTTTCTTAATTTGTAGCCTTCTTTATAATTGTTTTAATGGTGTACGGGGTACCAGCTCATCACCCCGTAATAAAACGTCCAACATTCGTTTTTATTCTTTATTTATTGCTGTTATAATGAATTAAAAAGAATCTGCCATAAATGTCAATATTTTTTCATTCCCTGGGAATTAAAAATTATTCAAAAATCATACTATTTCTGAATATTCTTAGAATATTTTTTCCTGTTCTCAAAATATATCCATTGCATTATCTTTTTCTCGACATGGTTTTCTTTGTAGTTGTTTTGTATAAAGTAATAACAAATCCCATTTAAAGGTTCTTTTAGTGGCACTTCCACAGAACCAAGTACCAGCCTGAGATACCTAGGTTTTTTTTTCTTTCTAATTAATCGACAGAACGAAATTAGCAGTGATTTGTGGTTTGGGAGGAGGAAAGGGAATTTAACCGGGCAGTGTCGGGTATTTGTTAATTTAAACTGTTCCTGAGTTAACATTGACATTTGAGGAATGTCGTTCCCTGATCTGATTAAAAAAAAAAAGACATTTAAATATATTTTGTTTGTTTAGGAATTTAAACTTTAAATAAATATTTTGCCGATTTTTATTTGCTTGACAGACTGTTACAGTGTATTGAATTATATTAGTAATCTATCTGGTGTACACTAAATTGTTAACAAATAATTCATTTGTAATTTAAGTAAATTATTATTATTATTATTAGTGGTAAAGCTGGCAGAGTGGAAGACGCTAAGTAAAGATGGCTCATTTTCCGGTCTTCTGATTCTTTTTATTTGCCCACCAGTTTTTCATTCTCTGCGAGAATTTAATTTTTCTTTCTTCGCTCCATTTTGTTCCAGTTCTCGGGGCTTTTGTCTCTGGTTTAACCACCCATTTTTCAATTTTTATTCTAAAATTGTTTCTTGCGTATATTTCTTCTTTGTTGATTTGGGCTAATTTCAGGTTTTTTTAACATTTCGGATCCATTCTCCTCCATGAACGATCGAGTCTACATATTTTACTATTCTTTTTGTTAGTCAGTGCTCGGGAAGCCTCATTTAGTGGCCATAGAATTTGAGGCGTCTTTTCCTCATGCCTGTCTCTATATTAGAATATTCTTCAATTTTAGACGTTTTCTGTAATCTATATCCATCTTTGGTCCATCTTGGTCCCATAATTTTCCTAATTATTTTTCTTTCTTCTTTCTTCAGATTTTCTATATCAGTTTTTCTGTGTAATGCCAAGGTTTCGCTGGCATATAACATTGTTGGTTTAATAACTGTGTTGTAATGTCTGATTTTGCCATTTAAGAATAAACATTTTTTATTATAGAGGTTTTGCACTGATCCTAAACCTTTACGAGCTTTTTGTATTATTTGTTGTTGTGCATATTTTTCAGAGATAATTTCTCTCTAAGTAAATTATTAATATTTAAAAATTAAAGCAATACTTATAAAATTATAATACTTTAAATTATAATATGTATTATGTAGTAAGTGAATTTCGAGTATGCGCGTGGTGATCTCGGGGTGAGATGCTGTCTTTGTGCTGTTGACGCGATATGTGCTATATTATTGCCCATTCTCTTTATCTAGTTGTCTCTTTTCATTTATGTTCTAATTTTAATACAATTCTTTTATGTCTGATTTTAAGATTTCGCTCTTCCCTTTTCTCTGTTAGGATTTTTTTTTATTTTATTTAATTCAATGATATTTACAACTATAATGGTATTATATCAAGTAAATGTGCAAAAATGTATAATTCTGTTAGGATTAAAATTGGAAATGGAGATTCTTCTTTCAGCATCATCTTCATTAAGTTTGCATAAAATCAACACTCTTTACATTACTGGTTTGGTCTGAACTGAGAAGAAGAGTCTTTTGTTTTAATGTTGAACAATGGAACAATAATGAAAAGATTTTCGTGTTGAAATAAGGCTATTGGGAAAGCATAATTAAATTCTCTCTTACTTAAAGTTTATAAATAATGTTGAAAGAGCTATCTACAGAAGTTTATAATAATTGTAATGTATCCTTAATTAAAAATTGTTTTTAAAATATAGAAGAGTAGGTCAAAATGAGACTAATAGCTCTTTTGTTGTTGTTACTGGGAAGTAATCGGCATTGAGCCTCCGGGTTCGTTAAGCCTATTATTATTGTTATCAATGTCCTATCCCAATTTGCCCACCAACAAATACAAATTCTCTCATTTTGATATCAAGGCAAAAATTATTTGAGTTTAAAAATTGTTTGACGACATTAATTTTATTAAATTAGTATATAACCTGAGTAAAAAACCAGCAATAGCAAAATATAATATAATATGTAGGGGAGCGGAGTGGCTCAGTGGTAGATCACTGAGTTGCCACCCCGAAATCCTGAATCAAATCCCGCTGTGGGCCATGACTTTTATCTAGTCTGTTTGGAGCAGGAGATGGGTAGTATAGGATCTAGGACCCTCCTGGGACCCACCTAGCCTCTATAACATTTTATAAAAATAGGGTACCCAAAATAAGGGGGAAATCCGGCGGTTGAGCGTGGCCTAGGACAAGTCACCTCCTTGCAGAACCGTTGTCCATGAAATAGTACAGTCTCTACCATTTACTGAACCCCAGACCCTTCATGGGTTTTAGTGGTACAGGTTTTTTTTTTTTTTTTAAATATAATATATAAATATATAACATTACAACTTATGAAAGGTTTTCGGTTCAATGGATAGTAGAGACCGTATATTTTTTTCTGAGGCAACGGTTGGGCAGGGAGAGGATATGTCCGTCAACATCGCCCAGGTTTTCCCCTCATATAAAGGCAGCCTGTTCATAGAAGCTTAAGTTAAACCCTTGGACTGTTTAAATTTAGCATGTTTTAAGCCACAATATTTTGCGCTGTAATTCTGCGCCCTACACATACATATGCATATGTACATTACCCTGTGCATATGCATATGTACATATACATATGCATATTGCCCCGCTCCCCAAGTAAACATCTGAAATAAAGAAAATTTAATGGGGATAGTTATGGGGGTGCAGTAAAAAAAAACACTAATTAAGGCAAACTTATTTATTATAAGTGCCGACGTTTCGACGTACGTTGTAGGCCATTTCCAAGGCTGACAGAGGGCTGGAGCTACTGCCCCCCCCCCGATTTTTTGACTGCTCCCCCAGACTTTGTATATCCCACATTAGATCTTCCAGTCAACTATTTTCCTCTCAATAAAGACAATTTAAATTACTTATAAATATAATTGAGGCGATGGCATGGAATACGTAGAATGTAAGAAAAGGTAATTTTACAGAGAAGCAAAAAACTTTTATGACAACTAAAAATGAACGTTTGAATGGGAAAATACTAAATACCACATAGGGAGTAAATCACTCCCAGTTTTGACTTACCCCTCCTATCCTATTGGCATGACTAATGACTACCGTATCTATGCAAAAACTGAAAAAATATATATATTTTTTTTTACTTAATTCCTTTCTCCATGTTAACACATTAATGATATCTCTCAATTTTAGTCCATTTACTGCCTGTCAAAAATTTTTTTTATTATTTTAAACATTCCAGCAGTGAAAGCTTGATAGAATCAAAATGTTTTTTAATAGGTCTTACACAACTTTGTATAAATCTACTCGCTACCATGTTCCTCTTGATTTAATTATACATATATATATATATAATATTATAATTAGTGAGAACACCAGGCAAGGGAGGTATTTACTATCTCACTGGTAGTGGATTGATAAAACCTACCGACGTCATTTATCTCCTGATGCCTGGCACGTAATCTATTCGCATATTAATTTTGCAACTATTTTCATACTCGATTGCTATGCAGATTGAAACAGTTTGTTCATTTCCGTGTTTGTACTTCGTTTTTTTTTTTTAATCTAGATGCAGTTATTATTTTTATCAGTGCGTGCAACAAATAATATCAAATGCATATTATTCTAAACATGATTAAATTTGCGGTTTTAATTTAATTTGCCATCTTAATCACAATTTTTTTTGGTCTGAGTTCCGTTTCGAATTAAGTCAAAAACAGTATAAAGTTTTCATTCGTATCCTTTTTAAAATCCACGAAATTAAAAATAATTTTATTACTGACTATATATTCACACCACCGGTGAATAAGTGGTCAAGTCTAATTTTCTCCAAAACCAGTTTCGTGTACTTAAGTAAGGCATTGGCTTGAAAAGGAGTTATTGCTTATATAAAAACTCCATTTCAAGCCAAAAACTACGATATTCATACGATCCCGGTTATCTGAAAGCAGTTAACACTCTAGACGAAATCCGACATAACTACTTATTCACCGGGGCTGTAGGTACAGTCACTACTACTGATTCTATATCGATAAAATAACCGACTTACACATACTGTTTAGGATATATCATAATCTATACTTTGCAATGTTTGTTGAAACGTTCATTTCTTCATAACATGATTACTGAATAATACACTTTTCCCATAACTACACTCCTTTTTCCATGTGAATGAAAAGTTAAAACTTGTGACATAGCTCGAAGCGACAACCTGCGGAACTGAGCGAAAACCATTTTTTTTATTTATTTATTTATTTATTTTTTTTTTCTTATTTTTAGAAAAATGCTATTATTTTAAAAAATACCTTAACACATAATTCTTCTACAAAACAATTAGTATGACATATTTAATTATTTCATTGCTTACTTAATAGGTACTTATTGAAAGTACGCTTATCATCGATATACTCGCGATTTGACAAAAATTCATTAAGATCTTTTAAAAAAACTATCCCTTACTGTTATAAAATAGTGATCAAGAACGGAGTTGCACAATTAGATGGTATACCAACCACAAAACCGAAGTTTCGATTTTCTACGGCTAACTTTCATATTCCAGAGATGTTATGAAATTAAATCATGCGTTTATATCGAATAGTAAAAAATTTTGCCATTACAACACGTCGTTTACTTTATATAATTAATCAAAAACATAAAAAAATTTCGAAATGATATTATGAAAGATTACAGAATTCATTTTTTTTTTTCAGATTGACGTATTCAGATTTTAAAAAATGCGTGTTACTTTGTTCACAAATTTTCACCTTTAATGGATCTTTACAAAAACTGTTTCTCATTATTCTAATGTGAGAAAATTAGTACTGAATACGTTCGTTTGTTCGTATTTGTCATTCAAGTTCAAATTTACATCAGAAAAACAGGATTCTTTTCCCTTGCTTTGTTGTCTTCATTATCATAATGAAGTGTGTTCCATTTTCCTCCATATGAATTCGCATGAAGTACGTTTCTTGTAGATAGGTAGACATAGTATATGTGTCGTGTGAATCTGACTTTACAAGATTATGAATTATATGGCCGTAGTAAATATTTGTATGCAAGTTTTTGTCTGCGTTTGTGATGATCATCCTCAACGCCTATCGTAAAAATATTGAGTTGTCATTTGCCGCGTCATTTCTTCAGGAATGATCGTTGAATAGCTGTGACGTCTTTAATCACTAAATACGTCTATTTCGTTCTCTCGTATTCTGATCACGCTACTATTTTCCATTTGCTGCATACATTGTCAATACAAATGCAAAGTATCGAAGGTTTAAAAAAACAAAAAATCTTTTCGTTTTCAATCTGTCGCGTTTGCTTTAAGATTGATATAAACTTCATATGAATCATCTTTAAGGCACAAAAACTATGTAAAATGATATAGATAAAGTACGTTTGATGATACGAGCTAAATTTGAATCAGATTTTTCACCTTCCTGCAAATCGGTGTATTCCACTCTTCGATACTTTGCCTTTGTATCGTCGATATACTAATAAGGTATATTAATATGGATATATACGATATATGAATATGGACGATGTATTAATTTGGTACTCATTAATTTTAATATTAATAATCAATTAGTTAATTATTTGATACATATCATTTACTTTTCAGATTTAAATAACCTTTTTTGATGAGTTAACATGCTTTTTTCATTGAATGATTACGTTTGAAGGAATTAGGGAAAATGAAGGTGATGGGAAATTTCTTATATAACACTATTTTTTTCCAAAAACCAGGACTTGTTCCATAAGGATAAGGGCGTTAGTGAGGGTAATAATAATAATTTCAAAACGGAGCCGAATGATCGATGAGGAAGCTTTTTACTTCTCGGTCTACCGTAGTACGATTACTTCCTCAGATTTTATTTATTTGAGTAGGCTTCCATCGTTAATATCGTTAAAGCCATCAACTTTACAAATGTGACAAGTTTTCTATCTTTGCGATTTCACATTATACATACCTTCTTTTCGAACTCCTTAACATTTAGTTCTCCCATAAAAGAATAAATTTTACATATTCAATTATTACATTGTTTACTTGTCATAAATATACTCGCGATCAATCTGAGCCTAAGCTGATAGGATGTGTCGGAAACTGGAAATGCAATAAAAACTTTCTCCATGCTCTAACTCAGTTTAAGCTCAGTTGTTATTTCCTTAATGGAACTTGGAAGTTGCCTAGTGCCACCTGTATCGCCTCTCTATCCTTATCGGTTCTTCCGATATAATTCTTAATTTTGTTTTGCAATTAATTTATTATTACGAATCTGTGATAGATTAGTTAATATTTAAGCATTTAAGCAAAGTTGTTTATATTAGAAGTCGATGATAATAATAGTAGATCCAAGATACTTATTGCTAAGTAGTGTAAAGTCCCTATATGATTATCCAAAACGAAAAAGGCAGTCGCTCTCTCCAAACGAATCAACACGAAGTACTGAGAAGCCTGGTTTGCATCCCAAAAAGGCGCTTCTGTGTGTTTGCGGGAGTATTCGTAGAATCGTTCACTTTGAACTTCTTAAACCTGGGCAAACTGTTAATGCAGACTGCGGTAAGTCGAGAAAAAATTCAACCTAAACAACTCTCGTAGTTTGGACACACAGAAAAAATATGAGAACATAGATGGCATCGAGGAATACCGGAATCGGTGCCAAGAGATATAAGAATAAGAGAGTGACTGAAAAGGAGTTGGATGGACGAGATAGATGAAGCGATGGAATCGAGACAGCTTTGGAAGAAAACGTATACCTCGACCGAGGGGATTGGAAGTTGGGGACGGGAGGGAATGCAACTAAGTCCGTAAAATAAATCCGTGGCGTTGAATCAGTTACATAAACATTTTGATATTCGTCTCGCCGTTTTAGGTTACTTAAGCCCTTATTACGCAAAACTTTAAAACCAAATGAAGTCCGATCTTCACGATCCAAAATCCTTAGGAAGATACCCAATGATGATTATTTCGTTAATCGCTGTTAATAATATTCCGGATGTTGTATTAAACTAAGGTAACACTCCATTGTACTAGTACAGTTGTGCGCTATCGATTCACGACCTTGCACTAGTGCTGTTAAACGGAATTCCTAACTATTCTTTGTAGATTTTTTCCCTAGAAGGACTTCGTTATCAATAAATTGGAAGATTGTCTCATTTGACCTCGCAATAACTTCATTATAAACTTTAAAACCGGACCAACAGATAATAAAAAACAAAAGACTTGGAATTCAGTTTCTTTCACAATCCTTGACTAACATGAAATTGTATATAGTCCAGGATTCATGGTCCATTTTTTCACTTGATTAGTATCAAGCTGAATCTTCGTGAATAGCTTCGTTTCGATGAGAGGCCCAACAATGTCCTGTGCGAAAATTCTCGATTGTGGTAGCTAACAGAGGTAGCTAGGATATAATATGTCGATTTGATGATTCTCAAAAATTTATTACTAACTGGTTTTTTTTTTGTTAAATCTCAAGATAATTATCTAAATTATTTGAAAAAATACTTGTCCTACAAAATGTATGGTTTTATCAAAGAGTCCCGCCCTTCCAACGTGTATCGATAACGAGGTCATTATAAATGATTACTAAACAGCTGTTTTTTCCCCTTCTTTTTTGGCTTCGTTATCGATACACATTGGAAGGACGGGAATCTTTGATCAAACCATACATTTTGTAGGACAAACATTTTTTCAAATAATTTAGTTAATTATCTTGAGATTTAACAAAAAAAAACCCAGTTAGTAATAAATTTTTGAGAATCATCTAATCGACATATTTTATCCTTGCTACCTCTGTTAGCTACCACAATCGAGAATTCTCGCACAGGAAATTGTTGGGCGTCTCATCGAAACGAAGCTATTCACGAAGATTCAGCTTGATACTAATCAAGTGAAAAAATGGTCCATGGATCCTGGACTAATAGTGATGTTGCCAAAAATCACAAAATAAATATTCATTAATTCACAGAGTGCATCGCATGGTGACACCCTGTTCATATTAATGCTAACAAATAAAGAAAATATGCAAGATAACGAAATGTGTTGACTTTTTGGTGATATTGCAGCGTACGGCCGCCTTATCGCTACATCCCGTCGTCCTAGTGCTAACGGAATTAGTTGCAAATAACTGCTTTATATTCATTATCAAATTCCTATTCATTCGAATTATTAAAATTATTACTGTTCTAATTTTATATTATTTAAATTTATTGGTCTAGGGAAGTCGTGCATAAGGAGTAATGATTTTAATTACAGATAAGACTCGAGCTCCACTGAATTGGAGCCGAACTCTACTGAATAAAACTCTTTAAGGATTTGCATATCTCTGGTGCTCTTGAGGAAGTAGAAGTCGATAGCAGTGATCTAATTAGAGCAGTCATAATTAAAACTACACGGCGGCTCCGTCCTCAATTTAGTAGTTCCCCTTGAGTTTTTTTCTCTAGATCTTCCGTAAAAAGCAAAAGCCAATCTTAAGTTATATCCATTAATATTTTTATATTATATTTTTATATTAAGTCCAAGTTTTGAGTAGCCATTATTGAATTGATAATAGACAACACCATTTTAAAGTTGTACCCAAACTGTATGACTATTCTTTTATGGCGGACTCCATGGATGTTCATCAGAAGCTTCTGAAAAGAAGATGACCTTCGAGATCTCTAGTTCTATTTTAGGAAATGTTCCATTATCATGTAGCTAACAGTACTAATTTGGTTGACGTTGCTTGTTACAAATGTTTCTAAAATTTCACTCTTATTCTTGTCCGTCCCATTATGCTGCTATGGCTACTCGGACGACGCTACAGTGGGAGTCGTTAATTTTGATTATCTGATTATAATTAGGATAGGGAGCCCTAAGGAGTACCTCACCCCTCCCGGGTTGCGGACCGCCATTTTACATCCTTTCCAAATGACGACATAAGTTTCATTCTTAAGAACGAAGGTCCTAAGTAGTTACCATTGCGCATTTATGTTCAAATAATTAAAAAAATAAAAAGCTTAACGAACCCGAAGGCTAGATGCCGATACCACCAATCTATGCTTACAAACCTCCGTCCACGGAGAACCACCCAAACCCAAACCCGCCAGATCACTCTTAACGCTGAATTTCGTTTTTTCCTGTTACCATAGACCCTAAGTACTTAAACATCTCCACATGTTTGAACTTATTTCCTCCTACAACAATATCAGCAACATTTCGGCCTTTTCTGCTACTAACCATTATACTTAGTCTTATCGGAATTTATTTCCTTACCAGCATTCACTAACGCCGTTATGTTTATAATCCGAAATTACGAGTCAGTAGCACAATTTCTCAATTGGTTGGTGAATACACAATGCTATTAGGTCTGATATGCTCAATTCAGCGGCTCAGTCCGCTGAAAAATACACTCTCTAAATTAAGGAGTTGGCATGGAAAAGATAATAAGTCATGAAAAGGTAATTTTACTGGAGAAGAAAACAAGAGGTAAAGGTCTTATTTAATAAAGAACTTAATTGATGGTGTAAACTTACTGCTATAGATTTCACTTCACTATAATCGATAAAAAGTAAAAAGAAGTATATTTTAGTGAGAATAATATGATCGCAAACCATATACTGGGTGTTAAGTTAAGGGTTAAGTATCCAAACTAAAAATTAGAACTTAGGACCACAAAACATGAAAAAAAATCTCAAAAAGATATTCCCCCAAACGCTCTGGTTAGGTATTTTTCCTCTCAGAAAATTCCAGGATTCGTCTCTAGAAGGGACTATGCCTCCTAGACATGGATGACGCAGCAGCTATATAAAAAAATATATATTCCTTCTGAGCATTATGGTTATAAATATATTATTTTGTAGCATATTATGAACTATCGTTATTGCTGTATACAAAGGCCCGCGCGCTCTCTATGAGGTGGTGGGGCTTCGTTTTATTTTACTAATCTTGATTTATGAAACCTTTACTTAAATTAATAATAAATAAATAAATTACGTAAGGAGTAAATTTATATTTTGTTTAAAAGAAGATAAGTGTATGTTATTATTTCTTTATTTTTATCCCACCTTCTTCCACGGCCTTATTTGCCTTCAAGGCCCAAGTCTATTTCTCAAAATCTCTAAAACCACCTTTAAACAGTGCAGTCACTTTTTCTGCCTTTGCCACAGACTTCGTTGATATTTATGGCCGTTTGGGAATTTCGCCCTTTGACATCTTAGGCTACACCTACATTGGATCCGGTGCGATTCGATGAGACGTCGCTAGGAAACCAAATGACTGAAATATATCGAGAGCGCCTACATTGGATCCGGCCTTAATCAATCCATATTTATCCGACCAATCCCAGGGATTTAGTCGCTCGTGGAAACGAAATAGTTTATTTATACGAAAGTGCCTATATTGGACCAGGCGCGATGTTGCACGATCAAGTGTGATTTTAACAAATCGAAATCATTAGTTTTCAATTCGATAAGCCAGCCGTTAGCATGTGTGCCAACTTAACCTTTATTGTCTAAAATGTTTATTAAAAAATATACATTGTAATTTGATAATTAACTATTATATAAATATCCGTCATAAATCAAAATTAAATATTGTCAATTCTCATTAAAATATTTTATTACTAAACTTCATGATCCATTAAATATAGTAGCGAAGGTTATTTTCCCGTTAAATAAAATTATATCTATCAGAAATGTCCATAAAAAATATACCTACATACAATATTAATTCATCAAAGAAAATTGGAAACATTAACTTTTGATAAAATTATCATCTTAATGTTTAATTTATTTGTTAAACATTTAGCAAGGGCTTTTCTGATTTTTTATACTCCTTTGCAAAGATGAACAATAAAATAAACAAAGATTACTCATAGAATTAGTTCGAAAGGAGCCTCCATTGCGGGATCTATGAAATAATAATAATAAACAATAATTTCTATGTTTTTTTAAATTGAAAAACAACTAAATTATTAATTTATAGTGAAACAGCAAGACAAAAATATTCTAATATAACTCATTTTCATAACATTTGGTTCTTTAAATTTATAAAAGATTATTTTTAATATATTTATATTTCACAATAATTTATATAGAAAACAAGAAATAAAATAATAAAATTAATACCATTATATTCAAAAGGCTAGTTTCATTATAGGTTTGAATAGAATAGATTTACACCAGATTAGTGTAGGCTGTGTGAAATAAAATATGTATTTAACTGATCAAGTTTATCAAATACATTACACCCTCATAATTATCAGAATAGTTTTAGCTTTATTGAATGTATATTACAAATTCATTTTGATATTACATGAGTAGATCATTATCTCATCATCTATAAGTTCAATAAACAGTGATTTTTTTAATGAACGTTCAATACCATTATAACTACATTGAGTATACTCAAGATTCCAGTTTTCGAAAAACAGTATTTATAAATTAGCTATGTGAGCATGGAAATAAAGAAATAATTATAAAATGTAAGTTTGATTATTTTCTGTTTGTTCTATTTCTACAATCCTTGATTGTTCTATTCAATCATGTCATATATAAGTTACTGGTATTACTCCTATAAGTCTTTTATTATTGCTGTTATTATCCAATTGATATGAATAAACATTTGTTTCGATTAATATTTTGAACATATTTAAGTAAATATTGTAACAATCTGTCAAATACATATATTTATGCAAACTTTATCTATATCTCTTATAGATTTATAGTAATTGGAAAGTATAATGTTATGATAATAGCAATTAATTGAGTTTTTAAATTTATAGATTATTATCTGGAATTTACTGTTATTTGTTTTATGGGCAATGAATTGCATGTTGAAAGGAGTTATTGATCTTTTAAAAAATGCTTCAGATTATTAGCATTACCAATTCATTTTATTAACCTAAAAGTCTAGTAGAAATTGAAAGTAGGTACTTATATATTATGGTATGGTACCACCACTCTAGTACTCACTATGTAAAAACCATATAATTACCAGTTTACTTCACATGTGTTTCATAATCATGAAATTCAATGAATTCTATTAAATTCTAAAGTGGTGATACCATAACAAACAAGTACCTGAAAGTAAAATCAAGAACCTCTTGGTAAAAGTTTTTTAAGAACTTATAGTTATCATATGGGCTAAGGTAGAGATTCCCAATAGCATTCTATTTTTTCCTTATATTCATAATGTCCAATGTTCTATCGATGCTCCAATTTAATATTATAAAATGAAAGTTTATTATATTTACATCACTTACACATGCACAATTAAAGGTATGTTGATTGAAGGTCAAAATCAAGTCTCGAATAGTAAGCAATTGATACATTTATTAGCTTATCAATGTTTTCGACCAACATTGCAGGTCTTCATTAGGGCTTATTTACACAAGGTACAAACAAATAATATAATACAAAACATATAGATTAATAGCAGTAATGATACAAATAATACTTAAAAAATATTTAGGTGATAATATAATATAATAATCATCTTATTATAATGATTATATTAATATTTTTACCTAAACAATTTTTAATATGATTTATATCATTTATGAATTATCATATTTTACATTTAATATTTGTATCTTGGTAATTTAAACCTTATGAAGATCTGCAATATTGGCCAAAACATCATGCAAAGATCATCATATATTGAAATTATGTTGTGAAAAATAAAAGAGGACACCAGCATATTGTAAAGGAAGAAAATAAATCATTCATAGAAGAAAATAAATCATTTATAGAAGAAAATAAATCATTTATTCAATAGCATACATCAGTATTTACTTATAAAATTAAAAGAATAAAATTTAGGTTACACATTTTTAACAACAATAGTAGAATTAAGTGGAAAAATAAATGAATAACACAATTAAATATTTCGAAATACAAGTTAAGAAGAATTACACACTACAAATTTTATAAATAATAATTGTCGATTAAGATACTAACATATTAATATGATAAAATAATACATAGCAATAATATATAATTTTTAATATTACAATTTGATATAATAATTGAGGTGATTAAGGAAGATCCTCTGAAGATTTAGATTGGAGTGTTTTCAAATATATATATTGGCTTAAGATGCCATGAATATCCACTATTAATTATACAGTATTTACTCCCAAATTGTAAGATCTTTCTTGATTATCATTGACATCCATTAAGAAAAGTATACACAGAGGTATAAACCAAATTTCTTCTGATACTTGATATACACAATCCAAAAAACAATATCATCTTCGCCACATATGTTCACTTGTAGGAGTGTCTGCTAACATGAATTTGAATAAAATTGAAATTTGAACAAGGCCACTTCCTCATTGGACAACATATTTCCTTTCTGTTTCTGGAAAAAATAATGTTTTCAGATACACATTGATTTAATAATAAATAAAAGTTAATTTAAAGTATTCCATAATAAATCTATTAGGTACCTAACAAAAAGTTGAACTTTTTACATTTGTAGCATTTTTCAAAAGAAGCTAAATATTTATATTTATTATTTCTGTTCAGTCTAACCTTATTTATTTAATCTGAAGCAAATTTATTCTAAATACTACTGTGGAATTGTTCTTCGGTGAAATAGAAATTTAAATTAATACTATTTCTAGTTCCATAATGGATTTTGTCAAATGTAATTGTTTAGTATGGGTGTTATTATTAGTAATCCTAATGTCCACCTGATTTTAATAGTTAATTTACTGGCTAATTGATTCATACTTAATTATATGATATGGGGTTATCTTACAAACAATTATTCTGAATGTATATCAAAGTTTAACAATAGAAATCACTTATCGCTTCAACTATTTTCATTTATTCTCATAAAGAAAGGATGAGAAAGATTAATTAATGGTTCTTGTCACCCTGTGACTCCTACCAAAAATACATATTGCATAAACATATTTCATGACAATTGTTAATGAAGAAAAGTTTAAAACACAATAGTATTTAGAATAAAGTACAGTGATTTTTAGGTGAAACAAATTTTAATATGTTATACTACACACAAACAGTATTATAAAAATAATTACACTTACCTTGTTCAATGTTTTCACATTAAATCCTTCGAAAAAAGTTAGGAGCCAGTAGAAGATCAATTAAAGATCCAGGATAAAGCAAAAATACAGTGGTAAAGTAAACACTTGTTGAGATTTGATATTATGGGGAGGTTTCAAGTATAACCGCTCGTATTTATGAATTTAATTGCAATCGTTAATTTAATTACAAACCAAATAGATTTAAAAATATCACTACTATTCCATTAATAAATTAACTCATTATATAAAACATGAATATCTAAAAAATATAAATTTTATTTTATGAAATTGAAAAACTACTAAATTATTTATTTATAGTCAAACAGCAAGACTAAAATATTCTAATATAGTAATATTAGCTCATTGTTATAACATTTGGATCTTTAAATTTATAAAATTAAGATTATTTATTAATCACTTTTAATACATTTATATTTTACTATAATATACATATATAATATAAGAAATAAAAGAATAAAATTAATACTATTTTATTCGGAAGGCAGTGGCTAGTTTACTATCTGATTAACAAGAATAGAATTTAACCTTATCTGATTCACTATAGGCACTCTGGGAAATTTCAGTCATTTGTTTGCTCACCCCAGCATCGTATGTGATAGAATAAGATCACGTCGCACCGAATAGGATCCAATGTAGGTGTACCCTTAGAAGTAGCAAAATGTTACGGAGGTAAACTAACATTTTTGATTGGAAGAGGTTTAATCAGTGTTTGCAGTTTTAAAAGTCAAAAGTATTTAGAAGGGTATTTCAAAGAAAACATAAAATACTCCATTATTTCCCACACAACCCGATCTTCTCGTATAAGGATAAGCTGAAAATGCTTAAAATCGACAGGCTTCTCGTGTATCTCATATGACCTCTAAATAAGTTGTAATTTATCATCTTTAATAATACGAAAAATTAAAATAGAGCAGTGGTAGGATTTCTGGGGTACTTGGATTATCTGGTCGGTAGCAAAGTATTTTGGAATGCCAAAAATAATGACCACATTTCCGTTGCACACATTCACTCGAGGTACGAAGACTGTAAATCTTCTGGAAGGTCATGCCATCAGAAATTCTAATAATTATTCCACATTTTTTAAAGAAATTAAATTTTATGATTTTTTTGTGGGGGGGGGGGTATTATTAAAGCAGTGATCTTTACTTTACAGACACCGGTGATATATTTATCTGCAGTGACATTTCTCATATACGCAATAAATATATCAAAGTGGCAACCAGCTCCTCCAGCTGCTACCTCAAATTGCGCAAGGTAAATAGGCCGTGCCCAATTGGCGCATTAGTATTGCTCAATGATTATTGAATCAGGCCTTATTCTTTGATCAAATGTCATCTCTGGTCTGATTGTTTCATCTTGCCCCATATGTGTCACGGCTGTCATATTCCTCTAGATTAATCTACTCTTTCGACAATGATATATCTTCTATCATCTGATGTTGCCAACAAACTGTTTTATCATCAATATATATATGTATACGTTTCTATTATCCGGTTTATTCTTTGTTATTGTAGGCCGTTAAGTAAAATAAATGACACACCTTTCCATTTGCCATAATGATATATCTTCTTAACAATATAATATTTTTAAAAAAACTATCCGTTACGGTAGAATCGTGTTGAAGGTGTTCTTCTGAATTCGATTTCGGGCAGTAATCCGAGAACGGAAGATTTATTCATAGAAATTGACAACAAGTTAATGGCAGGAATGGTACATATTGGCATGAATAAAGACAGGTAGAGAAACTACCCGGTGTACAGTACTCAAATAAAAAGTTCAACTTAGGAGGTCAAGAGGCAATCTTCTTTCCAGACGCCTCGGAGGATTATCAGGATTTGAAGAGAATGCTACGTTTGAAAATAATGGGTTTGAGTGGGAATAAAGTTTGTCTAGAAAATATTGATATCGAATTCGGGTCAAATCAGCAACGAATGGGGCATCAAGGTCATTATGGATTACTTTGTTCGTAACAAAGTAAGGAGCATTGACGATTTTACAAAGGATTTTGGATTGCAAGGATTGAATACGTAAGGAATTCGATACCTTAGGTGATCCGTACGTCCATATGGGTCTAATGATTTTCATGTAGGTATGAGTCTTTTGTAATTAATTGGGAGGTTAGAGCGTTTGCCTGGTAAATGTTTAAGTAGCCTGATACGGCGAGCTGTTTATTGTTGTTTCAGTCTAGTATGAAGATTCCAAGTTAAGCTTTTGTCCTAAGTACCGGACTTGTTCTACAAGAATCATAGGGGTGTTATTAAACGATACAGGAGGACAGGTAGTCATTGCTTAACGAGGGATTGTAAAGGTGATTTGATGGGATTTGTGGTAAAAAACGAAAGTTCTTAAACAACGATTAATGGTATCGGCACCTTTTATTGTTTTATTTATTACTATTATTAATTGTTAATAAAATGTATTATTATTAATTATTCTTAGGCGCCTGCTAAACCGTGTGGAGCGACCATCCGAAATACAAATCCCGCAGATCGTTTTTGTGGCGGTCGCTAGGGAGTGATTGATGGAGTTAAATAATGAATAATTGAAATAACTCTATAGCAGCTGGCGCTCATTCATCATACGGCCTGTGTATATAAATTGTATATATATATATATATATATATATATATATATATATATATATATTATTATTATTCGCGTATATTCCCCTCTAAGGAGAGCGCTGAAAACACATAACACTAGCTTTTGGTGGTGTCTTTTTGTCTTCCCAAAAACTTTTAATTTTTTCACTTTGAGCCCTCTTCTGATTATCTGTCCATTTACGCCTGCTTAGTGTAGGTTGTTATATAACTTCATGTTTCTGGTTCATAATTTTGTCTCTACAGGTTTTACGATCTTCTAAGGTGATGTTTAATCTTATCAAGCCTTCTGTGGTTTCTTTATACGAGGAAGTGGCCAATTTTGATTTAGAGACTATATTGAATATTCTTTTAGTCAGTCTGCTATCGTTCATTCTGGAGATATGTGCAAACAATTTCGGTCTCCGTTTTCTGATGACTGTAGTGATGGTTCCAGTGCGTCTGTATAGTTCTTCTGTAGGACTTTTTTGCCAGAAATTGTCTCTAAAAACTGCGTTTATATACACACATACACACATATGTATCTGTGTGTGTTTGTGTGTAATAAAGCAGTATTTATAGTTTGTTGGTACTTAAATTAATGACTTCATAAACTGAAATTTTGGTGTACTACCTACAGACGCAAATTAAAATTTCTTTTTTAAAATTAAATTAAAATTACTTTTTCCATTTCATGAGAAAATCTTTTCCTGTAAAAGACTGGTGCTTAAGTTAACTTATTAATGTTTTTTCTTCTTAATCGAGTAATAAGTCGAGGCCTTATTAAAAATATTATTTTTTTCCCATTTTTACTTTTTCCATTAGCCAAGTTTGCTGATCATCGTAGAAGATAGTCGGGAATCGGATCTGTGTTTTATTACGTTTGTGCTCAGGTCTGGGTAGATAAGAAGTTTAAATTTATTGCTGGTACTCTCTAACAGCAATTTAACTCGAGTTTAATTTATAAATTGCTACTCTTAATATGGTTTCAAACTCATGAGCACTTGGATTATTCTTCATTATCTTTAGAGATATCTGTCTTTTATTTCCTTTTTCACACTCTAGTGTTTAGTGAATCTATTACTAATCTCAACTCTATTATCAATTATATATGACAAGACGTATAATATTTCCCGGCCAGGTTAAATAGTGTGACTAATTATACTTTATCTAAGATTAATTTGACAAATTAACTTTTCTGAAGTAAATTAAGGTGTTTCATTCTAATCAAGATTAAGGGTTCAAGCTCCAATAATACGAAATTTATTTTTGGTTTGATTTATTGAAGAATGTAAAGTTCACCTCTATTGTTTCCTCCACTGGATAACTACAAAAAAAAAGAAGAAAAAAAGCTCTATTTCTATTAAAAATATATATAAAAATCTACTTTTGTGGGTTAAAGACATTAAACTCAACCACTTGGGTAAAAAAATACAACGTTGGTCTCTAATAAATAGTTTATCAGCCTTTAAAGAATTATTTTTTCTCCTCTTCCCAGATTATCTTTATCTATTTAGAAAAAAAATCATTTCTACCGCTTGACTTCTTAAACTAGATAGTAATTTATTTGTATATTGAGACGTTTGGGATTAAAAGCGAAAAACTCCGAAATTTCAAAAATTAACTTTTTCCTCTTTTTTCACTAATTTAGCCAAGCAATTTTGTCTAACACGACACACGACCGCCTTATTTATCGGGGTCTTAGTGTGGGTCTCGTGAAATTATAATGACGGTTTAGAAGGCGGAGTTGGGCCAACGCCGAGACCAAACTATTCCTCAGAGGGTTTCCCTTTGTTGAGGTTCCTTCCGGAGTATATTCTCCCTTCCTTCCTAGGGCTATAAATTTCATAAATATGGCGGTTCCCAAAATTATTTTAATTACACTTTACAGAAGTATAAATCAGTGCTCCAAATTTTCAGGAATTTTGGTATTAAAGTTGCCTTATACAACTCAAAGCCCCTTTATATTAGAATAGAATTTTACTCTGGGACCAGGTCTCATAAGAATAACAAATCGGTACAGGTAACATTCATCTGGGCAAGAGGCGACCTAATAAAAATGGGATTGAATTTACATAAGTCCTTTTCCTTAAAAAACAACATCCAAAAATAACAAAAATATGTAAAAAAAAATATAAAGATTTCAGCAAAGAATATTTAGTTATTGTTAAGGCCAGATGAAGTATTATTAGTTTTAATTATAAAAAATTAAATCACTTTTTCGTAAAAGAAAGAACATTATCTTTATTTATTTTTCACATTTTTTATTTAATATAATAATTTAAACGTTTATTTCATAGTTGTTTAGAATAATTTAACTTTATAATTAATTTTATTTGTTTAGTAATAAGTGTAATAATTGTAGTAAGTTTGAAAACATATGTTACAAAAGAAGAGAGAAAAACAAAAGCGGAGTCGACCGGCTTTTGTTCGCTCCGGCTAGACCGAGCCAGACAGTGTTGGCACGAGCCTCTTGACTTGCACATCGTATGCTCTATTGAAGCCCAAAGTTGTTTTTTTGTGAATTTGAAGAAGATACTAATTTGCTGCCCACCTGCAGGTGTAATTAGTTTAAACTTAGTAATCGATTCGACCAATTCGAATTGACCCACCCGATCATCTCAACCACTATTGTCTCAACATCTTCGCTCACCCTGCCTAGAATCTACGATCTACTGGAATCTACTTCCACACGCAGATAAGAGTTTTATTAAAACATTTCAAGTAGAAAACCACAAACATTTATTACTTTGTAATTGATTTTATTTTAACATTAATTTATTTGTAATGTAATAGAGTTAAATTTTTCATCGTAAGATTAAATAATAATTGTTTTATTTTTGTTATTAATTAGTTGTTTGTAATTTGGTTAATATTAGTAACTTCAGTTTCTAATTATAAAAACGTTTAAATTGTTTTATTTTTATTTTTTTTAATTATTTATTTATTGATATTTACAACTATATTACAGTAATATAACAAGTAAATTGGCTGAGTGATACATAATGGCATGATATAATGACAAGTAGAGAAACTACCCATTGGTAGTACTCAAATCGCATGTTCAACTAAGAAGGTCACGTGACCATCTTCTTCTCAAACGCCTCGGAGGATTATCGGGAATTGAAGAGGAAGCTAGGTTTGAAACTAGAGGGTTTGAGTGGAAATGAAGTTTGTTATGAAAGGATAGATACCGGGTTCGGGCCAAATCAGCAACAAATGGGACATTAAGGTCGTTATGGATGACTTTATTCTTAACAAAATAAGGAGCGTTGAGGATTTTACGAAGGATTTTGGACTGTAGGGATTGGATACGAGAGGAATTCGATGGCTTAGTGGAGCCCCAAAGCTCTACTCCGTAAGTCCAAATAGGTCGTATGATGGTCATGTAGATGAGTCTTTCGTAACTAATTGGGAGCTTAGAGCGTTTGTCTAGTAAGTGTTGAAGTAGCCTGAAACGTCGAGCGGTTTCTTGTCTTTTCAGTCTTGTATGAGGATTCCAGGTTAATCGTTTGTCGAGATGCAACCCCAAGTATCGGATCTGTTCTACAGGCACAAGTGGGATATTATTAAAGGATACTGAAGGGCAGGAAGTCATTGGTTTACGACGTAAGGTAAAAGTGATTTGATCGGATTTTTGAGAATTTATTTTAATTCTCCAGTTCTGGCACCATTCTTCAAGATCAGTGATATGGGATTGGAGGCTTTGGGATACAATAACTGGATTGGTATTGACTGATAATACACATGTATCATCAGCATATGTGGTAAGGATAGTATTAGGATGAGTTGGGATGTCAGCTGTATAAACTGTATAAAGGATTGGGCCAAGGATACTACCTTGAGGAAAATTGTTTTTTTTTTTTTGTTTTTTTTTAAATTTAATTAATTGTTTTTTCATTCTCAAAAATATTAGTTATTTAATTTATGGAAATTGATTTATGTTATTAGTTTAATAAAAGGTTACAATCAAAATAACATGCGATCTGGTATAATAGAATCAGACATTTATTTTCCTTATCCATTTTGGAGCTCTCATCGAAAGGTCCAATAACTATTTCGAGGTTGCTCAAACAGTTATGATATGAACTAAGAATGTTAAATGTTTACATAGCATTTGTTTGGGGGATTAAGTCACATTATAATTGGGTTTTAATGAAGATAGAGAAGAAGCATGGAGAATATTAGCTAGGAATGAGTTCCTGAAGGTGAACCAGGAATAATATTTTGCCTTATCAAAAATTAAGATATAATACGAAACATTAGGCATGAAGGGTAAAGCTAATACGAACATATAGTTCACTTTTACTTTTAAAACCTTTTTGATTTAAAAAAAAATTATCTTCCATTTTGCAAACTTATATTTCAAAACCTGTGTCACGGCCACCGATAAATGGTACTGAGTTCCGCATATGGTCGATATTATAATGCTTCTACGTTAATGGTTGTGCAAAGAGGTGTTTTGTCCGAGGTCACACACTTCCTTGAAGATTTATCTTCGAATTGAGGGTAACCACTTTATTTAGGGTTGTCTTAGATCTTTAAACCGCTAAACCCTATAAGTCCCTTTACTTTCATATTCTTCCCTTCTTGTTTTAATCTATGAGTTTCGACTTATAGAATGATATTTAGATCTAACAGTACTGATTCAGGACTATTTATAGAATTAATAATTTGTCTAGCATAACTTGTCTCGAACCTGAGACTTACAGATCAGAAACTCAGCACCCCGTTTCGCTAAATTGATGTATGTATTAGTCAATGTAGCTATTTCAAACAAATAACCTTCTGTGATCTATCAATTACTATTTTTGGATCGAACACCTATTAATATAACGACTGCCCTTGACGTCGAAGTGAAGATACCAGGTTATGTTCGGGGTCTGGATTAAAAATACTCCTAAGCGCCTGGTCTCTCTCTGGTTTTGTCAGCGTCATTAGTTTGGAGAGTCTGTTTTATCGCCGGCACTTCTGGCCGATTCCCGGGTGTAACTCGGCCGGTCGTAAATCGCCGCCTCTTCCAGGACCATTCCTCAGGAGCCTTCGGGATCAAAGATGAAAAGGGTCGCGTGCATCATTTACTATCTGCTGACATCTATCTCTCCTTTCCATCGGCTGAGGAATTCAGCATTTAAAGTCCAAAAACTCTACTCCAAGAGGCATGTCTTTATTCCAATAGGTATAATATTATTCCAAAGAGGCATGTCTCTGAATAAATAAAGAATCTATTATTATTAAATAGTAAATTTTAGGAGGCTATATATGTGTGTATATATATATATATTGAATTACGTTATTTGTTTTAAAAATTTAGCGAAATATCTTGACGTCAAAATGTGTATAACTTCATGTTTTTCACAACGAATGTGTATCTAAAGTTGCTTCTTTAGGATTTAAACACATGATTTTTAACATATAGATTGTATTGGAACAGTATCTCAGCTTCATATAGACGAGTGATAAGGAAGCTAATGCTTATATTCTCAGCATTAATACACCCATCCTTCCCATTGGTCCTAGTCAATTTTATTTAAAATATAACATTTATATTTTATATTATTCATATTCTTATAAGTTTATTACCCTTTTTATGCCATTAATCTCTTTTTTTTATTGTTTAAAAAAAGAATAAACCATTCGAATCGCTAATTAAAAATTATCCACAATATATTTCGTTAATTTTCGATACATAACAATGAGTTAGGTATTTAATACTATTGCTTTCGTTCACTCGACAAACGCACAAAGCAATGTACTCTTTTGTTCAAGAGCAATGATCCAATTATGCTCTATCAAATCTGCCGGCTATCCACTGTTTTGTACTGCCTGTATCGATTTTATTTTGTGCTCTTTCGATATGAGGAAACAGTGGACACGAAATGGATTGGACAGTAGTATTGTTGCTAGCTTTATTCTTTTGTTCTCTTTTTGTTCGTTTCTGGCTCATTGCGGCTTTGTGTCCTCCGCCCTCTCTCCAATGTCCCACTCGTGTTGCTGACGTTTCAGTTTTGATGATACGAGGCTTGTATTAATTAAAAAGAGCAATGTAAAATTGCATATATATTTTTTATCCTGACTCATATTTGGTGTTTTTTTTTGTGAGATCTGTGCTAGCGGAGCGGAGGCCAGGCGGAAAGGGATGTCAGATACTGGACTTTTTATCGTAAGCACTGCCTCGGTAGGCCTCGTAACAACCGTTGCCCAGATATTTTAGCTTGCTGGATGAAAATAGTTGCATTCATTGCTAAACCCTTGTATTTTTTTTTTGTTTAAATATTGTTTTTTATTATTGTAAAATTACGGTTTGTTAATTTAATCAACATGTAATATTAGCATTACATTTATTGGATTTAAAATTTAACAACTAAAATACTTTCTTTGATTTACGCAGGCTTCCTTGAACAACTAGTAAATCATAAATAATGTTATCCGGAATTAAATCAATGTGTAATATGGCTGTGTATATTATTTTATTTTATATACATATTATATTAACTAATAGATAAATTAGCTTATTCTTTACATGATAACTATTACAAAATCCGGTATCTGTTTCGCAGGTCATTGCTTCGAGTTGAGTTAACAGTTTTAACTGTTTCTTTGTTTCATATCTAATATTTTCCAGGAATACAAATTATCGTGAGCTTTAGCCTGGGAAAGAAAATGTAATTATGGGTAATGAGTGTGAAAATTTGGTAATCATTTCTAGATGAAATGATTACCGGAGTATACATGCTTGTTGTGAATCAACTAGAGGGGACAACCTGCGGAATAATAACCTCTTCTGCTTTACATTGATTTGTATCTTTGGCTTTTTTGAATTCCCTCTTTATTTTTTCTTCCCGGAATTCACCCCTCACCAGAGCTTTCTTTAAATATCTTTTTTTCAAGTGCCCGGTTTCGAATTTCTGATGGCTCTTTTCGTCTACTCCTAATTACTCCATGTTTCTCTGTGAGATAGTGATGTGAGGAGGGATTCAAATATTCGTCAGTATGAGTTGGTTTTCTATAAACTGAGTGTCTCAAACTATTTTCTTTTCTTTCTACTTTCACGTCCTGGAACGGGATAGTTCTTTCACCTTCAACTTCTCGATATTCTGGTGGATGTCATTTAAACATAATTCTTGTAAGGTTTCTACACCATATGGCCGAAAATATCATCCACGTAGCGTAACCAGTGAGTTGGTTGATGTTCTTCGTTCGAAATCCTCTATGAACAATTAATCAGCATGTTGACTTAACGGGTATCCCATGTTGCACCTTCAATTTGTTGGCAATACTTTCAATGGTATGATTGTAAAGTGTGTATTATGACATGATAATTATATCATAATATTGATGCATTTTTATTATTCGATCTTTTAGCTGCAACGGGGTTTGAATTTATTGTACTAAACAGTAAAACTTATTTATTTTTTTATTTTATGCCTTTATTGTCTATACGTATACAATTACTGAGTGATTTTGAGGAACAGCTATAGTATTTAATATAAAACATTCACTTCTGATACATTATTTTTTGTTCTTTCTTTTTAATCATGAAATCAAATTGATTTTTAGCTCTACAGTTATCTTAAATTAATATTATTAACGTGTGATTTTATCGTACTGGTTACAGATCGTGAATAATCGCCAACATCAATCGCGGAACTTCGACAAAAACAAATAGAAAACGACCTCTTTGTTCCGGAAATGATGGTCTAGATAAATTGGAATATCCTTCAATATAAATTCGCACTGGAGGCTAAGATCGATAATTACGTTAATAATACGTAAATTGCATCTTCAGATAGAACAATATTAATTTTTAAAAAAAATCAAAATTAACAAGCCTTAATTTATAACGATTTTCCAAAAATTGTTGGACAAAGAAAATTCGCAATATTAAATGCTCGCAGTAATCACAGCTAACAACAATTTTAAACTCCTGTGCTTTAAGGTATGAGCCGTATAAAATTAGATTTTTTTCCTACAGCATCTTTATTGATATCCTAAAATATTGATAGGAATTGTTAGCCTCCTATCCTTTCCATTGAATCTTTTTTCTTTCAAATTTTCTGTGAGATGCTTAGTTTTCTAAAATTTCTTCAAATTTTCTATTGGATGCTTAGTTTTCTAAAATTTCCAGTCCGCCGTTTCTCTTATTTTTATAATTTGATTATATATTTTAGCTAAGGTTAATCATTACATAAATATTGGAATAAATAATTGCTTCATTGTGAACTACCTATGGATTAATATCTTGCACAATGCTTTGATATTATCATACCATTTCTTGTTATTCTTCTTTTCCTAGCCGGGCCAATTCCTAATTTAGCTATGTTATTCTTACCAGCTTATCCTTCTACATCGGGAAAGATGGCCAGTTTGGTTTGGCATTGGCCAACATTTGATTGGATATTTCTGTCTATAGCTTCACTTTTATTCACCACCTGAATGGCAGCTCGATAAGTTAATTTATTTATTTAATTCTATTTCTAAATATCTATATATGTTTAAATAGCTACGTAGGAAGCAGGATAGCTCAGGGCGTAGAGCGATTAGTTGCTAGGCTGTGGCGGATAAATTATTTAATCTGCTAAGAGCTTCGGATAGACCTTGTGGGATCTGCAAACCCTCCTGGGGCTTACCCAACTTCTGTAAAGTGCGAGGTTATTACCTTACAACATTCAAATCTTAGTAGCCCAAACAAAACAAATATCTTCCTACTACTAAATTAGTAAGAACTAACAATAACTACAGTAATAAAAAACCCGTTGTCGCCACGCTAACTGCCGACTGATAACAGTATTTGTAGTTAAAGAGCGGTAATTATTGATTGTGTCTACTTTTGTAAGCATGTATGTATGTACAGTTATGTAACTGTAAAAATAGATTAAGCATTACATATTACGTTTGGTTTTGGTAGAAAGATTTAACTAAGCATTTATAAACTTTAAATTAATAATATATATTTTTTTTAATAATTTATTTAATGAAATTTACAACTGTATTAAAATAATACAACAAGTAAATATAATGATTGGTACATATTAGCATGAAAGACAAGTCGAGAAACTACCCAGTGGCAGTACTCAAATAATAAGTTCAACTTAGAAGGTCAAGAGGCCATCTTCTCTTCGGAAGCCTCAGAGGATTATCAGGAATTGAAGACGTTGCCAGGTTTGAAACTAGTGGGTTTGAGTGGAAATAAAGTTTTTCATAAAAAGATTGATGTTGGATTCGGGCCAAATCAGCAATAAAAGGGACATTAAGGTCTTTATGGATTACTTTGTTCGCTACAAAGTAAGGAGCATTGAGGATTTTGGACGGACGATTTTGGATTGTAAGGAGCCCCAAAGCTCTATTCCGTAAGTCCAGATAGGTCTAAGGATTGTCATTTATATGAGTATTTTGTAATTGATTGAGAGCTTCGAGCATTTTTCTAGTAAATGTTGAAGTAGCCTGAAACGGCGAGCCGTTTCTTGTTGTTTCATTCTAGTATGAGGATTCCAAGTTAAGCGTCTGTCAAGGTGTACTCCTATGTACCAAACCTGTTCTACAGGAATCAGTGGGATGCTATTAAATGATAGAGGAATAAGTGGAACGTTATTAAATGATACAGGAGGACAGGAAGTCATTGTTTTACGACGGAGGGTGAAGGCGATTCGAAAGAATTTATTTTAATCCTCCAGTTTTTACACCAATTTTCAAGGTCAGTGATATGGGATTCAAGAGTATGGGATCCTATAACTGGATCGGTGTTGACTGATAATAGACATGTGTCATCGGCATACGTGGTAAGGATACTATTAGAGTGGGTTGGGATGCCAGCTGTATAAACTGTGTAGAATATTTAGGCGAGGATACTGCCTTGAGGAACACCAGCGGATTGAGAAAAGAGGGATGAATATACATAATTGTGATTTACTTTGAATGACCTGTTAGTGAGATAGGATTGAATAATGAGAGAATATGTAGGAGGTAGGAATTGGCGGAGTTTGTAAAGCAATCCCGGGTGTCAGACTCGGTCAAAAGCCTGTCAATATGATCTAGGTTCTAATTCAGAGGAAACAATGTCCACCACACGACGACATTGCTGGATAGGGGAGTTGGAGGTTCGGAATCCGAAATGGTGGTCTGGTACAATGTGGTTTGCAGGATGGGGTATATCTGTTTCATGATGAGCTTTTCCAGGATTTTACCCATAGATGGTAAAAGTGAGATAGGACGGTAAGCGGAAGGGTATTCCGGGCTTTATTTTTAGGTTTTGGAATCATTTTTACGACGGATAATTTCTAGAGGTTAGGAATAGATGTAGTATTGAGTACAGCATTATATACTCGTATTTGGGGGAGGAATAGGATGGTTTTTCTAAGAAGATGTTTGAAGATGTGGATCGTGATGAGGTCGTGTCCAGGAGTTTTGTGAGGTGGTATTCTGTGAATAATATTAGGTATTTCTGAAGGATGGAATGCTTTGGGAGGAAGGGTCATTTGGAGGGGAACATTCAACTCTGCTTTTATATAAATTAATAATAAAAAAAAACACAACTATTTTAGTTGTATTTAAAGAAATTAATAGCATTACTATTTTTGTGTAATACTCATGTACACTATTCCTCTATTGATAATTGTCTCTTCATTAAAGTGTTGGACTCGATTTAAAATTATGTACATTTTTTCCGGCATTTAATTTAATTGAAACTATATAATTATTAAACTTTTAAACTAATAACTTATTATTTTTTTATTTTGAAGTAACAACATTATTTTTTTGTTTCAGGTGAGTCCTGTTCCATATCCTTTGGTTTAAAGGTAATTAATTTTCAATCAGATAAATTTATCTTATTCTTATTATTATTAATAAGAAAAACATAATTGTTGAGCCTAATTTTCAAAGGATATATTTCTATAATTAATGTACATTTTAATATTTTTACCTTAATTTTTGTGTTCGTTCTTAAACTCGTGATTGCATTTCTTTTAATATAAATAAAAAGTTTTCATGAGATGAATTGAACCCTTAAATCATTTCATATTGATGTTTAACAAATTCGGTGTTTATATTAATTACGAACTTGATTTTAATTCCAATACTTTTTTCAATATTTATGTTTTTATAATCAATCTATGTTTAATATTCTTATCGCCGATACAAATACAAAGTTTCGAAAGTGAAAAAGTACTTTTTTTAGGAGAGTAAAAAATCTGTTTCAAGGTTCTTTGAAGAACAATTTTTAGGATTTTTAATCATCTTTTCAGTAATACATAAAAATTAAAAAAAACTGTACCGCTATAGCCCATGATGGGTACATGGTTTATTTGTTCATTTAACGTCACTAAATGCTGTCTTGGCTAATCGGACGATGCTACACTGGGTGTCCTAAATTTTGTCTATCTAAGTTTAATTAGGCGAGGAATTTTTAACTAGTACCTGACATCGTACAGGCTCGGAACCCCCGTTTAACGTCCCTTCCAAAGGACGGCTTAACCAAGGATTTCTTACTCCCTGTACAAAATCCAAAGTCACCTGCTGGGTTACGAGCCCGCGATCTTAGCCTTATTAGTTTGTTATGCTAAACACTAGACCACTAGTGGCCATGGTATATAGTTGAGATTTATCTGTTTCTAATATAATGGTTGTGGAGGATAGTGATTTGTCCAAAGAACACACACAACCGCTAGGTTTTACCAACAATAAGGGTAGCCACTTTATAGATCTAGGTGAACCCCAAGAGGGTCATTAGATCCCATATAGGGTCCATCTACAGTTGTTAATAGATTAAACAGTTTTACCTTCCACAGCCAGATTTGCACCCGGAGCTGCAACTCAGTACTAACTAATACATAGCGGGAAATAATTTAGGTGTAATATGTATACAATAAAAATGGTGCTAATATAGGATTTGAAGAGATATATAGGTTGGGTCATTCAATATATTAATTTAAAGCATTTAAACGTTTCTCTCTCGTTTGAAAATTGAACGTATTATGAGGACAGGTGCGGATTAGCGAGCTTGAAATTGTTGCCTATTGATGACGGACCAAGGGTCGCGGGTATTGGAACATGGCCGGCCGGAGAGAGCAGTGATCCATGGATTGGGTCGTGATTCGCTCTGGATTTGTTGGACGGAATGGAACGAGGATGGAGGGGGTGGAATGGATATCCATTGTACTGCGGCCCAGCGGTCAAAGGACAAAGAGATGAGCTGTCCACTCTTTGCCGCTATCGTATTCCTTCCATGTCACTATCTCTTTTTCATTTTCTCTTCTTTCACTGGTTTAATGTTATCTTCGGCTAAGTTTCCTACAATGGCTAGGTTTTTTTTTGTAAAGTATAATATTTTAAAATTAATATTAAAATCTCGCTAACAGTATACGAATAGTAAGTCGTCTAATTGTTTTCGATAAATAAATATTGAAATTTAAAAAAAACAAAAAAAAACTTCACCACCAAGATCCATGAAGAGTCTTGGTTTCAGCACGTAGTATAAACTGTACTGTTCCTAGGATAATAACGGTTGTGCATGGAGGTGATTTGTCAGAAAACACGCTCAACCTCCAGGTTTTCCTCAATCTGTTGGGTACCCACTATCTATTGGTATTACAACTCTGCGCTCTACCGCTGAGCCTCACAGCTCCCATAGAAATTGAAAGGTGTATTAGTTGAAATGTTTTTTTGGTTAAACGGATTGCAGATAAGTATTAAACTTTGATGGAATATTACAGTAACGTTTTGGTCTCTCTTCAGAAACAAATACTTATGTTATAGTTGTTTAAATAACATTAAACTACCGTCTACCAATTTTCTCTAACCAAAACGGATTCGAACTGGGTCTGCTGAAGTTACGAGGAGCCTAAGGGTAGTCGACTAAGACCTCAACACTCTCGGTCACATCCACCTCAGAATTAAAATATATTGTTTGTTTATTTTTTTTTAATGAAAATAGTTGACCTTGATGAAATATGTGGAAGAAAAGGGTCCGGGTAGAGGTCAATAAATTTCTCTGAATATCAAGAAATATTTATTCAGTAGCTTTCAGTCATTTCCGTTTGATGTAGTATAAGTGTAGCTTCCGAAAGACTCGTTTGGGCTCAGGGCCCACCCCTCCCCTGCGTGACAGCCCTGAAGAAGAGGTTGTAGTTTATATGCTGAATACAGCATACAAGATATTGTCCAATATAATATTTGCTCGAATACTTCCTGAGGATATTATCAAGGACTGCCAGTGTAGGTTCAGGCGAGATAGATCAATGACTGACTAGATCTTCACCTTGAGGTTAATCCTGGAAAAGACGCTGGAATATGGCACCATCTGTTTGTGGCCTTTCAGTCAGGCCGCGTATTCTATAAATCGAGAGTTGCTTTATAAGGCAATGAGGTATATGAATATACCGTCAAGAGTGGCCATATCCAACTCTAAATCTCAAATTAAGATCCAGTCCCATCTATCGGATCCCCTACAAACAAGGAATGGATTGAAGCAGGGAGATGCCCTGGCGTGCCTTTTTTTCAACCTTGGTTTCTGAAGAAAGTGATTAGAGATTCGCAGAGACAAATCGGCGGGCATATCTTCAATAAAAGCTTCTGGGTTATGCCGATGGCATTGATATAATCAGTAGGTCGGAATCAGGCATGAAAAAAGCCTTTAAAGCTTTAGAGCGATCTACTCAAGCAATAGGGCTAGTAATAAACGAAGCCAAAACAAAGTACATGGTTGCAGGGACTGAGGTACGTCGACACATAGAAATAGGTGTATACAAGTTCAAAATAGTTCGGGGATTTGTGTACCTTGGGTCATTTGTAGATACTGACAATAACTTCTCCAAAGAAATAGAAAAGAAAATCATAGCCGCCAGGAGGGGTTATTACGGTATAATAAAACTTTTTAAAACAAAAGCAATAAATAAAGACACAAAGGCTACACTCTACAAGGCCCTCATCAGGCCCATACTGACATTCGGTTCTGAATGCTAGGTGCTAACGAAAGTCGATGAACAGAAGATCGCAGTTTTCGAAAGGAGAATACTCAGAAGGATTTATGGGCCATCAAAGAAAATGGCACCTGGAGAATAAGGCACAAACGGGAACTGTGTGGAAGTATAAGGATGTCCCAACAGTAAAATTTATCCGGATCAGCAGGCTTCGTCGGGCTGGTCATGTACAAAGGATGGCTGAAAATAGCATTCCCAAGAGAATAATGAACCATGGACCAGCGGGAAAAAGAAAAGTAGGAAGACCCCGAACAAGATGGTTAGGCCAGGTCGGAAGTGACGCTGAGCGGCTGGGGGCGTCAAGCTGGTGGACGATGGCCAGGGACAGGGGCCGGTATGAACTGGGCTGTCGAGCTGAATATGTGTGCATGTGTAGTGATGCTATAACGTGAAATGTGACCTGTGGTCTACTGGTTAGCGTAACAAACTACTAAGCCCAATATCGCGGGTTTGTAGCTCGGCAGGCGGCCCTAGGATTTTTTAAAGGGAGTAAAAAATCCTGAGTTACGCCGTCCTTCGGAAGGGACGTTAAACGGGGGTCTCGAGCCTGTACGATGTCAGGTAATCGTTAAAAAACATATAATATTACACTGCTGCAATTACCTGCAGGATGGGTAGATAAATATAAACCTTAATTATGGTTAAAACCTGGGGGTTGAGCATAGTTAGGGGCAATAATCTCGCACCCCGTTGACTCGGAAACATTTCGGTCTTACTATACCCACTACCCTTCCTGGGACTTAGTGCTACGGAGTTTTTCTCCTATTACGTAACTTATATCAGTACCAAGTAAAATAAACATTTAAATTAATATTCAGATTGATGTGTGATGTTTTCATTATCTTGGAAATCATTTAAATCCCTTTACGTGCACTGTTTTAAGAAAGCTCTGAACCACTCAACCTTCTAAACGCTATTATTAATGCTCTGGGCGTTTCATCTCTGATATATATTCTAAGATGGAACCCATCCGGTCATCAAAAGACGAAAGAGCATAAGGAAACCAAGTTGGTATCGCTTACTGGGAAGTTGAACAATGGGATAGTGACATGATAGATGAGGAACATAGGAGCGCGCTACGAAACCATCAATGTTCCCTACGTATTAGTAGCTTCATAAGTATGCATGATAAAATTGCATAGAAACCAAATTAATTGATATACTCTTTTTGAAATACAGCATATCTTTAAAAAAAACGTTAACAATTTCTATATTATGTAGTTCGATGTTGATGTTGATGATTTACATAGTTAAAATCGTACATTATTTAAACTCTAGGTTTTCTCGGATTTAAAACAAGGTGATTCACTTTTATATGTACTTTTTTAATTTAGCGTCGCATTCTGACATTGGAAAGGTGATTAACACCGAAAGTCCTTTGAATCCGGTAAGTATACTATCCGTGGTTGGTTATATTGAGTGAAGTAGCGGAAACTAACAATACCTTTGATGAAAGCAGGTTAGGAAGCCTCCAAGTAAATGTGAATTAGGTCATGTATATAGGAAAAAAAAGTAATAAATATTTGTGGGTAACTAAATCTAACTTAGTGACTACTCTCTGATCTCTCTCTCTCTCTCCTCTCTCTCTCTCTCACTCTCTCACTCTCTCTCTATCTATCTATCTATCTCTCTCCCTCCCTCCCACCCTCTCTCTCTCTGAATGGTATCTATATACATGTAAAAGTAGAGCTGAGGTGAAGGAAGTTACATTGTTGACAAGACGGAGCCTACAACTATACACAACAACCTTAGGTCATCAACCCAATCTAATCATCTGTTGACTATAGAACTAACGGTAATATTGGTATTTAGTATAACAGGAAAATTCAAGTATCAAGTAGTTCAAATATGTATGATTTATTTTTGTTTTGAAGAGAAATTATTTCCCCTGGCCGGGATTCAAACCCGGGTCGTCTGCGTCTCCGTTGCAGTGCTCTAAATTGTGGTTTAGATTACTGCTACGATGACGCAGACGACCCGGGTTCGAATCCCGGCCAGGGCAAATCTTTTCTCTTCAAAACAAAAATATTTACAAACAATCACTATCAAAATGATAATTAATAAAAATAAATTATAAATAATATATTGACGTAAGTCAACAAGATCCTAATTAAAAGTATTGTTCAATGAACATTATTCACCTTGTATACATCGCAAAAATTGCGAGAACACGGGGATATAGGATCGGTGAAGAGAATAAATTATTTAATTTAATTTTATTAATTAATTAATTAATAAAAATGCATTATTTATTATTTATGTTTAGTCTGCTTATAATATATGATAATAATCAATATTACACTGATCGCATCCGGATTATTCATTACATTGTAATGTAATCATATTTGATAAATACATTACCTCAATTACCCCGTTATGTAAATAAAACAATTGAAACGATTAAAATAGCATATAAATATAATTTATACTTGCGGTTTTCGAGTTTCAGTCAGTTGTTTCAACTTCTTTTTTAGCGACGTTTCGACGCTATGTTTTTCTCATAATAAAAATGAAAAAAATGAGCTTTTAGTGAATACATTGAATAACACACTAGTTTAAATATAAATTGACGCGTTTAAGATGTTAATACATAAGTGGTTCTAAGATATTGGTGAAGAATGGTTAAATTGTAAAACTGGCTCTTGACGTCTGCTAGCTTAAGATTGCAGCTGGTGCAGACAGAGCTTTGCATATAAACAGGAAACAAGGATTCTAAACGACAGGACACTAAGAGGATGGAATGAAGAAGGAACGGGACGGTAAGCCGATGAGAAAGGAGAAGGCTATCCTCACTGGTGATTGACGATTTGGGAAGAGAGGAGAAGGGTTTAGCGCCGGCTTGCTCCGACATTTTACCCAACGCCTGAGCAATACTTCCTCTTCAACCTTCCATCTTTACTCCTCTGTAGCTAAAGGAATCTTACCATTTAGAATATCCTTAATTTATATTTATTTTTATAATAAATTAAAAACTTTGTAATATAAAGGACTTCTTGTAATCCACTAAATAAACTATTAGTTGAGTATTTATATAAATTTAATTTTTTATATCCTCATAAGCTATAACCATATATATCTATATTGTTATAAATTAATTCCGTTTATTTACTAATCAATACTAGTATTCTTAAAAAATATTCTAAGAGGATATTTGTCTTATTTGTTTGTGTTGGCAAGACATGAGTAATTTTTTATGACAATTAGTCAACTTATTATTTTATTTTATTAGTCATAAATTTTTCGCATTAAAGTTTTTCCAGTGGTTGGGTGTGTGTTTACTAATTTACTAATCAGTTTAATTACTTAAAACCTTAATTAAACCATCAATATCGTATTCATAAAATTATAGTAAATATGGATTAAGTAAGAATCTAAATTATTACAATAAATATACTTTATCAATGAAATTATTCATTTTGAATACAATTTAATTTACTCATTATGGCATGAGAAGTAATGATTCTTTATCCGTCGTTTCTGACAATTTTTATTTTATAAATTCATATTTCTTTTTCTAATAATATAAGCCCGCCCTGGCTTGTATGATACGTAACAATAATTATATATTCATAATAAAAGGACTATTTTCATTGGGTCCAAACTCCTTCTGAGATCCATTTAGAACTTCTAAATGATATACGCATTACATTTTACTCTTCCCTGCCCTTGAATAACAATATTTTTCGCTGTTCTCGACGTTTAATTGTTTACCTTTAATGGTTAAATTATCTTGTTTAACGTTTTTTATTCCTCAAGTTAGTATCAACACAGCTGACATCCCAACTCATCCTAATACTATCCTTACTACGTATGCTGATGATACATGTGTATTATCAGTCAATACCAATCCAGTTATTGTATCCCAAAGCCTCCAATCCCATATCACTGATCTTGAAGAATGGTGTTAAAACTGGAGAATTAAAATAAATTCTCAAAAATCTCATCAAATCACTTTTATCTTACGTTGTAAACCAATGACTTCCTGGCCTTCAGTACCCTTTAATAATATCCCACTTATGCCGGTAGAACAGACCCGATACTTAGGGTTGCATCTCGACAAACGATTAACCTGGAATCCTCATAAGAGATTGAAAAGACAAGAAACCGCTCGACGTTTCAGGCTACTTCAACACTTACTAGACAAACGCTCTAAGCTCCCAATTAATTACAAAAGACTCATCTACATGACCATCATACGACCTATTTGGACTTACGGAGTAGAGCTTTGGGGCTCCACTAAGCCATCGAATTCCTCTCATATCCAATCCCTACAATCCAAAATCCTTCGTAAAATCCTCAATGCTCCTTATTTTGTTAAGAATAAAGTCATCCATAATGACCTTGATGTCGAATTTGTTGCTGATTTGGCCCGAAACCGCTATCTATCCTTTCATAACAAACTCCATTTCCACTCAAACCCTCTAGTTTCAAACCTAGCTTCCTCTTCAATTCCCTATAATCCTCCAAAGCGTCTGAAAAGAAGATGCCCCCGTGATCTTCTTAGTTGAACTTGTGATTTGAGTACTACCAGTGGGTAGTTTCTCTACTTGTAATTTTCACATGTCATTATGTATCGCTTAGCCTTTTACTTGATGTATTATCGGAATACAGTTGTAAATATCAATAAATAAATAAAAAAAAACGTTTTTTATTAATGTTTTTAAACATTTTTTTATTTGTTCGTTTGAAATATTTATTTCATATAATTGGATTTATGGCTCCTTCAAAAGAAGAACGATACAACTCAAAAATGAGCATTTTTATTGAGGCTACAGTAGCAATTGTATTGGTTAAAGGCTTTTAATTGAGGGACAACATTTATATCTAATATTCCATTTCCAATATTTTTGTTTCGTTTTTTATGAAAGCCGTATTTTGAGTTGTGTCCTGTTTGAACTTGAATTTTTATTAGAATAATGGTACAAGTTAAAATTAAAAAAGTTTCATGCTTTTAAAAAATTTCTGATTGTTAATATAAAAAAAATCAATAGGAACATTACAATAGGAATGCTTGGCTTTACCAATACCATATTTTTTTTTATTTAACTCACATGGAGCTTTGAAAAATTATTTGATTTATGGACGTTGTTCTATATTTTACTTGTTAGTTGAGAAGCGGTGTAATTCTTATATTTTGATTGGCGGACAAAGTTTATTGCGCACTGTTAATATCTCACTCTTTCTGTCAAAATTTACTCTCTTATCGTCAAATATTATTTTACCGACTAATAAGTTTAATATATATATAATCCAGTAAATTAAACCATAAATATCCTGTAAACGAAATCGTGGAAAACTCATTGGATATCGGCCTGGAGACAGAACCGCCAGAGTAAGGGCAAACGAAATGAATAGGAGGTTGGGAGCGAAAGAGTATTGGGGCTAGGCTACTCAGATCTGTCTCCCCCAGACAGTTCAATTTCACCCCGGCCACTCAACGCAATTTTATTTCTTCCATCTCTTATTTCCAGATTCTATTTTACTTCATGCCAGGGCGAAATATGGCAACAGCGAAGGCGATTAAACTGTGAAATGTGGAAACAGAGCTGTCTCGAATATTATAGACAGAACATGATGATACTCCTTCTTTAGGTTGGTTTTATTGGGTCGTTTCATATGAAATTCCCTTTTCTAAGGAAAGGCTGTTTCGTAATAAAACAACTTCATGAAATTGAAACAGTTATATTCAATAATAAAATATTCACCCTCATTTTCTGTACATTTATCTCAACCTGTTAACAAATTTTCATACCTGAACTGAAAGATTCAGTTATTTGTAATGAAATAAGTTCTGAAAATAAGTTTTCGACTTGAGAATCATTAAAAAAAATATTACCCTTAAGGAATATGTCCAAATTTCTGAAAAGATGGAAATCTGGGCAAATTTCTGAAAAGATGGAAATCTGGGCAAATTTCTGAAAAGATGGAAATCTGGGCAAATTTCTGAAAAGATGGAAATTTGTGCAAATTTCTGAAAAGATGGGAACCTGTGCAAATTTCTGAAAAGATGGAAATCTATTGGAAATAAGTCAGGCGAATAAACTGAGCGTGGGAGGACTTCGTAGCGCAGTTGGTTTATTTTTTTTTTCACTGTCTTCCGTGAAACTTGAGATCTGGCATTGTCGTGTATAGATCTACGTCAAGGGTATAGTTCTCTTCCTATTAACCAGTACAGGTTTTTTTTTTTATATGTGTTTAAAATAGAGAAGATACCATCCCTATTTATGGGATATGGTACCTTCTCTCTGTTTTAGAAGTGGACTGTATTATTAATGATGAACGATACTGTACATAGTACCATGAATGAAAGAAATTTAATTTTACTGTTTTATCCACCTGTCAATGCCATGTCAGACATTTCTTCTCGCTGGTTACTGGTTCCTCCTTACCCCATTGGCTCTCTGAGGTGTTCTATTTCATATTATTCAGATCTATTGAGCCAAGGAGCTTATAATACTATGGAGTTGGCAAGGTGGTTTTGAATTGGGACCGAGTGGAGGAGGTAGAACTTCGAGGGCGGCCATATGCAATAGCACAACCCATCGAGTCCAGAGCTTGCCATAGCCACTTGTTGCGTTGTTTTATTTTATTGTTTTGAATTCCGGTTATATTATCTTTTTGTGAATTAAACGTAAAACATTACGAAAATGGATATTTGCTGTGCTAGACGAGGCCGACAAATATATAGCCGGCTTAAAATTAGGAAATAATGTATTAGTTTGCAATAGCTTAAGGTGGACTGGATTTTTTGGGTTTAGAGTTAGTATCAAAAGTGTTTTAAATATGTATAAAGAATTAATAGAAGTAGAAACTCCTGTTTTAATATATTTACTTACATACAAATTGTCTCAAGACAGTATCGACATGTTTTTTGGTTGCATAAGGTCGAAATTCGGATGTAATAATAACCCGACTGCCAGACAATTCGTGACAGCATTTTAAAAAATCATGGTGCATAAGGCTATATGCTACTCTGAAGGAAGTAATTGTATTCCTCTCAAAGAAATGAATATTTTAAATTTCTGAAAAACTCCGGCAGAAGGAATTAATTGTTCCACCTCCCCTTTAGAAAGTAGCGATAATATAGTGGATAATAATGCGTTGACAATTGCTGATGAGCATATTATGCTATACTCCAATTAACTGAAAACAACCTCAGCCTTTTCGCCCATGAAGTTATCGGATATATTGCCGGATTATTTGTCAGAAGCATTGAGGCAAACATTTTTTATTTTATTATTTTATTGAATTGTACAACTGTAATATATACATCTAGTACAAGGGCTGTATGAATAAATAAATACACGAAAGGACATGTAGAGGCACTACCCATTGGCAGCACTCTAATCAGGCAAAAATTAAATGCAGTGTTTGTGTCAGTGCACTGAGGGATAGCAAAGAGTTTCACGGCTCCCTGATTCACACCAAAAATCGTGGAGGCCTAACATTTCCGTCCAGAGGTGTGATAAAAGTTTGTAATTCGGTGGATTTGGCAGGAAGTCACTGAAGGTTTGACCCTATTTGATAAAAAAGCTGGTGACAAAATTTATTTAAAAGTGCTATCTATCTTCCTTTAAAGAGAAAAAAAAATTGTCTGGTTCCAATCCATACATTGGATCAATCATTGAAGACAATCATGTTTGTTATGTTATAAAACTAATCGCAGAAACGTGTATAATTCGACTCTATCATTCTACAAAAATGTATTCAGAGAAACTGCAGAAGCAGATTATAAGGCAGCACAATTTAAAAACTACTTTATTTTTAGGGCAATGAAAGTGTTATTTAGTTAATAATATTTGTTAAAATATAGTATTATGTAGAAATAATAAACCTAAATGTGTTAAATTTTGTTTAAAACTATCGTTTTTCCTTGTATTTTGTATATTTTTTTTTTTACTTAACATTAACCCTCCAAAACCTAGTGTGACGTTTATGTCACAGTAGAAAGTACCCCGGGTTTCCCATTCCTCTTTCTCTTTTATTATTGTTAAGGGTGAATTACCGTTGCCTCTACCTCCAAGGGCTCTGACAGTCAGTTTAGTGCAAATTTTTTTGAATTTGTCCGGGAATTACGGAATCCGTTGTGCTGAAGAGGCGTGGCCGTTCAAGGTAGTCTCATCCCCAACCTGGTCCCATTTTTTCTTTGCGATTCTAAGGGAATGTCAACTCGATAGTGTTTTGAGCTCCTTGACATCTTCACCTGTAGCTGTGCTCTCTTCTCTCTCGCACTCTTCTTCTACTCCTACTGTTAGTCTAAATGTCCATCTTCCCCGTAGCTGAGGCCTAGGCAATACAGATGGCTTCACCTCTGTAGCGAAGAGGTAGAAGAATAAGTTGGACTGTTGATTTAGATTGAGCAATATGTTTTTGTTGCATTATGTCAACATCCATGCATTACGATGTGGATGTAATGTTATCACCTCTGGGTAGAATGGATGATTGAGTTGTTTATGAACCAATTATTCATTTATGAATTAATATGTGTCACCGGCTACAAATTTCTCAAACCGATGGCGATTAGTCCGTTTGTTACAACTCCCTTCTCCGAACTCGGTAGTAATTAATGTTTCTTGCAGCTTGGGCTGCCCAGTGTACCAAGTTTAAAATCAAAAATAAAAATAAATTACACCATATTTCCATGTTTATATTTGATGGCACACAAAACAATGTTTGTTCAATTGTAGTAATAGTAAATAATACCAAAAAGAAGACATAGAATCTGTTAATATAAGTACAGGAAATAACACAAATCTACTAATTCTACTTTGAATTTTGAAAAAACCGGATATTCCATACGAAACGTCCAGAAGTATTCAATTAATGCTTTTTATTAATGGTTGTCGGACGAATGCGATATAATAAATACGCAATCGGTATACAGATTCTGAGAAGCAACGTTTCAGACATCATTAAAATGTTCATAATGCAAAGAATAAACAACTGCCCACCGATTCACATTACGTTTTTAATCCTTCTCTACACCCGTAATGAATTTCATGGCTGCCTCAAGTTGAGGAAAAGTTCAAGGAAAACTAACGCTAAAAGAATATATTTATTTCGATTTCTGGTGAAATGTTCTATGTATACATTTTATCTAAGAAATACTTTTAGTCGGCATCAATTTGATTCCGGAAAGAATTTCAGAATTATTTTTCATTCCTACTTATATAGTAGGTTTTATTTCTTATTTCTTTTCTATTCAGTATTTCTATTTTTATTGTTGGGTGTACTTTATGCAGTCTTGTTGGTTTAAGTTCTTTGTTTTCTGTTTTCTGATTGATGATCTCTGTTATGGTTCTGGAACCTTCAGTTTGTATTTAGATGTCTTGGAGTGAGTTACCATCTATTGTTAACAGCTGTTTAGCTATTGTATAGGTAAATCTTTGCATTTCTCATCAGAATAATTATAAAAATATTATAAATTGAATAAACAGGAAATGAAGTAGGTTGAGGGATGGAAACGAGTTTAGGTAAGACGGAAGGTATCTGTTCCGCAGGTTGCCGCTTCGAGTAAATTACCGATTACATTCACTTTACCATACTAAGGCTCATAACTTTAGAAAATATGAAAAGGGAAGCGAATGAAAAGTTAAAACTTGTGACTCTACTCGAAGCGACAACCTGCGGAATAATTACCAGGCTAAACATATGGTTAACAGGAACATAATGTTTATGATTTAAGTATTATAGGGGAATCAAAGTACTTGAGTTCTATGGTTGCTAGAATAAACGAAATAAAATAAAGACAGAAAATTATTATTTTATTGTTTAATAATAATTTATAAAATTATTATCCTTTCTAATGTTTTATATATGTGTGGAATGTGGTCGCTCACTTTGTAGGAAGAATAAACTCTTAAGGTTTTCGAAAATAAGGTCTGCATGTACTATGCAGTCGGAAAAAGGATGAGTCCCCTGGGAAATTTATGAGCTTTCCCTCTTTTTATACATTTGATACATTCCTCAAAGAACGGTGTCGTCTGAGAATTTAGGAGGGTACATGATGGCGGGATTATATAACACGTCTATTGTTAATATAATTGATGCGATTTAATTGGGAAGGTTGATATAGTCTTGTATAGTTATTGTTCTTATAACTACAGCTTATTTATTAAATAATATAAATTATTATTAAAACCTACTTAGTTAATTTAAAGTTTCCAATGTCCATCATGAATTTGGAAGTTGGGGATCAAAACTCCCCAATTTTATTTTACCGACCGCTGGATTAAATAATTCTACCGACGTCATTGCTATCCATTGCATGAGGTTTTTCAGCCAGGAGTGACGCCTACGACTTTTATGGTTAACTGCAGTAGGCGATGCTTTTCATTTCGTATCACAGTACAAAAGTATGTCAATCTATATTTTTTGATCCTGTCCAATATCTCGAGGGATTTTTGAATTCGTTGCATTATGCTTTCTTTCCTGACATGGTAAGCCTATGAAACTCTGAGCACCTTCCGATCTTGAATGCTTGTAGACGTTTATTTGAAGCATCCGTATGTGCCCATACCTCCGATCTGTATGATTACATTTGGAACACGTGACATTTAAGCCTGCAGGTTCAAATTTAGGTTTCATAGCACCTTTCTGAGGACATATTTGAAATAGATAATTATTTACCTTTCTATTGAACGGGGGTCTGGGTCGTACTTTACTTTCTTTATCTTTAAATATTTTTTTTTATTTCTTTGACTATTTAATATTTAATTATTACTCTTCCTGAGTTAAAATTAGGTAATATAATATAGTATTTAATCTATAAAGTGAATATTTAGTGAATGTTACTAAGTGTATCCTGTGCCTATGTCATACGAGGACTCTGTTTTGCTGAGGGTCGGTGTTTACAGTAACCCTGACCGCAGAACCGTGCCGAGAGACAGAACTCCCGGATTACCAGAACAGCGGGGACTGCAGATGTTGCCATCGCTCCAGTAAACAGATATCGTAAGCAAACACTGCCCAGGCCTGACTCGAACCTTTTATGTGGCCACGTCGGAGGAAAATACACTCACCATTACTGCCTACTCTAGGCCCCTATATTTTTATCTTGTTTTATTATGGTTTAGCATAAATTCTCATTCATGTTAAGTCGGGGTATATGTATTGATCCTTTGAGTCTGGCTTCTTTCACCACTCCTCTGATTAATTGCTGAATATCTAATAATGACTTCAAAGCGGAATCTTGAATATGAATGAAAATTCTGTTTCCAGGCGTGTATTTATTTTTTATTAAATAGTATTAACGAAACTAAATTCATGCTTTTTAGTAACATGTAATGCAAATAAAAGTATATTTTTACTTAATCACAAAGATACAAAACGGGACAATTTTTATCAAGGAAAAGTTCAAATTCATGTTCATTACAGACATTTATCCCATTATGATACTCAATTATCATATGATAGAATGAAGCTTGGACCCTGTACCCATATTTAATGCAATAGTAAATAAAATAAGGTCGGAAATAAAACGTTTGGATTTAAATCCTTTAACATCTACATGTCTCGTATCCTCTATATAATTTTAATTTTGATTTAAATCCTCTAACATCTACATGTCTCGTATCCTCTATATAATTTTAATTTTGCTTAGAAATATTATAGAATAACTTATTGAAAAATCGTTCTGAAAAAGGATGCGACTTCTGATTATGCAAGGAGGAATTGCAGAGGTTGCCCCCGGCTAATATAATTTAAGTGATAGCATTGCAAAGGCTAACATGTGCTTGTAATGGTGTTGGTAACTTTGCTTTTTAACGTATGAATCCTTAAAGAGCTCATTCGTTTGGCAAACATCCGAGGTGTAGACAATAACTTCAATCAGAGGCAATATTTTCTCTAACTGTTACACAGTGCTAGTTCTACGATCGTAGTATTTTCACTAGAGTAGTAGGGGCGTCGGTGTCAGTGCTTGTTTACAAACTGTAAGTAAACATATTTATAGTTAGGAAAATGGCGGATGTAAAGAAGATTGCTGAACATTAGTTGTAATTAATTTACTTAAATTGTATCGTCCACTTTCTTTTCTTTTCGCAAATTTTATTTATTCATTAGGACGCTCCCCAAAGTAGTAACCCGAGTGAGTTTATTGAAGGTTGATATCCAATTTTAAAATATCATACGAACCAGTCCTGTTTCACATCGAATAGGTTGAGAATTGCTGATAATGACAAAAGGTATGAGTTGTCTTCATGTGGTAGTTATACAGACTATGAGGCATTAGCCTAGAGTTACAACTATCAGATCTATACTAACAGTACAGTAGTATAGAAATATTATCTTGACAGTTATACTGCGTTAGAAGTTAAGGTCTTCACATGCCCTTAAATGTGGAGCTAGTGAGCAATACAGGAATGGAGTCTATATATATTTATTCGTAGTTATCCTTCTGTCTAACTTTTAATATGGAGATATGATAAAATAACACAGACTACAAATCCCAGGGAAGTATCTCTATTATGATGATCGTTGAGTACTGCATCATATTCAACCTAAAATAAAAATTTTTGGGTTAAATACGTGGTAAAGACTGTACAGTTTCTTGGACAGCGGCTGTACAGGGAGGTGATTGGTCCTAGTTCAAGCTCAACCGCCAGATTTTCCCTCCTATTTTCGTTACCCATTTACAGAGGCAGGGTGAGCCTCAGGAGGGTTAGTTTCCATCTGTAACTCATTAGGTAAATGTATGCCAGCATTCGAGTAATATGATCCCTGGGACTTATGCTTATCAACTTATTAATTTTACTCGTTGGTAATATTTCGTTTCCAACACTGCAACTCTGGGCTAATTGATACCAAGAACGCTCTGACAAAGTGGTCCTTATAACTCATAACCTGTAATCCGGTTGAGGCCGTGTTATTCTCACAAGTGGTGGGGTGAGAATGGTTTTTAAAATTAATAACGAATCCTGTTTATAATAATTACAATAATAGCCACAAATTATAGCCTCATGCATCATTAACAGAACTTATGAGGTTTGGTTACATCAGATTTCGGCCATATGTTGTTTTAATAAGCGTCTTAAGGATTTTATTATCAATTTTGGGAGAAAAAGTTACTAAACTAACATGACGAAATTGCTTAATGAATATTTTAAAAATAATGTATGCAGAAAAATAATCAGACATAAAGTTTAGCTGTTTCTGGTTCGTCCCATTCAAGGAGCTGGGATTTTTACTAAAGAAAGTATTCTTTATGATGGCACTATTGATCATCTTGTTGAGGATGCTGTATTGGTACAATGCTCAACTCAGGATTATCCTCAGACCGGTTGAGGCACTATTTCATTTTACTATTGGATCTTTTCATATTATATTCCAAATGGAAATAGTGGACTTTTGTTGTTTATTATGATAAGTTTACTCACTGATTTTACAATAATCTTTATTATCAATACAATTGAACAAATATTATTTAATGTGCCATCAAATATGACCCTCGAAACACGTGATTTTCGTGAAATTTTTTGTAAGACTTCAAACTTGGATACTCGGCAGCCCAAGCTGCAAGAATAATTACCACCGCGTTTGGGGAAGGTTGTTGCAATTCATATCACAGGGAGACATGCCAAAACCAAATTTGCATCCAAACATAATTGGTTTCTGTGTGGTGATCAATGGCAGGAATAATTCATTTCTCCTTTCTACCCGGTGAAACCATCAGGCCTTTTTTTTACTGCAACAATCTGCATAGGTTAAGATTACACGGCAAGGCTAGACCTGATGTTTCATGACAAGACAGTGAAGAAGAAAAAAGGAGCTGGGTTACGAAGTTCTCCCACATCTATCTTATTCGCCAGTCTTACCTCCAACAGATTTCCACCTGTTCAAAACCTTTCACAACTTCCTCAGGAGTAATAGATAAAAAAAATGCTTTTTCATGACTTCATCACAGAACCCTGAATTAATCAGTTGTGAAGTTGAATATTTGGGAAAAATATATAGAAAATTAGGTTAAATATTTTGATTTCAAAAAGTTGTTTTACTAAATAACTATGAATATGAAACAACCAATATTGTTTTGTTAACAGATCTGTTAACTTTACTAAAAAATAATATCATTAAATGATCTTTAAATTTATAAAGACTGAAATAAGATCAAAGGTACTCGTTAGTACCTTTGGTTTTAATTGTTCTATAAATATCCTAATTAACACTTAGAGGTTTTATTATAGATGAAAGTTAGTGAATCCTCTGATGATATGGCCGCTTTGACTCGGAGACAGAAGAAAGATGTGGCACAAGATGACACAGAAAGAAGACTAATGTGGTCGACACGTGTTACACATTTAGGCGTCTGACTTGTCTACTCGTTGTCGGGAAGTCTTTGTAATTCTTTACAAGAATTAACTGTAATTCAGGCTAAATTTCTTCTGTATCCACTTCTGTAAACACTTTTTGATGTTCATTTATTTATATTAAAAAATATAGTTATAAATTAAGAACATAGTATATAATATGGATGGAAATCCTATCTATTTAACTGAACTTTATCCTTTATATATGTGATAATTGTGCTGGAAAACGTGATATGGGATAGTTTTCTCCATAAATAGAGAGATATTCTCAAAGTATTTCAAGAAAAGAAGTATCAAGAGGAATAATGAAAGCATACGTGTCTGTAAATGAATAATAACAGTCAAATGTCATAAAATAAGATATTTTATATCGAGTTTTCTCTTTTTACGCAGTTCTTTATAAAGTGTAAAAAAAAAAAAAGAACCTACGGGCAAAGTAAACTCCGAATAATAAACGTTTGAGCTCGGGGATATGACTGTTAGTTGTATTGTATTGTAAGTGCGAGATAATTGCAATAAATGACTTTCATAACTTCCAGCAAGCCTGGAAATGACGGAGGTGAGTTTCCATTGTTGGTCAGCGAGTCCATCGGATCTAGCTTCGAGATCAAGGAATTCCCGACAACTATGCTGAAATTCCCCTGGGTGTGCTCCTGGCACTAATGAGATCGGTAGAATAAATGGAAAGCATTGCCAATAAATTGTTAACAGGAGTTGTAACTTATTATCTAGTTCAGGCGAAGTGAACCGTACCTTGCATTGCAATTGCCAAAGTTTTTTTTTATTACTTTTTGACCTTTTCCTCCAAACTTCCCTATCATCCTAATTCTAGAACGATTTTCGTGCTTGTTTAAACTGATTCGTGTTTTGCCAAAGGTAAAACTAGATCTAACAAAGTAGTTTTAGTTTCAGGACGACTAAATCCAAAACGATTCAGCTACGCTTTAGATTTAACTCAATGCATTTCTGGTGTTTTTTTAATAATATGTTATTTTCCTTATATTTATCGCATTAATCAGTTAACTAGGGTATAGTTCTTTGATTAGTGGTTTTATTTAATGACACAACATTTTGTAGTGAAGCTATTTTGCACTTATGGAATAAACTTTATGAAATCAAATGATCTTATTATTTAATAGTTTTATTTATTATTAATAAGTTATTAAGTTATTAATAAATTGATAATATTATCTTATTCATCTATAGGGTTTATAGTTAAATATGTCTGGGACAGAATATGTAATATGTGTTTATAATAATAGAATATGTAGATATAATAGAATATTTATAATAGAATATGGGATGTGTAATTGTAATGTAATTGACATATGTAATTTTCTTATGTTATTTTTATTCTGTATTAAATTATATTTCCATCTTCAGCTATTTGACTGTATTTTTGTATGACATTTTACAGCCCATAGATAAAATATATAGCATTTCCAAGTCAACTGTAACCTTTTAAAAACCAAATGCTACCCTTTCCAAGTCACGACCAAGTTTTTCCAATTCAAATGTAACCCTTTCCAAATGAGTTGAAACCCTTTCCAAAGCAAATGTAACGCTTTACGACTCAATTGTCACCCCTTTTATTTCAACTGTAAACGTTTCCATTTCAATTGTCACTCTTGAAAATGTTTTGAAAATTTACCGTACTGGGGAATGTTGGAATTTAGGGCCTCAGAACTCGCCAGGATAAAATACCACTACCTTTTTCTTCACAACTCTTTTTAAGACAAAAATGAGGGAAATAATTAAAAAAACAAATAGTTGATTTTTTGTTTTGAGAAAGTTTATTTAAAAAAAGTAAAAACATGTAACCTGAACTTGAAATAGACTTGAAAATGCTATATATGGATGATCTCTCCTAGGGTTCATTATTAGTCCAATCTCTATTTTGATAAAACTATCTCTCACAGCCTTTTATGTGTGTATGTCGTATGTATCTAAGGAAGCATAATGTTCAGCCTAATTGGTAAAGATACTATAACCTGAAGAATAATCTATAGCGTGCCTATACTATAAAAAAAATTGTGTTTCAAAGTATTCAACCTCATCTTGAAATTATCTTCCAGAAAAGATAACTCAGTACTAATAACAGTAATACTAATAACTGATAAACGAATGATGTGTTTTTATTTATATATATATATATATGTCGGGTTCCTGATACATCTTCTAAAGTTCTATTATATTCCTTATTCATCATTGTTCATTCTGCTATATTGAACCATATATATTTCTTAGTATCCTTCTTCTGCAAATGTATTGATTACATATTTATATATATGTATTGAGGGTTCACTCATCCGGTTAGATATTTTAAAAAACAAGTTATATTAGTTGATATTGTTCATATTTTTGTTTCATTTTCTGCTTTGTTTGTTTCTTCTTGACATAGTAATTTGCATACATATGTAATTATCTATTTTTTCTCTAGATATAATTATTGTAATCTTATTTCTGTTATTTTTCATTTATTGTACTCAGTTTTTGTTTTTTTTACTGTTATCAGTGGAGGTAATTTACAACTTTTTTTTTTCTCATTAATTCTTTCTCATTTAACAAGACATATTCTGTATTAATAATACCCTGTATTAATATACTCTATGACATAGTAATACCCTGTATGGAAACCTGTATTGTTATGCTAATGGGACTTGTTCCAGAATAAATAAAGAATTTATTATTGTTATTAATAATTATTGAAATTCTCATATTAGTGTGTGGCTAAGGAGATGGCATTTGTATTTTGGTTAGTTTCTTTTTCGGGTATTTACTTGATTATAATCGTTTCTAGTCTACTTTCAAAAATAGGGTTTTTTTAAAAAAACGATAGAAAAAGTGATATTCACTGCATTATTTTTAGTTATTCATTCAATTTAAAAAAAAAAACATTAATCTTGTCCATACATGGTATTCACTTCCTGGACATATATACTTACTGGTACAAACATTACTGATAGATATTACAGCTGATTCGTCTCAGGAGCAGGGATATTTTCCTGGGAGATGAAGCACGCAAGGAGTGCCTTCAATGGAAGGTTTCTCCATACAAGTTTCCTTGTGAATTACAAAAGAATAGCACAAACATACAGTATATACCAAACGGTATTTGTGGAATATTTTCCCACATAAATAATCTATTTATTATGTATGATATGTTTTTTGTCGTTAAAGAAAATATAAATATTTGAGCAGCACGGTTGATATAGCTGGTACCTTATTCCCTCTGAGGGATCGAACTAAAGTATAAGAGGGACAAGATAGATGACATTAAAAAGAAAGAAGCAGCGAGGAACCGCTGATTCAGAAAGATTTCTAAAAGTTTCAAGAAGGTTCTTGTGAAAAAACTTCTGGAGAAAGCAGATCGCATTTTCTTTCCCTTTTCTGGAATAACAAAGATTTCTGGAAGAAATCCAACTTTTTTCTTTTAACATTGTCTCATTCAATTTATTGCTGATTGGTTTCTTTTTGCCATCTCTATTGTTTATTTCTATTTTGTAAAGTTATTTAATGAAATTTACAACTGTATAACAGAATACATCAAGTAAATATAATGAATGCATACATTGGGATGAAAAGGCAAGTAGAGAAACTACCCAGTGGTAGTACTCAAATAAAAATTTCAACTCAGAAGATCACGAGGCCATCTTCTTTTCAGACGCCTTGGTGGATTATCAGGAACTTAAGAGGTTGCTAGGTTTGAAACATGTGGGTTTGAGTGGGAATGAAGTTTGTCGTGAAAAGATTGATATTGGGTTCGGGCAAAATCAGCAACAAATGGGGCATTAAGATCATTATGGATTACTTTGTTCTTTACAAAGTAAGGGGCATTGAGGATTTTACGAAGGATTTTGGATTGTAAGGCTCTACTCCTTAAGTCCAGATGGGTCTAATGATTGTCATGTATATGAGTCTTTTGTAATTGATTGAGAGCTTTGAGCGTTTGTCTTGTAAATGTTGAAGTAGCCTGAAACAGCGTGCTGTTTCCTGTCGTTTCAGTCTAGTATGAGTTAATCCAAGTTAATATTTTGTCAAGGTGTAGTCCTAAGTACCGGACCTATTCTACAGGTTTCAGTGGGATGTTATTAAACGATACGGGAGGACAGGAAGTCATTGGTTTACGACGGAGGGTATTGTTTATTTATAAAAAGTTAATTATATTGTTCCGAAGGATACAAATAGAAGTTATTTGCGTTCAGTTTGACAATTTCAATGGAAGTAGAATTGAAAAGATTTTTGGTGCTTATTAAGTCAGTGGTAGAGACTGTACTGTTTCTAGGATATAGGATAATAGTCGTGTAGGTAGGTTGTTTGCCCTAGATCACACCCTCAGACACCAAGTTTTTCCCAATTAAAGCTGGGTGAGCCACAGGAGGGTCTACAATTGCCACAAATTCCATCTGCGGCTGTTAACATATTAATTAATTTATTTGTCACAGCCGGATTCGAACTAGTGATCATTATCAACTTAACGCTCTGCCCTCTGTGCTACCCCCCCCTTATTTTTAAAGAAAACGGATAAAACTGAAGGGGAGTTTTAGGAGGTGACAATATTCTAGAAATAGAGACTGAAAAAGAGAAAATACACATTACCTCGTGACAGCTGAGTTGATGAGTCCATTGAAAGCGGTCGATCTCTATTTATTTAGAATGCCTTGTATTTTTTATTTTTGGATTGGCGAACCTTTAACTTTTCTCTAGCCATTTATTTTCTTTTTTTCTTTTAGAGCCTTAGAAGACAACCTTTAACGAACATTAAAGCTTGTATAACGCCTGATTGTATAACTTTATAATCAATAATTATTTGTATCTTAGCATCTTTGTTCGTGATGAAATTTAGCTCGGGGTAGAAACCTAAATATTTACGAAAATTGGAGGCACTGTTGCAATTTGACGTTCTATTTTATAGGATTTTGAATTCATCCATTCTGTATCTACTTCAAACTAATTATTTCAGATTAAATGCCTATATTTAAGGAATCTTAAAGTGAAAAAAAATATTTTTTCTCTTTTCATTAAAAGTTTCATAAAAATAATTATCGATTATCGGTATTTTCTGAGCCGGTCTATAGGCCATTGTCTTCTTAATTTTCACATTGGAAGTCCAAGTAACATAGTAAGAAAGATATTGAACTAGAGGATTTTCGTGATGTGTTGACCTGTGAAATGTGTATTTGTTGTGAATATATGATTTTACAGTGGGAATGTTCATTTTATTGTGTGTAATGTGGCTGGGAATACACCAAGGACCATTTATAATGTTTCTTAGAATTTTAGTTTGTTTCGTTTGTAACTTGTCTAATGGACGTGTTGCAGTTTTGTCTTTTTAATTTCGTATGCATGATCCATGTGGAGTCTTTTTTCTAAGCATAGAGTATATAAATTGATTAAAAGTGTTAATTATTTTATTAGTACACCCCTCTCTCGTTTCATTAATTAGGATTCTGTAATTATACAATATCCATATCCATCTTCAAGACATATTAGATCTATAAACGATATGCTGGAAATACGTTCATTCCTTCGAAAAATACATTATCGGTATATTATAATATAATATATCGATAATGTATTTTTCGGATAAGCATTTAATATATAATATAACATGATTATTTTGGGTAACCACCGAGCCAGTAATAACTATGTTGATGTAAAGTAATAAATTATCTTGCCCGTATCGTAAGTAATTATTAATTAGTCATATTTTAGTAATTAATCATTAAATATACTTTTCTATGAGCATTATTGTTTTTTTTAAAAATATTTTTAATAAATAGCCAAGTCGCTTACATTGTTCAGAAGTTGTCCTTGCAATGACACGTACTTTAAGACGTCATTTCGTGCGACTCAATATCCTACGTTGTAATCTCGCTGGTGTTAGTTTCAGGACTTTAAAATAAACCAAATTTCGAATTGTTTTACCACAGTTTTTGTTTGAGATTAATTGTATAATGCCAATTTTAGAGTCAAAATTAATATTCGTCACTTTTTAGTGAAGTTGAAGCATTGATACACGTTCATCATAATCCATGAACCTTGACAGACAGTGGATAGAATATATAGTGAGAAATTCTAGTTGGCATTTATTTAAAGTAAAAAAAGGGAATGTTTTGGTTAAAAAGAAAACAATTTTTTATAGGAAAAAAATGCATCATCAGTGTTCATGTTCCGATAAAAACGCTTATATCATATTCTTTGATAGTATGCATAGTATTCACTGTTATTGTTTTGATGTTGAGGAATCAAACATAAACAAATATGTCCTTCTGTCGACCCTTTTATAGTGAGCTGGGTTTGGGAATCAGCCATAAAAATAAATAAACAAACTGATATCCTCCTATTACTACTCTATGGCGCTACAATCCGGTGACGAGTCTTGGCCTACTCTACCAACTTCTTCCATTCGTCTCTGTTTTGCACAGCCATAATCCAGCTCTTCACTCCCAAGATATTCCTCGCGCCTCTGTCCTCCTCAGCTTCGGTCTCCCCCTTCTTCTCGTGCATTAGAGAGGCTCTGTCAAAACCTACTTAAGAATAGCCTCATCTTCCATTCTGGCCACTTGACCAGCCCATCGCAGTCTTCTAATTTTTAAGGTGTAAAACATCTGCTTCGATGTACATTGAGTAGACTTCGTTGGCCCTCCTTCGCCAGTTTCCATTTAGATAAATTCCACCGAAGATTCTTGTGAGGATTTTTCTTACGAAGACTAGGAGATTATGCTCAATCAGCGTGGTCATTGTCAATGAGCTTGATCATTGTCCATGTATCCAATCCATACAACAAAACTGGGCAGATGGATGTTTTTTGCACAGAAGGAGCTTGGTCTGCTGTGAGGAGAATTCCTTGCGTAGACCAAAATAGCACTTTATTGAGTAACTAATATCCTGTAGTTACTATAATTTAGTAGCTAGTATCCTAGTTTATATATATTTCTTTTGGTTTCATTTAATTTTTAAAATTATTGTCTGTCTGGCTGAAAGGGGATTCTTGCAAGTTTAAAAAAAAAAATTGGGTATTAATCAAGCAAAGCGTTCCTATTGGAATGATAGTATTGTTTTTTGTTTAAAAAAAATAATATTTTATTGAATTGTACAACTGTAATATATACATCTAATACAAGGGCTATATGACTAACTAGATACATGAAAGGACATGTAGAGGCACTACCCACTGTCAGCACTCTAATAACATTTCTATAATATAACGTCCCGAGGCAATCTTCTCTTCAGACGCCTAGGAGGATTGTCCGGGATGGAATTGGATACAAGGATGGAAACTAGTGGGTTTGGATGGGGCTAGAGTTTATTATGGAATGATAGGTATCTGGAATGGGCTAAATCGGTAACATATGGAACGTTAAGGTCTTTATGGATGGTTTTATTTGTGACAAAATAAGGAGCGTTTAGGATTTTGCGAAGGATTTTGGATTGCAAGGATTGAATACGAGAGGAATTTGATGGTTTGGTGGAGCCCCTGGTAGTATTGAAATTATTTTATTAAACATTAGATTTTTTTAAATTTATTTTTTTTTAATTTTTAACTTATGTCATCATTCCCATAAAACTTCATATTCAAAAATGATACGTCTCAAAATATGACTTTATAAAAAAAAAAGTCATCATATCATATCATGGAAATGGAACATCAGGCGTGTTATTCTTGAATTGAAAAGTTTCAATTTTGACTCCAAAATTCCTATTTTCGATTTATGTCGTTCTTTCGAAGGAACGAATATTTTCACCTCCTAAAAACAAAATCGATACTAAATACATGGAGGTTGGTTTAAAAATCATTCTATTACAAAAAAAAAAGGTTTTATTTTTGTTATTTGAATCAATACTCGAATTATAAAATTTCTTATTGAGAGTGGTAATGGTCTTGCTCCATTTATCATCATCATTTTTAAAAATTTTGTATTGGGCTACTGAGGACCACGTCATTTCAAATGTATTTTTTAATATCCGCCATTATTATTATTTATTTATTTATTTATTATTATAAAAGATAGCGATCGTAAAGATGCTAAAAATATCCTATTCCCAGCTGAGACATACCTAGTCGAGTTTACATAAATTATGAAAACAAAATATGTCTTACATAAACAGATGAAGGTGTATGCCTGCTTACGTCAATTGTGTCCTCCATCCCGGTTCGTCCTTGCTTCTTTCTTTGTCTCTCGGATTTAGGAAAGGCATCTCTTTATTCAACCTTATGCCAGATCTAGAACTAGGGGCAAGCTAAATCCTCTGGTTAGATCTAAGGTCCATGTTATGTTAAACGAAATATATATTTAAAAAAAATTAATTTTTTGTCCACATATAAACAAGTATTTGATTTTATATATATAATGAGCATGATGAACTCGGCGTTATTACTTTATTTAAAACCATGCGAATATATGTTTATTAAATTATGCCCCTTAAATAGTATTATAAACTAATTACTATAAATTGATCAATCCTATAAGATGTCCATCAGATCTTAGATTTTTTTCAGGAAATGTAAAATTCTAGTTTGATTGTGTTATTTATTATCTATATTAAAATGTGCTTGTGATTCAGAGTGCATAGTTATTAAAATTAATTAATAATTAAAAATTTCTCGTGTGTTACTTCTTGATGACGTACTGTTCTTGGATAACATCAGATTTTGGATAGATTAGTATTTCTGTTAGATAAATAATTATTTTTTATTCCCTTCGATTATGTTGTGTTTTAACTTCGATTTCGATTCCTTTCTTATAAGTAAACAGAACAGGTAATTATAACTACTGCCTGAGGACCTTTCTAACCGAATATTAAGGTTCCTTCTATGAAATAAATGGTGCACATAAATATATGAACGAATATTTTGCAATTTTGTTTTTTTAATAAAATAAAGTAAACGCAATTCTAGATCAGATATGCTTCATGCCCATACAAGCAGTTTAATCATCTTTAACAGTTTTTGTAAAAATAATGTGGTATGTAAATAATTAACTGGGTGCGATGAATAATACGGTATGTAAAAAAAAAATTGTAGACGCTGTAATAATATATATTTTTTTGCAGTAAAATATAAATTTTACTGATTTAAACAGAAAAGGATATGCGCTATCAGTTATAGCGGCAGGTTAGTTAAGAGAAGGTATAGAGGCTGGGTGAACCGTTAGTTGATGGGCATCCCCGGGTGCAGTTAATGAAGGCTATAGCTCACCGTTGCCTCTGCATCTGTCACAGCTAGTTCCCTTCCATCTGTTGTTCACAAACTGTTCGTCCATAAACACAATCTGATTTATCGCTTCGAAAGGTTAAAACTATTATTCTACGACAAAAAAAGTATGTAGAACGCTTGTTCTGTCAAGGCGATATAGATTTTTTTAGTTTCTTTGATTTTTTTTTTTTTTATAGTTGTCCATATTTTTTTAATGGCGGATGATCAGAGTTTAGTTTCTTGAAATTAGTTAGAAAGAATAGCTTAAAGGAAGTATTAAAGATGTTTCTTTCTCGTTAAGATACTCTGTTTATTTTCTGCTTGGTTATCTATCTAAGTGTGTAAGCAGAGATTGGTGATGATGGTGTCTTCGGGTTCGCTAATCCTTAAATGATTTAGCCTTAAAATAGACAAATTATTTTTAATTTTTTTTTAAATTGGTTACTCTGTTCGAGTTCGATCACGCTCAGGAGATATTTATTCATGAGCTTTGAGCTCTATGTTTCAGAACTAAATACTTGAATGACATTCATAAGGAAAAAAGCTCTTAGATCGCTAACATAACTCAAGTTTTAATTTCATTTGTTTGCGGAAGTAGTTCGAACTTCGTGCATTAATTATTGGAGATGAACATTGTTAGTTTCTAATCTGCTTTCCAGCCCCTGGAATAATTGTGTCTGGATCCGGTCTTTGTTGTATTAGGCCTTTAAAGTTTCGTGATGCATGTGTTTTAAATATTTTATTATTTGAATAAGCCTAATTGGGTTAAAAAACAACTAATAATAATAAGATAAAAATAAATAAGCCAAGCGGCTTACTAAAAAGCATTTTTTGTTTTATTTTAAGATAGATTGGATTAGGCTTGGGTAGTGGTATTGACTTTTGTTTATCATACTAACTATTTTGAAGTTTGAAAAGTTTAAAAAATAATTTGTATGTCACTTAATTGATTCAATTGATGAATTTCTACTAGTTTAAAGATAAGTGAGTGAGTGAGCTTTATGAGAATTTTATGTTTGATTTATTTTTTTATGAGTCGTAAAGTGTATCTATAATTTTCTTTTCAACTTGACCTAGTGTACATATATAAGTATTAAAAATTTCATAAAAACTTGTGATCCTTAATTTTGTTATGTGAGGATATTAACCACGAAAACAAATTACAAATAAAAGAACGCATGATTCAGAGTGTCCAATAAGTTCATAATTATTATTGGGTTAGAAGTTATTTTCTCTGTAAGAACTCTTTAAATATTATAAATTAATAGAACTCTAATATTTTATAACCTTTTTAGGAAGAAAAGAAATTATGAATACTCTCTTAACAAATGCTGAAATTTAAATTCCAAGACCAAAATTAGGTGTTCAGATAAAAAAAAAGAAAGAAAGTCGGTTATTGACTAATATTTCTAGGATATTAATAAATATTTTTATAAAGGGTTTATAAACTCAATTTCTTTTTGACTCTGTTTTTGAGATTTTTTAAAGAATATATTTTTATGTAAAAAATATCTTATGAAATGGTGGGAGAAGTGAAATCCTGCAATTGTTATTATTTCTTTCGCAATAATTTTTTTAAATTTTTAATAAACATAGATTGTTTTCATTTTTCGGGTATTTTCTTCCTTTTCTCATGCATTTAAACTAATATGTGTTAACTTTCGAAATTTCATCTTCCCCACACGGTGTCATTTCATAAAGTGCACCTAACTTCCATCTTTTTTTTTAAAAGGTATATATCTGCAGCCCCTGTGAATAAGTAGTCAAATCTAACTTTCTCCTAATTGAGTTTCTTGTACTTAAGTAAGTGGAATCGAGTTATTTTCATAGTGAATAGGAGGCTCAATAAGGCATTGGCTTGAAAAATAGTTATTGCTTATATTAAAACTCCAATTCCAGCCAAAAACTACGAGAATGATACTATTTCGGTTATCTGAAAGCAGTTAACTCTATCAGGACAAAATCCAGCTTAACCGCTTAATCCCCGGGGCTGTAGGTATAAAAAAAGAAATAAACGTTCTAATGGTGATAGACTAGTTAGTTTTCTCTACGATGTATACATACAAATAAAACTATAGCATAACTTCAATAAAATTTAAATTTTAAATAAAACATGTTATGTTACGAGGTATACGATGGAACCTGGCTGTAATTTTCCGTTTTTGACCCTAAACGCCTCATAAATCCATAAATGCACACGTATGAATTCTCGATAAGTATGATTAAATTTGATAGCAAACCTCTGAAAGTTTCCAACTATGTAACCAAAGGATCTATTGAAAGCTCCATGAATTGTTAACTGTCAATATAACTTCACCTTGAATGTAGTGTCATTGACGTAACCTTTGACTAATTAATATGTGTATAGACATTGTAAAGTCCCTTATCAGTTCCACAAGGTAACCTCCAACTTTATATCCGTTATCTTAACTGTGAACATTGATTGAACAGGAAAAAATGAAGATGTTCGGTAAACTTATTTGGAATGGGTTTAATCAAAACTTCAACAATGTTAGAATCGGCAATTATTTTCTGAAAAAATTCGTTGTTCGCTGCGGTTTAAAATAATAAAGTAATGTGATAGGCGAATCAAAATTTTGGAATCTCAGAAGTTACTTGAGTTTGGGCGGATATTTATATTTATTAATATTCCTACAGATATTAATCAATGGCCGACTTTTTTTTTATCTTAACACCAAATTTTGGTCTAGGAATTTAAATTTAACCATTATTAAAGAGAGTATTCATATTTGTTTTCTTCCTATAAAGGTTACAGGATTATTAGAGTTCTATTGATCCATAATATTTAAAGAGTTCTTACAGAGAAGATAACTTCTAGCCCAATAATAATTACTAACTCATTGTACACTCCAAATCTTGCATGTGTTCTCTTATTTTGAATTTATTTTTATGTTTAATATCCTCGCATAACAAAATGAAGGACCATATATTTTTATGAATTTTTAAAAATTATATATGTACACTTGGTCCAGTTGAAAAGAAAATTATAGATACTCTTTGCGACTCATAAAAAAATAAATCAAACATAAAATGCTCATAAAGCTCACTCACTCGCTTATCTTTAAACTATTAAAAATTCATCAATTGAATCAATTAAGTGACATAAAAATTATTTTTTAAACTTTTTAAATTCCAAGATAGTTGTATGATAAACAAAAGTCAATACCACCCAAGCCTAATCCAATCTGTCTTAAAATATAAAACAAAAAAGGCTTTTTAGTAAGCCGCATATTTCTTGGCTTATTTTTTAAAAATAATATTAGTTCTTTTTTTAAGCCAATCAGGCTTATTCCAAATAATGGTTTTGGCGATGCCAGTGTTTAGGATCTCAAGGGGAGAGGTTTGTATGAAGCTTGATCATTAGGATTTGCGCATGGTTAGCTGAAGCCGTGAAAACTTTACAATGAAATACAATATCGTCGTTGATAGAAGCCTGTTAAGTAGTGTTCGAAGTAAACTCGATTAAGATGAATTATATGTTTAGTATTAGAAAATGCGACAAATTTCATCTAGAATCAAGGTTGGTGATATTTAAATGGGAGGGGGGGTAACCATTTAAAGTTTTGTGTTAAATAAAAAAGCGAAATTCAGGAGGAAATAAAGGCAATGACATAAGTTCGCTCAAGGCTTTTGTTCCAAAAATTTTAAAATTAGGTTAATTTTTAAAATAAAGTTAATAAAACTATTATTCTTCCAACTCTTCTGTATTGTAGCAAACGTTGAACGTCGTAAGGTCTTCGGAAATAAGGAATCGCTATGTAATATTCGGTGGACTGGAAAATAGTCCATATTAGGGAAAATACGAGTAAATTAGAGGATTTTGGAGGTTACGCAAAGCGGAATAGCTGAACGTCCACCATGTCAGTATAATTGAAGAGAATGGCGATGTTTGAGATAAGCTTGTTATATTTTCGGAACTCCTAGGAAACGAATCATGATAATTTAAGTGAATGGTAAACCTGCGAAGGATAGAAAGTGCCCTCCCAGACAGTTTATTGTGTACTATGGAGAATCCATTCTAGTACGTACTTATAGGCAAATCACATGACCATAGTTGACAAAGTAACAGAAAGAACATGAGTGAAACTATTGTTTTTATATTTTAATAAACCTTTGAAATCTTTTTGTAGATTATTGTAGATTATTTCTAAGTTATTGTTGATTTGTTTCCTGCCTGCCCGTTGTGCCCCCCGCCTGCTATTACTGCTTGGTATTAGGGAAGAAGGAAAGAAGAAAGGAAAAATATAGGTCAAGAATAGAGTTTAAGAAGAGCTGAAAAATAGGGAGCAAGAGTGGAAGTTAAGTAATAGAAAAAAAGCTGAGGGTGGTCATTAAGCGAAACGACAAGTGGCAAATTTTTCTCTTGACAGGAAGATATAAAAACTTTCGAAAAAGACTTCTCACAGAGATAGGCCGTTTTCCGATTATTAATGAATATTACTTTTATGATAAACAAGAAGTGTGGACAGGGTGTAATTACTAATTACCTATAAGTGGGAGGACCATGAGCGGGCTGGGTGGGGGCTTATCTGCGCACGATACTTGCCATGTGGCATGCAATATCTGTCCAGTCGGGCCCCCCTTCTCTTCACTTCAGTTAATGCCTAAGTTTTCATTTATGTACTTTTATCCCAAGCAACTTTATCACGAACTTCATAAAACTTTGTAAATTTATTATCTTCGTGTCATAATATAAACATTCGTGTATTTGTCAATATTTAAAAATAGTTAAAAAGTTTTATTCACCTTGAATAATATTAGTTGACTTGTAAATGAGGTAGGTCCGGGTGGAGATAAAAAAAAATTCTCTTAAATACCGAGAACTGTTTATTGGAAGGCCAAAGTTTCGATCGACAGGCATATCTTCTTCAGAGCTTGTTATGTAGGTAACTAGAATCATCTTTAATAATAAAAGTAATATGACGTTGAATTGATTAATATGACTATATATATATATATATATATATATATATATATATATATATAAAACTAGGGAAGAAATGGTTCGGGTATAGGTAAAAGAATTAATTCTGAGACTGGTTAGTTAGCCTCAACACCTGACTCCATTGTGAGCCCTGAAGAAGACCTCCAATGTGGGTCGAAACCTCGGCTGTCCAATAAACTGTTCTCCCTATTTAAGAGAATTTTTTTACCTCCTACCGCACCATTTTTTTCCTCATTTTTTATTCAACTTTAACATTATTCTATTGGTATTCCCTTATCTTCTTGTCTATATTTTATTTGCTACATTTAGCATTCTTTTTAAGAGATTAGTTAACATTTTTTGGATACCATACGTTTATTTTCACCCATATGATTATTCAAATACGTTCTCAAGCCCGAATTTTTCTTTTATCATTCAAATAATTCTATGGATAAATTTTATTTTATTTTAATCAAATAAATAAACAAAATGCCCTATGGACCTTTTATTTTATTTTTTAAAACCTCTGAATAAAGACTGATCTTTTTTATGCCTTATCTCTGAGCCCTCTGTTGTACGGATTTTTTGATAACGAAAAAAAGTTTGTATATTTTTTTTAATGCATCGAATGAAAAGTAGTTCGATCGAATTTCTTTGTATTTTATTTGTTAAAGTTATATTGTTATTAATTAATATATATTTTTTTAATGAGCGGAGCTTTAAGTATACATCGTGGCGTTAGCTACCCATTTATACCAAAATAAAGGCATATTAAAAAATATCGAAGTTTTTAACTGTTAGAAAGTGAATAATGAATTTTCATTAATAACAAACATGTTCAAGAGAATAAAATTAAACTGAAAATATGAAACACAATACGATGAATATAAACACAACCAGCTAATAATAACGATAATCTATTAAGACCTTAACATTTAAAAATTGTTGGTTTCAATTTTGTAGTTAGTAACATGAACACCAAGTTTTTTTTGTTTACCCAATATTTCTCAAAACAATGCATAATTATAATATCATATTATATTATGTATATGAATATTACACTATACCAAAATTAAGAAGTATATGAATAATATGAATGTATTGTTTTCTTCTTAAATTCCGATATAGGAATATTTTTTTCAATTTGTATATCCCGTATGAAAAGAAAGGAGTCAAATACAATAATTTTCTTGTTAAGTTATTGCCCTTACGTGCAGTTATTGCTAATCATTTGCTGTTATGCCGTGAACTGTTTAGTCCTTGCTAAAACTAAAGAGATGCATTCAATCTTTTTTTTTTTTGCTGAGCAAGGAGTATTGACTTTTAAACAATAGGTTTAATTAAGAGTTAATTAGGAGAGTTGGAACCGTTCGTTTATTTCTATCAAGTTACTTTATAAATAAGTATTTTGCTAAATGATTCATCGTGGCCCTATATTTTTATTTTTAGACAGGTATACATATTTGTATTTTTTATTTTTTATTAATTGTTATAATTTTTCAATATTTTTATTTGAAAAAAAAAATATTTATATGTTGAAACGTCGGGTTACCAATAAACAGTTCTCCCCATATTAGAGAATTCCCGGACCATTTTCTTCCTTGTAAATATTTATAGCTTATTTATTTTCTATTGAATTAGTGTTTTCGTAACAGAGTTAACTGTTGATGTGATCGAGAACCGCGAAAAATGCGCAGATCTTCTACATTTCCATGGTTTCACACAAACCCTACAACATTATACCTAGCTTAGAGCAACTGTTTACTTATAGATTACTATTTTTTATTGTTTACGACTTTGCATCACTAATTATCTATACATTATTTTCTGTTATCTTAAAAATATGTTGAATATTATTAGTCAATTAATGTCAAATTAATGTAAACACATTCCTCCGCATAAATGAAAAGTAGACCAGGAAGAAGCCAAATAATTATGCTCTTAAGTAGAGATAATTTAAGGATAATTAATTCTTTTACCTCTACCTGAACCATTTTCTTCCCCATTTATGTTAAGTCATATTAATCAATTTATGGTGTTATTACTAATATTATTTAAGATGATACTTATGACCTACATGACAAGCCTCGAAGAAGACTTGCAATGTCGGTGAAAACGTCGGCTTCCAATAAATGTTTCTAATAAATTGACGTTTCGACCCACACTGTACGTATAATTTTGGCCTTGTAATTTATTTCATAACTATGATATTTGTTACATAAATAGCTTATCACTATTTAAAAAAATAATTCTTCGATTACCGCTCGGATCATTTTTTTCCCCATTAAAAAGAATAATATCCTATTTCTGAAACAATATTAGTCGATTTGTATGCGATGGAAGTAATTTTGAATTAAAGATAAAACTGTCTACAAAGGAATGAGACCGTTTTCTTCAAACTGCTTCAGTAAGTCTGGGAGGAAAATGGAACAGAAGAACCGATCTTAGAATGAATTATAAAATAAGGATATCCAATCGTATTGGGCCTTAAGATGTAAGGTACATCCTCACCGATTTCAAAGAAAGGACTTCAAAAAACTTGTAAATAAATCTGTGCGAGGTCCCATGGGATTGGCTTTCCAGGAAAGCCCGGATCTGGGCAGAGCAACATCAACATTGGAACGGCTTCCGAATCCTCTTAGTCTTTGAAGTTGGAACTCCTTTTTCTTCTTTAACCCTTATAGCTCTGAGCTAAGTCTTAATGCATTATTAAACATTTCTCTGAACAGATTTTCTTACATTATTACTCCATAAGGTTAAATTTGTAGTAAATAATTGAATCTCGGACGGTTTTTTTCCTATGGCGAATACTTGATTAACCCTGATTCAGAATAGGAAAACTACATATGTTCACAACAGCCCGTCTGGAAAAAAGAAGACATGAACTTTACAGTACTTAATAAATAAAACAGTAAATAATTTAAAATTGTATTTTCAAAAAGTAATGCTGAAAGAACAGAATAAACTAACAATAAGAAGCCACAGAAGACAGGAATGAAGTTGCATTATATGGTCTAATGTGGCAGTAAAATTTCAAAATATATATATATGTGTGTGTGTGTGAGTGTGTAATTCTGTATTCTACATATGATGAGTAATCACAGTTTAAACATCCCAATGTCTGAATATGTAATAAACAAAACAACAATTCGGTAACAAATAACAAAAATTAATACAAAAATACAATTAGAAAAAATAATAATACCTGAATTTATGATGCTTCATTAGAATATCAGAACGAAATGAAGTGAAGATTATAAAAAAAAAAAAATAAAAGACTAAATATGATAAAACTTTTACTTAACTATTAGGTGTAGGTTACACAAAACATTATTACTCCTATGCTCATAAACTATTTTACATATATATATACATATATACATATATATATTTTTATAATGAAATATATTTATATATAGAATTAATTAAGGGCGGCATGTGATGTAGGCTACTATGTCCAGGATCGCGGGATCGTAGCCTGGCAGGTGGCCGTAGGAATTTTTAAAATGGAGTAAAAAATCATTGGTTAAGCCGTCCTTCTGAGTGCCGAGCCTATACGGTGTCTGAGGTATTCTTTGATGATCCATATCCTGATTAAAAAAATGGTCACCTGTGTTGTAGTGGTTAGCATAACGAACTACTAAGCCCAAGATCGCGGGTTCGTGGCCCGGCAGGGGTGGCCCTAGGATTTTTTTTGAGGGAGTAAAAAATCCTTAGTTACGCGGTCCTTCGGAAGGGACGTTAAAAGGGGGTCCCGAGCCTGTACCATGTCAGGTACTCGTTAAAAACCCCTATCCTAATTAAACCAGGGTTGGCAAAATTTAGAGCTCCCATCGTCCGATTAGCCATATCAGCAAAAAGTGACGTTAAATGAACAACTAACTCCTAATTAAATCTTGATGGGGAAAGTTAAGGGATTCCTCGGTAGCATCGTCCAATTAGCCATAGCTACATAAAGTGGCATTAAATGAACAAACAAACAAATTAATTATATCTTGATAAAATTTTAAAGATTTAATTCATTTCGATAATCCCACTTCGTCTATACCGTTCCAGAATACTTGCTGCTCATCACTGATAAGATAGAAAAAATATCGAATGGGGGGATAAACATGAAACCTAATGTTAACGACAAAATGTTTCATTCATTATCAGTAAATATTTATCAACTATTTCAAATGAGATTAGTGCTTCAAATATCTCGCTGTTAATTAATTACTCATTCACGTTTAGGAAATTCAGGAATCCGAAAAGTTTTATAGATCCCGCATAGTTTATCTCATCAACCTGGTCTTCTAATCATATTACCCTAAAACAATTCCAAGCTTTTATGAGCTCACAGGGTGCAACGGAGATATCTACGTTTACGAATAAGAAGGAATGTATATAAATATAAAATGATGTTCATAAATTTATTAATCAGTAAGATTAATAGTAATAATAATAATGAAATAATTAAAACCAAAATAATCGATTCCGACATTCCAATCGCTGATTAGAGTTAGGCCTCCATTCAATGATTACAGTTCATACTCAAATCCGCATATAACTACTTACCTTCATCATTTCTTTAAAATTCGTTACTTCGAGGCGCTTGAGAAAACAGAAAATTATCTCCTATTAGTTTTCCTATCGAGGAAAATTATTAACAATATTTAAACGTATACATAATTATTTCATCTATATTGCCGCAATTATCCTGTTGTTTAGTCAATAACTTTGAAATGTATTACTGTCGAATTTTTTTCATCATTTATTTTAGCAAATTAATACTTTAAATGCATTTCCCTATTCCCGAATAATTAAGTAATTTATTAATTATTAGGTAATTAAAAAAAATATTTCTTATGTTAACATTATAAACCCTAAACGTTCTTTATTATTATTATTATTATTACATATTAAGCATTGCTTCTAATTAAATAAAATAAAATCATTATGTTTTAATTTCAGGTCCATGAAACATTCTTGGTACTCCCATAAACTAAAGGTATGTTGATGTTTATATTTATTATATTTGTACTATAATTACTTTCTTAGTCGTATATTTAGTACAAAACAACATAAGCGCTGTCTCAACCAAGCAAATAATAATTGGGACTAACTGTAAAGCAGACTTCCTTCACGATTCCATTTAAACCTAGAATTTTGGAATGACGGTTGAAAAAATCGTTATCAAAAATAATTGTGATTCCACCATTATATAATGTGACGAAAAACACTACTCGTTGTCAATATATATATATATATATAAATGGCTGCCTAAAATCAGGTATATATACCTTTTCCTTTATCGTACGAGATGTTTCCGATGTGCAATACATTTATAAGCCTGCTATGTTGAGCGGGTAGTGTATTGCCGAGTTTTCTGTTTTAAACTAGATACAAAAAAGTGTACGAAATAGTGTTGCAAATACTTCAAAAATGAATTTTCTCTGATAAAAAATTCAAATAATCCATATAGAGAAAAAAACAAAAAGTATTCAATATAAATATTATACAAACAATTTTCAAGTGATTTGTATAATTATACAATGAAGATTGATCCGCCACTGGGTGTACAAAGGGAATCTCCCTCTAGTTCTTTTAGACCCTTTGAGTCATCATTTCATCCTTTGTTGCAAATTACATCATAAAGAGTCATTAATTTCCAAAAATGTCTTTCTCCGAACCGTGTCGGTGAAAATCCCATTTGTGGAAGAAGATTCCAGGCATGTCAGCTTTTCATCGACGGGACCATCAGACCGTTGTGGCCAGCTAGTTTGGCGGATTACAATATCGCAGATTACGATTTACCTGGCAATTCTGATCCGGGTTGTCTATGGCAGCAGTTTTCGCCAGTGCGACTAAGCGTAAAAAATACCTCTTCGAAAAATATATGATCCTGTGGGTGAAATCGAATCAGGAATTGGAAAATCCATAACTCCGGGCTGGCATTTTAATCTCTGCTAACCAAAGGAGAAAGAGGCAATTTAAGTGATTAGGATGAGTTAGGCTATCTAGGAAGGTTGTAACAATAATTTTAAAAAAAGATTTAGTGAACATGAATGTTCTAGGCCGATACCACCAATCACTGTCTACACACCTCCGATCTCCGACCAACATATCATGAATCTGAATCCGCTACAAGTAATAGCGCAATTATGGGCGTCCATACACAATTTTATCGTGAATTTTGTATTTTTAAAAATAATAAGTTTTCTTCATATTTGATAAAAAGGAGGAAGGTTCCTAAAACCTCGTGGACCGTAAAGCTAGTATTATATCGGATCGATCATTAGATTTATGTTGATTACAAGAGAAGGCATGTGATTTCGTTAACAACCAGATCTAGATTGGTATCTAGACATATCCATTTTTTAATTGATATCGATGAAATTAGTGAATCTAGTTGGTACATGGCCTGAGCAAGTATAATTCAATCGCTAATTATTTGTCGGAGAAGTTCGAGCTTTAAAGTGATACCCTGGAATGTTTAATTTAGTGCTTGTGTACATCAAAAAGGTTTGAATCTGTATGTTATTAGTGACAGTCTGCTGTTCTTGGTATCGGTTTGCGGTACTACTGAGTTAAAGTGCAGAAACTATAAAACTAAGTACTTAGACATTCATAAATCCTTTTCAGTAGTTAATTCAAAATGTGGTTTGTAAAAGAAATTGTGGTGATTTTGTATGTACAAATATGGATATGTTTGAGCACAAAAACTAATCTGGCTGGGAAAGTTCTGAGCTGTAGACCGAGGCGGAGGTGAGAGGATTGATAGAACGAATTTTAAATGGGATATTAATCTTTGGATTCGTAAAAAGAGATTGGTCCCATCGGCATCGAACCTTCCGATTCTATAAACCTTATATTATAATTATAAAAGTGAAAACAATTTAACATAAATAAACTTTTTTTTATGTTTGATAACTTAAATTGGCATTTTTCATAATTTCCTTTATTTAATTTGTATCATTTGTGTACCTGATACAACGATATAGAAACTGCTAACCTGCTAGCCTAAATAGACTGCTGCATTAACCTTTGGAGCGGTTCGCTGACTTATCATAAGCCTATCGCGGTTTCTATTAATGAATCGCCGTTTTTCTTCCAAGAAAGGTCAGAGCTATCTCAGGCCGACCTTTCAAATGAGCCAGCTACTACGTTTTCGGATAATGTAATCTCGCTAAAAGACTTCAAAGCTGTCTCGGATGTATTTTTCATCAGAGTTTCTCATTATCCGAGAGCCTCTAATCCAAGATGACTCAGGCATAATTGAATGATATGGCTTCAAATGTAACTTGTTTTAATTATAACGTTTAAGGATAGTTACATATGTTAAATCTTTGACGTACTCACTTCGCGCCATGATTCATTACCGGCGTTCATGTATGTTATTGTATTTAGTTTTATATCTATCGGGCCCCCACCAGACAGTGCAGTCTTATTCGCGAACTCTAACAAGGGCGTTTTGTTTATTTATTTGACGTTACTTAATATATCTATGGTTGGTTAATCGGACAATGCTACGGTTGGAGTCCTAAATTTTGCCTATCCAATGTAATAAAGTTCGGGATCTCGTTCTGGAGTGCCATTTTACATCCGGTACGAATAACGGCCTTAAAAATCTTTAGGGAACCTGCCGGGCTTCGAACCCGCGATGGCTGGCGTTAAACCTTTAACCACCTGGTTATGCTAACCACTACTCCTCAGACCACCTTTCGTGGTACTCTTCTACCACCTCACCCAAATTGATAACGTTTTGGTGCATATCTATCACCTTTTCTAATCTAGCATTACTTAATTAAATAGTACAGTTAAAAGCTCAATATGATGATATTATTAATAAATGAAATCCAAAAGGAAATAAATGATAATGACAGAAAATGTTTGTGAAATTATTCAGCTCCAGTTTTCTTTCAAGAATCTTAAAAAGATGACATTGCCACATTAGCATCTCTCTACTTAACTGTATGAGTGTGAAAGCATTCTTGATCACCAACTTTGGATAATGAACAAATGCTTTGGGTCTTCGAAAATAAAATATCATATGCTATATTCGGTCTGTGAAAGAATGAAACATCCTTTAGGAATTTCGGAGCATCTACTGCGTTAATATTATATTATAGGTATATATAGCAAATTTTGTTTAGGTTATTTACTAATAATAACTCTTTCTTATCTTACTACCTCTTAATAACCTCTCAATTAAACACTAATCTGTGCGGAGGTTGAATCGGAGAAGATATGTCTATTTATAAATTTAGCTCTCTTCCTTCTAATATACGTCATGCTTCCTCCCTAACCTCATTGCAATCCTTTTTTTTTTTCAATACTTTCCGATATTTCATACAGATGCTCTATAGTACTGAAATTTCAGAAGCTATTAATACTCGTATTTCAATCTTTAATCTTTAAAATTAAAAAAATATAAAATATATCTGTGAGGATGAAAAAATACTTGGCGGATTCAGAGAATATGCATTAATGATTGATCCGAAATGCCCCTAAGCTGGGGTGAAACTATGTTAAAAAATGTTATTGTTTTTAATCTTTATTGTAAGTTTTCATAACTTTATTACTATTCGTTATCGACAAACGTATCAATTCATCGCCAGATACGAGGTGACTCACTAAAAAGATAATATCATCTTATGATGATTGTGCAGCCGACCAGTTCCCGGAGCATAGACCTTATAAATCACGGAAATTGGGAAAAGTTGAAGCTTTTTTATCAGGCAGCTGTCACGCTGTGGAAAAAAAAAATGTATATTCGCTAGTTTCCCAACGGCTCTTCGATTTGGGTGAATCGAGTTCCAAGTAGTATACTTTTAAGGGAAACATTATTATTTTCTTTATTATAGTTTTTCAATTAAATCCAAAGGCAATTACTAATAATATTAGAACCTGTACAACCTTTGGCGGATTTTCACATTATAGTTATCCTTCTTCCTAATATATTAAATTTATTAAACATCAACAGTTATCCGTCAATTTATCCACTAGTAGTAAATTACCAATATACACACTTGAATACTTGAATTGGTTATTTCAAAAATTTAACATAATTATAAACCATAAACTCAACGCGTTGCCTCCTATAAATGCTAATTTAAAATCGTTTATCGCAGATAATTGGCATCACGATATAAATATTTACACAGACGGATCCAAAACAAATGATAATACAGGCTCGGCAAAGTTCATCCCAATGTATATATATTCCGCCCAATATAAGTTACCTTTTTTTTTTTTTTTTTTTTTTTTATTATTTATTTATTGATATTTACAACTATATTACAATAATATAACAAGTAAATTGGCTGAGTGATACATAATGATATGATATAATGACATGTAGAGAAACTACCCATTGGTAGTACTCAAATCGCATGTTCAACTAAGAAGGTCACGTGGCCATCTTCTTCTCAGACGCCTCGGAGGATTATCGGGAATTGAAGAGGAAGCTAAGTTTGAAACTAGAGGGTTTGAGTGGAAATGAAGTTTGTTATGAAAGGATAGATACCGGGTTCGGGCCAAATCAGCAACAAATGGGACATTAAGGTCGTTATGGATGACTATATTCTTAACAAAATAAGGAGCGTTGAGGATTTTACGAAGGATTTTGGATTGTAGGGATTGGATACGAGAAGAATTTGATGGCTTTGTGGAGCCCCAAAGCTCTACTCCGTAAGTCCAAATAGGTCGTATGATGGTCATGTAGATGAGTCTTTTGTAATTAACTGGGAGCTTAGAGCGTTTGTCTAGTAAGTGTTGAAGTAGCCTGAAACGTCGAGCGGTTTCTTGTCTTTTCAGTCTTGTATGAGGATTCCAGGTTAATCGTTTGTCGAGATGCAACCCTAAGTATCGGATCTGTTCTACAGGCACAAGTGGGATATTATTAAAGGATACTGAAGGGCAGGAAGTCATTGGTTTACGACGGAAGGTAAAAGTGATTTGATGGGATTTTTGAGAATTTATTTTAATTCTCCAGTTCTGGCACCATTCTTCAAGATCAGTGATATGGGATTGGAGGCTTTGGGATACAATAACTGGATTGGTATTGACTGATAATACACATGTATCATCAGCATATGTGGTAAGGATAGTATTAGGATGAGTTGGGATGTCAGCTGTATAAACTGTATAAAGGATTGGGCCAAGGATACTACCTTGAGTATAAGTTACCTAACAGTACATCTATTTACAACGCTGAATTGTATGTGAATATTAGAAGCGCTTGAGTTTATAAGGAGATCGGACGAAAATAGATTTATAATATTAACAGAAAGTAAGAGCTCATTATTAGCAATTAACAACAATAGCAATATGAAAATAAATAACAGCTTAGTGAACGTAACGTAAAGAACATTTTTATGCAATAAAACAAAAAAAATAAATATTATTTATATGGATCAAGGCTCATATGGGAGTACCTGAAAATGATGAGCTAGACGGTCTCGCAAAATTACCGCGCTTTTCTCACATCAAACTTCCATATACAGATTATTTCCCGGAGATTGATAAATGCATGGTTAATAAGTTGGCCCAGCACTATCAAGAGTTTTTCACAGGCAGAACTTGTAAATCTATTGTTCCGCAAATTTTAAATAAGCCGTGGCTCTCTGATTTGAACCTTACAAAGAATATAATTAAAAATGTTGTCAGACTTAGAGAGCTAATCACGGTCTATGCAATGTTTATCTGCAGCGCATAGGGATCAAAAAGTCTTCAGAATGTGGCAGATGTGGGCAAAGAGAAATCCTCCAGCATATTATTATAAAATTCCCGGCATACAGGTGCAAAAGAGAAAAATATTTAAATTTCTTAAAACCATTATACAACAATGAAACCCATTATAAGCAATTGCTATCATCAAACAAGCCAGAGGAAATCACAGAATACGTTCAATAAATAAATATATATAGTATAGTATACAAAAGTGATCATAGTTAATAAATTCATAATTGGCCGTATGGGAAATTCCAATGCCAAAAAAAACTATATTAGAACTATAAACCAGGTAATGGAAGCATGTTTATACGTTATATAAGCAATACATTATTATCGATAAAATTGACATAAGCATTGATACAATTTACTAAATATATAATTATCTTACCCTATTCGTAAACAACCATTCAGTTTACTAATTAAGCTATAACAATTTTCAGAGAGTATTATTGTTTTTTAAAAAATAATTTTACAAATATTTAAAAATATTTTTAGTATAAAGTCAGCACACTTTAATACTACGACTGAGGTCAGAGAACTCTGACCCAATGAAATTTTTTAGACACATGATATATCTTGTCATCCGTTACTTGATTGACATTAGTTTGTAAATCTCTCAGTTTTTTATAACTTTTATTTAAGCCCCAATAGGGATTTTAGGATCGAAACAAGTTTACGTCACTTCTCTGCGAGCTCCTAGTCCATTGATGCAATTACATCAAAATACATCTATATTGAAAGCTAGAAAATAAATAGATAATTATATATAGTATGTTCTAATTGTCATTTATTTAAAGTTTAAAAAGAATCTTAAAGGGGAATGATATTGTTTAATATTATGATTTAGTTAAACGAAATTCTGTTTCTATTTGCTAGAACCTAAACCAGACCTACAGCTTCTGTGGGTGAACAGATGGAGAACAGCTACAGAGGATCGCTTTGAGTGGAGGAGAATCATTGAGGAGGCCAGGGTCCATCATATCCCTTAGAGCCGGATATTCCTTAGAGATTGGTAGATATTCAGCAAACATGTAGAAAGCTGAATTCATGAATCACTGTTATTGTTTTTATGATAAACCAATCAAATATGAGGTAGCAGCTGCAAATTGATTACTGAGTTGCTGTGTTAAAGGTCTCTGGTTTGAATCCGGCTCAGGTAGGTAAATTATTTGACCTGTTAACAGGTATAGATGAACGCAGAAGGATCTACAGATCCTCTCGGGGTTCTCTCAGCTTCTGTAAGGGTATATACAAACTTGCTGTTTGTCCATCTACAATGGACCCTATTCCGTTCATGGGCTATATATATATATATATATATATATATATATGGGTTTTTTTAAAGATCAAAAAACATAAATTTTAACAACTGTGAAATAGTGACATTACTAAAAACATGTAAAGAATTACCTTCTTAAAAAGTACATTCAAATAAGAATGTTTCAATGCTACTTTCCTTTCAGGATTTAATAATTTTAAGTTGGCGACTTTGGATACATACAAGTGGGTTTGATTACGAATTGGATATGCCTTGAAAGATTTGGACCAAACAGGGAACAGATGGAACATTAAGGTCATTACGGATGATTTTATTCGTGACAGAGCGTAGAGCTACTGTTTACCATACAAAGGATTTCGGATTGCAGGTATTGAATACGATAGGAAATTCGACAGCTTAGTGGAACTACAATCTACAAAGCTCAACTCAATACAAAGTCCAAATAGGCATTGCTGTGGTTCTGCAAATGAGCCCTTTGTAATTAACTAAGCTTCGAGCGTTTGTATAGTAAATATTCAAGTTAAACATTTAAACATTAAAGATAATAAGTACGAAAAGTGTCTCTCTATTTAGTTTAGAGATCTATCCTTACTTAGTATTTAGTTAATGCCAAACGAAATTCTATTTCTATTGTAAACAGATTTACTTTATTAAAAAAATGCATATTCTCAGTTTATGCCTCGATGAATGACAGCTTTTGTCATATAGTAACAAGTCCTGCGTCATAGTTTCCATGATAAGGAAGTCAAACATAAATAAGTTCTGCCGCTTATGACGATGTAGGGATGGAATTTAGTGATTCATCAAAATTAAATAAACTAATAAATGCTGTATTTTATTTATATTAATCCACGGTGAAGTTTAATTTTTTAGAAGTCTTATTTTTTTGTGGGAGAGGGAGTGGCTCAGTGGTAGAGTACTGAGTTGCCATGTCGGGAATCCTGGTTCAATTCCCGCTGCAGGCCATGATTTTTATTTAGTCTGTTTGCAGCGTGAGATGGATCATATAGGATCTAGGACCCTCTTGGGGCCCACCCAGCCTCTATAAAATATTATAAAAATAGGGTACGCAAAACAAGGAGGGGGGAATCTGGCGGTCGAGCGTGGCCTAGGACAAGTCACCTCCTTGTAGAACCGTTGTCCATGAAAATGTACAGTCTCTACCATGTACTGAACCCCAGACCCTTCATAGGTTGTAGTGGTACAGGTTTTTTTTTTTTAGAGTAAAAAAACCACAAGGCCTGCCCGGAAAGATTGTTCGTTCTCTCGTAAACAGTTGGTTTTAGGAAGTTGACGCCTGGATACACATTTGCTGAACGCAGCTAGTCAGGTTTTCGATTATTCCATAACGTTTTTTCAAAAATTCCGTTCCTTTGTTTCTTAATCCGTTTCGTCAAAGCTATTTGAATTTTGGATATGACTGATCTGTATCTGGAGATGGAGAGAAAGTGCAAGGGACGGGAATTACTGGCTTAAAGTCCTTGAGGAGGCCCAGGTCCTTGTAGGACCGTAGCACCCATCATTTAGTGAGTAAGATCTGTATCTGGAAAGCTTTTTACTTTACGCTTATTTCCTCCTATATAGGTTATTATTAATAATAATAGTTATCTCCACTCATTAAAAGTCCCAGTTGTACCAGTTCGTGTTCCTTTATAGTAATATCTACATTTTCACTAACTCCTTCCTCAACCTCAGCATAACGGTATCCTTTATAACTCTTATTTTGTCCATCCTACTTATTTTGTGAGAAAACCCATATTAAACGCATGTAGTCTTTTGTATCTTTGTTTCCTTTAGATTCCAGCATTCCACCACGAAAAAGCACTAAGGTCTCTGCTGGGAAAATACTCTCTTCATCTTACTAAAGGTAGCTCTAACCTGTTCTATTCGTATGCTGATTTCTTCCGAACAGTTATTCCTTTGTTTTATCACAATGGGAAACTACTAATATTTATCTTGTAAATTATCTATTTGATAATTATCTAATAATTAATGCCATTAAGTACATTTAAATGTCACTCACCTCCGCTATTCACCCACAACTGACGGTGAATAAAGTAGCACTTTTCACAAGACTTCCGTGAGAATCGGGGCAGGCCGTCGGGGAATAATGAAGTCGGAATAAAAGAGTAGTTTCTTCACTCAGTTTCTCTTTCTCATTAAGTATAAACGGAAGGAGGAAATGATAATTCCAGATTATTACGGGTAAAACCATGCCATTTTGACAGCTCTTGTCTACTTTCTGATCTTTTTTTAGAAAAAACAATATTCCTAATTTATTCCATTCTTTCTCCCTTATTTCGCTGAATTTTCCTTATCCCGCTACTGGTTGCCGTATAATAATTTACCATTTCCTTTTTGGGCTATTCGCAAATAGGATTCATTTAACAAGAATAATACATCAAGGAGAGTTGCGCTGTTTTTTAATGAAATCATTTATAGTGATAAATAAACTGTAGTTAATCTTGAAGTAGATAAGAGGTAGAATATTTATCCTGAGAAGATAAATACGTGAGCTGGTATCCTGGAAGTGGAAGGCTCGAAGACTGATCCTATCAGTTAGCGTCCTGGCACTCTGTTTGTCTTAGGGGGCTAATAATGCTGCCGCAGTTTGCTTTCTGTTCCTATGTTAGAGTTAGGATTTGTTTGCTTTAAGCTCAGGGAGGTCATTAGAGGATTGGTAGATCTTGCCCTCCCTAACTTGTAAGTAAACAGGTGATTCCCTGTCGATAATGTGTTTCCCCAAGACTAGATTAGCTCATTAATTGGCGCACTTAAAAAGCTTTTGGAAGAAGAGACCGAGGTAAGAGATGTCTATCTGTTTTATATAACTTCTGTGCCAGGGAATCCAATATTAATATTTATTACATTTCTTAAGGAGGGACTAAAAGTCAAGTAATTTTTTTTTAACGCAGGTTTATTAAAATTTACAACCGCATCGCACTAGTATTTCAAAAGTGACATTAGTCAAAACCTATATTTTGGGAAAAACGGAAAATATAGGGTGGCGCAATAGAACGTGCAAATTTTAAAAAAATATTAAAAAATAAATACAAAAGGTATAGTTAAAATAAAAATGAGGCATTGTAATATAATAATTGAAGTTTATTTTTTATAAATTACATCATCCAAATGATGACCTTCTCTTCGACGGCACTCCTCTAACCGCAAACGGAAATTATTCAAAACTTTCTTCAATAATGTTGGTGTGATTGTCGCCATTTCACCACGGATATTTTCTTTGAGCTGATCGATATTCTTAGGATTATTGCTGTAGACTTTGTGTTTGAGGTATCCCCACAAAAAAAAGTCAGGAGGCGTCAAGTCTGGACTACGTGGGGGCCATGGGATGTCAGCTCTTTTCGAAATCAGTCTGCCAGGGTACATCTGTTTCACAACCGCCATGGAGTCATTTGAAGTGTGACAGGTAGCTCCGTCTTGCTGAAACCAAGTTCTTGAATTCACGATTCTTGAATTTTCAAGTTCTGGAGTCAAAAAACCCTCCAATATCGCAACGTAGCGTTCTGTATTTACAGTGACGTTTTGCCCCCGCGCATTTTCAAAGAAAAAAGGACCAATAATTCCTCTGCCACAGATTGCGGTCCATACTGTCACTTTAGGACTGTGCAGTGGTTTCTGATGAGTTTAGGATTCTCACTGTACCAGTAACGACAATTTTGACGGTTTACGAAACCATTGATGATTCTCGTAATATGCGCGTACGCAAAATGCGCGACGCTTCCCGTCGAAGTGACTCATAGCGACTAAAACTCCATGAGCCCGCCTATCAAACGATGTAGGGTCCCCTTCCCCCGCGCGCTTTGCACTCCGCGGAAAAAGATGATGCAATATGCACGTTCTATTGCGCCACCCTATACTATTAGTGAGCTTGGAACAACATTAGAACACTTAGAGTTTCGTTACACGTAAAGAGGCATTTGCCCATTTCTTTCACGATGATTACTCATCACCGAAAATGTGCCACTTTAGAAATACTAGTGCGATATACTCGGTGATCTATATAAAGACTGTTTTAGTTTAATTTATCAAAATGAGGTGATTAAGAAGATTGGTTCATGCGTATGGAATGGACCAGGAAAGAATAGCAAGTAAGATACTGGAGAGACGCCCAGGGTTCGTTAGCTGGAAGATGTCGAGTCTGATCTACACGAGACCTACAGGTTCCATGGGTGAACAGATGGAGAACAGCTACGGAGGATCGCTTTGAGTGGAGGAGAATCCTTGAGGAGGCCAGGGTCCATCATAGCCCTTAGAGCCACCGGAGATTGGTAGATATTCAGCAAACATGTAGAAAGCTGAATTCATGATTCACTGTTATTGTTTTAATGATTAACATATCAAACACGAGGTAATAGCTGGAAATTGATTACTGAGTTGCTGTGTTAAAGGTCTCTGGTTTGAATCCGGCTCAGGTAGGTAAATTATTTGACCTGTTAATAGGTATAGATGAACGCTTTAGGATCTACAGATCCTCTCGGGGTTCACCCAGCTTCTGTAAGGTTATTAGCGAGGTTAATCCTTGCGTTTGATCTCAATAGAATCAACTTGCTGTTTGAAAATCTACAATGGACCCTATTCCGTTCATGGGCGATATATATAGGTTTTTTTTAAAGATAAAAAAACAAAGGATTTCGGATTGCAGGTCTTGAATACGAGAGGAATTCGACAGTTTAGTGGAATCTACACAGCTCAACTCAATACAAAGTCCAAATAGGCATTGCTTTGGTTCCGCAAATGAGTCCTTTGTAATTAGCTAAGCCTAGAGCGTTTGTATAGTAACTATTCAAGTTAATGATTTAAACATTAAAGTTATGTTACGGGCTACTGGGTGTAAAATGAATTAAACTCCTACTAAATTCAAGGTACTAAGATTTGCTAACCAATTAAAAAGATTACAATGAAATTATTTAAAACGATTAAATTATTACACTAATATAAATTTACAATAACAATATTCTACAGATTATAACCTAGGCCTAACTGTTATCTATTTAATTAAAATTAGATATTGGTAATACTAAATAACTTAGCTATTTGTATAAATTTGTACAAATACAATAAAATTACACTATAGTTTATAACTACAAATTAACACTTACAGTCCTCTAATTAAAGTCCACCGACCGTAAGACTCTCCAAATATGACAAACTGACATACAATAATAAGCAGAAAAAGCTTATTACACTCTCGTACTGTCACAGTTCACTGATACACTGAGTTGGCGAGACTCACTTATCACTTCACACTTATTACTCACACGGACTTTCACCGTCCACTGTCACTGACTGATACTAACTGTCACTGTCACTCACACAGTTGAATTGTCTCGTTTCATCCAGGTTGATCCAGATGGTTCTAGACTATTCTTTAATTCCTTCCGGCTTATCTTAATCCCTTCAGCCGGTCCCTATGTCCCTCTGATCGTAACAATAATAAGTACGAAAAGTGTCTCCCTATTTAGTTTAGAAATCTATCCTTACTTAGTGTTTAGTTAATGGCACTGAATAAATCTCGTTTTCAGTTTCCAAATATATTACTTGATACTATTAAATTTTTGCAGTTAAGACCATTACTAACAAATGCTTAAACACCTTAACCACTCATGCCTCTAGTTCTATTTTCCACTTTCCCAAAAGATATTTCAAATCATTTGACTCTAATAGTTTCTTGTCAACAGCAAACGATACCAAATAATGAGCATATTCCCAGGTGGCGGGTTATGTAACATAGGTTGGTACGTACAATTATTTTTTTTGTATTAGTTTTGTGGTTAGCGAGATGTTTTATTTTCCCACGTTTTGATGAATATGGCATCAATAAATACACTACAAACTAAAGGGATACTACGCTCCCTCTTCTCGAAAAATTGTTAGCAACAATTGCCTTTTTAAAGAAAATAAGAAAATGAATAACTCAGAAATTACTTGAATCATCCTTATTTCTTGCTGTGATTAGTAAATAATTGACCACACTATCTCCTGATATCGGTTCTATTCCTGGCCTTGGTTTCGAGGAACACTATTTCCATTAGGATGATCAACTTCTATTAGGAGATTCCTGAGGCCACAAACAAGTGAAGCTGTTTAGATCTATGTCAGTCTCTAGTCTCAGTCCACTTCTCAAAAGCCAGAAATGGGTTCTATCTCTTTTCTTTTGGTTTTTTCCTTTTGTTCACAGTCTATTTGTTTTACCACTATTTTTTTTTTGTAACCCTGGATAATTCATTGATTAAAAATATGTATACTTCTAATGATTGATTGTTTTATTAATAAATTATTTCATTGCTAGATTTTTATTACATCTTCATCTTTTCGGTTCACATGATATATTCTAATTTTATGTTATTTAATATTAAAAGACGAACTGTACCTTTGTCAGAAGAACGGAAGAAGGCACTGAGAGAGGGGCTAAATAAATAAAAATAGTTTGAAGAGTTTAAGAATTATGGTTCTATAATGATAATTATAATAATCTAGAACTTCCGCTTGAGATTCTGAAGGAAGCTCAAAAGGCTGTACTCTTAGTCACAGTCAGGATCCTCAGAAAGTTTCTGAACGTTTAAAGAAGAAACAAAAAATAATAACTGCTAATGGTTGGACTTGTCCCCCATCTTTGATTTGAACCCGCAAATGCGTGAAATCAAAAACAAAAAAATAATAATTATGATAATGTAACGCTTTAAAGATCCTTTTGAGGGTAGATAGTGCGCATCACCTTCATAGAACTTAATTACACTTGCAGCAGTGTTCTTTGTAGGTGTGAACCTTTGCCTTCCAACTTGGAAAGATGATAGTCTTTAGATCTTCTAAAATAAGTTCTTCTTAGAACATTCGGCCCGTAGTTGGATGACTCCTGGGAAATTTTAGATCCTCTCTGTCTATAAATTTGAACATAACGGAAAGGTATGCTTGGAAAGTTGTGTTTAGGAACGAAAAAATTCCTAAAAAGTTAATCAGCGTTGAGTAGAATGGTAAATATCCAAGGTTGAAACCAAGACGTACTTGATTGTCCTAAGGGTAGTCTTAAATTTTTTAGTAGTCCGTGGACGATAGTTTGTATGCAGGGTGTATAACATCTTATAGTCTTCGAAAAAATTATTGCGCTGAACATTCGATCCAGAAATGACCCAGCTCGTTTAGCCTCTTCACTATCTGTTGTGAAACATGATGTCTGGCGTTTTCGTCCGAGAGTATAGGCCCCTTCCAATTGGAGGTTGTTTTTTGATAAGTGATGGTTGGATTATACCAATATCCCTGCAGTACGATGTGAAACTAAAGTCCACTGATTACAATTTAGAATAAATAAAAACGGACATTTCATATGAAACGCCCCATTATTTAGGTTGTGATGTAGAAGTAAAATTTTTATGAAGTTCCCGCAGCATTATATTTATTTTAATTAATTATAAATACTTTCTTAATAACTTAATTACTTATTAATTAAAAAAATATTTCTTATTTTCTCATGCGTATACTTATTTGGTTAGTTTATCTGGTTGAAGAAATTATGAAGGTCCCGATCCTTTTCAAAGTTTTAAATTTATTAATAAGGAGAAAGCCGTTAGGAGCTGATTAAGAAGCGAAGAACTTAAATGCTATCTCCATCTCCTCTCTTCTTCTTCTTCTTCTTCCTTTTCGGTGATTATTTCTTTTTGAAGTGAAACGAAGGCCTGGTTAAACCGTTGATCCTTTCTTCCAGTTTCTATTTTTTTCTTTCTCCGAAGATAATTAATTTTTTTCCGTTCAATTATTCGTTAGCCTTCTCATATTTCGGGGTGGCAAGGTGATTGCCTTCTACCAATTTGATCCTAATTATTTTTTTTATATTCTTTTATTTGCTTAACCTTTTGGGTATTTTTCCGTAGTCAATTTGTATTCATTTTAATAAACGTCATTTATTTATTAGTCGGTTATTTATAGCACCCGGATTTAGTGATTTCAAAACAGGTATAATAAAGAAGGTTACAATTCCGGAATGGTGCCCACACTAGAGCTATCTAGCGGAATTTGTTGTAATTATTGGAAAAGTTACTGTTCTTGCCTTAATTTTATTAGTATTAACATTATTAATATCAATTTCCGAATTAAAAATGTTCTTACCGCCTGGTAAAGATCTACCTAAAGTATTAATAATTTAAATGAAAGCAAGGACTGCTTGCGAGAGCGGAAGTCAATTGTGATGCAGCCAAAGGAACAATAATATTAAATATGTTTATTAAAATAATAATGAATCATAACTAGTGTAAGTTTGGTGTAGTGGTTCGCATCACAACCTACTGTGTCCGAGATCTCGGGTTCGCAGACATTACTTCCTTCTGAAGAGACGTAAAATGGGGTCCATTCGTCTATGAATCACTATCCTAATTACACAATTGATAAAATTTAGGACTCTGTAGCATGCTCCAAATAGCTATAATAGCGTAAAATGACTTTCAATTAATAAATAACAATTACAAATAACAGCAGTAATAATTTTGATTATATTTAATCTACGAACTTTACAGTCGAATTCGAAGTAGTTTATAATACGAATTAGTCTAGATAGCACTAGACGTCGCGTCGTGGATTAAAAAAGCGACTCAGTTTTGGAGCTGTTCTAATAGAAACCCCGTCATACCAAATTCTATGCAGAAAAAATTAAATCTAGATTTTCTTATCTTGCATAAATTACAATTTTATTAAACCATTGAATTGGAGGGAATTCAGCAGTGTGATACTAAGTGTTCTACCAGTTCATGAATATTTATTTGGGGATTTTGTTTTCTATCTCTCTTATGATTTAATTTGTTTCACGGAGTGTGATTAAACTTTAATGTTCGGACTTTTCCCGGCATTTGTATATTTAATAGTACATAATTCAGAGGAATCGCATGTTTTTGAAATAATGAGTACTCGGTTGATTTTTACATGGATAGTTTGTTTATTAACATGAAATTACTTATTACATAATGCCATGTACTATGCATTTTAAAAAAATATTCAATTCTACTATTTATGGAAAATTACATCACTTAAATGACGGCCTCTTTCTGCAATACAAATTTCAAGCCTACTAAATACTAAGTATTGGGCTGTGGCCCCATCCTTCTGAAACCATACACTTCCAATGTTTATTCCCCGCCTCTGTAGTTCTGGCACCAAACCACACGAACACACGGTGTTCCATATTCCATTGCAACATGGTGACTAAAATGGCAAAGCCTGCTGAAATGAATAATACTGTGCTGTTTTCCCCCAATCTTCTAGTCCTTGTGTACTTTGCGTATCAATAACATGCGATTCCTCTGAACCACGCTGTATTTATCATGATCCCAGAAGTATTGCATTAAATCGATGATAGGCGCAGAAAAAAGGTTTTTCGTACTATAAATACAAAGTCTTGGTACTAAGACAAGGAAATATAAACAGAATAAATAGCTTTATAATAAATGAATAAAAATAGCTTCCATCAACGTTATAATGTTTATATTTCCTATAAACAATTTAATTTGATTGTTTATAGGAAAACAATCCTAATTTAAGATGAAAATAGAATAAAATAAAAATATTAATACAAAAAAATATATAAAGAAAATAAGGGAAAATAAAAAGGAAGTTAGATATTTTAATTAATCTTTCTTTGAAAAGGACCTTATTAAAGTATTTTTTCTTATTTCCCCAAAACCATTGATTTATAGATTTTGAGTTTTTTGGACCATTAATAGATAGAAAGATTATAACTTTATGGTATCAGTTTAATATATAAAATAAGCCTTGATTTAAATAAACATCACAGGTCTGCAAAAAAAAAAAAAAAAACGCTTGCCTACAAAATGAAGTTGTAGTTTTTGGAAAAAGTAAAAAAAACGGAATATTTTGGATTGGTTTTTAATGTTTTAATATGAAGTAAAAGCAAAAAAAAAAAAAAAATCAACGACCACTAGCTACAATGATCATAAAAGTAATACACATGTTGTAAAGTTATTTTAAACCTTTGTAAAAACGTTTTGTTTTTCCATCAAAGCTTCTTTTGGTACTTTTTCGGCTGTGGTCTTGTGAATTTTCCCTTTTTAACATCCAACAGTAGTCTGCCATCATGTTGACATTCCATCGACCTTGGTCTCTGCGCTCCATTTCTTTTATATCTTGATGGAAAACCTTCTCCTTGTTTCTCACTTACAGCCCCAAGATTTTCTGAAAAGTAGTCCAGATGTGAGTGAAGGAAATGAACTTTGACACTCATGTTGCAGCCCAACATTTTGTAACAATTCGGCAACCAAAGTTTTGTAGTATGGCTCTTACAACAAGTTTAAATGAATTCCAGGGATTTGTTCCTCCATTTCCATTTTAGTGACAAAGCTTTCATCTTTCTAAAGTTTTCTGATGTCAGGTCCAACAAAGACTCCCTCTTTCAGCTTAAAATGGATACACCAGGGAACTGTTCACAAAGATACTTGAAACACTCTCCTTCTTTGGGTAATGCTTTCACAAACTGTTTCATTAGCCCCAATTTGATATGAAGTGGTGGAATTAAGATCTTTTTTGGATCCACTAAACTTTGTCTTTCAAAATTTTTAACTCCAGGAATAAGAGCCTTTCTGATTGGCCACGTCTGCTTGACATTGTGTTATTTCCTGTTACGGCTCAAGATTTTCGTAGCATTCTTTCAAATTGACTGAGTGTCCAACAGGCACAGAAGTATATCGGTTACCATTGTGAAGAAGTACAGCTTTGAAACTCTTTTTTGATGAATCGATGGAAAGTCTCCATTTTTCTGGTCCATACGTAATTTGTGACTTATCTAGAGGTAATGAAATTTTTTCTGTAATAAGGACAAAAATACTGTTAAACCCACTAGCTAAATATGCTAAAAAAAATTTCATCGCAGACCTGTGTAGTTTGGAATGATGTAGATGATAGCTGAGAGCAGTGTTTTTATTTTCTTTTGGTCGGTAGAAGTTGCCTTCGCTGTAGTTTATCCAGTTCATTATTCCCTTTCAGCACGACAGTCACGAATCTCAGTTTATTTATATTAAGAAATCATCTCATGATGACTATTGGATATTATCATATTCCATCTCGGCATGCTCTCTCCATTGCCTATCTCCAAACCTATTACGAATAAAGTACAGAAAATTGTTTATGATCTCTTTATTTCATTTTCCTTTTAATCTTAGAATAAGAAATTGTTTTTAAAATTTATTTTTCCAGGTTAATATCAAACTAGATTTATATTCATGAAAATCTCATTTTGGCATTTTCATGTTGTTAATTATTTCTAAAATTGGAGTATAATAAAAAAATAAAAAAAATTGTTAACCTTAATTTTGGGACTATCCGTAAAAAAATAAGGGATAATATTAGTTTCCACGATAACCGATCAACTGTAGACAATTTTTTTCACAACCTATAACTTCTAGACTCCAGAAACTATAAAACTCTTGATCGGATAGAAAACTTATGGTAAACAAAAATTTGGTTGGCTTCACTTCCCAAGCAATGATCTCAAGGAAAAGTCAGATCCATTGATATGAATTATATTTAAATAATAAAATGGGATCGTTATACCTAATGCATAGTAATTATATACCATTGATGAATAAGAGACGTATCCCTCTCTTTTCCAAAGGTTGACGTGGTTGACTGAATTGGAGTTGTTTATTAAATGAAGATCCTTTTTAGTTTCATTAAATAACATTATATTTATTGTGTGCTGATTATATCTAAAAGGTAATTTATAAAACTACTAACAAAGAAACAAAAGGGGGGGGGGATTTTGTTAGATGTAACAATCTACATGTTGAGCTGCTCGCTTCTTTCCTACAACTGCCTCCAGAGTAAAAGGAACCGGGCCCTAGAGGACAATGAAGGTACCAGCTGGCTGTCCCTTGCCCTATTTGCCTAGGTTCTCCTAGTGTTCCATATAGCACTGCTTGCTTTAACCTTTTTACTAAGAGAGTCTAAAAACTACTTTATTGGAAGATTTTTGTGTAATTCATGGCTCATATTTTGAATAAGTAACTTTATTATGTTCATTTATGTTTTGTCATTCTTATAATTTTTAATATCCTCAGGAAAATTGTACGGGACTCCTTGTTAATTAGACCTAGTTTTACCAAATATTCATGTGCCACGCTATATTGTGAGTTAATCATGTTATCATTAGTAAAGTTTTATTATTTATAAATTTTATTTTATTTATAATTAGCCATTATATGAGGCGGTCATGATCAAAAGAGTCACTGAAACTTCAAATATTGGCCTTTTCACATTTTTCCCTAGTTTAGTCAAGCACTAACAGGATACATTGAGGGCTTGTATCTACTATGGTTTTAGTCCAGTTCTGAACCCGAAGTTTCGGGAGTATAAAGCATTACTTAACTTAACTTAAATACTGTACCCCTCTTACTGATATGATATGCACACAGTTAATTCTAATGTTTTTTTCTTTTCATTTTAGGTAAGGAATCTGAACCCCATTTTTCACTGAACCTCTGGTATGTAATTTCTTTACCGAATAGTTATAGCATCATTCATTTATTTACTAAACCCATTGTTTAACCTATTAGCTAATATTCTCTATGGACTTATTCTGTTCTCAAGCTTTCCTGTAAGAAGTGACTGAATATGTTTTAACCTCTGATATCAATGATTGTTTATGCCTTACATAGTTCAGTGACGAATCATTAAGGTTCAAAGTTAAGCAATTCATTAAGGTCATATTTCTACAATACTTTCAATATCCATCAGAGGCAGGTTTGTATTATATAGAAATTATAGCGATATATTTTACTCCATAGTATAAGTACTCCATATTTGAATCTGAGCAGAAACATTATTCATCACTGTTTGAAAAATATAATAAAAATGCATATTTATTAGAGAAATTATACAAATGAAATTCGGCATACATCGTGTTTATGTTCTTCTTTTGAAAACCTCCCCTAAGTGATTCACGTGGAGAAAGCTCTCATTGAATTCAATCTTTGCGTGTTTCATTTCTGTGTAGTAGATCTCTGATCTAAAGACGTTTCAGTCTCCTTGTGATAATGTTTCTGTCAGTAATGTTTGAGCCAGTATGCTTGCCACTTGAAAATACTTGTTATATTTTCTTTGTTCAAAAAATTGCTTGTTCTGAAAAACGCATATACACACTGTACCTTTCTACATATATTAGCTTTGTGTATATATAAGTTATGAGTAATCCTGCTCATACTCAGTATTATCGTTAATACTATATAGTAAAACAGTATAAAAGCAGGATGATGCGACAGAATAAAGCAGTGTGTTTCCAGAAGTCAAACAGTGAGTTTATTTCCAACCTTTTTCATTCTTTTTTTAATTATTTCTTATGCTACATCTCTTAACTTATATATAAACAGTTACTGTCTATGTTAAAAACAACACTTGTTCCAGGAAAAATAATATATTTGCCTTACCTCTCAATTATTACTCTCAATGAGTACACTTATTAATGTATCGATTTTTCGATGGATGGATTACCGACTATTTTTCTCATAATTAATACTTATGAATTATTTCTGACTGATGGACTGTCATTGGGTGACATCTAACTGTTAGGTTCTAACTAACCTTAACTGTCTATTGACACCTGACCCTAAAACAAACTATACCAATACTTAGTCAAGGTAACTTAATCATTCCTCCGATTAGATTGTTTCCGTTTTAAACGAAATTTTAGTTCTAATTACGTAAATAACAAAACAATTACTTTTTATATAATATAAAATGTAAGTTTCTGGAAGAGAGAAAAAGTAAGAATGAAGAAATAAATGATGAATATATATATTATGTTGCACAGGACATCGAATGTTGGAATGTATGGAACATATTTTGTTTATGTGTATAGGTTTTGGTTCTAGATGAATCTGGACGGCTTAGTAAAGGAGCGCTTGTAGTGCGTGTGATTTATGGATATAGCTTTTTGGTATACATATAGATAGCAGTAGGGTCGAACCAATATACCATATAGGGTCGATTAGGTGACGGAGTGTAGTCTTGAAGGGACAGTTATTGGTCATTACTGCACGTTCTAGTGGAGGCCAGGGATAACGATATGGTCAACAACCTTAGGGCCTAGGTGATGAACTTATTATTGGACTAATTACTTCCTGTTGGTCTTTGTGACCTGTAAATTAAATTAAATTTTACTTATATAGGCAATTAAATAGATATATTAATACAAATCGCATGCTTTAATAATTTTATAAGTTAGATTTTATTTTCCTTATTGGTTTTACATTCTAAGTATGATCAGGAGCGACGTTGGACTGAGGATGCTATAGCCATTAGGATAATAGAAAATGTTTAGTAGGCCCTAACCAAGACTTATAAATAATTCAAAGATATTTATGTAAACCGCAGGAGTAGGCCACCATGATATAGATAGCGTCGCTTGGGATTCAGTAGCGCTTAGGATACGGTAAGCTTCTCCTGGCTTTATTCGGATCTCTCTCTCTCTCTCTCTCTCTCTCTCACACACACACACACACACACACTCACTCTCTCCCTCTCTCTCTCTCTCTCTCTCTCCCTCTCTCTCTTTCTCTCTCTGTACCTGCGGTCGCTTTTTTATTTTTTTTATTTCCATATTTTTGTACAAAGGACCTTTTCCGCTTCTAAATGAGGAGGGGTGGGTCGTGTGCGGGTTCCGCTCAGGAGGTTTTTCTTTATTTCCTGTGATATTTTAGCCTTTTTGCTTTCCCGCTGCCCAGCCTTTTGGTTTTAAAAGATGATCGATTTTCTGGGTCGAGTTTTAAAATTTTATTTTAACATAGTTAAGTAATCCTAAAAAAGTTAGTTTATTTGTGAATTAGCATTTTTCTTTTTCGATCATTTTATTACGTTTATTTCTATATGTATGTATATATACTCATACTCATAATATGTATGTATGTATATATAAATTATGAGAACGATTTTAGATCTAAATTTAACTGAACAATGATACCTATTACAGCCAAGAACGCACAAAATATCTAAAAGCCGGCAGCAGATATAAAAAACTATTAAAAAATTATTAAAAACTACTATTAAAATGTTATAGGCATCATAGTACAGTTCTCCAAACATGACTCACCAATAGAATGGTCACTTACATACAATAAGTATTTATGTATTTATATATAAGTAGTATTACACTTAGGTACGCACTCATACACACAAAGTTTTATTTATTTTTATATTTTTAAGTTCAACTACAGAATTAAAATATTAAAATAATTATTGCGTGCTTACAAGGGCTGTAGTTTTTCTGTTCATCGTGAAACAAAACATATTAGATGCTTTTCTGAACATAGAATCGTACTCTACAGAGTTTTATATATACTCAAGCACTTATTAAAAGTATTTGTTATAGTAGTCATAAGCGACATTGACTCTGAAAATAGTTATTCAACAACTATGACGATTTTAAGTATTTCGTTTCTTTTTTTTCTATATCTCTTATAAAATGTAATACAATTATTTTTCTGGCTGTATGCTTATTTTCTTGTTGCCGTGTTGTATTTAAATGGTTACAGGAATGAATGACTGAGTTTCTTGAACTTTTAAAATATATTACAAATGAAACTATATTTTAATATATAAACTACGTTTATTTAAAGCCCGTTTGCATTTTATGAGTAAGCCGTTAAATTTCCAGCTGGCATATTGTTTATATAGAGCTCAGAACGGGGAGTGCCTCTTGGTAGCAGGAGGAAGAATGATTATAAAATAAATTTATTTGAAGGTAAAGTTTAGTGCAGGTAAAGTTCCATTCCCTTGGGGTCCTATAAAGTACGCTCTACTAACTTTTTTTTATTAAATGGCAATTTCCTTAGCTTATTTTAAACTTATATCGGAAATCAGGGAGTTAAATATTATTATTTTTTCCTCATCGTTAACAATTTTTATTTGCTTATTATGTACTTTTAAAAAAATAGTTAAGGAATAATGATAAAAAAAAAATGAAAATAATTCTATACCTCATTTTTTTGGTTATGTACAAAAATTTATTAGGAACTTGTATCTGTTGCTTATTCTTTTCATGGCTATACTATGTACCCTATAATAATTTATAATCGAATTCACACGTTAGACATCTATTATCTAATATATATATATATAGTCTATATATATATATATATATATATATATATATATATACACATACATATATACTGCATCGGTGCTGAGTCAGTAATTATAGTAATTAAGTTATAGTAATTAAAAAGAATGTATTATAAACTTTCTATAAATTTATTTATATATATAAAGCTAAATACCTCTAAAGATATATTGGTATATACATAAAAACATGCTGTCATGAGTTGTAAATAAATATTTACTTCAAAGTTTTTACTATGAAAGTTATTAACTTTTTTTAAATTACTATAACTAATTATTGTCTTGCTTTTTATAATTCTGAGCTGGTCAGATTTCATGATATCGGACGTAAAATTTCTAAGTATTTAATTTTTCACTGTACATCGAGTTTTCACATCAATAATTTTTTGATAATTTAAAAAATAATTTAAACAATAATTGTTTGCCGTATAAAATTTTTAATAAAAAATTGACCCTTCCTTTCATACTTTTGTGTTTGTATGTTCTATTCATGCTCTTTGCCTAGCAAAAAAGTATCATTTAGCATGTAAGTGTAACCGACTAGAAGCATCGTGTTCTATGGATCAGATAGGCTTGTTTTGTTGGTAAATACAAAATATTTTATACAAAATTTATTTTAAAATGTTTCAAAGAGTAACTTAATCTGAACGAATAAGTTCTCAACGGGTCGTCGATTTCACAATAGGGCTTAAATTAAAGTGGACTGGGAGATCATAGACAAAAATAAGTTCTGGAGTAAATTATTTAAAAGCACTTAAGAACTCATTTGAAAGATCTAAAACCAACTATTTAACAAATAACGGAGGATATAGTCTCGTACGTAACTATGACATCACGCTTACGTACGTGTCATTGTCATAGCAAGTGCGTAACAATGAAATCCTGTTGAATGTGTACAACAACTTTTTAATAAGCGTGAAACTATTGTTAAATATTAATATCACTCGTGGAAAATGGTTGTTAAGCTGAAGTAGAACTTGTTACGTCAACATAGTCATTATAGGCGGAGAGCTAGCCACGGAAATAGGGCAGCAATTTATAGAACGATTAAAACCACCTAGTCAGTCTGCCTTAACATCATTATTAATTGATTCGGGCGCCTGGCAGCCTTTCATTGGCGGGGGTGGCCGTGGTACGGCCGTAAAGGGGTTGAAAAATCAAAAAAACTATTTATTTTTTAAAAAAATTTATTTATTGATATTTACAACTGTATTAAAAATACATCCAGTAAATAGGCTATGTGATACATAATGACATGGGCTAATGGCAAGTAGAGAAACTACCCACTGGTAGTACTCAAATCACTAGTTCAACTAAGAAGGTCACGTGGCCATCTTCTTTTCAGACGCCTCGGAGGATTATCGGGAATCGAAGAGGAAGCTAGGTTTGAAACTAGAGGGTTTGAGTAGGAATGAAGTTAAAAAAACAACAACTATTTAAGTATGAAATATTGAACTCAATGTTTCTCGGAGTGTTAAACAAACAGTCCGAGAAACCTTAATATTAATATTTCATAATTAAATTTATTTTTTTTAATTTTTATAAATTAAAATTATTTATAAAATTTTATAAATTTATAAATTTTATACAATTTAATGAATTTTTATTCTAATTATAGAATATTGATAGTTTTTTTTTCATGGACAGTTATAACGGTAATTTTCATACTTAAATATTAAGAATAATTATCAAGATATCTAGCCGTTTCTGTTACCGTGTTTTCATGTACAATTACATGCATGAAATTGAAAGAAAACAAAAATTGCATGATATTAATTGATAAATGATAAACAATTAACATTGTAAATGTTAAGACTGCTTAAAAATAATAAACAATAATGAATAAAAAATGTTCTCCCTTTAATCCATAGCAATAGAATGACGTACAACGTTCATAATAAAAATTAACTGCAGCCTCTGGTTGACTATCGTGCGCGCATTTCTCGCTCTTTTTCGGCGTCTCGCAACGTGTCGGCTTAATATTTCCGCCTGTCATTTTACACACAGTATCCTGAGGGTTCAATGTAACGAAAAAATTTAGCCCCAGCCCTCTATAAATGAGACGACTTGGGCACTTTTCTACGCACCTTTAACGTCACCTGGCTCTACTCCTCCCCCCCCCCCAAGCAATTCGCCTGGCAATATTATTTTCGAATTTTGAACACAATTAGCTACAATCACAAAAACCAGCGCTCTATAAATTGAACACCTTCAATTGATTTTTCAACCCATTTACGGCCTTGCCACGGCCACCCCCACCAATGAAAGGTTCCCAGGCGCCCGAATCAATTAATAATGATGTTAAGGCAGACTGATTTCGTGGTTTTAATCGTTCTATAAATTGCTGCCCTATTTCCGTGGCTAGCTCTTAGGTTATTATAAAATACACGGCTTCACCAAAATCAGTGTGCTAAATAAACTTTATTGTTAATATTAAATTGTTTTCATCAGTAAACATGTTTATTCAATGGTAAATAGTTCTTACACTTAGGGAGTATGGTAGATCTTTAATACAATTGTAGCGTTGTTTAGAATTTATTCACTTTTTCCTTTCCTTCCTTATCTTTTTTTTTTATTAAATAAATTATTTATTTTCTGCTTGAATAGATAGTTGATTGTGATGGTTCTGTTGTAAGCCAGTCGAGACCATTCTAACCTCGGCTTGTCTGTAACTTTAAACTTTTCCGCTATTTTTATTCTCTCTCGCTGCTTCCCATCTTAGCATTGTTCTCAGGCTGAGCTTATGGTAAAAACTGTTGTATGAAATGTAGAAATACTATATGCTAATTATTTTAAAAAAAAATTACAATTTACAACTGTATATACAACACTTAATTAGAATGAATGACACGCAATGAGATTAAGGCACGTAGAGAAACTACCCTCTGGTAGTTCTCATATAACAATTTCAACTTATAAGGTCACAAGATCACCTCCTTTTCAGACGCCTCGAAGAGGGGAATTGAAGAGTAGCTAGATTAGAAACTAATGATTTTGAGTGGGAATAAAGTTTTTCATAAAAGGATAGATATAGGTTTCGGGCCAAATCAGCGACAAATGGGACTTAAAGGGTCATTGAAGCTTTTACAAAGGATTTTGGGTTGTAAGGATTGGATATTAGCGGAATTAAATGGCTTAGCGAAGTCTCCAAGATCGTTTCCGTAAGTCCAAATAGGTCTTATTATAGATCATCTATATGCTGAGTCTTTTGTAATTAATTGGGATCATACCTAATAAGTGTGTGAAACCTCGAGCAGGTCTTGTCGTTTCAGTCTAGTATGAGAAATCCAAGTTAGACGTTAGTCAAGATATTTGAGACTGCATTTAAGAAATTGACATTCAAAGAGAAAAATAACACATAGAATAAAGAATTTTCCAAGTAGTTGGTTTATTGAATATCAAGTATTTGAATTTCACCAAATACTCCTGTGTAGAACAAACTATCGTTTCGCTATAATAGCTGTACTGTTCTAATTACTGTAAGCTAGAGATATCTCACTAGAGCGAGATTAGCCTAAAGTGTTTAAGTTACTGTAACCTAGAGAGATCCCATTACAGCTTCCCGGCTTGAACAGATCTATCCAGAGACTTACTTTATAAATTAACGCCGGCTGTTGAGTAACTTCTGTTTGCTGTTTATACTTCTTGATTTATGCTTCTTTGGGGGAGCCATGCCAAGAATAGGGCGATGAAGAATATCGATTTATTTTTATATGTAAATCGATAGTACATATTCCATTTAGCCAATTTTTCTTAATACTGATTTAAAATTGGGGTAACGTTAACCAATTAAAAAAAAAATTAAACAAACAGTTAAACAACAGTAAAAATAATAACAGACAGGAAGAGTACAACTGTAACAACTCTTACCAATGATGGACTGGATGAGAAATTTAAGACTTGAATCGAGAACGGTAAGAAATGTTATTTCTCGCTTCAAAAAGTTTTTAAAAATAAGAGTATATAAGGCAGTTCTTCATCCAGTCATGTATGGTGGAGAGGCGTGGACCATAACCAAGCAGCAAGAGAAATTATTGATTACTTAGGAGAAAAAGATCCTTGAAAGAGTATATGGCCCGAACAAAGAAGGAAATAGTTTCTGTAAAAAAACGAATAAAGAAATTAAGGACATGCCATGGGTATCCTGACATGTTAGATTGTTTCAGTGTCTTGTATTAAAAAAAAAAAGATAAACTGGTTGGACTTTGTACGTCGAATAGATAGAAAAAGGCTCCCAAAGCTGATCATAGAGCGGCATCCAGATGGAGAAAGAGGAACAGGCAGGCCTACACTGCGATGACTGGACGATGTGGATGCAGGCCTTGGGTGTGAGAACATAGATAAGAGTCGAGGAAGATCAATCAGATTGGAGGAAAATCGTCGTGCAGACCAAGGTTCTCCTCAATGGACCTATAGCGTCGATAAAATTATTCAGTGAATCGTGGGTTTAGCAAAGAACCAAAAACCGTGTGTCTAGTTACTATCTCAGCTTTAAGTTACCCACCATAAGCTTTGTTGAAAAACCCATGGTGATGGAAGGCCATTTTAAAAAATATTAATGTAAAACCAAAGATATCCAGCAGAATCTGTCAATCAATCAATTTCATTTTAAAACAATGAAACGCTTTTAAAAACCCGCCCAAGTAAGCATCAAGTGAATATCGCCGCTCATAGAATTGCACTGCATGATTAATTGTTCTCGTTAATTAATTGTCTTGGATGCATCGATGGTGGCGTCACCAGTGGATATTTATAGCTAGTCTTGCTCGTAGTTTCTCATTATGAGGTCTCAATTTTGTTTCGTACTCATGAGACCTATAGATAAATTACTTATTCTGTTTACATCCGTGACTCCAGCCAGTGTCTTCTCCAGACTTTTCTCGCTTTCACCTCAATTGGGTAATTTAAATTAGGGGAATACCTAGATGGTCGAGTTTTATCTCTGCTAAACTCTTAAATTGGACAACAAAGAACTAGGAAACATTACAATTCATACCTTGAACTGAACCAGAGGGACATGACCTGTGCTGTAATGGTTATCATAACAACTTACTATGTCCAATATCATCGCCCGGGAGGTGTCCTAGGATTTTCTAAATGAGTGTAAAACATCCTTAGTCACGCCGTTCTTCAGAGAGGACGTAAAAATGGGGTTCCCCAGCCTCTACAATGTCAGGTACTCGTTAAATTATACTAGGATAGGCAAAATTAACAGTAGCAAAATTTAAGACTCCCGTATAAGCATCGCACGATTAACATTGCAGCATAAAGTGACGTCAACTGAATAAACAAACCAAACCTTTCATAATGACGTTGTTTCACGTTTTTTAATTATTTATTCATGCCCTCTATGTTTTAAAAATTGTATGTACTTAACGTATCAAATATATTATTCGAAGTATTACATTTTACTTGGGACCTATAGATAACATTTGTTGTTAAGTTTTAATGAATAGTTGTGTTAACCATTTCCTGTATCCAATAGTGATCTAGTTTATTTGTCCCAATATTCACCCATTTCCTATTTATATTTACAAATGCTATATACTTTCTATCCACATATCTATGTATATTCGGTATATCCGTGTTGCCCAGATAATCTTGGTATCCTAAGAGATTGTTTGTGTTGGAGAAGGAGGTTGGCATATGATCTTCCTTCTGAAGGAATAATCTGTTTCTTAGGCGCGGTCGATTTTTTCAGGTTTATTCCCTAGTATTTAGTTTTTCCGATACAATTTTTAGCTCATGTTCATCCGGGTATTCTGTTTTATTTGATGTGAATATGAAATAGAGGTTCTGTATTTTGTTTTTGTTTTTCCCTAATTTGTATTCTAAAAATTTATTTTAGGTTTACAATTAATTTTTTCAGAGCTACTTATATGGGGCGCATTATGTTTGTCATTACTGAGTGATTTTGATGTCATTGCTAATTCGATTAAAACATTAAATTATTTATGGCTTAAAAGCTATATTTTTAAGAAAGTAGCCATTGTTTAGTTTTGAATTGTTCATTGTTGTTGTCATATTGAACCAATGGATTTTCATTATTGTAACCTTTTATTAATCACATCCCTTCTGATCATTTCAGTGTTAACTGATTAGTACTTAATTATAATTTGGACAAAGTTGGCGGACTATGGGAAGACCTGCCCTGCGCACACAGAGTTCCCTGTTTGTTTAGGTTACCGCTTTATCCTCTCTTCATATTTATACTAGGGTTTGTTTCGGTCCTGTTTACTCCTTGCCCTAGGCAGAATATTATCATTTAATATTCGTCCGATGTTTATATTGTGGTTTATTCATTAACCATTTTGGTTGGTCAGTGTTAATTTACAAGTGGATCCTTGGATGTTTCATTACAAATAACAAGTAGTTATGTATATATATATATTTCTTTTTTTAATAAAGCCATATTTTGAGTTGCATCATGTTTGAATCCAAAATTTTGTGGGAATAATGACATAAGTTAAAATAAAAAAAACTTTTATTTTATTTTTTTATTTTATTAAGTGTATAGTGATTAATAAAATATTTTTAAAAATAATTTAATGAAATTTACAACTGTATTAAAATACACAACGAAAAATATACTCATTGGTACATATTATTATGAATGAAAGACAAGTAGAGAAACTACCCGGTGGCAGTACTCAAATAGCAAGTTCAACTTAGAAGGTCACGAGGCCATCTTCTTTTCAGACGCCTCGGAGGATTATCAGGAATCGAAGAGGTTGCTAGGTTTTAAACTAGTGGGTTTGAGTGGAAGTAAAGTTCGTTATGAAAAGATTGATATCGGATTCGGGTCAAATTAGCAACAAGTGGGACATTAAGGTCATTATGGATTACTTTGATCGTTACAAAGGAGAGTTACAGAGGAATTCGATGGTTTAGTGGATCCTCAAAGCTCTATTCCGTAAGTCCAGTTGGGTCTAATGATTGTCATGTATATGAGTCTTTTGTAATTAATTGAGTGCTTAGATCGTTTATCTATTAAATGTTGCAGTAGGCTGAAACGACGAGCTCTTTCTCATCGTTTTAGTCTAGTATGAGGATTCCATGTTAATCTTTTGCCAAGGTGAAGTCCTAAGTACCGGACTTGCTCTACAGGAATCAGTGGGATGTTATTGAGCGATCAAAGAGGACAGGAAGAGCGATCAAAGAGGTTATTGGTTTACGACGGATGGTAAAGGTGATTTGACGGGATTTGTGAAAATTTATTTTAATCCTCCAGTTTTGACACCGTTTTTAAAGGTCAGTGATATGGGATAGAAGAGTATGGGATGCTATAACTGGATCGGTGTTGACTGATTATAGACAAGTAGTAAGGATAGTACTAGGATGAGTTGGTATAAACTGTGTAGAGGATTGGGGGCGAGTATACTGCCTTGAGGAACACCAGTGGATCTAGAAAAGAGGTATGAATATACATAATTGTGATTTACTTTGAATGACCTGTTAGTGAGATATGATTGAATAAGGAGAAAATATGTAGGAGGTAGGAATTGGCGGAGTTTGTAAAGCAATCCCGGGTGCCAGACTCGGTCAAAAGCCTGTTCCACTTCAAGAAATAACTCCAAGCAATATGATCTACGTTCCAATGTAGAGGAAACAAGGTCCATCACACGATGACATTGCTGGATAGTGGAGTGGGATGTTCGGAATCCGAACTGGTGATCTGGTATAATGCGGTTTGCATCCAGGATGGGATATATTCGTTTCAGGATGAGTTTTTCCAGGGTTTTACCCATAGATGGTAAAAGTGAGGGGTATTCCCCATAGGACCCATAGGACGGTTAGAGGAGGGGTATTCCGGTTTTTTAAGGGTTTTGGTGTCATTTTTACGATGTATAATTTGCATAGGTTAGGAAAATATGTAGTACGGAGTACAGCATTATATACTCGTATGTAGGGGAGGAATAGGATGGCTTTTCTAGGAAGATGTTAGAAGATGTGGATCGTGATAAGGTCGTGTCCCGGAGCTTTGTGAGAAGGTAATCTTTGAATAATACGTATTAGATATTTCTGAAGGATGGAATTCTTTGGGAGGAAAGGTCATTTGGAGGGGAATATTTAACTTTGCTTTTTCTATATTGAAGGTTTGTTGGGTTCTGTAATATCAGGATGTGGATGAAAATTCTTAGAGAGATGTTGGCCGAATAACTGAGCCTTTTCTTCGTCAGATCTTGATCAGACATTGGATTCATTAAGGGGTGGGTGATTAAAACGTTTGAAATTCATCCAACATCATTTCTTTTTTGTAGTCATCCATAATTTTTGTCAGTAGTTGTAAGATTTTCAGTTAAGTTTATTAAATTTTGAGTTTTAAATTTTCTAATTTCTGCTTTTATTTGATTAGTCAATTTAGTAAATATAGTTGTATCCGTTCTATACCACTTTGATCTTGCTCTGCGTTTTTCTCTTAATAAGATGCGAATATGCTGTGTCTAGTCAGTTTTCTGAGAATTATTAATTTTATGATTTGAGGTATTATCATGTAAATTGGTTTTTATTGATGCAGTAAGTTTTCCTATGGCAGTATCAATGTCTTGTTTAGTCTTTAGTGGAATCGTTAAGTCCAATTTTTTCTCCAGGTCATAACAAAAGGTGTCCCAGTTTATACGTCCGGTAATCAACTTGGGAGCGAAACTTGAATGTAAGAAAAGGATAACTGGGCTATGATCTGATGAAAGGATTTGATATTGGTTTGGGTTGTGGAAATCTCGGAGGTAACAAATATGTCCAGGATGTCGGGACGGAAAAAAATAATTTTAATGCTATAATTCCAATAGCAATTTTTTTTTTTTTTTACTAATACCCAAATTATCATTTAAAAAAAAATTAATCAGGTTTATTTTGACAAGACATGGAACTTTCAAATACCTCTATTGAAAAAAAAATTTGAGTTATGTCACTTAGACAAACGTCTAACTTGGAACCCTCACACAAGACTGAAAAGACAAGAAACAGCTCGACGCTTCCGACTACTTCAATACATACTAGACAAACGCTCAAAGCTTCAAATCAATTACAAAAGACTTATTTATGTTACTGTTATAAGACCTATATGGACTTACGGAATTGAACTATGGGGCTCCACCAAACCATCAAATTCCTCTCGTATTCAATCCTTGCAATCCAAAATCCTTCGCAAAATCCTAAACGCTCCTTATTTTGTCACAAATAAAGCCATCCATAATGACCTGAACGTTCCATATGTTACCGATTTAGCCCATTCCAGATACCTATCATTCCATAATAAACTCCAGGCCCATCCAAACCCACTAGTTTCCATCCTTGGTTCCAATTCCATCCCGGACAACCCTCCTAGGCGTCTGAAGAGAAGATGGCCTCGAGACCTTCTATAATAGAAATGTAATTAGAGTGCTGCCAATGGGTAGTGCCTCTACACGTCCTTTCATGCATTTATTTATTCATACAGCCTTTGTACTAGATGTATATATTACAGTTGTACAATTCAATAAAATAATTTAAAAAAAAATAAAAAAATATCATTGCCATTTTGAGGGAGCGATTTGACCTCGAGTTTTCTTTAGATATAATTTTCAGATCCTTTGATCCTTAACTTGTATGTTTAAAATATATGCAGTTTGACTGAACAGTGATTCGATTTGTTAATATCCGTGAACATATCCCGACTAATATATATATTTTCGGCACATTATAGGTGGAAGGCTTACTTTGCTTAGTATTTTTGTGTTGAGTGGGAGTCTCAGATATACAAAGTAACGTAACAAATAAAATTCTTTGTTTTGAAAAAAATAAGGAACCAAAATAGCAATAATTCACATTTATTCTCTAAGTATTTTCTTTGGAACTATCTGACGCATTTGGAGATTTTACTTAATTGGTGTAGTCTCAGTTTGAACAGTTTGTTTATAATCAGTGAAATAAACAAGTGAAGGAAGCCTGGCCAAACATTAAACATACATTAATATTACTCCTATCTTATGGTCTCCTCTGTTCCTACATACCACGTATACTTATTTATTTATCCTATATTATTTACTTATATTTATAGCGGTTTCAAAATGGAAACCTACACTGCTCTCCGTTGCTTTACAGTCGGCACAGCGCTTATTAACATCTTAGGAATTCGTTCGTCACTAGGGCCAACAACTTTACAAGCACATCATAATCTTCGCATCGCTATCACTTCAATAATATTAACCGGGTGCGTGCTTCACAATTCCACATTGTATAATCTAAATTTGTCAGTGGTCTTAAAGATTTAAAACTCTAAATTTCAATAAATTGCATTTTATTTTAAAAATGTTAAGTTAATAGAGTTTTTATACTACGTAATGCATAAGATTTGAATAGTGCCACACAATATTACAACATAATAGGTTCTTTCCACCAGAAGCATATGTAACCCCATTTTTTCTGGTGCCATCTTGATAAACAAACTGTCAGGATGTTGTTCCGACAGAATTGAGTTCGTTGAGTGCCAGTTAAGGTTGATTTCCAGTACAGATAATTGGTGGTGTGCCAAAACTTCCCATTTTTAGATTTTTGTCTTTATTTTGTCTTTACTGACAAAATAATGAATATTTTCTTTTCACTCATTGTTATAAATCTTCAAATTCATTACCAAATAAATACTTATTTTTGTCTTCATACAACATAACATATAATAAAACAATATCTGTGGATTGCTTGTCTAAAGCTTAAGAGTAATTAATCTAAATGCTCCTAAATAATCTAAATACACCTATTCTAAATATACACATATACCACATACCGATAAACCTGCTACTTGTTATATGTTATCTGGATATATTAACTCCAAAATAAAGATAAAAAATAATTTGAAGGAAATTTTATAACTTATTCCCCTTTTGTATTGGTTGCCTTATACTTTAATCGATATGGTTATGGTTGCCTCTATATTTGCTGTCTCCCCTCTATCTTCCTTCTGATCCCCTTATTCCTTTTTTCTTTCCTCCGCTTTCTGCGTTCTTCCTCTTTTTTTATTGACTGAATATTTCATTGGGAACCCTTCTATTCCGCATTTCTTATTGGCTGGGCCAGTCAGAATTTTCAATGAGGTGCTTTCCTTGAATATTTCGCTTTTTCATGAAATTTTTTTTTGGATCATGATTGGCTAATGACATAGTTATACATCTGTTACCTTAATGACATATTATAGTTGGTGTTTTTTTTGCACCTGACGGCAGCAGAAAAGAGGCGTTTCCCTCATTTTCCTTCGTCTTTGGGGACTCGTTTAGAATTCGCACTTATCTCAAAAGTGCATGGACGTCGAGGTTGTCTTCTCTTCACTACTTTTAGCAATTCTCTTTCTCTTCCCATCGTTACTTTTATGACTTGTCCTCGGAATTTTAAGAGTTTTTTAGAACAACTACATTCCGAAGGCCTCAGACAGGTTCATGGCAAAACTTTCCTTTAGACATCACTTGTCCTTTTGTCATCATCATAGTCCGTCCTCTCTACCGCTCATGCAGTGTGAGGTTTCCTTCAGTACTGCCCAGACCACACTTCTCTTCTTCTATTCCATTCCAGGTTCCTGAATAAATGAGAAGTATCCGAGAACACAAAGTTCAGGGTATATAAATCTATTTCTCTACCCATATCGACATACCCTTCCGAACCTTGGACATTAACCACTAGACATAAGAGTAGGGATCCAGGTTTCATAAGTGAGATTCTTTAGGAAGATAGAGGGGAAAACCAGACGAGACCGATTTAACAATTCGATCATTAGATCAAGCCTAGGAGTGGAGCCTGCAGAAAAAGTCATTGAAGAAAACATTGTATGATGGTTTTGACATGTTTTAAGAATGGAAAGCAACAGGCTGGCCAAGATTACATCCGTGGCTTATGTTGATGGAATACGGTGCAGGGAGAAGCTGGTAAGGAAAGTTTCGCGAAGAGAAACCTGGATTTTCTCTCTCACTTCTTAATACAATTTTTATGTATCTTTTGGAATTTTACTCTTTAATATTAACTGATTAATTTTATCATCATTGAATTATACTGTCATTCCTAAATTGGTAATTTAGCTTACAGTTTTTCTACGATTAGATGGATTATCTCATATTGACAATGAAAAAAATAAGCTAAACAAATTATTTATATGTTTCTATCCATGTACATACATATTTACATAATTAATGTGCTATGGTGAAGCTGTTTAAGAGCTATAAAGGTTCTGAAGTGCGCCGATGTTGTAAATGAATAGGGACTGCTGCGGTTTGGGAGGAGGCCAAGAAGCTTCGGGGAGTCCACCCACTCCTACATCAGCCAGCTTTCGTCGGAATCTCTTCAATGTCTTCCTTCTCTTTACAAACCTCTTCTATATCGCTAATGTTTCCTTTTCGTGGAGACGCCATCAACTGTCTTCTATCGCCAGGTTTTTTTTTTCTTTCTATAAAATAAAGTTAATTACTGAATGAAATTTAAATTAGTCCTAATAAGAAAAAATAAAATGTTATTTTACCTAGAGTTTATGGTTTAAACACGTTTATAGGCTCCAATAGGTTGATAGCCTGGATCCAATATAACAGAGCCCGTAAACTGGATATAGCTGCAACTCTGTCGTAAAGATATTTTATTGCTAGCTATTCTACTCTATGGTTCTATTAAACATTTTCATCTAAAACTTGAAACTTAAAGTAGCTATTTCGTTGGCATATATTTTTCGCTACTTCTAAAATTTTTTATCCCCAATAAAACTTTTTATGATCGTTAATTAATTTCCAAATTTAATTGCTTTAAGTTAAAATATATAGATTGCATAAGCATCTGAAATAATTGTCTAGTAGATATATAGTTTTTCCTATTAATTTTAAATCGGATTATTCTTTCGTTAGTATTATAAAATAATAGTACGTACTAATGCCTACTAAGCCCATACTTGAGACCTACGTAACTAGCCCTGATGAAGACTTGCAATGTGGGTCGAAACGTCGTTTTCTGATAAATAGTTTATAACTATTAAAGGAATGATTTATTTTGACCTCCACCTGGACTTATTTCTTCTCAATATTTATGCGGTCAGCTAATAATTATTCAAGATACATTTACTGTTATTATGTACTTTTAAATTTCTTTAAATCCTTTATAGGACTCAACTACTTAAAAAATGTTGGAATAGTTTTCGGGATTTATCTCCGGTATGAAAAACATTATCAGTGGCTTATTGAAATTTATAGTAAATATAAAAAGAAAAAGTACAAATAAAATAATATTAGCTATTCAGTTGGCATTCAAATCCCACTGGTGGCAAGACTTGATTAATCTTCTAGCAGCTGGAGAAGGATTCTATGATATCTTGGGACTCTCCTGGGTTTCATCCAGCCTCTGACCAAAATAAAGGAAAAAATCTTGCGTCAGGACAAATCACATCGCTGCACAACCGTTGCCCATGAAACAGTACAGTCTACCATTTACTGAACCGCAGACCCTTTCAAGGGCTATTGCGGTATAAGTTATCAGTTGCCAGTGTGATTAAATTATTTTGGGGGAAAAAGAATTTATGTAATTATTACTAATTCAAGAAAAAGCGAATAGGCGATTTAGACTTGCGAAATACTCATTGTAACAATTTTTAAGTAATTACTAAAAGTAATGTAAACAGAATTTACCAAGGGGTTAAAACAATTGTAAAGATACTATTTAAATATTCCAATTTCGAAATGGGTATCTGTGATCGAATTATTTACGAGAGTCTTATACCTGGTCCAAATGTTCGTTCGACTTTTGACTTTTATAAATGCAATCACTTCATAATCCTCTTTCAAACAAAAATGTCGGATTATTTGTAATATTTTGCTATTTGGAAATAATCCAGTCGTTAGTAAGTTGTCAAAGTGTGATTTTCGCATAACTTTTTTTACGAGTATTTGGCCCCATTTGGCCAGAAATATCAACGAAGTCTGGGGTGAGTTTCGTACTCTTTTACAGCAGAGAGTGAATTGTTCAAAGGTCGATCCAGAGGTTTCGAGAGGGAGACTTGAGCCTTGAAGACATAGAAGGCCGTGAAAGAAGATCTGCCGTCGATGACGATGTTCTCCGAACTTTGGTGTTATGTAACTGATACTTACTGCGGGCTTTACTGTCCAATCGGACTTATATGCCTCATTGTCTTATAATGGGTTAAGGCATTACAGTTGAGATTAAATAAAGACATTACAGGCGCCGTCGCATTAATACACCACAGGACGATAAGTACGTTAGGATGACTGAACGCTCGATTGACTCAGCAGTTGATGACTGAGCTAATGACTCCCTGGGCGTTCAGTCATCGCGCTTATCGTCATTTTATCGCATCTGTAATCTGACAACATAAAAAATGTCTTTTTTTAATCATTTACATTTGACATTTCTGCAATGAAATTAGTTTCCTTTAATAACAAATATTATCTGTTGCATTGTGCCATGCTCTTCATTTTCCTTTGCATAGATGTCTCCATAATTTTTTTTTTCTACAAAGCATAACTTGGTATAAAAACTTGTCATGATAAATGAGCGGCCCAGTGATTGCTAATTTTATTAATATTAAAAAATTGGAAGAGAAGGACAAAAATCTTCCATTGTTGTAGAAGTTTTTGTTTGAACTCTGTTGGAATTCCATTAGATATGAGTGGAATATAGCACACTCTTGGTTCATATAGCACACGAAACATTCAGTAGGTACCTCTGTAGTATGGTCAATAATTAACAAACAATGAAGGAGGCTCAAGCGAGGGTATCAACTCTCCCCTATTAATTAATTGAACTAAAATCCTTAGCTCTTCAACTGCGTATTATATATCTATGTTATATTTAAATATTATACATGTATGATCCTATATTGGGAGCGGAGTGGCTCAGTGGTAGAGCACTGAGTTGCCATCCCGCAGGTGCTGGGTTAAAATACTATTGGTGGCAAGATGTTATTTAATCCGTTAGCAACCGGAGATGGATCCTTTGGGATCTAGGACCTTTTTGGTGCTCATCCAGATTCTATAAAGTGGGTACCCAAACTAAGGGGGAAAATCTGGGTTGGGGTGATCTAGGACTTAGTTCAACCGTTGTCGAAGAAATAGTACAGTCTCGTCACGTGCAATGCAATTGAAATTTAGCATACACAATATCTGCTGATCCGTTCGTAATAACTGTGCATTTCACTTTTCATATGTGAGTAATAGGATGTGATATTATTTAAATCAGAATCTATTATAAAATATAAGAGCAACAGCATATTTTTTCGTTGTTAAACTCAATGTTTGAATATGGTATATTTCGATATTCATTATTATATGTATATGTCTATAAAGAAGAGAAGGCTTGTAAAGGCGGCCAAAGAACTACAAGGTCTGTAAAGCCAACCGAAAACAAAACAATATATATATATATGAAGGAATAAAAATTTAATAATAAGGAATAAAAAATCTGTGGACTAGTGGTTAGCATAACAACATATTTATTTTTTTAAGGGAGTAAAAAATCCTTGGTTATGCCGTCCGTCGGAAGAAAAGTTAAACGGTGGGGGCCGGATCATGTGCGGTGCCAGGGACTACTTAAAAATCCCAATCCTAATTACACTTAGATAGGCACATTTAGAACTCCCGCTGTAGCATCATCCGATTAGCCATAACAGCATAAAATGGCGTCAAATAAATAAACAAATAACAAACAAAATTTAAGTTTCTCATTGTTTTCTTTCGTCTAGGTGTTACAATTACTAAAATAATGGAGTCTGGAATTTATTTGCACGTTTTATTTAACGTTGATAACCATTGATCCGGTTAGCCCATATAACTTGTCCTTGCCTCTTGTTCAACACGAAATGGCAATAAGTTTTCATTGGAGCCAATTTATTTTATTTTGTTTAATTGATAAATTGAAGTCAATTAAACTTGTTATCTGCTTACAGGCTATTAGAACAATCAGATCATCTTCATCACATGACATCTCTATCATCATTTTCCTCTGAATCATCTTCATGTTCGTCCTTCATTCATCATTATTAATTTCATAGTTTTATATGCTATTTTATGGTTGTATAAAAAGAATCGTTTATTCATCTATTTATGCATTCTATAAAATATTATAAAACGAAAATACTCCATATACCACATAACCATTCTATTTTACCAGTTTATGTATGTAAGAATGAAACAGTAAATCATGTAATACAGTGAGGAATCTAATAGTTGTTGGGCTAGGTAACTTAATGGAAACGTTTATCTATTTATTTGTACATTGTACAAAATGTTATATATATTTTTAAAAGAGGAAATATGATATTGCTCTGTTTTACCACTCTAGGTAGGGCAAATTCAATCAGCCATGTGGAAAAAAGGAATAAAGGATGGTTTAATGCATTTCTTATTCATGAAAAACTGAAGAATTTTGAGCTTAATCCTTAAGTAAAAAACATACAATTTTCATAAATTAGGAAAATTAATTTATTATTCGCGCCTATAAATTGAAGTTCTTAAACTCCAGTATTACATTTTATTCTCCGGATAAATTAAAATTGAACTAAAAATAAAATAAAATCACGTAGGAAAGAAATTCGTTGACTGGTAGATACTATAATAGGATGTAATTAGTTGGGGGTGCAGTCAAGAAAGCACAGGTAACTTACTGTCAGTTACCTTTTGCACCGAGAAGCCACTCCTATTGGCCCTGAAGATGACCTACACAGTTGGTCGAAACGTCGGCACATATAAAATACAATAAGTTTCACTTATTTACTGTGTTTTCTTGACTGCACCCCCAACTAATTACATCCTATTAAAATAAAATCACCTTTCTTTAGTGTTTTCAATGAACAAAACAAGCTCATAATCCATATTTGTTATATTTTTTTAGTTACTTCTAAACTTTTATTTCTATCAAAGTGTTAAAATAATCCTAGATATAGTTATTTCGTTTCTCCTTTTAGTGTTTATAGTACGAAATCTGTTAATAGTGAGTCCTGATTCTTCTTCTACTGCTATCCGTAACCAACTGGAAATGCACTTACTTTCAAGAGCTTATTCATGATAATATTACTATTGTATTCTTGAGAGCTCAGGAAGGCCGAAACGGTTCTTAGGTCCTAGGTCAACGAGTATATCAGCCCCAAAAGCAACAAAAAACTTATAAGACGGTTGCCTGGTTGGAAACTGATAAAGTTTATGCCCACATAAGAACTAGTATATACATTGGATGGTCCAAATACATGTATATAAATATATTTATATTTATTCTTTATTTATTGCGAATGGACTTAGTAGGATCATGGAAAGCACTCTGGCGTCGTTTTTTACAATTTTCCTCTATTTATTTTTTCATACATTATTTTCACCCTCCTCTGGCATCTTCTATCCTTCCTTCTCCGGCGTAATTATCCACTTTTCCACCTTGTTTACTTACAGTTTTTGTTATTAACGGCACTTCGCGTTTTCTGGTTGACTTGACTTTTTGTAAGTAACCATTGGGGAAGTGTATTGTGCCATGGTTTATATTCTAATTGATTTTAGGATACCAGAGTAATCATTCAAGATATTTACTCAAATTATTATTTCTTCAAATGTCCTTGCTTTATTCTTAATTGAATTCTTTTCCAGAGTATTCAAAAATATGTAGTGCATATGAGTTAAGTAAGCACCAAACTAATTATAATGAATATACTTTATTAATAGAATTTGGAATAAGATAATGATTCAATATATACATTGAGAAGTACACTCAATGATTCAAATTTAATAGAAGAATTTCCATAAATTAGATAAAGAACTTAAATTAAAACTCGTCTTGGGCAGATCTATAGTTCTTCAAGGATGAGGTGTGTCTTCCCCAGGTCTGCCTGCCTCTACCTTCCACGCCAGTTTCCTTATCTTCGGCTACCACCGCCGATCTTCCAGGTCTTTCCTAAGGTGAAGGACCTCCCTCTTTTGTATGCCTTGACCCCCCTTGACCATGAGGTCTAACCATTCTACCTTAGTGACCTAGTTATTACAAACAGTCATTTTCTCATTATGCATATATGTATTTATTTTTATTATAAACCCCGGTACGATACATACCTATTGGTATGTCTATAGAATTTTAATTGTTGTTTTTTTATTTCTGCTTCGTTAATTTGAAATATTTTCTGTCTTGTATTTTTTACTAATATGCTTAAATATATATATATATTTTTTACCTCTAGCCATGCAGGGTTGATTTCTATGATGTTTTGTAGTTATAGAGGTTCAATTAATAAATGCATTATCAATTAATAAATATCTTCTTATAATCCCCGAAATCCAGGTAGATCGAATGCGGAAAGATGATGGTAGGGGGCAAATTCTCCCGTTGATTTGAAAGAGACCTTCGAGGTGAGAAGTTACAGAGGCGAAACTTTTGTTTTGTTCCCCTCGTCACTCTTTGTGCCTCCTTTCATCACCGAGATTACTGAGCTGGGGTCTTCACACCACCTTTGTATGGAGAGTATTTACTCTCTGTAGTTCATTGTCTTAGTCGACACGGGGTGTTTGTTTTATGGCGTCTTATACTGATTCTCTGGTGCCGATGGTATATTTTTGTTACAAGACCCTCGCAAAGGTCTTCGATAATAAAATATTTCATAGAATGTTTGGTTCTAAAAATAGACGTGTCTAATCGAGGATTAAACAATGCGGTTTGCGAGGCAGGGGTGTTGTTAAAAGAAATAATGTGATATCATCACAAAGATTTCGTTGAAGTTGTTGGTATAAGTAATGGAGCCTGACAACTATTTCATCGTGATTGTGTCTCGTTAATCTAACCCTTATTTCAAATAGATCTCACAATTAACCATAATATGATTTACTTAATTAAGACAAATTATCAACTAACGATTAATTAGTTACTAATATGAACACCTTAGTGGTGGGAGGAACCAACTTGAAAGGCTCAGGTTTAGTTAGCTATCTCGACTGCCCTTTACCTACTTTTACCGACGCAGGCGGAGCGGGTTAGGGCAGACAAAGAGAGGCGATTTGTCCTCCTGCTCCTTTAGATTGGACTTGGCTGAACCTATCGATTTCAGGGTTCCATAAGACCCTGATCACAATGCCCTGGAAGCCGAAGACACTATTGTTCTCCCGACCCCCACCTGCCTAAGTTATTGGCTCTCCAAGTTCCTCCGTTCTGCTCTTCCCGAGTTTCTAACACCTTTTAAAAGATTGCATCTGCCCTCCTTCGATATTTCTTGGGCATGCTTGGTCCGATAATTCTCGATTATCGTATTTTTATATCAAAATAATTTATTGAAATTGACAATTGTGTACCTACTTGAAATTCAACTCGTAAATGTTACACATAAAATGAACGCATACCAAAATTACTAGTTGAGATAAAATGGAACTAGAATGCTCCTTTAATAACGAGAAATGCTCATCTAATAGATTTAAGTTAGAATGTTCTGATGCCGTCTTCTTTTCAGTCTCCTAGATGGAGTATTGGGTATTAATATGGAAGGTAGGTTTGAAATTGGTGGATTCGAAGGGGAACACAGTTTGTCATGAAAGCATTGGTGATGATTTTAGGGGTATGATGATACAGGTTCGGGCCAAATTAGTAACAAATAGAAAAGTAATGTCATTGTAAAGGTGTTATTTGTTACAAAGTAAGGAGCATTGAGGACTTACTAAGGATTTTTAATTTAAGGGATTTGCTAGTGAAAGCCAAACCAAAACTCTGTAAGTCCAAATATATCTTATAATAGTCATGTTTATGTGTGTCTGTTGCTTATTAAGTGTAGTAATCGGACTCGGCGAGCAGTTTTTATTGTGAGAAAAACCTTGTTGTTGAGCGTGATCAAGGTATCGTCACATCCATGACTATTCATGTTTGCAGAAACCCTTCAATAACGTAGGTTTCTCAGGGAGTTGTGATCTGAATCCAAAATTAAATTCCTAAATCCAAAACGTTTGAAGGGACATTTTGTCTTGTAAACGAGATAGAGTTTTCCCATGTTTTGCGTTCAATAATAAATATCATAAAACCATAGAGTTTTTAGAATATCATATAAATTCCTCCCACAGACTGACTTACTTCAAACACGTCTAAAAAGAATAAAATATTCCCCACGATTCCTTAAAGGGCATCCCAATCATAATCGGTGTTGTCTATCTAGAGACTGGTTAACCAGATGATTATTTGTTTAGGCTTATAAAAATATGTTTTTCATTTCTCATTTGAAACGGATGGCAAATCTAAGTGTATTATTTTATTTTATGAAAGGTCAACAGTGGTTCATAAATAAGACATGTTAAGTTGTAGGAGACTATTATGTAAAATGGGAAATGATTTACTTAAGCGGTGGCTTTTATCTCGTGATAGGCTGGTGCCAGTTTGAGCGACTGTAGCCCTCGTTCAAACACCACCGCCCTTCAAAGGACAAATTTACCTTGGTCTTGGTTGAGTGCTTCTCAACCCTCAAGCTCTTCTGTTGGTCCTGGCTTCTGCGGTTCCAATCTTATGTGTTCTCTTTGTTTCCTTAGCTCTTACCTCGATTAAACTAAAAGTTAATGGAAAAGTTTCTCTTCAGTATTCCTGCAACTACGCTTGGGGGCTTGTATTGTGCAATGAAAAGCAAATCTATAAAAAGGGTTTTTCATTTCCTGAAACATTTTTACAGTATTAAAAAAATCAAAATTTTTTTTTAAAGGAAAATATGTTTTAGGGGTTATAAATATGCATAAAGCGATTTACATGTGCAGACCGTTCGGGGAACGGTTTAGAGCGGGGGTTCCCCATCTCTATGGAAGACGAGAATAAATTATTTAATCTGTTATCAGCTCTGGATCGATCCTGTAAGAACTGGAGAACCTCCTTTGGTTCGCTCAGGTTTTATAATATGGTTACTCCTAGTAGGAGGAAAAAACGAGGTGGTAAGTTTGATCGTGGTAAAATCACTTTCTTGCGCAACTGTAATCTTGGAAACTGTCATAGAATGTTATGAACCAAATTCTCTTTATGGGCTGTAGTTGTACAGTTTAGTGAGGAATGGATTATTTAAACGAAGTAATATTTAGCTGCATTATTTAAATTATTCTTATGATATGATTATGATTAGTAATATAAAAAATAAGCTTAAATTCCTAAATAAATAAAGCTGAATATTTCGGATTCAGAACTGGCCGTAATATCAACCATAAGTAACCATATAAGTTCTTAATATTTTAGTCAATAGAGGGGGTGCAGAGTGCCCCTGTGGTAGAGCGCTCAGTTACCATGCCAAAGGTCCTGGATTTACTCTTTGGGAGACTCTTATTTAATCTGCCAGCGACCCGAGATGGACCCTATGGGTTCCTGTACCCTCCTAGGGCTCACCCAGCTTCTATAAAGTGGGTTCCAAAATAAGAGGTAAAATCTGGCGGTTCATATCTCCTCCCTGCGCAGCCGTTGTCTAAGAAACAGTACAGTTTCTACCAAGTACTGATCCCAAGAACCGTCACGGGTTAGTGGTACAGATTTTTTGTTTTTTTTGGTAGTCACTAGTCTTGGTAAACTGATATGAATTTAATTACTAAAAATAAACAGTTATATAACTACATGGTGTTGTTACAATGCCTATAGAGGATCAGTCGCAATTTAATATGTGGAAATTGTTTTTTTTTATTGTGTAACATAAATAAAACGGAAGATTTTTAGTTGGATGATGATGATTAATTAAAATTAAATGTACGTAGTGTAAAATTACACCATAGGAAGGATTCCAATCCAAAAAAGTTTCTTTTTTAATTAAAATTGCATCGTACATGCTATAAAAATATATAATTAATTCTATTTTCCTATGATCATTTAATTTATTAATATTTATCCTGCTAATTTTGTAGCTATCCTCATCACATATCACTGACATTCAATGAGAGATTTTGCCGTTTAGAACATTCACTAAGAAATCCATTAATTAAGATTGTTTAATCAGGTTGTTAAAGCGTGTTTAACCGATTGTGACTGTTGTGGAGGGAATTGAATCATTTCTCCGCCCCCGGGCCTCTTTTGTTGTTCTCAAGTTGCCAGCATTCCTCGAATTCCACAACGTCAGAGCTGCTTTCTGGCTCAGATTGAGATATTTACCTCGATAGAAGAGCTAAAAATTAAATTGGATTCTTTCTCTTTATCATCTTAACTGAGATCTGATGTGTGTTTCTATGTTTGAATAGAATGTTTTCGTCATTTACTATTAACACCAATTTATAATGATTTCGCTATTCCGACGATGACACTGTGAGAGACCTAATTTTTGCACCTACCAATATAAGTAGGATAGGGTCTTCCGAACGACACCACAACTGAGGATTTTGACTCCCTTAAAAAAAATCATATGTCCACCTGCCGACCTGCGAACCCGCGGAATAGTGTGACCTACGATCTGTATATACAATGCAAACCTAATATCTTGGGCATAGTACGAGGATTAGTCAATTATTATTCGCTATATAGTTATAAAATTTTATTCTAATCTTACAACTACATCATTTTTCGACATCGTCCCCTCGCTTTTCAACGCACCATTTGGTCCATCCTTGTACAAGGTTCACCATGCTAGGAATGCACCGCTTCTTTCAGTAAAAAAAAAACAAACAAACGCAAAACGGCAGCACTACAAACATAAACAAAAATATAACTAAATTGCGGATAAACATTGACTCACTCTCCTATGTTATTATATTTATTTTTGTCGGTAACCATGAAACAATCCATGAACTACGTTTCGCAGGGAGGTGATGTGGACGAGAATAAGCTCAACTTCCACGTTTTCCCCATAAATAAGGTCATCCACTTTACAGAGGCTTGTTCTCCAGGTGGGCCGATTTGGTCCCATAGGCTCGATCCATACAATATTACAGAGATAGTTATAATATAGTTGTTTGCGGATTAAATAAATTATTTGCCACTACCTGAAATAATTTTATCAGCAACTCACCTCTCTGTTAAACTGTCCTTTTTTGACTTAAAAATTAAACTTAAAATCCTTAACGTTCTGATTATAATACATTAAAATACATTTTCACTATCATTAATATTCAGTAGTGTAGTTAGTTCTATCGTTAGTAGTTACTATCTCTCGGATAGCGCAGACTATAAACTACTTGGAATAGCAGGAGAAGCTCTGTTGGTCGCCGGACTTAATCCCTCCCAAGGGCCTTCTAAATGTCCTCTGATAGTGCTCGAGGGCTAATAGTAATTGAGATATTGCTAGAATCTCATCCTACATTCTCAACTACTGTAGCTTAAAGAGGTCTTCATTTGTATTTTTTCTACGTTTTTTCCTTGATCGGTTTTAAATACATAAATAGTAAAAGGCGATTTTCAGAATATATTTAAAGTTAATAATAATAGAATTCATCCGATCTCAATAACAATATCAATACTAGAATAAAAGAGATCATTCGAATAAATATATATATTCTGAATATGCAAATTTTTTTTCGCAACTCATCTTCCATTATTTAATAGTTTTGATCGATCAATTAAGTCTAAAGGCACCCTGGTAATCTGGAATTTTCTTTCAATAAAATTGAGTATGCTGTTACATAGAGATTAACTATATATCTATACTACTGTAGAGGTTAACTTGTATGAAGTTTTTATTATTCCTCCACCTTTTTTTTTTCTGTCTCTAGCACTTTTTTTATAGATTGGGAAAATCGTCGGTTCTGATAGATGAATAGCGAATTACTGGGCATCTGAGATGGGAGAAAAAAAGTCTGTTGAGACTAATTACGGCTGAAATCCAGATTTGTTGAATGCCATGTGCTCTTGCTCTGAATGTTCCTTGGGGAATAATTAGTACTACTAGTTTTTAATAACTTTTCATTTTTACTCTCCTTGCCCAGTCATAACTTAAAATGACACATTTATCGTTCATTTAATAATAAGAGGAATTTAATTAATGGTATTTAATTATAATGACCCTCAAGGTTTATACGGCTGACATCCCAACTCATCCTAACACTCTCCTTACCACGTTGCAGATGATACATCTGTATTATCAGTCAACACCAATCCAGTTATTGTATCCCAAAGCCTCCAATCCCATATCACTGATCTTGAAGAATGGTGTCAGAACTGGAGAATTAAAATAAATTCTCAAAAATCCCATCAAAAAACTTTTACCTCGCGTCGTAAACCAATGACTTCCTGCCCTTCAGTATCCTTTAATAATATCCCACTTATCCCTGTAGAACAGATCCGATACTTAGGGTTGCATCTTGACTCATACGAGACTGAAAAGACAAGAAACCGCTCGACGTTTCAGGCTACTTCAACACTTACTAGACAAACGCTCTAAGCTCCCAATTAATTTCAAAAGATTCATACGACCTATTTGGACTTACCTAGTAGAGCTTTGGGGCTCCACTAAGGCATCGAATTCCTCTCGTATCCTATCCCTAAAATCCAAAATCCCTCGTAAAATTCTCAATGCTCCTTATTTTTTTTAGAATAAAGTCATACATAATGACCTTAATATCCCATTTGTTGCTTATTTGGACCGAACCCGCTATCTATCCTTTCATAACAAACTTCATTTCCACTCAAACCTAGCTTCCTCTTCAATTCCCGATAATCCTCCGAGGCGTCTGAAAAGAAGATGGCCCCGTGACTTCTAAGTTGAACTTGTGATTTGAGTACTACCAGTGGGTAGTTTCTCTACTTGTCATTTTCACATGGCATTATGTATCGCTTAGCCTATTTACTTGTGTATTATTGTAATACAGTTGTAAATATCAATAAATAAATAAATTATAATGATACATAAAATCAAACTATACATGTAACTATAGCTTTTAATCACATTAAGAACAATATTATGCAGTTAATATAAATTGAAATATAACCTCATGTAGAGAGATTTCAATTCAATCTGTTTTCTTATCGAATATCCGTCGTCGTCAATTGGTAAAACGAATTGCAGATACTTTCAGCGTCTGTATCGTTTCTGCTGTACTTCGAGACTAACTTTGACGTAACTACCTTCTTGGCAGAGGGTCAACCTTAAGGTTAAAGAACCATGTCCAATTGATAAGACAATCTCCCTTATACGCTACTGGCTGTTCCTTGGTTGCCTTTTTCTATCTATCCTAGTTCTTTCCTTAAAGTCATAAAACAAATGAGTCGTTTAAAGCTGTGGATGTAAATTCAACGTAACATAAATGTATATTTTATTCATCTCGCTATAGGGCGCTAAAACTTGGTTTTTACTCTCCGTAATGACTCACACCGCTTACTTCTTCGCCCACTTGAGCACATGCTATTTTATGGGGGATGGTAGGTGTAATCAGCTGTTAGGGGAAGCTCACACGGCCTTGGCGGGTTCGGCACTTCTCGATTTAGGTGGCTTTTGCGGGCTAATTAGTATTGTCTTAGTTTCGGTCGTGTTTTGTTCCACGCCTCAAGAACCTCCCACGCCATGGCTGCTATATAGGGCGCTAGAAAAATAAATAAAAAAACACAGCTTTCTTTTCAGGGGAAGCTTGATTATACATATGCTATATAATAATTTTCGTTAAATTTTTTATGTAATTATTTATATTGCATACACATTCTAAATATAATGATACTAAAGCAGAAACAAAAGATTGTGTGCGATATGAGTAAAGAGTTTCACTCAAAACACGGTGGTCTAAACTGTTATTCAATACTAATCACTTTCTATTATATGTTTAATTATTCTTTTGTTATAATTTATTTTTCTGTTGACAGGTAAGGGTTATTTCTATGCTGGCTAGTTCTACCGTCTATTGTAAGTTAATATATATCTTTTCCAACACAAATTTTATTTGTATTGCTCATTGCTTACATCCCTTTAAATATAACCCTTTCTTTGATTGAATAATAATGAATAAGCCTAAAATAAGTTGGATCAAGTGAAAAAATTAATAATAGAAAACTGCTAGGTAACAATTGAGCCGTTCAATGAACAAATTGATTAACTCCATAAAACAAAAAGTGGAGAAATGCGAGAAAATAGTGTACATTGTTTTTTAAAATTCCCTTTATTATATAAAATCAAATAAATGTTACAGAATGCATAAATGAAGATGTAACTTTCATCTACAAGCATATAAAATTAATAAGAAAGACTAGCCAAAAAACTATCGTCATAAATGTTAAAATGTTTATGTGACCGGTGAAGTTAATCGATTTAGCAAGTGAAAAAAGTAAGGAATTAAAACTCAGTGTTTAAATTTTTATGTTTATTATCATGACAAAAATGTATTATTAGAAATTGTCCACAAATATTAATATTAACATTTGTGTTATATTTTATTATTGTTTTTGATTAACTCGTCAGGAGTATAAATGATGTCTTCTTCACCAGTTGCATGTAAGAACGCGTCATTTCGGTTTCTTCGCAAGTTTCAAAAGTAATCATGTTTAACAGGAGGAATGAATTTCAGCAAATCTATCATGTATCTCCTTTTTTCCCTTGTTACAGATCTACCTTTAGGATATAATAAAGGCTGATCCACATTTTTCAAACTTAGTGGTCTATCTGCCACAGGTTTCCTTATATCGATTGCATTAAATTTTGAATCTTCATCTTAGTCACTTTTAAATTAGATAAGGTGTGGTTTGGATCTTTCTAACTTGATAAACTTCATCATTTAGCACTTGCTAGGGGATTTGTAGATCTGTCTTTTAATGGTGCTATCCTTTATGTTTGGTCAAGATTTTATTAATATAGAAAGTTATGACTATACCAAGTGTAAATTATAGATTTTTCTAAAAGTGGAGTAGGTCGATTTATGCAGTGAACGGCTCAATTGAAGGAGATTGAAATGCAGAATTCAATATGGGAAGCTTCAGGACAAGGAAGGCGGCTCAATATCCCACCATGATATCTCAACCAAAACGATATGATAATTCAAGAAATGAAACATGTCCTGACTACGCAAGAAGCTGCCAGATATCAGCGTCAGCATTTCCGAGCTAACATAAGGAATGACAATCTCTTCATGAATAAAACAAAATATACAAACACCTCCGGGTAAGATCAGGGCATACCAATCAAATTAAAGCAGAAGATTAATTCTCAAAATTGTGTATTACTAATTATTTATTGGGTTATTCCATATGAAGTTTCCATTTTCTAAGGAAAGCTTATTTAGCAAAACAGTTTAATGAAATCAAAGCATTTGTATTTAATATTTTTACCCTCATTTCCTTGACATTTTCCACAAGGTGTTATGAAATGTTCTATTCCAGAACTGAAAAAATAGGGTTTTGTAATGAAATAAACTCTGAAAATGCGTTTTTGTCATCAGAATCAGAAGTGGTCTAAATTTCTGAACAGATGGAAATCTGTTGGAGATACCTATAGGCAATAAGTTTGGTATGGGAGGAATTTCTAATCCAGCTAGTTTAGTTTCTTCGCTGTCTCTCGTGAAACATTATTTCTTGAGTTATCGTGTAAGAGTATAGGCCCCTTCTGATTGACCAATGTTGATTGTTTTTTGATAAGTATTTGTTTTTTGCATAACAAGCTGAATGTTTGTCAAATCAACGGCAAATAGTCCGTTCGTTACTACACCTTTCCCCCAACGCGGTGGTAATGTTTCTTTTAATGTAGCGATAACGAGTGTCCTAGTTCAAACTCATTAAAAAATATTATACAAAAATCGCGTGTTTCTATGGTCATGTTTGTTGGCATACTAAACAGTGTTCGTTCATTTGTAGGGAGAGTACATATTATCGAAAATATAGCATTAATACCAGCCAGCTCTTTACAATCTGCAAACATCAACCTAGTAAACAATAGAAGTCCACTAATTCTATATTGAATTTTATATAGAACGGATATTTTATATAAAACGAACCTCGGTGAATTAAGTGGTTAAGTCTAATTTTCTCCAAAATGTGTTTCTTAAACTTAAGGAAGCGGATTCGTGTGGTTTTTGTAGTGAATAAGTGATTAAATATGGCGTTGGCTTAAAAAGGAGTTATTGCTTGTATTACAACTCCATTTCTAGCCAAAAACTACGAGAATGACACGATTCCGCTCCCTTCAATACTCAATATTCAAAATAACCTCTCTCTCTGCACAAAATTCGACTTAACTACATATTCACCAGGGCTGTAGATATGTTATCCATTTTAATATTTTAAAAACGAAGATATGATGAATCGGATAAAGAGTATAAATGAAAATTCTTTTTTTTTTAAGTATGTTTGCAATCTCTCTTCATGAATCTGTTAAGATGGTGGACTTGCTGTACCCTAACACAATTGAGCTATTTTTTAAAAAGTTATTTTTGGTTCTCGTTGATTTTTCTTCTTGGTGAAATATTGTTTTTCAATACTCAAACATTAATAGGTACATTAGGACAAGCTGTACATGATCATGTTGCGGTAATATCGATATATCTTCAACCCCTTCCTCTTCACGACCAGACAGATTCCTGCGTTGACCGCTACCATGTTGGACGGACTATAACAGAGCCGCCACTGCCGATAAGATTAAAGCGACTCGGTCTCTATGCTGCATTAGGAAACTTGACCTAGCCTGTCCTGCGCCTTTTACGGGTGTACAATATCCGCTTCAAATTCTGCTAAGTCCTGAGATACAACTATCCTTAGGATATTATCCTTAGAAGGGGGAAGGAGTCTTTGTTATCCTGACTTAACACTAGAGATAAATATCTCTGTATATTTTAAATCAATACTCATAGAACCGGATAAATATGTTGCTACTTTTCTACAAGTTACATATAAGTTTATCTATAACTTATATAAAATCCTTTTTTATACTGTATTAAAATAAAAATTAACACTGTGGCTATATTTCATTTATTTTGCTCTTTCCTCATTTAAATGTTTATTTATTTATATGCTTTTTGATCGTTTAGTTACTTTGTAGATTTTAAATAAAATAGTAACATTAATTTAGAATGGCCGAAGCTTCGATGGGAGGATGGAGTTGCCAATGATGCTATGACCCTACTTGGCGTTCGTAACTGTGTGGCTGCTGCAGAGGATAGGGATAGCTTGCGGAGGCTAATCCGGGAGGCAGTGACCTAGAGGATGGGTTGTACGCCAATAAAGAAGAAGTGACATTAATTCTCACATCGGAGCCAACAGTGTCAATGAACATTCTTCCCCATATGTATTTCGCAAAAATTGCGAGTGCTTGGGATGTGGGATCGATGAATAGAATGGATTTGTCTGGCCTGGTTACGAGGCCTGCTAGCTTAGTTGCTAGAGTTGGGAGGACCCGGTTTCGAATCCCGGCCAGGACAAATCTTTTCTCTAAAAAATGACAATGTTTAAATGATCACAAAAAAATAAAAAATAATAAAAGGTATATTTGAAATTGAATATATTCCAAATTAAGAACTTCTTGCTTGGTGAAATTCTTTTTTTTTTTTTTTTTTTTATTTAATTCAATGATATTTACAACTATAATGGTATTATATCAAGTAAATGTGCAAAAATGTAGAATATTGACATGAAAACACTTGTGGAGAAACTACCCATCGATAGCACTCCAATAAAGTTCTATAGTAGATGATCTCGAGGCCATCTTCTTTTCAGGCGCCTCGGAGGGTTATCAGGAATAGTATGGGAAGCAAGCTGAGAGACTAGCGGATTCAAGTGCGTATGGAGCTTGTTATGGAAGGATAGGTATCTAGTTTGGGCCAAATCAGTAACATATGGGATATTAAGATCATGATGGATGAGTTTGTTTGTGACATAATAAGGAGCATTGAGGATTTTACGAAGGATTTTGGATTGCAAGGATTGGATACGAGATGAATTGGATGGTTTAGTAGAGCCCCAAAGCTCAACTCCGTATGCCCAAATAGGTCTGATGACTGTCATGTAAATAAGTCTTTTGTAATTAATTGGTAGCTTAGAGCGTTTGTCCAGTAAGTGTTGAAGTAGGCGAAAACGTCGAGCAGTTTCTTGTCTTTTCAGTCTTGTATGAGGATTCCAAGTGAGACGTTTATCCAGATGGAGTCCTAGGTAACGTATCTGTTCGACAGGGTTCAGTGGTGTATTATTAAACGATACAGTAGGACAGGAATTCGTAGGTTTACGACGAAGGGTGAAGGTAATTTGATGGGATTTGTTAGGATTTATTTTAATCCTCCAATTTTGACACCATTCTTGTAGGTGTGAGATATGGGATTGAAGAGATTGGGATGCAACAAATGGATCCTTATTAACTGATAACACACATGTGTCATCAGCGTAAGTAGTGAGGACAGTGCTTGGATGGGTTGGGATGTCAGCTGTATATATCGTGTATAGGATGGGCCCCAGGATTTGGTGAAATGAAACTTAAATCTTACGTTAAAAAATTATTTGCACACCACACATTTTATTCATTAAACAAAAATTTAATTCTATTTATATTAATTATATGTGCGAGGAAATAGTTGACTTGAAGATCTGAATAAGAAAGGAAATAGTTGGGGGTGCAGTCATATTAAACATTAAATAAGTGGAAACTTCCCCTTATTTAGTGCCGACGTTTCGACCCACTTTGTGGCTCATCTTCAGGGGTAATGGAAGCTGAGGCTAGACTAGAAGCGGTTTCAAAGATAGACCGCTTCTAGTCTAGCCTCAGCTTCCATTACCCCTGAAGATGAGCCACAAAGTGGGTCGAAACGTCGGAACAAAATAAAGGAAGTTTCCACTTATTTAATGTTTAATATGACTGCACCCCCAACTATTTCCTTTCTTTTATTAATTATAATTATCAATAAATGGTTATGTAGTTCGTCAGGATCAATAACTGCTTGTAAACTTCTAGGTTTTGGGTTGACTAGGTTTTTAATTAATTCTCGATTTATTTATTTTTTAAATCTCTACTTCAGAAAATTACATATGAACTTTTATATGCAACAAGCCATATATAATAAAAAAAAATACCTTTTCTCTTTTTCTCTTCTTCCTTTATCTTCACCTTCTGCTGAGGAAGTGATCCTTTCCTAATCCCGTAAGTGATCTCTCCCCGTTTTGAATTGTATAGAGTCAGCGGCCTTGTGCCGGTTTTGCAGAAACCGCCTTCAGCGGACTCAGATAACGTATATCTCTGACATACCTGTGGGTAATAGAAGGCTGTAGAGTCTACATGTACATATTATATGTTCTAATTTTAATTTCATAAAATAATGGAGGTTCAGAAAAAAAACAAAAAAAATAACTTTTATATGCAATTTAAATCATCGATAATATTATATCACGTAATATAAAAATACCATATACCACACACTCCTTGGTTTTACGATGCAATCATCACGGTCCGTTCAATCCTCGGGTTTATGGTGTAATGGCAGTGATATGGTTGGGTAGGTACTATCGCTCCAATCCCGGCCTTCCAGAAGGACCTCAGCCATCCAATTTATTCCAAGACCTGACATTGAATATTAATACAAAATTACTGGATGTTGTATTGATTCGAATTCGCCCTTGAAGAACCAAATTATTTAGAAAAAATTGTCAGGGGTTAATGAGAAAAGAAAATCTAAGGCATCTTGAAGCTTTTATCGCGATAACTCCGACAGCGTCACTTTAAGGATAGTGGCTAAGGCGGCGGGGGCTCGTAGCGATATGCAAATTAAAGTGGACCCTATAAGCACTGAGCCAGATTAGTACTACAGATCCCCACGATCTGCTCTCTCACTCTCTCTCTCTCTCTCTCTCTCTCTCTCTCTCTCACTCTCTCTCTCTCTCTCTCTCTCTCTCTCTCTCTTTCTAGCTATCTATCTATCTATCTCTCTTAATTTCTGACTCTCCTCCCTTAGTTATTTCTTTTCCTGATAGCGTTCAAGAAATTGTGAGTTCAGTAATTGTGTACTTTTGCTTATAACCTAGCGGAGAGGATTATGATTGAAAATAAATTTCTTGTTTTTAAATTTTTTTTCTTAGGCGATGGTGTTCATAGTAGGCTAGTATATAGGAGGCGGCGAGAGGGTCTCCAGGCCCCAGGGTGTGCAATAATGATCACATTGAATACATTACCTGCCACAACTGAAACCCCCACCTTCGGCACGGGAATTCAGTGCTACCCCTGAGCTATCCTGCTCCCGCTTATTCTATACTATCTATTATTTTATTATCGGTTTTTGTTGTCTGCATCTGCAAACTTCTAATTATTCTATTCCTTCTATGGTCATCAATCTATACAAATTTAAGAGGAATAAAATGGTCCGGGTGGAGGAAAAGAAAATTCTTTTATATTGGGAGAACTATTTCTTTAACTCCACCTGGACCATGTCCTTACTCATATATAGACAAAGCTAACTAATGTTATTCGACGTAAAAAAAAATAACTTAACAGGACTTAATGAATAACGACTTCATAAACACTTAAGCCCTGGACCAAATGAGGTGCATAAAAGTAATCCGTGGAGAAGAATAATATAGTAGGTTTTCGAAAATAAAGTATTGCGTAGTATATTCGATAAAAACAGAGTGAGTCCTCATGAGAATTTCTGAGACAAATTTTACAACTTAGAATGTCGGAGCGTACACCCTAGTAATGTAATATAAAAGGTAGAATCGCTTCGATGGGCTAAAGTTGTTGGACTTAATAAAGGGGGAATCTGTAGAAGCTTGGGAAGAGCATACTTCCATTGGATACATATTTCCATACAGCAAGATATATTTATTTGAGTAATTGGTATTTTCTTTGATACCAACAGTTTTCCGAGGCGGTCACCCATCCAAGTACTAACCACGCCCGACGTTGCTTAACTTCGGTGAACGGTCGGGAACCGGTGTGTTCAAGTGGTATGGCCGTTGGCGACCCGAAGTTGACAATACGGGGGAGGAAAAAAAAATAGAGTAACCGCTGTCTATGTTTTGTATAAAGGTTAATTGGATATGTAAATAAGTGGTTTCCAAAGAGTTCAATAATGTAATATTTGTTATAACTATTAATGTATATTTTATATAAATATATTTTTAATAGAGAAATAGTTTGGTATTTGAATGACCGAGTCATATTACTGTTTTTCCACTTTATATTTCATGAAGTAATTCATTTACTGGGAACATTCATAATCATATCAGAAATCCATTTTGCCTGTTAATTTTGTAAGAGTCCTTTAGCTGCTCTAAGGAAATGAGTATTTTCCTGCTCATCGGAGGGGAAGATTACAAATGGATAATGCTGGATGAGGGAGTGTTTCCATTGTTCCATTCTAGGATTATCGACGGCTCGGATATCAGTTGTTGGGTCCACTCAACCTTAAAATAGTAATCATATTTCATCTTTGGCTGTGTTACAAAATTTGAATTATACCAATTTATTCTTGATTAGAATTTCCAGTTAAATTTAATGATCTAACGACTACGAAAGTTTACAAGTAGAGGAATTTTGCATGAATGGATGAATTTAGTAATAATAACGCTTAGCGATGCCGAAGGCTCGATGCCGTTTCTACCAATCTCTGCTTATAAACCTCCGCCCACGGACCACCGCCCAAACCCAAATCCGCCATGTCAATCTTAACGCGATCCTCCCACCTACGCTTCGGTCTATCCCTAAGATGCTTCCCAGTCGGTACAGGGATTATTAATATCTTAGGAATTCGTTCCTTACTAAGCCTAGCAACTTTACTACCTCATCTTAATCTTCGCGACGCTACCACTTGAATAATATTTATTAAATGCATGGTTCGCAATTCCGCGTTATGTAATCTCCTATATTTCCCAGTGGTCTCATCCTTTTTAGGACGGAATATTCTACTTAGCACCTTCCAGAATAAATGAATATATATGTATATAAGATGTAATAATTATCTCTACTTTATCCAGAAACTTTAATCAAACTTAAAACATTTAAACATAAGATTATTGAACAAATTTATGTTAGACGTCGCCGGATCATCTGGAATCGGTCATTTCTTTGTACTTTGGATGTAAGTTATGAGCAAAATTAAGTGATATTATTAAGGAGGACGGTAATTTATATCTTGGAAAACAACTTGTAGGTTCAAACATTGATAAGAAAGATCTGGGAAAAATAATAATACCGGATGAATAAATATAAGCAATGGGGTATTGTAACAACTATTGCTAAATCTTTCTCATTTGCTGTATTATAAATAGTCATGGGTAGATACTGGATTTTCCTGTATCTGAATACAAGTGATATCCGATACTTTTCTTGATGTTTTTGTAGTTGAATACATCTATCCCGACTCTTGAATATATTTGTGAATACTGAATAGCTGATGCTTCTAATGTTAATACAACCAAAGCCTTTAATACAGGTCTCATATCTATCTGGTCTAGCAGGTAGCAGGTGCGGGAGTAGAGATTGTAGTGGATACGCCAATCGTCGTGGATACTGAGTAGTGAACACAACTAGTCAGTATCCACTACTAGAGATCTAGAGAGAGGTGGGGTGACCTCGGTAGGACCTCCCACCCCATTGCTACCACTCGCCAGTCAACTATTCAGCTTAGTATCTGTACCCGGTACATTTCGACCGTATCCGATCTTTGTATCCACTACTTTTCAGTATCGGCTACAAATTATCCGATAGATACAACCTTACCCACCCCTACTTATAAAATATTCTTTTTAATGCTAACTAGTCGGATCCCGGAATACGCCGAGAAAAAAAGAAATTACCAATGTAGTTTTAGACGGAATTGATCAGCAATTTAACAATCAAATATCTTTCGTACCCAAATTATCAAACAAATGAAACTGTTCCGTTTTTAATCAGTTATCTCCTTTTTCTCATACCATAGAAGAAAGATCCACACAAAACCAGCGAAATCCGTATAATATGTACATTGATCAGAGAAAGTTGATGTTAATAAACTTAGTAGGAATAAAGATACTATCGGTGAATATTTCTTTGGAGGAGTTCGAGGTTCACTCGGGTTATGAAAAGGTGAATCATTAGATTAGCTGCCTAGATCAATTTTGCCATTGAAAATAATTGAAAGGCAAATTTCAACGATCTTTCCTTGAGAACCTTCGTTCTGTTTTTTATGCTATAACTAAATTATAACGGATCATGCCTGTTATTTTTTGCTTCTATATATTTTCCCCGAAATTTCATAAAATTAACATCTTTCACAATTTTTTTAGTGGGGTCTGAGACGCTTTTTCTTACTTTAAAGGAAAGCTCAGTACGTAATGAATTCTAAAAATGTCAAAAAGGCAGTCGATGGTTAATAAATGGCCAAAGCGTTGTTAGGAGGATGGCCTTAAAGGTAATACTGTGTACCGTTTAACGTCTCTTCCGAAGGACGGCATAACCAAGTTTTTTGTACTTCCCTTAAAAAATCCTAGGCCCACTTACCGGGCTACGAACCAGCGGCCTTGGGTTTAGTAGTTTGTTATGCTAACCACGAGACTTTGGTTTAGCTATGTTTTTTACTAATATATTATTAATAATATCTGGTATTTTAATTTCAAAGATAGGTATTTGTTTTGTGACAAGGTTTAGGCTAATATTTGTTTGTTAATTGCGTACAAATTCCGAGTATTCCAAGTCTATTCTTAGCTGGTATCTATCGTATAAATATATTTGACGTATTTCCGGAACGTAAATACGATTGACGCTATTATAGCAACGACAGTGACGTTTTCAGCTTTGACAAATTTAGTTAGAACGGACTGTGGTTCTTATTCATATTTGTTATTTAATATCGACTTACAATCCATATTTATAATACGCCTTTGTATCACTACGTATAGACGATAAACTAAAATAAAAGAAGTTTTAATTTCATTGATTTGATGTAATATTTCGTACCGTTATAAAACGTAATTGTTGCAAAACGTAATGAAGGATTACAATTTTTTTTCATTAATGTGTTTTTATTCCAATAATAAAAACACATCAATGAAAGTGGGGTTGCAAGAATCATTCTGGGATGCATGCGATTTTGATACCAAATCTTAAAATATATTTATTATTCAATGTTTGGATTCTACGTATTTTTGAACATATCTTATTCCACTTACATTATTGTTACTTACTTAGTCCTGTCCTATCTGGAAGATGTGGGGGTGTCTGAAGTAGAGCTCCCAAGGAAAGCCGCTGCCTCTTTTCTGGAACACCAGGGACAAACATGGAGTATTCTCAGCTATAATTTATTCTAAATTAAACTATGTTAGTTTGCATGGTCAATGAGTACTTGCTTCCATTTCATGCAAGTTCGGATTGCGAAAGCGTCTCTAGATAACAAGGATAGATACCGAAATGAAGTGGTTAGGCAGCGAATGGTAGCGGAGACCGTTACTGAAAGAATCGCAAACGGTGGTTGAGGTGGTATGAAAAAGGAAAGCAATGGGCGTACAGATTTCTGGATTGGAATCCGCCCGGATAACTAAGTACTAGGTAAAGGAAGGAATACAGGAGGTGGTGGCCGGCTGAGGTCTACAGGAAGGAGGCTGGGCTGATAATCCTGTGTGGCTCCTGGACTCTGGCTTGGAGCTGTATCAGGTTGGTACACCTGCAGAAGCAGAAGTATACGACTACAATTAAATCTACATTTCTTTTAGCAAATGAGTAAATTACAATAAATATGACGTCATTATATTCTTTTGGTTTATGATTTTCAGTAATAGACTCTTCTAATCAACCACTAAAATAAAAACTAACCATCTTCACAAATGAAGTTTTTTAAGATATCGAATATCAAATACAAAACTATTCGTCTGTCAGCAGCTATATAAATATTGGTTCTATTAAACTAATTCTTAAAGTTTCACATGAAATTGAAATGTACCAAAGAACATTTTTTTTCAGTGGCATCCAAATTACAATGTATGATCGCGGAACGATATTGAGTTTATTTAGCGTGACGGAGGAATGTAATGGGACACCTGCTGGGGTATAATAAACAGAAGTGAACTTGATGTAATGGAAACTATTTCCTAAACGAAATCGATAGGGTTTGGGGCTCCCGGCTGCTGTCCTCTAACCTGCCGTTGTATCTTGGCTCAGTAATATCCTCGTACCAACCTCTACCCTTCTAAGACTGTAAACTGAATTTACAATAATATGTTTGTATAATTCGATGTTATATTTAGTAGATTACTATTTAAACTTTGAATAAAAAGATTCCTTTTAAAAACATTTTTCTGTTAAATATATATTTGGTAATGTTCATGCAATTTTATTATTATTTTAACTGTCTTTACCTGGGATAAACAAAGGCTTTAAATGTAATTTTGTAGTTCTCCTTCCGATGATCTGAGTAGGGTTTGTCTTTGATAAATATCAGTTTTTCCTTAGTTCGAATGAATAAGCGGTTGAGTCGATTTTTTTCGTCAAAAATGAGTTAGTTTTACTTAGTGAAGCATGTTATGCAGTCAAGCCTTGACTTGAAGTGAACTAATTTCTTTTATTACAACTCCATTTAAAGCCAAAGACGACATTGATTCAGCTTCCCTTAGTACAAATAACTATTTTTAATTTTTAAAAATCTACTTAACCCCTTATTTAAATATCGTTCCCTCAAAAAAACAACGACATAACTCAAAAATGCCAATTTTTGAGTTAGGTCTTTAGTAGCAATTGTGTTGGGTGAAGCTTTTTAATTTTTAATTCAGGAAGTTTTATTCGTTATTCCATTTTCAACATGTATTTTTGATAAGTCATATTTTGAATTATATAATATATTTTTTCAACGCCTTTAGGTCGAGACGAACTGTGAACAGTGGCTGTTAATGTTCATTATAGCAAATATTTGTTGTAGTAAACTTCCAGATCTTTTCTTTTCTTGTAACGTCAAAATGGCCAATTAGAACAGAAGAGGGTGAAGACTTATGGCGCTATATCCAAGCTGATAGAAGAGAAGTCTACCCTCATCCTGATTTATCGTTGTGAAAATAATTCATAACGTTTTAAGGGAGTAACAACCGGAGTTATTAACGCAGCAGTATTTCATCTCTTTTGCCCTTGTATCCAATTCCAGTTTAAAGAAAAATAAGTATTGTTATAAAATTTTAATTATCACTCTTCCAAGCATGTTGTAAATACGAAATTTCACCTCGAAGTGTAGGGAAAGGAAGAAATGAGAAATATTTAGTAAGAAATAGCATAACAGATGGGTGTACATCTTGAAAGTTTTATATTGCTTTTTTGTTACATAAGCATATTTATTTTCTAATATGGTGCGATGGATTGAAAAATAATTCAGAATATAAAACTAACTGATGTTGCTAGTAGCTAATGATGGATGGAATTGGTTAGGGGTGGAAAATATTTGACTGGATAATTCTAATGATGGATTGAATTGGTCAGGGGGTGCAATCAATGATGGCACAAAACAAGCAGAACTTATTTCTTAATTATGCCAAAGTTTCGGCCTACGGTATAGGCCATCTTCACGGCACAGGACAACAGAGTTGACAAGTGTTAGTTTGACATTTCACCACAGCCGAGGCACCCGGTACTTGCCCTGAAGATGGCCTATACCGTAGGCCGAAACTTTGGCACAATTAAAAAATAAGTTCTGATTGTTTTGTGTTATCATTGACTGCACCCTCTGGCCAATTCAATCAGTCATTATAATTATCCAGTCAACTATTTTCCACTCTTACCAAAAGCTAGTTAGAAAACGCATACTTTTCCTCCCCTGTTACTTGAAGACTAGGAAAGACGTGAGTGACTCTTTCAATGAGTAACGCTTGTGCTTAATGAGAGTATAATGGTTGTTGTTGTTGTGAGTGTTATTTGATGTTGAGGTGTAATTAATTGACTTTACGTCATTAATTGACTTGACGTCATTAATATCTCGCGAATAAGATTGATTAGCCCCGCCTCGAGTGCTAATGTGTCGGCGATAATGAACTCTATATTTATTAGCTTCTGCCTCCAAACTTAATAAAAAGGGAGAGAAGAGTAGGGATAAATGAAGGGTGCTAGAAGCGAATTTAATATATATTTTTCAGTTTTTGCTTATATTTTAATTAGTGTTTCCCACAACCAGAAAAAAAATAAACAGTCAAAGTTTCTTACAAAAATGGTTTAATCTACATTTTTTTTACATAAATAAATAAAAGTCTTAGCGAACCCGAAGGCTCGATGCCGATACCACCGATCTCCGTTTCAGTGACACAAGCAATCCTCCCGCCTACGCCTCGGTCTACACCTCAGACGCTTCCCGATCGGTACAGCGCCTATTAACATTTCAGGAATTCGTTCGTAAGCCCAGCAACTTTACAGGCCCATATTAATCTTAGATTACCTAAATAGTATTTAGGATAAATGCTTCGCAATTCCCAATTCTCCTATAAACCCCGGTGGTCTCATCCTTTTTTGGACCGAATATTCTACGTAACTACTTATTTTCGAATACCTGAAGACGTTGTCCATCCTTCAGTGTTAGCGGCCAAGTCTCACATCCGTAAAGAAGAGATAGGGATGTTTTTTTTATAAATTCTCATTTTTAGCTTTCGGTAGATAAGACGCGATCTTAGTGATTTCGAGACCGAAAAATAACAAGGATTTCCCGCCTTCAATCGCGCCTTTATTTCCTCTTCAATTTCATTTTTCTAATTACCATAGACCCTAAGTACTTAAACTTCTCCAATGTTCGAACTTATTCCCTCCTACAACTAACCATATCGGAATTTATTTCTAGCCCTATTCCCTTACCAGGATTCATTAGCGTTTGTGAATTTTTTATTTTACATAGAATCCCGCTCAATTTCTGCCAGGGAGCCGAGGAATGAACACATGACAAAAACATTAGTTATTTAGACTAGCGATATACAGACTAGGTTCTGGAAGACCCGTGTTCGAGTCCCGGTCCTGACCTATATCTTTTCTTTTCAAATAAAAATATTTAAACATTAGTTATTTAATTTGTCTTCACTCTTAAATCATTTTATTTATGGTTTCTAACTAACTTTAAGTTTTTTTCTGGCATCATCTAGAACACTCCCTGATAATAATAAATTATAATCGCAGGGAGATGATAAAAAATTACTTGTAAAGTTAATTTATTTATCCCTTCATATAATAATAATAATTGCTTAGCGTATAAGCGATATAACGAACTTGTAAACTCACGTCCACAACAACCGTACAAACTTCCTCCTACGGACCTCTACCCAAATCCAGATCCGTCAGATCACTCTTAACACAATCCCCTCACCTATGCCTCGGTCTACCAATCTGACATATACCATTCAGTATAGCGCTTATTAACTTAGGAATCGTTCTACATTGAGTAACTATACATATAATATAACTATCAATAACTTTATTTAGGTCCAGCTTAACCTTCGCTGAGCTAACCGAGTGTGTGTTCCGCAATTCTGCGTTGTGTAATCACCTATATTTACAAGTTCTGACCTTTTTTTGGAACGAGTATTCTACGCCTCATTTTCAGTTTTTTCAAGGGAAACTTTTTATACGCCACAAACGCCAATTGGCAGTCTTTTATGTATAAATTTGAGTTTATTAAACTATTAGCTGTAATTATATACAAAAATAAAATAGGATAAACCAAAAATCAGAAAAGTGAAACAAATAAATCAAAGTACTATAAACATAGATAGATAGAACTAAATCAAAGGATAATTCCCACTATTGACTGGAAAATAGTTAACTGGAAAATTCTAATGATGTTCTCCAGTTGACAAGTGTTAGTTTGACAAGTCATCACAGCCGAGGCACCTCCTATTTGCCTTGAAGATAGCTTACACCGAAACGTTAGCACAATTAATTACCCCCCCCCCCCTGACCATTTCAATCCATCATGATTGAAACATAACCAAACAAAGGGTATTTTGTTGAAAAAGAAAAGGAAAAATTATTTGGAATAAAACTCCTTTAATACTGAAATCAATTAGCCTAGGGTTATTTCTTTTAAATAATTAAATAGTTCAGTGCCCAGTAAACCTATCTGTATGTTTAATATTAAATAGGTCATCATTATTTCTACTTAAATGGCACAGGAATGAAAAATATGCTTATGAGTTATTGTTAACTTGTTACTTCCTTAAACTACTAACAACATAAAGGCGAAGGGATTGGGGGAAAAAAACCTTTTGTGGCATTTTCCTAAAAACTACGAAGCCTAAGGTGCTTTACTAAATTATTCTATTGTATATAAAAGCATACACGGCGCTGTGGGTAAACCATCCCGCACCGCTTGTATACATTAGTTTTTTTATATAAGAGAGATATATCAGATACATTTAAGAAAACTTTCAGTTTTATGTCTCAAATCGCTAATTTTTATAGATGTATTGCTATGTTTTATTTTATTAAATATATTTTAAATATTATAATTGATTTTGGGATCCCAGAGTAATCATTTAAGATAATTACTCAAATTATTGTTCCAACTTTAGCCTTAATTGGATTATTTTCTAGAGGTCTGTTGTGTGTTAATCAATTTACCAATTAATTAAAAAAAATCAATATATTATTTATAAGTATATAGTACATCTGGATTAAGTAAGCACCAAAGGAATTATAATGAAAATACTTTGTTAATACTAACTTTGAAATAATATTAGTGTTTAATATATGCATTGAGAGGTATACTTAATGATTCAGATGTAATAGAGGATTGCCATAAAATACATACAAGGCTTTAATTACAACTTATCTTATTGAAACAGGGGTAGATTACGTCTAGAGGCTTGGTCTCGGGGTGGCGACCTTCGGATACTCCTATGGCATCGTTCGCCGGTCGCCTTCCTCCTTCCTCTTCGGCATCTTTTCAGAAAGAGTCTTTCTAAAGGTGGAGTTTAGAACCCCCGTTTTGGGTATCTCTTCACCCACCTGACCATCTGGGCGAACCATTCTACCTGAGTGACCTATTCCTTGCAAACGGTCATATGCTCATTGTGCAAATACATAGCAGTCAGTATATAGAAATGTCATTAATTTTATTTCATATCTTAATATATATCTACAGATAATAATATATTTCCCAATTTCAGTATGGTTCCTAGTCTTTAAAAATAAATAAGAAATCTAAACACTAATTTTTAGAATTTGTTACAAATACTTTTCAAAGTAGGCATATGAGAAAATAATAATAATAATAGTTTAAAGCCTAATTAAAGTTAGCAGTTGAAAATGCATAATAATGTTTTTCTTTACACCATACATTTTAAGAATTAAATTTTCTTAAGATACCACTCATCGCCATTATCCACTTACATTATTGTTTGATTATTTTATTTTTAAAACAATGTTTACACAGATCTAAAGAGATGGAATGAATACATTAATCGTAGTTATCGGAATATAGTTAAATGTGTTTGATAATGTAAATACTCCCTTAGCCGATTGAATGGGACAAAGCCTCCTTGTTGTTAAAACATCTTTGGCGAATCGCAAACCTCAAGAGGCGTCAAAGTTTCCCCGATGAGGCCAATAACAGAACCCGCTTGAATAAATTGAATTATTCATTAATTAAAAGCAATTAAGGAACTTGACTGTGGAAGGCTCCATTTGAATTATTTATTAAGTAGCAACTTAGTGGACTTTACTCCTCTACAAACAGGGCTTAATCTATTCCCAATTCAACTTCCGAACAAAATCCCCCCGAGTTTTATACGAGTTAGGCAACAGTTTAGAGTCTTGCTTGGTTCTACCATTGTCGCTAGGAGTAAATTTGCCTACGAAAAAACTGAAGAGAAATGGATTTTCATGCATTAGATAGATAGATAGATAGATAGATAGATGTATAGATGTGTTTACCTTAAAATTCTACAAACAATTTCAAAAGGTCTGAGAATATTGCCATCAACCTGGCTTTGGAATTAAATAATATTAATAAATTCTATAATACTATTAAATAATAATTCATGTAATTTTTTTTTAGTTTATGCCTCTAACTCTAATTATTCATTAAGATCTCGTGACTGTTTTGATACTCTTTGAGCTAATATTACTAAATAAAAGTTGTATTAAATATGGTTAGGGTGACTGTTTAGTTCATTAAGATTTTCATAGAGAATGCCTCAACCTTTAGGTTTCATTGGTCAAATTACTTCTTGTGATCTCATAAATTTTTTGAAAAATTTTCAAGCTCAAAATATTATAAAAATGAATTTAATTTGTCCATTCGTGGCCATGCAATGTTTTTTTTAGCTAACTCAACAACTTTTTTTAAATTATGCTGGCTCAAATTACGAATATGAGCTCAAAATACTGATATGATTTATACTTTTTTATATTTTACCTATCTCTTAAGTCAGTAAGTTAGTTTTTTCTTCCGTATATATAATAAATATTCGTTAAAACATTTTTATGAATTGTTTTTATGAAATTAATGACTATGTAACTACAAACTAAATTTATGATACCTTGATAATTATTATAAAGATATTGACACGCTGTTCTAAAATCACTCTCTCGATAGAGATCTACCAAAAGGTCCTTATTCTGACATGTCTGTTTTTGACGAAAATTTATTTTGTTTATTAATTAAGTAATTTTGTTTATTAATTCAAACCCTCTCCTAGAAAAACCTCATCTCGGAAATTTCCCGTTGTACCTTATCAACCTTAAAGAGCCTGAAAAATTACCTTCGTCACTTTTGAAACCCGTAGACACCTTAATTTTCCCTCATTTCGACTATTGCTGTACAGTGTATCTCTGGGGATCTCGAAGCAAAATTAAAATGGTTGCTTAATTGCTTCGTTGGCTTCATCTTTGGGATCCCGATAGATGCCCCGGTCATCCGATATTACGAAGAGCTGAAGTGGCTTTGCCCTTCCTATCGTCGTAAATACTTCCTAGCATCCCTGATTTACCAAGTTATCCAATCCCGCCAATTCAAAACCACAGTCCAATCCCGTAACACCCGTTCTCTGCCCTCAGATCTATATACAGCATCCTACCGAACAGCAGCTTTCGACAGAGCTTTCCTTATCCGATCCTTATCTTTTTGGAACTCTATTCCTTTTTCCATTCGTCATTCCAATAATCTTTAAACCTTTAAATCCCCATTATTCAATCACCTAATTTCTTTAAAATTCCCAACAAATCGGACATAGTTTGTTCAGTTTTGAGATTAAAGTTTTCTAAGTGATGGATGGATGATATATTTGTGTATCTGCATAATTGTACGTGAGTGAGGGGTGTATATACTTACATTTTCTTTTTCTGCTAATTTGGCTGTTCACACTTCCAGTGACATATTTTTGTATTTACTTATTTATTTTTTTTTAATAGTTATTATAGTTAGTTTGTTTATATTTTTTCATTCATTATCGCATTTAATTAATGTAATGTCATGTATTTTACTCTTAGACATTTTAGTTTTTATATTATTCCTGTATTGTTATTCTAAAGGGACTTGCCCCAGAATAAATAACGTCTTTATTATTATTATTATCGTTATTTATAGTGAAACTTTAGTGTCAACTCCAAAAAGGGAGTTGGAAAATATATTCTACAATAAATATTATTGAAACTTTTACGACTTGCCACTTTTTATTTATGTGCCATTACGAAACGAGTCAAAATTGATATTTTTTCAATCAATCAACACTGGCTCTACAACCCAGTACGGGTCTTAGCCGCATCAAGGCCACCTCTCTTCTCTAGGTCGCCTCCACTCTTCTCTGTCCTGTGCCAAGGTCCTCCAAGCTCTAGATCCAACAATGCTACCTCCATCCTTCTCGACCTCGTCTGCCCATCTTAATCGTGGGCGTCCGCGTTTCCTTTTTCCGTCAACATACCCAAATAGCAGTCTCTTATGAGTACCGTTGTCCTCCATTCTGGCCACATGTCCAGCCCATCTAAGCCTAGATATTCTTATAAACTGAACCACGCCTAGCTCCTGATACATCCGATATATCTCTGCATTCTGCCTGAGTCTAAATTGATCGCCAACTCTAACTGCTCCATATATCCTTCTTAATATTTTTATTTCGAAGAGCAGTAAACTATTGGCATCTGCCCTGGACAGAGGCCAGGTTTCCGATCCGTAAGTTAATACAGGCCTTATGCACGTCTTGTAAAGTATCACCTTGGCTCTTCTTGATATCAGATGGCTTCTTAAAATTTTTGCCATCCCAAAATAACATTTATTAGCGGTCAAAATTCTTCTTTGAACTTCTGCTCCAGTTGAGTTATCCACTTTTACCAAAGAGCCAAGGTAGACAAAACTGTCGACACTTTCAAACGTGTTGGTGAAAAACGTGACAGATGGTGTTGGTTGCCTTGAAGTGCTTGCAAGCATATATTTGGTCTTTGCCTGATTCACTTGAAGACCCATTCGCCGTCCAGCTTTTTCCAAAGCAAGAAACGCTTGCTGTAAATCTCTCTGTGTTCTTCCGACTATATCTATATCATCCGCGTAGGCCATTATTTGGATGGACTTAGTCAGAATCGTACCAGTGACTTTTTATCCTGAGTCCCTTATGACCTTTTCAAGTGCGGAATTGGATAACAGCCACGAGAGTCCATCCCCTTGTCTCAGACACCTAGTTGTCCTGAATACTTCAGACAAGTCATTCTGGATCTTGACCTGGCTTCTCGACTCCCTCATCAGCGATTCCACAAGGCTTATCAATTCTCTGGGGACATTCATTTCTTCCATACCTTGATACAGTTTCCCCCTGAAGATACTGTCATAGGCACTGCTGAAATTCATAAAAAGGTGGTGGGTCGTTATATTGTACTCTCTGGTCCTTTCCGTAAGAATTCTCAGGGCAAATATTTGATCAATACAAGATCTACCATTTGTAAAGCCGCATTGGTACATTACTATCTCTCTTTAGGCATGGGGGAGTAGTCTTTGGTACGCCACATTGGAGAGGACTTTGTAGGCAGAGCTAAGATATTTTTTACTAAAAATTAAAAAAAATTAAAATAAAAAACTTCCGGTATTAAAATGCCTTCTTTACTCTTTATGAGAGGTAAAAATGGTCTTTAAATATGACATGGAATTAATATTTAACTAAGGTAAAATTATGATAATAGTTTTGTGGTTCCCTTTATCGATTTCAATTAAAAATACAATTTTAATTTCGAATAGTGACAAAGATTTAAATTAAGAGTACTTTTCTAAAGAAAAAGGAGTTTATTTTCTTTTTCTTTCCAGGCCAAATGAGTTCCTTCTTCGAACTAAGCCAGAGGTCTTACTCTTTCTGCTCGAGAGGAAATTAAAAGGAATTAGATCTCTTGAGTTGAGCCCTTAGCCTGCACAAAAGGAAACATCTTCATCCCTTCATTTACTCTCAAAGACGGTAGCGCTAAAGCCTGGTTAAATGAGTTCATATATATGTTATTTCTTCTTTCTTATTACCTTCCTACCGCTTAGTGTTTTAATTACAAAAAAAAGGGTAGATCAGTGGTTTAGGCGCTGATTTCACAGTGTTTTATTTTCCCGTCACGATATAACGCTGTGAGATCCCAGATCTTACGATAAACTTGGAGGGAAACATGGCGATTGGAATATTGGATCACTTCCTTGTAGAACCGTTGACTTAGAAACATTATAAACCATTAACCATGCTGAATGCCACCCATATCGTGTAGTGTTATCATTACTGGGGTGTATAAAAAATAATGACCGTTTCACCTTCCCCATAGAGACAAGATGGCGACTAACAGTATCTTTCGACACACCACACTCCCTGGCAAGTTCGCGAGTAATTGTGGACGGATTTGACTCAACAGCTTCCTTCAGAACCTCATCAATGGTCGCCCGGAGCCCTTCTTTCTTTCCAACGTCTTATCTCCACTGCTAAATTGTTCAACGCCGCGCAGTGCGCTGGCTACGGACACCTTCCCGTTCATATTTAACAATTTCACGAGTTGCTTCAGCGGCTGTGAAATTTTTTGTCCAGTAATGTCTTAAAATTACGAGAATGTCGTAGGACACTGGCATGTTTTTTCTTTGAAATAAATAACTAAACTGAGGCTTTTTTTGAAGAAGTCCAGTGTTAGTAAACAAGGTTAGATAATGCTCTAAAGGGACAATTAAGTGTTGGTAAATATTAATAGCATTAAAATATTTACAGACTTTTGAACTCTGGAATTTGATAAAACGGTCTTCTTTTTTTTATACACACCATTGTTTTGTTTCTTTGTTTTTGGCATGCCTGCAACATTCTTTATTTTAATTGTTCAAAGAAAGCCGGCTGGAACTGTTAAATTAGTCGCATTTCGGTTCCACAATCAGTATATAGATACATAGATGACTCGACATCCCACATCAGGACAAGGCCTCCCGCAACATCAAGCGCCAGTCTTCTCTGTTCATTGCTACTTCTCTCCAATAATGGATGTGTAAGATGGTCCATGCATCCATCTTCTTCTTGATCCATGCACATTTTCCTCCTGACGTTTTATTAGGGACTTCATTTGTTGCCGTACGTGCATTGTATCCTGCCCATCCTTGACTGTTTACTTTTATTTGCCTAATAATGTCACCGTCTTTATGTAGGGTCTAAACGTCTAGATTGGATCGTTGCCTCCACGATCGTTTTGAAGTAATGTTCTAAATATTCTCCGTAATATTCTTCGTTCAAACCTCACATTACCCCTTTGATTTTATGAGAGTCTATTATTCTGAACCGTATGTTTGAACGTGCTGATTCATGGTCTTATACGGGGTAATTCAGAAAAATCGCATGTTTTTGAAACGCACAGTACACAACGACTAGAAGAGTGGGGGAAACCAGCAAAGCAATATTTTTCATTTAAGCAGGCTTTGCCATTTTAGTCGCCATGTCGCGATGAACGTTGTTGATGGTTACGTTTACCCAACTTTTGCACAATATAAGGATGCAAATTTAAATCCAACCTTGAAATGTAATTAACCGAACTGTTGCTCATTCTTAAAGCGGCAGCGTGCTTGGTAACAACGATACGGGCTCCTCAATACTGCCGCCCTCACTCTGCTTTATGTTGTCTAGTGTCCGTGAAGTCACCGTGGTAATTTGCGCCGAGTTACGATTCCTGTTGGTCTAAAATTCATGACCCATCTAAGAATAGTGTTGCAATCAGGTCCGTTTCCGTGACGGCCGACCTTGAAATGTCGACGAAAGAGACGTTGTGTTTGGATAACAGTTTCACCACTTTTAACATAGTTATCTTACACGAACACACGGTGTTCCACATTCCATTGCGACTTGGCGACTAAAATGGCAAAGCCTGCTTAAATGAATAATACTGTGCTGGTTTCCCCCTCTCTTATAGCCCTTGTGTACTGGTCATGTGCCCTTGTGTACTCATAGGTACTTTTTTACAATTTTAAATACTATATTTTATTTCTTACGTGCTATTTTACTTCCAGTACAGATTCCCGCTTTATCAATTATTCTATAATACTATGCTTCATCTATTTTTTTGCACATAAAAATAACATTATCGGTTTATCTTTATTGTTTACTTTTATATTTTTTAACAATGATGCCAATCTTAATTAATTCTTTCCTTCTCTTTTTCAGGTAAGGCTCTGAGATGTATTTTACTTTGGATTAGAATCTTCAGGTATTTAACAGTTGATCTTATTATTGTATTGAATGAGATTTTTTTTACATTATTTACAATAATGAGAAATAATAATATAGCATTTAGTGAATCTGAGGGTTCTTTTTTTATAGCGCCCAACCTTGTTTGGATTACTGCCCAAATCGAAATTCGTAGCATTTATGCAATCCTCCCACTAAGCCTGGATCTATCCATGGACCAAACCAGTCAGTTTTGTACTTATTAATTTGTTAGAGATTCGGCCGTTACATTTCCATTATAGTAACAGGGCGCGCGTGTTCTGCTCCTCTCTCCTTCATTGGACTCGTCCTCTTTATTCCGCACAATGTATTTATTTTCAAATATCTTAGGATGTTTTTCATCCTTCAGGGTTAAGTGCCTACGTTCCGGTGGATACGAATACGAAGCATAGATATTTATGTAACTTTCCAATACGAAAATAATCAAACCTTTTTGTATCATTTCCTGTAATTCAACTCTGTACACATATTCTGTTACTCATACATAATTCTATTATTATAGGGTGTATAAAAAAAATGACCGTTTTATCAAATTCCAGAGTTCAAAATTCTGTAAATATTTTAAAGATATTTATTATTTACCAACACTTAATAATCCCTTTAGAACATTCTCTAAGCTTGTTTAATAACACTGGACTTCAAGAAAGGCCTCTGTTTAGTTATTTATTTCAAAGAAGAAACATGACAGTGTCCTACGAAATTCTCGTAATTTTAAGACATTACTGGAAAGAAAAATTTCACAGCCGCTGAAGCAACTCGTCAAATTATTAAATATGAAGGGGGGGGGGTGCCATTGACCAGCGCACTCCGCGGCGATGGTTTGAAAAATTTAGCAGTGGAGATACGACGTCGGAAAGGAAGAAGGGCTTCGGGCGACCATTAATGGAAATTGATGGGGTTCTGAAAGAAGCTGTTGAGTCAAATCCGTCCACAATTACTCGCGAACTTCCAGGGAGTGTGGTGTGTCGAAAGATACTGTTAGTCGCCATCTTCTCTCCATGGGGAAGGTGAAAAAGGCCAGTAGACTGGTCCTCGTCGATCATTTTTTTGTATACACCCCATTAATTCTATCCGGTGCTCTATAAGGGACAAAACGTATTATTATGCAAAATATACAGGACCACATGGGAATATAATAGAAAAAAAAACCACCTCCGTTTTTTAATTACTAAATGATGCCTTTATACAAATCTTTATTATTTTCATGAAATAACATTATATTTCTAGATTTTTAATAGGGTTTATCTTTGTATTACTAAATACTGTACACAATAATAATTTATTAAAAAGACTTTGGTTGTTTTCATTACCGAATATTATATGAACCCCACGTTTAAATAAAAGTTGAATATTCGTAAAGTAGTCTTAGTCTAGAAAAGGGATTTGGTTTTGAAATAACACGAGTTTAATGAATGTAATTTTATATAACTTTGTATCCCTGCTTTCTTCTGCATAGAACTGTCTACATACACCATACACACTTATACTAAGTTTTTGTCGGTTGGCCCTGAAAACCATGATCACTGATGCGATGTTGTGAGCCCTCATGTTGTGAACCATGGTTTCCGAGGTGCTCTCTGGTTTAAGTTCAGTGACGTCTTGGTCTCGACAAAAGCAATATTGTTATTGGGCATCAGATGGCGCCGTAGGGTCTGTATTTCTTTCCCTGAATCAGACATTTCCAGAACCGAACCCAAAGGCGACGTTTTGACATCCTGGAAAACCACCAGCGATTCCCGATAGAGGTCATATTATGCCCGGTTGTTGTGTGTTGACTGATGAGCTTCACATGTCCGACAAGTGGGGATGCTTACGCTTGGAACCGAGGTATAAACTCACTCTTGGCAACTCCGATATAACATCATAATAATGTCTTAAATCAATTACGAATCTTTCTGAAGAATTACTCAGCGATATACACTAATAGGGAATTACTCTATTTTTACTTCGAGACCGGCCTTAGCGACAAGTTATTTAGTCTATTGCCAGACGCGGCCACCCAACCAGACCAAGTGGCTACTATACATTGGGGAAACAACAGTACGGTATAAACAAAACATTTTTATCAAAACTCACGATCCGTGCTTCTTGACCGATTCGTCTCTCTCAACCAAATATCCTTCGGTCTGAAGGAAGCTAGCTAATCGGTGGAGAAATTTAATATCCATGAATATTCTAAACATTATAAATAAGTATACTCAGTGTATATAAATCTAAATGCTTTGATAATTATAAGTAAATCCATAAATAGCATACGCCCCCTCCCCAAATGCGATAGAGGAAGTGAGAGGAGTTGAAGTGGAAGTTTTCCTGAGTGAGTCATGCCTGTCATTTTGTTATTTACTGGCCAATTGACGTCATTAGCTTTATCGTTTTCGTGCCCAGGGCCCCTCTTCAACCTGAGTCTCATCTCTCTCTCTATACTGATAGTGATTTTATCGCTCCTCTATTTATTTTCCGTATATATACGTTATATTTCATATCATATAATTATACCTGCAATTATATTTAAATAATTATAATTTAATTAATTATACTTAATATATATATATGTATATATATATATATATATACAGTAGAATCCCGATAATTCGTATGGTCAAGGGACTGAAGATTTGGTACGAATTATCGGGAATACCAATTATCGGGAGTACAAAATAAAAAAACAACAACGTATTAATGCAATTTTTTGAGTCTATCGAACCATCCATCACTTGCACGAAACTCTTCAATTCCCATTTTTCTGTGAAAACTCGGGCTTTTTCCCTTCAAATATTACCTCCAACTGATACATTTGAATTCCTTGTTTGTACGAATCACTTTTTGAAGTTCTCTAAAAGTCTGGAAAGTGATTTTGTCCTTGTTCTTCAAAATTGATGTGATTGTGGAACCAGGGACGATGGAATGCTTGGATACGTCAATTAGCTTACAGCAACTGGTCACGGCGTTTATGATTTTTTGTTTCTCTTCAATAGAGAGGCTAACGTATTTTGGAGGCATGATTACGTGTCATAACGGTAACCAAAACGAGACTGGATTGTAAATAAAAGTGTGATTGTAAGAAAAGCTTAATAAAATTCCTAGAACTCCCCCTCTTTACTCCCCTCATTTCCTTTGAGTGAAAACAGTACGAATTACTTATGGATTTCTTAAAAAACTTGTCTTTCTCACTCGCTCTCCCGTAAAAAACAATATGATCTACTGTACCTCTAAACAATACAAACATACTTGTGTATAAAAACAATACAAATTGAGTGATTTGCTAGAAAGCATTTATTCTCATTCTGCTCCCTGGCATATATGCTTCACTGTTCTCTCCCTCCCTTTCGAAAACAGTACTAAGTAACGAGATTTTAAAGCTGGAAATACGAATTATATGACGTTATAAGTGACCTCGAGCATACAAATAATACGAATTACCGAGGGGTCTGAAATGCATTGATTTTATACCATTTATCGGGATTTTCTCTGGGGACCGGCAAATTGGTACGAATTACCCGGAAATACGAATAATCGGGATACGAAATATCGGGATTCCACTGTATATATATAGGAAAGGTGTACCAAGTGTAGTGCTGTGTTAGTATAAGGTTTTTGAGTTCCATTTCGGCTGCGGCGTATAAATTATTATTATCAATAAATATTCTCTTATCGACTCTGAACTGATTGTATCCTAGGGCTCCATGGTGTGATATTTTTTACTAGCGATCGTTCACTACACCAACAGAGTCTGTGTAACCCCATCTAAATCTATATTTACATTTTAGATTATTTCATCCTTTTATGTCTCCCATTCTTAACCATCTTCCTGGATATTATGGAAATAAAGAACAGATATTTCCAACATTATGGAATCATTACACAAAATCATTTATCGTTTTAATATTTGTTAATTTAAATATGTTTGTTTTTAAGTTATTATATTTTGTAATAATTTGGGATGCTGTGAATATTATCTACTATAATTATATGGTATTAACTTTTTAGTTTTTTTTTATTATTAGTACGGGCCCTTTTCAATGTATTAAAAATACTCATGTTAATAACCTCAAACTTTATTTATATTTATATTTATATTTATATAACATATATTATAATTATTTGACATAAAGGTTTAATATTACCTGAAAAATGTATTTGTATTTTTTAAATTTCATTAAATTTTCAAGGATGAAGATGTCATTAAAAGGACAATTAAGTTTCTCCTTAATTAGTACCCTACTTTTCATTGTGTTTTTCCTCTCCTCTCATTTTATTTACAAAATAAAGTTTAAAGGCAATAATTAAGCAAGTTATTAAAAAGTCGTATTATTAAAGAGCAAATTATTCAAAAGGAGAATGTTTTGTTCATTAAGAACCATCATCTCACCCTTTTGATTAATATTTCTTGATCCTTTGGCTGCGGAATGACCAAGTTTTAGCTAAATATTAATTAACTAAAAAGGCTTAGTGAACCCGAAGGTTCTATGCCGATACCATCAATCTGTGCTTACAAACCTCTGTCCACGGACCACTACCCAAACCCGAATCCGCCAGATCACTCTTAACGCAATCCTCCCACCTACGTCTCGTCTACCCCTCAGACACTTTCAGTTGGAACAGCGCTTATTAACTTTTTAGGAATCGGTTTGTTACTGAATCCAAACACTTTACAAGCCCATCTTAATCTTCGCGACGTTATCACTTCAATAATTTTAACCGTGCACGATTTGTAATTCCGCGTTGTACAATCTCCTAAATTCTCCATTGGTCTCATCCATTTTTGGAACTAGTATTCCGCGCCAAACCTTATTTTCGAATACCACGGTTCACACCCGTAAAGAAGAGTTGGAAGGATGATGGCTTTTTAAATTCTAATTTTTAGATTTCGGGCAAAAGACGCGTGCTTAGTAATATAGAGAGAGAATAAGAAAAAGCATTTCCTGCATTTATTTGCGCCTTAATTTCCTCTTGGATTTCGTTTTTTCTAGTTACAAGTTTTAAATTAAAACAAAAATTAAATTAAAAAATTACTCCAAAATATCATGTTAGAATTGTCATTTTTGTGATGTGTGCTAACTTCGTAATAAGATGAAAAGGAAAAAAAAAAAAATATAAGTAATTATCGGATTAATAATTATTTTTTAACAACCCAATAGTTCTAGCCTGCACAGCTGGCAAGATACCACATATCCCAAACATATCGTGCTTAGTCTACTAGAAAAAAACATAGATCTTGGAACAGAATGTCATTATCTGACTAGAACAAGTTCTCCGGAAGGGAATTGAAAACTCGGAACATTAATCTTGTCCCAGGTCAATTCATCGAAGGAATATGTTCGAACGGTTCGTGGCTTCCTTCGTTGGCTGCTGGAACAATGCCAATCCATCTTTTTCCAGTTTTTAAAAAAGATCTGGACTCCATTGGAGTAATTGGTCTATGACCCGAGGAGTTATAGTGTATACTATGAGCATATAGTCCAGGAGATTTCGACGTTGTTTCCTTATATATATATATATATATATATATATATATATTATTCCATTTCTACCAGTGATACTCATTTTTTTTTATTATAGAAATAATTAAATTGATATTGATTACTTCCAATCAACACTAACTTGGTTTCACTTGTCTAGGGTGTTTACGGGTTTAAATGGGCAGATTTTAATTATCTATTTTCAGTGATAAGAAATGGAATAAATTATTTAAGTTAAATTGAAAATCTTACCTTGAGTGGATTAATTACCTTATTAACTATTAATAAACATTTTACCATTTATTTGAAGTTAAATATGGATCAACATCAGGAAATCAATAGATAAGGGGAAATACATTTTGTTAACACTGATTTATTATTAACCTCAATTGAAAGCAATTAATAAACAAATTGTTTTCAATTTATAAACAATATAATGAACAGACTTATCTCAATAGAATAATAATATAATAAACAAATTAGTTTCAATAGAAATAAAATTTTACCAATTTCTTACTATCAAATCTCCTTATAATCTAAATATAACACACTAACATATTTTATTTATATAACGCTTTTGAATTTATTTTATTTAATTTGAATGTGCTCTAAAAAATTATATTTGTCAACGTTATTCTGCAGAATGTTGAAATCTAGTACTTGCATTTAATAGAAGAGGTGATCCTTTCGCTGAGAAGTTCTTGTGAAGATTGCTCTGTGGGTAGAAAGATGTGTTCCTGTATGAAGGCCTCAGATGAGAGAGATGGTCATTCTTGTTGGAAGGTCTGAGATCTAGTGCCTTGTTTTTTATGTGGAAGGGATAGGTGAGAATGCCGACCTCTGGTGACATTTAACTGAACTCTCCAATGATGTCAGAGTTCATCATTTAATTCTCCTGATTCTCCAGGAACAATTATATCCTCCCGTCTTTGTTTCCAGGTTTATTATATTAATTAAGGAATGACTCTATATTCTTCTTAGATAAATTATTCGTTCATTAGACGATAGTTGCGTCATGTATCAATATATATACATATACATATATTATGTTTTGGTTCTTGAGTTTCAGTCAGTTATTTCAATTTCTTTAGGCGACGTTTCGAGACTAGGTTAGTCTCATATTCATGCACTGATAGTGAAAAAATTGAGCTTTTAGTAAAAACATTAAATAGCACACTAAAATTAATGTAAAATGTCACGTGTAAGTATAATAGGATAGGGTGTACTTACAAGTTCCAAAGAATTGATCAATTTATTATCAGTCAGTTACTTCGCAATATATAATAGAATGTTTATATTGCAATAGCTATGATCAGCGAATAAGTAATCTAGTTTTAGGAGCAGCAGTTTTATTTAATTGTTGAATCATATTAGACTATTTATTATTATATCTCCATGAATTAGTTAAATTAGGATAATACGACTTTAGACCTTGAACATCCGATTTTTTGTTTACATCGCGATTTATATATTTCTCTATAGTTATCATTTCTTTTATTATCCGTTTGAAGCTATTTTTCTCTGAGTGTATCACCTTAGGTTCATCAAATTTAAATGTATGTTGAAGTACAAGATGGAAAATCTATTTATAGTTAAATAGAATTTTAAAGCTACGATTCTTCTACGAACTTAATGGTCTACCACTTTACTCTGTCTTTTCTCTATTTATTTCCACATTCGTTTCTACTTATTTCCATAACAGTCAAGATAAGTGGAAACCAATATATATATATATATATATATATATATATATACACACACACACACACACACACACACACACACGAATATGTATATACACTAACTTTAAAATATTGTAAGAACAGAAATAGAGAAAAGACAGAGTGAAGTGGGAGACCATTCAGTTCGTAGAAGAAGTGTAACTTTAAAATTCTCATCCATTTAACAGTAAATAGATTTTCCATCTTGTACTTCAAGCCAATTGTTTGTTATATCTATGCAACAGAGATATATAAAATAAATATCTTCACCGAGGTTTATTATATTTCTGAGTATTGATGAAGAGAATACTTTGCTATGTTTGGGGGGATATGTGTGTTTTAATTATTCTATGTATTCTGGGATGCCGCCGTAGTAATTAAGCCCCTGAATATACTTTATTAATACAATTTATTATTTGGAATATCATTCAATATATACATTTCGACATGAGGAATAATGATTCAGGTATAATAAAATGTCATATAACACGTCCATATATGATATAAAACTTATCTGTTATATCAGAGTTTGTTTAAAGTTCTTGGTGAGGCATGTCTTATGAAACCTCACCAAGAACTTACGATTTAAAAAAATTGAGTCTATATTAGCTAGAAAAAAACGAAATTCAAGAGGGAACCAAAGCGAGTTATGCTATGTTATATTTCGTTTTTGACTTATTTATGAAAACTACTTAAACCAATTTAAATTATATTATAATTAAAAAATAACTGATGTTATTCGGAAGAGAAGGATCACATTTTAGGTCACATGGGACGAATAAACCCGGCGAAATTGACAAACAGAATCTTTGCCTACTTTCGAGGAAAGATAATCAAAGGAACATGGTTCACTGAAGTAGGAAAAGACCAGCAAGAAGTGGGGATTACGTGGGAGGATATTCAGGAACGTGATCCTCTTAGGACGAAACTTCAAGCATTCCGGTTTTTCCAGGAAAAGCCCAAGATCAAAACAGGGAAAGAGTGGGCTGAAGAAAGGAAAATAAAAACATCGATAGCGGATCCGACAGTACTCGGCAAGCATAAAAGGCCAAGGAAGAAAAGAGTTGAAATAACCTGGCCCCGAGCTGCCCGAGCCGAAGGAAGAAGGAAAATTATAATTAAAATTTAATAAAATCTGATAATAATAATAAATTTATTGGAGTCTAATAACTAATCTCCATGACAATATTATCCACAATAGAATTAATCTAATGCGAATATTGGACGAGGTGGTCCCGATAAATAATCCAATATTGGATTTGGAATGGAACGTGAACTAACTCCCTTTTCATAACTCACCGCTCCCAATATCCGCAACCTGGTTCGGATAATAGCCATAGCGCGACTTCTCTTTCAGTATGTATGTATGTTTATATATACTAATCCATCGATTATGGCTGTTGAGGGTCAGCAGGCGCTCGAACATCCTATAACTCTTACCACTAAGTAGTCTATTGCTGATTTTTTAAAGTATACTTTTGCTGAAAGTTGTTGGGTAAACTGGCGAGTCACTAAATAGTTATTAACAATTATGCCACCTGTTACATTTACGCTGGACTGAAGCATAGTTTTGATTGCGGCGAGTGTGATGTACTTACTCGGATTTGTTTTTGGACATAAACTTTAGACGTAGGTTTGTTGACAGCAATGATGGCATCGGCATCGAACCTTGTGGCTCGTTAAGCCTTTCATTACTACTGTTTTCATTGTCATCCACAAACCTGGTAAAAAAGTTAAACAAGTCAGCAGCTATAGACCCATAATCTTATTACCAATTATTGGAATCAATTATAAAAAGGCATCTTTCTTCTTTTTTTAACAATAATGACATTATCCCGGATTTTCAATTTGGTTTTCAGTATAGTCATTCCACCTCGCACCAACTAGCAAGACTATCAGAATTCATAATAAACGGATTTGAATTGAAGAAACATACGCTGGTAACGTTCTTGGACTTCCAACAAGCATTTGATAAGGTTTGGCACGGAGGTCTACTGTTCAAACTAAAGAAAGTAGATACCCCGAAATACTTATATGCTATTCTGAGCTCATTCCTGAACGGTCGATCATTCTCTGTTAGAATGAATAACACATATTCAACTGTGAGACAAATCCGTGCAGGTACTCCACAAGGTTCAGTCCTTTCTCACATTCTTTCAACTTTAATCTTCACGATACCATCCAGTCTGCGCATACCTCCATAGCCAGAAATACTTTGCAGAGCCACCTGCATGATCGTGAGCAATACTTTACTAAATGGATGATTAACCTTAAAATCGAAAAATGCACCTCAAAAGTTTTTACGCTTAGACGCCCACCAGATCCACCTGAGCTAACCCTCGTAGGTAAAAACGTGAAATGGAACCCTGCCAGCGAATCTATACGATACCTTGGAGTTCACCTGGACCACCGCCTAACCTGGAATACACATATCAATATTAAATTAACCCAACCTACGCAAATTTATAAATGCTCTACCCTATCGTAAATATAAAATCCAAATTAAAACCAGAGATAACAATTCTCATTTATAAAACAGTCCTAAGGCCATTGCTTATGTACGGCTGTGAAGTCTAGGGGAGCAGCAATTTTTACGAATAGAAAAAGATTGCAAATTTTTCAAAACAAAGTCCTAAGAATCGCAGTGGATGCGCCCTGGTTCATCAGAAATAGTCACCTGCACCGAGAACTACGAATAGAAACAATGGACGACCACATAAAAAAAAGATTCAGAAAATTTCACACCGGCAGTTACAGAAGCAATAAAATACAACGTAGGAAAGCAGACATCATCTTGAAGACTAAAGCCCAGGTTACTGCAGGGCATCTTATTATAAGTTGTATAAGTATACATTTCTAGCGATATTGCTACCTTAAATTTATTTTAGATTTGTAGATTGTTAGACATATAACCAATAGTTATAGCGATGTATTTAGTTAGGGGTGTCTATTGTACGAGACTATACCCCATCCCCCCATAATCAATCGTTATCAAAAATAAAAAAATCAATATTATAACAACCATGTAAAGGCCGATCTGGTAAATAAATTAATATTTTAGAAAAACTACTATTAAACGTTGATCGATAAACGAAAATAATAAATTTCTACTTATTGTATTATTTGCTTCAAAAGGTTCTTTTATGAATGGATGTGGATATCACTGTTGCATAGAACATAGAACCTTATCTTCTATTTTGAGTTAAATTAGAATTAAATGTAGATTTTTGAGGGGAATAGACGCCTGCTTACTATTAGTCTCCTTACTGGTATAGAATAAAACAGTAATAGAATATGATTGAATACATTATAAAAATATAGAAGGCATCATATAGAAGGCATTATATAGAAGTGTCGGATATCTCCTAGCTCCTCATTCCTAAAATCATCGCTTCCTAAATTAGTTCGTCAGGCCTGTTTATGCTGAATAAATGGTCTCAGATAAATAAGCAAACCGTGTCTGGCAACGTTTATAAATATCCTAATTTTACCATTTTCCTTCGATAAGCTGTGAAATTTTATAAATATTTGTTTATTCTGTAGAAATATTTTTGGATAAACTATTGTTATAAGAGTTTATCAGGTATTGTGGAAATTATTATTTTTCTTTATTTAAGAATTGTTATTGTATATCTTTGTTTTTCTTCCCTAAGTCCGTTATATTTTTAATTAGATTGTTCTGGATGAGTGATGACGATGGAGCGATGCAGTACCAGAGATACACAGTTATTAATTTTTCTTTCTCTAATTTATCTCCTCAGTCTTATAGCTATGTTTTTGGGACTAGTCTTTTTAAAAAACAAATTAATATTGTTTTCTTGTATTTAATACCTCGGAGTTGATAAAACAAACCTTAACATCCAAACTTGAGCTTAATATACAAATGTTTTCTTGTTGATCTCAAGTTTAAGGGATGATTTGGTTAGTTATGTTTACTTTGTAATAGCCAGAAGTTGAGCTACCAACTTGGTGGTCTTCTACGAAGGGCTTTATTTTGGTTTCTGTTGTAGAGGATCCTGATCAATGACCTAGGACTCACTTGAAGGGCCATTCCGAGAATGTGGACTTTCCTCCTTCATCAACTCAATTTATCATTTCGACTTCCAATATTGCTAATACTCACTGAATTGGGATATCCCTACTGGCCCTGCCGAGTAGAGGGGACCCATCCTACATTTCGGTTTTCCAAGAAAACATTTCCTGAAAAAATATATGTATATGTGTGTTGTTTTTTTAAGTGGGCTGGAACCCTATGGCGAATTTTTGAACGCTGCACACTGTTCATCCGACATTAGCATACAACTCACTAAATTTTCAGGAGTTACCTTCTTTCCAAAAGCCAGCTCCAATCCCTTTCTCTCGTCAGTGAAGCGGGTAGATTCAAAAAACACATGTTCTGCTGTTTCCTTTACCGCAATATACGTTGGGCATTCAGCTCTGTCTCTACGAGTATGAATCTCTACTGGTAGGCTCTAAAGCATCCATGTCCTGACAATAGTTGTGTTAGGTGAAAATCCACCTCACCATGTCTACGATCATACCACACGACCTATGTCAGACACCAACCTGTAGGTCCACCGTCCGGTATTAGCCATATTCCAACGCTGTTGCCAACGGACGATGGTGGTTTTCCTTTCAATGTCTCTTGATCCTTTGTGTGCGCACCTTTCTTGCTCATTTTTATTACACGTTAGGAAAAATCTATATTATATTTATACTTTCCAAAAAAGTGGTAGAGTCCCAAAAGTACTCTACTGTATACTGTATCTATAAATTAGATGTATTACATTGCTTTTCATACTGGGTTTTTTAAATGAAATCATGTTTTCGGTAAGTTTAGAAAAATGGAATATTAGGTTAATTGCAACTGATCGGCAAAAATTCTATATCCCTTCTTAATATTTTCAACGGTTAAGTGACCATTGACCCTTCGGGACCATGTAAGCGAGATGGAGGCTGCCCCTGGCATAACGAAAGGCAACTGAAGAAATACCTGGAGTTTCCGGAGCTCTCGAGATTTAATATCGAGGAGGATATTGCATACTCCCTGATAAAATCTTTTCCTCTTTGCCGGCGGAAGGCCGATAATTCAGGACCACGGTTACCTTTCCCCCCATCTCGCCAGCTCGTTTAGAATTCCGCAGGTTGTGTTGAAAACCGTTTGTTAGTTAGAATCAATTATAGTTTCTTTCGCGTTTTCCGGTTAGATTTGTATATAAAGTATTAAAATAAAAGCTTTTTGTTTATGATTGAATATAATTAAGTCAACAGATATATCAACAGCCTCACTGACTAAGTGGATAGGTCGAATTTTCTCCAAAATGAGTGTCCTCTACTTAAGGAATTGAAATTATTCTATCTCGCAGAGCTTATCTGTCTAAGTCTGGCACAGGCTTAAAATAAAGTAATTGTTTATATTACAAATCCATTTAAGGCCTATTTCTACAAGAATGACTTGATTCTGCTTTCGTAAGAAGGACTTCTGCGTTCTGCGTCTCTAATAACCAGAGAAATTCACCGGTTCTGCGTTTATATGAACTGTAAAAAGAAATAAATGATTTGTATTAAATTGTGGAAAAACTGGATTAAATATTTTATTACATTGATATCGCTCAAGTCGTTAGAAATTTAATATGATGGAATGATCATTGCAGAAATTTTTAGTTTTTTCTGGCATATTGCTGATCTTTATCATGGAATATCATAAGGAAGATAATATATAATATAATATAATAGGAAGATAAAAACCAACTCAGTTGAAATTTAACCTAGTATTAGTAATATTATTGTAATCGGGGCATGTCATTCTATATCATTTGTATGAACTATATATCTCAATTGCGTTAAAAAAAAAAATTGTTTTCCTTATATTTTATGAGTTTGTAAAACTTTATACTCAGGAGTAAAAGAATTTGGTAGTGAGCCATGAATCGTGTATTCAAGAGCCTCGTTTGAGTGAGTCAGCTTCTGTTCTGGGAAGCCTGTGCTTCTCATTTTTTTTCTTTTTTATTTCACGAGGGAAGAATATTTTTAATTCAATACTTTCGGCTACGTTTTGTGTATTTTACATAATGTTTTTGCATTACAATTGACTCTAAAATTAGCTTATTAGTTTCTTGTAATTTCCTAACATATCTTCCAAATCTAAGTAGGATTCTTTCTATGAAATGACATATTTATATTTTATAATTATAAATTATATAATTATGTATAGTGGAATAGTTTGGTCTTATTTAATAAACGGAAATTTAAATGTTTTTATAATTTGCAACTTTACTTTCTAAAAAAACTAATAATAATATGAATAAGAATTTTTGTATGGATAGTTTAATTTAGGTCAATTAAACTATTTTTTTAATTCTTTTTTATATTATCATTTAAGTAATAAAATTTATTTATAAACAGTAATGTTTTATTGTAGCGCCTTCAGTTTAACTGAGTTGTAATGTAGCGGCTTCCGCATTACTTAGCAGTAGTGCGTTATTGCCTACCTTCAAGGCGTTCTATGGGTGCTGTAATATCTACATATTAATTATATACATATATCATTGATGGCTCTTTATCCCACGCGGGGAAAAGGCCTCCGCAAAACAAGTAATACTAATATTTAATAACCATGTAATTTTAAAAAATATTTTGAACATAAAAACATAAACATTTAATATATATATATATTTATATAAATATATAACATAAAAACATTTTTGTTTACTTTCATGTATTGGGCAATTTTTATTCTACTTATTATTTGCTTTCCTCTGACAACAACATATTTAAACTATAAAATTAAAAAAAAATGAACAGTATAACTGACCGGATAATTAACATATAATTCTGAAGTTGAGAATAGAGGATTACCCCATGCCGTTCATCATAGCGAATAATGAAATAGTTAGCCTTTAATCATCCCAGGATCTAATAAATAATAGATCTAACGTTCCCGATAACTGTTCCGTCAAAACTTACTCCTTTCTACCGGGACAACTGAGGCATCAACATCAGCCTCGGTTTATAAATAATCAATCAAAACCTTGTTCTAAAAATACATCTAATTCCTCTTCATCATTCGACTAGCCTCTAGAATGGAAAATAAGATAGATACGTAAAAGAAGGAAGAATTGACCAACAAGTAATGCAATATAAAATGTTAGAAAAATATTGGCCGAATCTTTTTTATTTGTACCTAGAAAGTGGAACACCAATAAAACAAATTGTATACGTTTGTTGATAAAAATATATAAATATAGTTATTATGTATTTATTTATTTAAATGCGATTATTAAACTATAATTAAATTGTCTGATTATGTTGATTTAATAATTGTAAATTTTTAAATAAAATCTTAATTTTTTAATATACAATTATTAAATAATAACAATCAGACAGGTTAATTATATTAATAATAATTAATTATATTAGTTAATATAGTTAACTATATTATAATAATACATTATAATGAATTGGTTATCTTCGTTCGAACGCTTCATATTTCAAACGGTTGGGGCGATTTCTGTCATTATTCGATATCCAATTACAACTAGATAAATTTAGCCCATCACTGGTCATATCTTCATTGCAGTAGTTCTCAGGCGATTGAACAAAAGAATTAAATCTTCATCGCTATCTCCTGTCCTCTATAACTAACTTACCTCGTATAACAGAATTCATCCACGCTCCAAAGAACTGCTCTTTTTTTGGCACAAGTTCTCCTGCAATAAATAACACCCACCCAGAGTTATTAAAACTGTTATCACCAATACGTATCTCCTGGGTTATTCCTTATAACCAATTTTTAGAAGAAAAAAATATTATGACCGATACGAACAGCGACTAATTAGAAATACACTTTGAAGTGTACTTTATGAAATGTATTAATACAAATTCTCATATTTTATAAGATGTATATCATGCTTATTGGATTTCGGTACATAATTTATAATACAATGTCGTTAAATAAAATAGTTATTTAAATTTAATACGTTAATATATTACACCAAGAAACAAACAGAAGGCATTAAAAAAAATATTACCTGCGAGTATTTAAATAAATTTCAGGAATTAGATTATTTAAAATGAAACCAAGGTAAAAAATGATTGGTGCTGTATTTTGCAATAGTATAAATCTGATCTAATCGTTTCACTGAAAATAAATCGAACCTCTATCTCTCACAGAGTGAGGACTGTAATATATTTTAGCTTCTCCTGAAAAAGTTAATAGAATTGGACATGTGCTGTTTCTGCAATCCGGGATTCAATTGCTTTGAGTGGATTTTGCGGTTTGTTGGCCTGCCTTGTCCATTTGTTTTAGTCTCTATCGGAGATTAGTCTATCGTTGTTTATTTTCATCGAAAGTGAGAGAAATAAAAACCCAAAAGAAAAGTTCCACTGTAGAATAGTCAGCATTGATTTATCACCTGAAGAATCCTAACTCCCAGGACCCGAACCGATCCCACCCTCCAATGGTATATTATAAGTACTTCTTAGGACTTTTAATATTTAATCAAATGTTTAACGAATATATCGATGCCTTAGTTCATACAAGTGTTAGGTGCCGAAAACAAGATTTTACATGAGTCAACTTTGATAATAATTTAACACAAGAAATACAGTTCAAGTTTAAGCACACAATTTATTTTTCTGTCTATGAGTTCCTGATTGCAACTTTACAATATTATTTATATAACAAAACCCATTTTTGACAAATTTGCACTTAATACATTTGTGAACTAAGGCATCGATATAAGAAATACGATAAGTGATGTATATATTAAAACAACGCTATACCCGTAGGAGTATATTTTTCTGAGCATGCGGTCAGGTGTTTATTTGTAATGATCTTATCTTAAAAGGTTTATCGAACCTGATTTCTTAGTTATAAAACCCATTACCAGCCCAACTTATATTGCGGGTCGAATATTCTGTATAATATATCATTTTCGATGTGTTTATGACGTTATTCTTCGTTAGTAGTTGGTTACCATAATTTTAATTTTCAATTTCTGCGAGCTATGTAATATTGAGACAAATAATATAAAAATAATTTTCTTTTTTTTAATCGTTTCTTTGTTTTCTCTAGATTTTGTCTTTTGATGATTATTATTGACCTTAAATACTTAAATTTGCCTAGTTTTTAAAGCAGTTCCTATTTATGCCTGTAATACCAAATCTACGGCCACTTCAGGTAATTAATCATATAATTTTCTCTTCGAACTTGCTTTACGATCGTAAATTATTAACGGATTTTATTAACATTATTATATTATGGGTGACCTGTGGTCTAGTTGTTTGCGTAACAAACTACTAAGCCCTAGATCGCGGCTTCGTAGCCCGGCAGGTGGTCCTAGGATTTTTAAAGGGAATAAAAAATCCTTAGTTACGCCGTCCTTCGTAAGGGACGTTAAAAGGGGTTCCCGAGCCTGTGTGATGTCAGGTACTCGTTTAAAATCCCTATCCTAATTGAACCTGGGTAGGCAAAATTTGGAGCTGCCAATGTAGCATAGTCCGATTAGCCAGCAGCAGCATAAAGTGACGTTAACTGAACAACCAACAACTTTATTATATTTTGACTAACCTAGAAATAGTTGAGTTTGGGGCCAATAAATTGTACACAAATAAGCTAATATCAAGGCCTACACTATTTGACCATCTTCAGGGCAGAGAGACAAGCGTGAAGGAGCTCACCAATTACCATTTACATCTTACCTATTCAAAGTGTAAATAAAATAATTGAATTCATCCTTGAAAATTTACTCATTTAAACAGCAGCAGGGTCTGCTTTGCTTAATCGGAACTTAGATAAATTACCTATGATCTTGAGTGGAGATTTCAATATCGATTTTTCACAAGAAATATCAAAGCCTTTAATTGATTTTTTAAAGATCACTTTGGATTTAAATGTGTCAAATAATAAAAATGAAAATACTACAATTGAGTTTTTTCTAGATATATAAGTAAAATTAAATCAAAACTATTTATTTCTTATTTTAGTTATCACAAACCCATCGTATCCTTTGTAGAATACGAAAAATAAAATAAATAACTTGATTTATATAGAATTAAATAAGTAATAACTTAAATTTCTGATTGGTTTCTCATTTTTTTAACTAATGCGATCTATAATAATACTCCATAATACATAATATTATTTACTATGTATACATAAATATATCAATTGATTGTGATTACCAATGAGATTTTCACTTCTGCCGTGCGGTCTTAAGCACACAGTCTTTTTTATTTATTTTATTTTTATTTTTTATTTTTTTAATGTTTATAATATTAGTTCTACGCTTTTCCTTGTTGATTCGAATCTTTTATAAATAGGTGCTATTCTTTTCGACAACAATATTTCCCTTGGTTTGTAAGTTTTCCATTCAGTTTTTCCTCTAATTTTCTCAAGCGTAGTATCGAATTAATAGCTACCGAAAATTTCTAATTTTCATTATATCAGACGATTTTTATTTATAATACTTTTTCTACCCTTTCCTTACTAAGTAAGATACCAATTGGGTAACATTGAGCCTTGAAGACATGGAAGTGTGCTTCTCTGCATATATATCTTTCGCCTCTTGGAATATCATTAATGAATTTGAATTATTGTTAGAATTATATTATCTCAATAAACGTATGTGTGTTGACTTCTAATATTAAATAAATATTCGATTAAATATTTCGTCGAAATTATTTACCGACTTTTTTTTTCCATAGGCTCCTCTAATAGATATGTTGCTGTGTAAAAAAATATAATATGTATTTATTAATGCCTACCAGTTTTAAAACAAAAATCTTCTTTTATATTCAAAGATATTAACTTCCTCATAATGATTTTAAAAATAAAGTATTGTGTAATACATTAGGTCCAAGAGGTTTAATATTAGGTGTAATTATTTTAACTTTTTTTTTTATATATAAGAACCTTTTTTGACAAATCGACTTAACGCTTATTTTACGCAAAATTTAATCCTTTTGAAACTTTGTATTGCGCACTGTTTTGATTTACCAGTTTTTCCTGTTCCGATTAATATCCAATTTCAGGGCACTTTTTCCCTGAGGATAAAAACCGACGCATTTCTCTGGGAAGGAGGAAATAATGCAATAAAACGTTTATAATGAGGCATTTGTCAATTAAAATTGGTTTTGTCTAAAATTGAATTTATGAATAAAGGATTAAATATTTTATCATTTATTTAATTTTGAAAGTGGAAGTATTTGTTTATTTAATACATTATTAAAAAAAAAAAATGTTAATCTCAGTATACGACTTGGTGTTACGAAATAAAATGTTAGTGATCACTTCGACATAATTTTACAGAAATAAAATAAACAAAGTTCTATAAAATAGCGTAAAATATTTGATAATTTTATAATTTTGAACATCGCTCTACCCTATATTATTCTTAGGCCTAGCCGTGATAGATATTACACTATTAAAAAAAATCAATCTTAAGGTTTCGTCGTAACAAGTTACGATTTTTGTAACAAATTTGACATAATTTTATTAAAATAAAAATTATTTAAACTAAGTAGAATAAAATATTTTATCAGTTAATAATTTTGAACGTCTCCGTGGAGGTCCATATATTGTTCCTTGGCCATAACCGTATTACGTGGTACAACACGACCGTACTCGCCATGTCTTCCTGATGTTGGTTAATCCATCAAATCCTTGCTCGAATACTAAAAATCGCGGTGATTTCCGCGTGTTGAATCCTCTTTCTTTTAACCTCAGTAGGTCTCCAAACCTCTCTAATCGCTTGATGGTGATTTTTTCCGACTATGTTATTATGAGCACCTATTATCTCTTGGACAACTGTATAGAGAATACATTTATAAAATTTGTTTGGATAAAACTTCAACTTTGTGGAAACTTTGAATTAAAAAAAAATCAGACATTTACTGATGATGGATTTCCTATTTATCCGTTTTGACTTAATTTACTTTTGAATCATATGTCTAGTTTTCAATTTGCATGTATATTACAATAGTAAGCTTATTAAATGATATTATTAGACAGTTTGGATGGTGATGGAGACCTAAATGGCCGGGCGGTAGGACAGACACTCAGGTATTCACGGTAGGAGAGGGAGGGCAGTAAATAAAGACGGGGGCCATGGAGACTTTACTGTCTCTGCTCTGGGCTACCGCGTATTTTATAGCTCTCTGTGTCAGCTCTCTTTATATCAACCACAAATTCAATTTCTCTCTCTCTACCTTCTTCTTTTCAATATTTAACTTTGTCAATATTTTCCTTTGTCTCTTTTTTTTTAATAACATTAAAACTCAAGCTATGGCTTAAAAATGGCCTGATGTTAATTGTTTATAAAATGGATTTGTGACCCAGGAAGCTTTAATGCTTCGTTGTTGTCAGCAGTTTAAACTTCCAGTTAACAAACGGTAGACTGATTTTCAAGAAATAATTATATTTATTTGGATATGACATAGATATAAAAATAGAATTTCTTTTATCAAAATATATACATATATATAATAGAAGAAGGGAACCAGCATTTAAACTTCCTGGGTTAGAAATCCATTTTATAAACAAATTATATTAGGTCATCTACTGTTTTATCACTTGAAGATATACACACATGTTACAATTGCAGTACCACCTTTTTTGTCAATCTAGAACCGTGTTTCAAGAGTGCTGTTTTCAAATCACATAAATAAACGTTACTTTCCGATGACTGCTATGATGCAATTAAATGCTAATTTTTTTATGAACTAAAGAGATTTTATGATTCATCTCCGCAAAAGTTTATAAAAATAATATTAGGGAGCGTTCGGCCCCAAGAGAGGAGTTGGCCAGAGTTTAGCGTAGCTGAGTAAGAATTGAAAAAATGAAGATTGAAAACCTGGGTCCCCTTATGAGTCTCGGCAGCTATCTAATACTTCAACTAATATTCCAGGGGAAGATAGAGAGCAAACCGAAAGGATATTCCTGGCTCCACAACTTACGTCAGTTCCAATCATTTATAAATGTGGCAACGAGGATTAAATTCGCTGGGATGATAGCTAACGTTCATAACAGGCTCGGTACGTGAAGAAGAATATCTTTTTTAAAATTATTTTTAACTAGGTTGTAAAGAAAATTCGTTTGTAATAATCATAATAATAATGGCGATAAAAATTAATATTACTTGACCCCCTGTTCCTCGAACTGATGAGTTAAAAAAATAATGATATTTGACTTCCCGATTTTCGATTTATGTTTAAGATAAGTTAAGGGAATTGCCGTTTAATATAAAAAAGTTAGTAGAGCGTACTTTATAGGGCCCCAAGGGATGGAACTTTACCTTCACTAAACTTTCTTTATGTTCAAATAAATTTGTCTTATAATCATTCTTCCTCCTGCCATCTAGAGGCGCTCCCGTTCCGAGGCCTGTATATGTCAGCGGAAAATTTAACGATTTAAAATGCATACATGCTTAAAATTGTTAAATAATAATTAAATAAAACAAAGCTTTATTGAAATATGAAATAATCCGTTGTTATTAACTTTTTAATGCTATTAATTAATTATTATGATACGTTTCTTCATGACCCCCGAGACCACGGCCTGTACATGGATATATGACCTCTTCTCCTCCTGTAGATCGTACTCCCTCCTCACCCCTTCTCGGCCCCCCTCCCGCAGAAAAAGATCAATGGAGACACCGCTAACGACTTCCTTAACCGGCAGGCGATGGTCTCTCGGCCTGTTGCCTTTGATGGAGCCGGCTTCTTTCATGCAATATTCAATAGCCAAAAGCAACAAGTGAAGGATAGCAAGCGGCAACGGGCGCTATCTATCAAAGTCCTTGCCTCTCTTATTGTTGAGGTTGTTGCTGTTTGTAATGGCGGAGTCTCCAGAGGACTATGATTCTGTCTGATGTTATTCGATCACATTGGGAAGTGGATTCCATTGTATACTTAATAATATAAACTGATTCCATGTTTTCTTATATAACCTGTCTCACAATAACCCACGAACTATCTTATTTTTAGCACGTACAATGTACTGTTAAAAGTCAACTGTTCTGCGGGGAAGTGAGTTGGTCAAGAGTGGTCACACTCAACCACTTGATTTTCCGCCATCTTTATTTAGACTGAATGAGCCTCAGGAGGGTCGGAAGATCCCACAGATCCGATCTACGACTGAATTAAATAGTGATTTTTAGACAGATTCCTGCATGGTGGAAGGTAAAATCCCATTCAGAGTTTCAGGTAAAAAAAATTTTTTTTTTAAATTTATTTATTGAAATTTACTACTGTATACAAAATACATCTAGTAAATATAATGAGTGAATACCTTGATATGAAAAGACAAGTAGAGAAACTACCCAGTGGTAGTACTCAAATAAAAAGTTCAGTTCAGAAGGTCACTAGGCCATCTTCTTTTCAGACGTCTCGGAGGATTATCAGGAATTGAAGAGGTTGCGATGTTTGAAACTAGTGGGTTTGAGTGGAAATGAAGTTTGTCATGAAAAGATTGATATCGGATGCGGGCCAAATCAGCAATAAACGAGACGTTAAGGTCGTTATGGATGATTTTATTCTTAACAAAATAAGGAGCATTAAGGATTTTCCGAAGGATTTTGGATTGTAAGGATTGAATACGAGAGGAATTCGATGGCTTAGTGGAACCCCAAAGCTCTACTCCGTAAGTACAAATAGGTCGTATAATAGGTACAAAATTAAATCCAGTATATCAACTACATCTATTATTATATCTGTTATTACTAATGGCTCTGCATGAGCTACTCCTCACCATCCCTATTGTATAAAGAATATCTGTACCACTACAACCCATGAAGGGTCAGGGGTTCAGTACATGATAGAGACTGTACTGTTTCATGGACAACGGTTCTGCAAGGAGGTGACTTGCCCTAGGTCACACGCTCACCCGCCAGATGTCCCCCCCCTTATTTTGGGTACCCTATTTTTATAATATTTTATAGAGGCTGGGCGAGCCTCCGGAGGGTCCTAGATCCTCTATGATCCATCTCCCGCTCCAAACAGACTAAATAAAAGTCATGGCCTGCAGTGGGATTTGAACCAGGATTTCCGGCAAGCAACTCAGCGCTCTACCACTGAGCCACTCCGCTCCTAAAGAATATCGACAAAGAGTATATTGCTATAAATATATCTTGAGAGTTTCTAGTATGAATTTAAGTTGAATTATTGGTGTATATTTATAGATTACGTTATATTTTGATTGGCCTTAAGGATCATGCAGATCTTTCCCTATGCGATGTGACCTACTTGTACATATCCAGCTTGGAGATTTTATCCCAAACTCGGACCTTGGTTTTCATGATGCACCGGGTTGCTGCCCATAGCTCCAAAAGTAATCCGTTTTGGTCTGATGACCAGTATTTTTCTCACCGACAAACAATCAGTTCCACCACTGTAAAAAATCGTCTAGATCCATAGATTGTGGCTGTTCAAGATCAGTAGGAATATTCTTTTACCAAAGCAGACCGTCTTTTCGGGTTCGCTATTGATATCCTGGAAAACCACTGTGCGATTCCTAGTAGAAGACCAAGGAGTAGGGTCATCACTCCTACGCCCTTTGTGATTTGTCTTCATCAGGCTGACGGCCCGGGCACACCCGTAGGGGAGATTATGACCTGGAAGAGTGTTACCCTCCTCGACTCCAGAAAGTAGTTAAATGTAAACCAAGTATGTTTAAATGTAGTATTTAAACGTTTAAAATGATTAGAAATAACTTATATAATATTAAATTTAGTTGATATGCTGCAAAGTAAATATTACTTGTAACCTTAAACAGTTCTTTAATTCCCACCACGTTGGAATCGGGTTACAAATCGCGTTTAGTGGTTTTTTAATATTCGGAGTGATGTAGCTAAGTGCTGATTTGATATGCTGATGCTGAAGGTTCCGGGTTCAAAACTGGCTTTGGCAGACATACTATTTGATCTGTTTACAGCCATGGATGGGAACTGTGAGATCTATGGACCCTTAATTGGGGGGTGAACCTGGTGGTTCAGCGTGATCCCGGACTAATCTCCTCTCTACCATGTACGAAACCAAAGACTCACCATGGGTTGTTGTGGTAATGTTTATTTTTTACATATCTTTCTTTACTCAGTAAACACAATAAGGGCCAATTTGATATCTGTTAGTGCGATCCACCCTTGTGTTTATTTTAGTTTGATAGGATCATTTATTGAACTAGCAAATTGTAGTTCAATAAGTGTACCAGTATGTCAAGTGTTGTCCGCCTCAGGCATTTTGTTAAAAAATAGCCTCAGTAATTGGAGCGTTCTAGGGACTTTTTAATGATTCATCTCACCTTGCTGATAATAATCAGTAAAGGATATAGTTTTATGAATGAATGGGAATAATATCCTCCCTATTAACATTATTGTTACACTCGGGTAATTAAGAAGAGTTAATCAAGTATTGTAGCTGAAGAAGAAATCGTAGAGGTCAGGAGTAAAGCCATTGATAGTAAGGATGATAAGGATAAAGTTCCCCCGGAGGAAGGAAGGGTACTCGTTAAGAGAAGCCTTAGGTTGTGCTTCCGATCGAGAGCTGGTGCCGTTGTAGGGCGTCCGTTTGTGCCTCAACAGAGGCCCTACTCACTTATCTTTGTATTATCGTTCAACTGTTCTTTAGGCGATTATCGAGTCTTTATTTCTCTTTTCTTTTGATTTACTTTCACTTCTTGTGATTGCATCCGTTATTGACATTTACTAATTTATTAATATGCTTTTCAAAATATAAATGTCTCTTTATTATAAATTATTCAGAAAGCTTGACTCCTTTTTTCTTAGTAAGTTGAATAGTTGAATGGATTTGATAATTGAATTTTAGTTTTGTCACTTACATCTCAAGTGTCTGAGAGAAACAATCGAGGACTTTCTACAGGAAGCTTCGCGTAGACCAAATAGAGGACCCCTATTTAATCCACGCTTGGTTTGGAGTTTGCTGGAACAGAGGTGTTTTAGTATTCAAAGGCTGGAAACACATGTTACTTTTCAATTGTTAAATTACTTAGCTCGTTTGTTTTTTGTTTTCATCTAAAAAAAAAACTTGTTATATAATATTTACAAAAGAGCAGTCCACCTTTGTAGTTTGTTTCGGAGGTTTTCACTTTTAGGGAAGAACAATGCGTGGTGGTTTTCATGAATCGTGTTGAATGTTTGTCACATGAAAGGAATAGAGCAATAGAGAATACTTGAGATTGGGAGAGCATGTGCCCCTTCAGTCAAATTTAAGAAATAACATCGACATCGGATGACTTGTGAGCGTGTTTAATAGGGCTTAGTAACAACCAGGCAATTAAAACTGATTATCAAAAAGCCAGACTGCTGTTCGTTACATAACAGTAACTGACAGTAAAAGTCCGAGTAAGAATGTACTGGGATCTTAAGGATTTAGTTTAGGAGTGTGGTTCGTGGAAGGACGTTCAGTCTACATAATGATTTCAAAGCATGAAATAGTGTTATAAGACCCTTATATTACTTGTTACTTTCTCTTCAGTTTTGAGTATGATACGACCGAGGACCTTATTCCGAGCATCCCGTTAGTGACGTCATTATATATTTATATTCGTTAAGCCATTGTTTGTTCTTATCAAGAAAACAAGCTTCTGTGCTATTACATGCAATCCATTTTCGTTTATAAACTACTTTAAACACCTTAATAGTTTTTTGAAGGTTTTCTATTGTCTCGCGGGGACAGTTTGTTCTATCCACTACTTTTTATACTAAATCTTCAAGTTTTCCGTCTAGCCATCGTTGTGAGCTTCCTTTAACTATCTCGTGCAGCTCTTTTCTAGTCATAGACATGACGGAATGACCAATATCTAGAACAATATAAACGCATGTTATTTAAAATCGCAATGAAGGGTGTGTTTTAGAGGGTATTTATTTCTGTGATGTGAATACTTGTGACTCTTTTTGATGGCTAAAGTTATAGTAGAGATAGTAAAGTATTATAACATGTAGGTCTGACGCCGTTGCGGGGAGTTGGATACATTCAAAGATACAAATGTTTGCGAAAAGTCAAATATTTTTAGGTAGATAATTATACTACTAGATATGTCTAAAGTTTTAAATACAAATAGATTGATACGCAAAATATTTTACATACCTTGATTGATGATATCCATATTTTTTTTTTGTTGCTAAAATGACTTTTAACATAAGAAAACAAAGCGAAAGTACGGATTTTTGTGAAATGTCACGAACAAAGACGTGCGTAAACAGCGAGTGCTAGGTTCCGACTGATGGTGCGGCGGGCTTGGATGGTCAATCCAGGTAATGGGTTCGTCAAAAGATGGGCATGTTATCTACCTGCTTTAGGCCACAATCCTAGGCCTGGGAGTGAAAGTTGACAAATTAGATTTTTGGCCAGCCTTTAGGTCAAAATACCAGTCTGTTCGTCGAATGTTCGATTTCCATCTGGAATCGTTAATATTTATTTTGTAGAGTATTCTTTTTTACTCCCACTCTTGTTACCAAACTAACTGTAACCTTCGGGGATTAACAAAAAGGCCCACTAGTTCTTCAAATTGTTCCAGCATCCAATTCTTTCATGTTTCTCCCATCAGATAAGAAAGACCGAAGCGTAGATGGTGCGTTTCGATACGTTGAGTTTGGATGGGTGGACAGAGGTTTTCAGCATCGTTTATTGGTTCGAATTGAACCTTCTTGTATGCTAAGCCTTTCATTATTGTTAATGCTGTAGCATTATTATTGTGGGCTGCCAATGACAGAAATATGTATGGGTTTGTATTACAGATTACATTTTTCCCAACACTCTCACATTTTTTTATATAATTCATATATGTTTTATCTTTTTTTGAATATTACATAAATCAGGGTTGATATATTGTACATTTTTTTTTTAGTGTGACCCATTATTGCTGGGTTTATCAATATGCCCTTGAGCAAGGTGCTGATAATGGCTACTCGAGGGACACCTATTGCTGTCGATGCTATCAGCTATTGCTATAAATCACCCCGTCAGGGAATATCGATAGTACGGGGGTGGTTATAGAATCGACACGGGGTGGCACGCCACCTGGAAGCGTTGCCATGGTAACCCGCCCGCAAACAGTCCTATCTCTCCCGGAGATCCGCTACCTTGCTCGATACCTCCTCACCTCTGTTTGCAAGTCCCTTGTAAACAAACGTTTTCGGTTTTTGGGGTGTAACGTTTCCTGAATAGGACCACTTGCTGCGTTTACAGTTTACATTACAGCGTTATATAACACAAGGCATGGGGGATAACTGTGTATTGTTTAACCCATACCCATTTGAATCCTTTCGAACTAAAAGGTTATGTTATAAATTGTGATACTCACTCTGAGCCATAAGTTTCTTCGATGAATATCCTTAGGATAGTGAGAAAGGACGAAAGTTTTAATATCCTAGGGCCTTACATTATTCTTATGACAATACCCTCATGTCCTTCTCGACTGTTATAAAGACGATAAGGTTTAATAGCAGTCACTTTAATAACCAATATATGTTACTTATCGCCTCATAAATCCGGGAGGAGGGCGGCCAGGGCGCCGCCTAAGTTTTGGGATAGTAATAATTTTTGTACTTTCGTTATTAAAGTCGTTCTCTGGAGTTCCTTTCTTAAGTCCTTGGTATTAATATTTATATTTGGTATTAATATTTAACAGAGATATAGAAAACAGAAGGGATTATTAAGAAATTGATGAACATCAGCTCTATATTTCTATCCACAAGATTTTGTGATTTTTTTTTTTTTTCGCTTAGTTTGATATGTAATATTGAGTACAAGTGTAAAATACTACTTAATTTTTATAAGAAGAGTGTAAAATGGTCAGTGGGTGCGGTCAATAAATTACACAAAATAAGATAGACTTATTTTATTGTGCCTACTTTCCGACCTAATTTTTAGGCCATCTTCAGGGCAGAAGGATAAAGAGTGTAACTGAAATTGATCAATAGGCTACTAATTATTTATATTTCTTTAGAGCCATTGTCCCAGAATATTTTTTTCTGTTATACTCTATTTTATCCTAAACTGATATCCTTTAATATGGCCGACTTGTATATAAATATAGATGGTAACATGGACACTCCATCAGTTTATTATTTTGGAAAAAGTATCCATATTCCAAACTCTAATTTTAATGTCTACATTACGATTCATATAATTCAATAATGAAGAAAAAAACTTTTTTCCAGTCAGACAATTTTTGTTAAAAAATTAACAAAGGATTAAAAAGACGTTTCGACAATTTATTTGTCATTTTCAATTTTTGTTCTTCACAACATCCTTTAAAAGTTAACAAGTCAATTCATCACTGCAAAATTTATTTAAAAAGTAAATTTAAAAAGTACACTAAATTACAACAATAAAACAATTTGTCAAAAAAAACCAATAACAATAAGTATAGATACTGTGAGGTCAAACAAATCTAAAATTAATTTTATATAGAATCCTGGAAGTCAACCTTCTTCCATGGTCAAATGTACAAATATGCATTACACTAAAACCAAACTTTGATCTCTGTAATACTAGATCAAATTAAATTATTTTATAAATATAAATATATTAACAAATTTACTCCAAAAACGAAAACTAAAACAAACTATTATAGAACATTTTTATGGTATTTATTTAAATTTTTTTTATTCAAACAATTTAATTAACTTAAAAACATGAAAAATTATCTAAGTATTAATTGGAATTTTTTTTTTTAATTATATCTATCATCTAATCTATTTGTAAGATTTTACTCCATCTGTCCTATATTTAAATGCTTAACTTCCCATGCTCTATTTATTTTTTATTTTTAAAATTATGGAGGAATATAATTTACTTATATCTCCAGCCTCCTTCCTATCATTAACCACATTTTTTTGTTTGACCTCAAGGTATCTATACTTATTGTTATTGTTTATTTTTGACAAATTGTTTTATTGTTGTAATTTAGTGTACTTTTATAAATTTTGCAGTGATGAATTGACTTGTTAACTTTTAAAGGATGATGTGAAGAACAAAAATTGAAAATGACAAATAAATTGTCGAAACGTCTTTTTAATCCTTTGTTAATTTTTTAACAAAAATTGTCTGACTGGAAAAAAGGTTTTTTCTTCATTATTGAATTATATGAATCGAAAAGTTAGTCCAGTATATAAGAAAGATCTTATAAAGAAAATGTCTACATTACTTAATATTGAAAACCATGTCAATATATTTAAAAATACATGTTTATACATTGATATTTTTCCAAAATCACTCAGGCACTCTGGAAAAGAACTTTTGGTCTCAACTACTTATAATTTTTTCTTACTCATTGGTGTTCGGATGATTGATTTATAAATAAAATGGTATTCGAAAGGATTTGTTACCACTGTATATGGGGAGGGTGAGTAGTGGGAAGTTTATTCGATTTTTGTCTTTATCGTAAAGCGTTATGAAAAACAAACAAAAAACAACATCATAAAACTATCGTGTGAACGTGTGACAGGTGCTAATAACAGCGTGTTGGAAGAGCTACTGCCTTAGATCACATACCTGGGTAAATCAACAGGTGATCCGTGACAGGTCTCGGGAATCGATATTAGAATCGACACATAGATACCTAGAGACCATTCATGTCTTGCTTCTCTTATTTTATCATTCTCTTTCTTGTCACCCCTTGTTGATTTTCCCATCTACTGTTTAATGTTAGTATTTGTGTTTGTGTACAATGAAACATTTTCCAACGCTTCATGAAGAATTATTGAGGTTTCAAAAGTTGTTCTGAAGATAGTTCTTGAAAATTATTTAGTGTTTTTTTCGTTCTGAGTTAGGTGAAGTTTACATATTTAGATCTTTTGTATTTTATGATAGGATTTAAGTTATTTTTATTGTGCCAGGAGGACAGCTTAATAATTAATTAATAATCTCACATATATATTGAATTTACTCCAGAGGAATTAGGTGTATATATTTGATAGAAACTATGGCCAAGCGGTATATAATATATATTGAGATTTTAATATTATCCCTGTAATAAAAACGTTTTGAAAATATAAATTCTGTTTATTGCTAAGAGGTTTTTTTTCTATAAACATCCGGCAGATTGAAATCTATTTCGTGCTGGATTTACGGACCGAATCAAGACTTTTCCAGTCCGTTTATAAATCTATAGGAATAATCCGTCCTTCTTATACACAAATTAATCGTTTGGTTTACAAAAACTTTAAATTCCATGCTGAGCAGTGGAAAACCAATAATTTATTTTTGTACTACTACGGAGTACCCCCGTAAGTCCTTCCAAAAATAAATTCCACGTTTTGAGGACGGATTCGGAGTTACCTAGGGTAGCGCAACGACACAAGGCCACAACGGCCTCCACCCATTCAATAAGAGGATGATCTCTTCATCATCGCCAGATGAAGTGGTAGCCCCTCTCTCTTAGCCACCCTGAAGGATGGGAGTCACGGAGGTCATCAAGAATGCCGATTCAGGATCGGATAGGACCCTGCATGTTCCGGAGGAGGCGTGCTTCGGCGCTTCGTGACCGAACCAATCTTCCCCTCTCTTTTAATTCCTATTGAGCTTCCACGCTCATTAAAACCACGGAAGGTCTTTACTTATTACACGCAAGGTAATGATGATGACACTTACTACTAATTCGTAATTACATTATGAAAGTGAACTTTATTTAGCTCATTAGCACAGGTCTGCGATGAAACAATGTAGCATATTTAACTATTTGTTTTAACAGTATTTTTGTGCTAATTACGGAGGAAATAGTGAAAAAATTCCATCACCCCTAGATAAGTCACAAATTTCAGCGGAAGTTTTAAGGTCTAGACTTAAAGAAAGACATATGTTTGCCTCCGGTGTTTCATTTTCATTATACCAATTTAGAGAAAAGGAATTTGTCCCTTTTTTACACAAGATAGTGACCTAGTTTTCTGCAACAATGTACCATAACAATCATGGAAATGTTAAAAACCACGTATGAACCAGAGCAATGGAAACTTTTCATCGATTCATCAAAAAGGAGTTTGAAAGCTGTATTTCTTCACAAAGGTAACCTTTATTTGTTCTTAATAAGCTCGGCTACTCTGACCATAAATGGACCATTGTGGGGATTTGAAAGTTATTTCCATGTTACTAGGTCAACAAAGTGGTTATACAAAGTTACCATGTTTCCTCTGTGAATGGGATAGCCGTGACAGGAAACAACACTATGTCAAGCAGACGTGGCCAATCAGAAAGGCTCTTATTCCTGGAGTTAAAAATCTTAAAAGACAAAGTTTAGTGGATACTAAAAAAGATCTTACTTCCACCACTTCATATCATATTGGGGCTAATGAAACAGTTTGTGAAAGCATTACCCAAAGAAGGAGAGTGTTTCAAGTATCTTTGCTAACAGTTCCCTGGTAAATCCGATGCTAAGCTGAAAGAGGGAGTCTTTGTTGGGCCTGACATCAGAAAACTTTTAAAATATGAAAGCTTTGTCACTAAAATGGAAATGGAAGAAAACAATTCCCGGAATCCATTTAAACTTGTTGCAACAGGCATTCTTGGAAACAAAATGACCCTAACTACTAAACTTTGGTTGCTGAATTGTTACAAAACTGCAAATGATTGGGCTGCAACATGGGTGTCAAAGTTGATTTTCTTCACTCACATCTGGGGACTACTTTACAGAAAATCTTGGGGCTGTAAGTGAACTAGGAGAACGTCTCCATCAATATATAAAAGAAAAGGAGCGCAGATAACCAAGGTCGATGGAATGTCAACATGATGGCAGACTACTGTTGGATGTTAAAAAGGGAAAATTCACAAGAGCACAGGCGAAAAAGTACCAAAAGAAGCTTTGATGGAAAAATAAAACGTTTTTACAAAGACTTATTTTAACTTTACAACACATGTGTATCACTTTTATGCTCATTTTAGCTATGTATCGTTGTTTTTGTTTATTTTTCTTCATGTTAAAATAATAAAAACAAATTCAAAATTTTCCGTTTTTTTGTACTTTTTCCAAAAACTTCAACTTTATTTTGTAGGGAAGCCTTACGTGATTCGATAAAAAACCAAAACAAATGTCATTTTTAAAATCAGTGCAAAAAACTACATAAAATCAATTAACTAAATCAAAACAATTTAAAAAAAAGTTTTTTTGCAGACCTGTGTAGTGTAAAAAGAACCATATTTGTTGCTCCACAGAAGAAATAGAAAAAAAGGAAAAAACCCAGAAAAGTCAGCATTTGCCAACATTTTTACCAAAATGGTTTGTCTTTATATTTTTCCAAATCGCTTTTTGCCTGTGAATAATACACGGTACGATTACTCGCCGTTACGTCATGTGAGAGCATCAATGCTTGATTCAGTTTATCGTTATTTTGTTAATGTTTATCTTTATTATCGTTGTTAACAGTTTAATGTGCAGCAACAATTTACTCCTTGCTCTGCTATATCTTCTTGCTACAGAGGCAGGAGTATTATCCTCCTAAGCCTGCAACTACTACGAAATGACCTACTACGCCTTGAGATCTGGAAGTGAGCAAGTATATGTACTCTATACAATGCCAGTTTGTGTCAACTTGATATGGAGTTGAACACCTCAACAGGCAGCCAGCGGGGTTAAGATGAAGACAGCAACCACGAAGAAGAATCCAATCCCGTGCCATTCACAGGTGTCTTATCACCCATAATCCGTAATTGATATCAGCATTATATTTCTGTTTTTATTATCATAAACTATAATTTATAATGCCTTATATTTCCATTATAATCTTTATTATCTAATATACAGTCGACTTATACTAGAGCGGGAATGCACCATATCCCATAAAAAGAGATGTTATTTCCAAAAACACTGAACCTTAACAAATATATTATTCCGAGATAAAAAATATATTAAAGATAAAAGACCTAACTTTGGCGTTTAAAAGAAGATACAAATTGAACAAGAATTAAATAGTAGAATAAAAATATCAGATCACAATCTGAAGATCCTGATGAAGTATGGAGTGAACTCAAAAACAAGATTCAAGAATTTAATATGATGATCATTGAGCATTTTCTTTGGCAACCATTCGCACCAACTAATCCTCAACAAAAACAATAATTACACTCAAATCCCGGCAGAGGGCTTTAGATACGAGATTACAACGGAACGAGAAAGGGTTATACAAACTCATCCCAACTCCATCGGGGGAAGTTGGCCTTAGGGAACAAAGAAACTTATACAGTTTCATAATTCATCGATCAACAACGCGTGTCGTTCGGGAGTGAGTCAGTCTTTGCTTCTAACATGGAACAACTGTAAAACAATGAGCCAACTATTCTAACTATATGAACCAACTAAGCAAATTATTCGTTTCTAATGTCTATATCATGTCAGGTATTCGCTAAAGGTAATTAAAGATTATACTTGGGCAGGGAAATTTAAGACTCCCACAGTAGCTAATCGTCCGACTAGCTTTAGCAGCTTAAAGCGACTTTAAATGAATAAATAAATAAACCTTTAAAATAGAATTTTTAAACTTTACAAACTTTATTAAGATGGCTTAATCTTTATGATGGAATCTTTTTGGTGGTATTCGGTTAAAAAATACTGGACGCACATCCAAAGGTCATTTATTACCATTGCGGCCAAAGAGCTAAGTACTAAAAGTATAGATTAAAACTTTGGGGTACTGCCGCATTATCAATTTTCATCGAGCTTTTTATCGAATTTCGTGACTGCTAAACATTCAATTAAACGAATTCATTATTAGTGCAATCTTTGGAATAATAATATTGTTGTTAACTTTGATCAGTCTGAGGAATATTGTGCCTAAGGCAGTAACAGAATCCCTTCGGGGTTTGTATCTCCCTTCAAGGAGTTCAAGTTTTTTTTTTTGTTTCATAACTCCATTTATTTAAGAAATGTTTACACTATAATATAAATATATATATAAAATACATAAAAAAAAATACTTCTTCTACCCTGGGGTATTTTAATAAGCAGTTCAAGTCTACAGCTATAGTATATTAATTAAAGCTGAGATAATAAAAAAATCGAGAAGGGTTTTACCTGGTATATGACCGTTCTTAGTTTTATGTTGTTTTGAATTTAGTATAATTATACTTATTTATGTTATAATGGTTTTTAAACAGTACATTGATTATTGCATAAATATATTAAGCATTGATATGCCGTGATTGAAAGGTTTTTTTACCAAAAGGTTTCTTTCTAAACAAATCGAAATCTCGGGTTCTGTCGATGCCCGACGGTGATATTAGGTGCATTGATATATTGATAACTGGTATATGCTATTAAAAGCATTATTTTAAATTGGGAGCAAGCTAGCTGAGTGTTTAAATTATTCACCAGTGTCCGATAAATCATTCAATCTGCTAGCATCTACGGATGGAACCAAACGAGCTCACAGACTCTTCAGCGTGTGTGTTCTCGGATCCACGTTCGGCTTAGAATAGATAAGTCAGTACAGTCTCTAGTATGTACCGAACTCAAGACCATGGGTTGCAGTTGTACAGGTTTTTTTTGTAATGGGTTTATTTCTGATAATTAACCGAAATATTTATTATTTACTAAGTTATGTATATTTTGTAAACTTACTTATGATTCTTGCCTCTGTTCTTCTGCCGCGACATTGTACCGCCTTCAGTTGCCACTGCAATGTACTTTACATAACAGACCGCGAGGCCTATCCGGGACTGGCACATACGAGTAGTAGTAGTAACTGTCATGTGAAAGTTTGCTCGTTAATCCCACACCCGCTGGGGCTAAGTCAGTTGAACTATTTTCATTTCGTCGGAGCTGTCGGGCGAAGCGGCTCTTCACACATTGCTATAACCAACTTTATTTTAATATCATAAACAGTTTTAAGGCGTTTGATACTTCACATTCATATCTGTTTTATTTAAGTATGGAATTAAACCAATATAATTGCTTAAAGAGAAAAGGCATTTCTAATTTGACTTCTATTAGTTTAAATTGACCTTCTTTATTATTAATACCATAATGGGGCATACTTATGTTTAACATTCAAGAGATATGAGATGATGATATATACTCATGGGCATTTATTACATTTATTTTTGTAGTTCAAAAAATGTAAATATTTTTTTTTTTTTTGGTCATTGCTGACAACATTAATAACCTAAATATTACGACCATATACCACACACGGCCCCGTAACTGCGGTATTTATTGAGATAGTAGAACATTCAATTCGAAAATGGATCCATTCAAAATAGAATTTAAGCGTTCACCCGACATGGTATCGAAAATTGCACCCATTTAATTTAATTGAAGTAATTGAATAACGAGATGGTTTTCTAAACTCAATCTTAGTAACTAACGACTAGCGCAGAAAGAGCTAGTCTGAGGTATAGTTGAAAGGATGTCGTCCAAAAGCGATGTTAGAAGAAGAAAAACATTTAGTATTACTCTCGCAATACATAGGAGTCGTTAAGGATCAAAAGCGGATAACTCCGAAATTGAAACAAATAATTTCTTAAAAGTTTTCGCTTACTTACTTACTCCTTGGCATTACGGTCCTACAAGGACCTGGGCCTCATCCACCACTGCCTGCCAATCACTCCGGTCCATACCTTGTCTTCCCCAATGTCTGATTCCAAGCTGGTAAAGATCGGCCTCAACAGCAACTAGTACGGGGCCTTCCTTTGGGCCTTCTACCACCGAGCTGCCCAACCAACAGTCTTCTGGGCATTCTGGTTTCCGGCATCCTCACCTTCCGGCATCGTTTTATGAAAGGCACTAATCCTGGCTCTCGATAAAGTTGCTGAGTTCTGAGTTATTATGATCTCCATGCTCCCTGGTCATATATGGGTCCATAAATCCGCAGCAGCATTTTTCGCTAATTTAGTCATATTACTCATTAGTCATATTTAGTCAAACATGACGCTTTACCGCCTTATGGTTTTAGTCAAGTTCTGAGATTGAAGTTTCAGGAGCATTATTACTATTAAAATATCGAAAATGGAGTCATCCGCTTTTGATTCTGAACGCCTCATATTTACTTTATTCAAATTTTTTTTCGTATTGTCCTCCAAAGGACAATGTCATTTCAACTCTCTTTATTTCTTCTTTATATTCTGCCAGTACTCCCTCATTCGTCGCCGGTGATGCTCTATTCTTTCTTCCGTCAATTTCTTTTCTGTCTTCAACTTTGATTTTTCCCCGCGTGAGTATCTAGTTTCATCCTGAGACGATTGCTTTCTAGAACATCCTCGTAGGTAACCTGTATCTCCTGTAAAACTGTTTCCTCTTCGAACTAGCCAGGTTTGTTCTTATTTCCTTTAAAATACGTAAAAACTCGTTTCGTCAGTCTAGTAGGTTCCATTCTTAATAAGTGGCCATAAAATGGCATTGTCCTGTTTCTCATAACACCCGATATTTTTGGAACATGTGAGTGTACAGCTTACTGTTTTGCCGTCGTCTGTATTCACGTTGGTCTTTAATTGGACCAAGAATTTACCTTAAGATCATTCTTTGTTTGATCTTCAATTTTTCTACCAGGCCTTTCTCATTCCTAGTTAGGCACTTCTCAGCATATTCTGTACTAAGATTATCATTATTTATTATATATTGTTACAGATATTTCAATTACCTTTTTCTTAATAATAATTAAAGTATATGTTATGACCCTTTTGGCCTATATAAAAAAGTAATAAACTAAATGTAAATGTAAAGCTGGATCGTCGGAAGGCGCGGCTCATCCATCACGAGCAGATAGCGTACCAACTTTCCGCAATGGAAGTGGGATCTAGGTGGGAGGTGGGAGGTGGGAGGTGGGAAGTGGAGTTGGAGCCGGTGGTGGCCAGGGCCGGGTGGCATAATTTAGCCAAGTGCCGCCTCATGAGATTTATCGCCATTTTAATTGGACCCTTTCTGTCCCACTTATTAGTGCTTGATGGCGGGAGTGATTTCTTTCAGGTCACGTGGTAATCAAATTGACTTCGCTCTATAAGTCGACCTTATACTAAAATCTACCTGATGTAATCTAAACATATTGCTAATGAACCAAACCCTCGAGTGTTAATTAATTCTGAAGTTAAGGCAATATCTCTGTTGAATTTCCCGGAACGTATATGGGAAGATTGTATATCAAAACTATTAGAATCCAATTTATAAAATCCCAAAAGGAAATCCATAGATAATAATAGTATCTGATAACTTGCTATAATAACATTGACCAATAAAAATGAACAGAAACTGAAAAGGATACGCAGAATAAATAATAGAATAAAATTCAAAAACTGAAAAATAAACCATCAACTCTGATTTTTTGGGATTAAAACGGATGTTTGTAACATCTCTAAACGTGGATTTTTTTTTATTACTATTTTATAGATTTAGGTTGTTTATTAAAAATTGCATTCTTGTAATGGTATTCAAAATTGTTTGAATTGCAAATAAATTTGAATTTGTTTTATGTTTCTTTTTGAGGTTTGATCGATATTATTGTTGTATGTTATCGGATAATTTAATTTCTTAGCGTAAAACAACAATACTTTATTGAAATAATTTTTTAGCATTATTCAAACGTAAGTTAGATATTTTTATTATAAGACATATTTCTTTGTATATTGAAACGTACACCACGCCAAAATCATAGCCGTTCTAACTGCTAGCAATTCATTTTATCTTATATCATTTTATTCCCATAGCTTGATCTTAATCCATATTTATCAGCTTGCCAAATTAATTTGTCTGCACTACTCCTTCGTTTAAGTGAACATACATATAACAATATTTTACAACTTTTAGTCTTTTGCGTAGAAGACCTACCCTCCAAGCACTCACAATTAATGTTTATTCAGACTTATTATTAAAGAATTATTTTTATTATTATGTGTGATCACAGTGGTGAATTACATTATTACAAAGAGAATTAACTGATATTTCGATTTCTATTTAATTTTAAAATTATTGGAATATTTCGTTAACCATTAACGTCATTATTCCCGATTTTTAAGAAATTATTATTATTTTTTTTTACTCTTGTCTTTTTCATTGACTTCTTTTCTCAAACAGCCACCAAACACTTGTTTACTTTACTAATATCATTCCTTCCAGTTACTTATGTTGACTTAACCTATTTAATATTGATTTTTGTTTAGAAATATTCGATATTTGTATTTTATATAACATTAGCAATTTTGCGGTATTGGTATTTTTTTTAATTTCAAAATTGAATACTGGTCTAGATATATTTCTCTAATGAAACTTTAAATATTTATTTTTAAATTTTATTAATTTTTTTATTTGTTAGAAATCCCTCGATTAAGGCTGAATCCGTCATAATAAGCATTCCTTTAACTTCTGGGTTGGTTCAGTGTTTAACCATTTTTTACAATTTAAAATTGAAACTGATCTTCCATCTTTCAAACTATATACCAAAATGTTCGATCTACGGTACATATAAATTTATAGCATATGTGGTCTTACACACTGAGTAAGTAATTATACAATATTAACATTTCAAGAATTAATAAATACTTTAATATCCATACCAATCCTTTAGTTTCTAATAAAGAAAAGAAAATAATAATTTATTGTCAGAGGAAAAATGGATATGTTGGATCCTACATCCGTGAGATTCGACCATCCAAGTTGATGCTTTCCTAATTCTTGCTTCTCCTGCCACCTATCGGCTTTCCCGGCAACCACATTCCCCTACATAAATCGCCCCGGCTTTTTATTGATGGATTTTAATTACGGCCATATAATTTCTCCAAAATGCTTTAAAATAGTAATGATTTTTATATATTCAAAGACATTCACTTAAAACTTGCGTAATCTACTTTATTGTTATATTTAGTGTTATATATGTTAAATGTACAGGCGCATCAAGGAAAAATAGGCTCGTTTATTCTTAATAAAGTAAAGGAATAATTTGTAGTTACAAAATTATTTTTCATTTTAATTCACAAAGTTTGGTGAGGAAATAAAAAATATGACATTAATTCATTAATGGACTTGAGAAAATGACTTCATTTAAATTCAAAGTTACCTTTGTTACTTAAATTTTCTCTTTTCTACAAATTATTCTTTACAAATTTATGCATTATTTAATTTTTACTGTTTATTATACGCTCCACATTTTAAATATGTCTAATATTCTATGTATTGTATATATAAAAGAGTGGCATATTTCCAGGGAATATGATTATATATTTGTATGGGATTGGTCGGATGATCGAACCACGAAGCCCGAAATTACAAATGTAAAAATAACAAATTTACTAAACCAACCGTAGCAATAAAACCCTAGCCAGTATCCCAGTAAAGGGGAATATAATGACTATACTAGATATAGTACTATGGAAGACCTCGGTGCCTACAGACATAACGAAATTACAAAACCACATTCCCCTACTTACTATAACTGAAAAAGAAAAAATGGAACAAAAAAAAAAAACGAAAAACATAGTTGTCTACAATGAAGACAGAAATTTCGACAACTAAGCTCTCCTGAAAACCTCTCAGAACTAGTTTGTACTTTGTTGAAGGCATGGCCATCGAGCTAAGGCCATGGGGCGGTTGCACTGCGAGCCCAATCTTAGAGCCACCTCTTCTGTCCTTAGGGGTTCTCATTTCCCAAGTCCAACGATTGGTTTTAAAGAGAGATCAGTAAAAATAAATAAATCAAACCCAGTAGTGAGGAACAGTTTATATTTCCAAACTCTGCGTAATTCAATTTTATTAATTGTTATTTTGATGGTGATTATTTTTAAAAATTTTTGTTTTGAGGAGAAAAGATTATTCCTGGCCGGAATTCGAACCCGGTTCGTCTGCATCTCCGGTACAGCGCTCTAAACCACTTAGCTACCAGGGGTCGTATACAAGTCTGAACGGATTTTTCTGACTTGGACACGACCCCTGGTAGCTAAGTGGTTTAGAGCACTACACCGGAGATGCAGACGACCCGGGTTCGAATCCCGGCCAGGACAAATATTTTCTCTTCAAAACAAAAATATTTATATTATAAATATAATACATATATACTAATAAAATACATATATACTATATGTATGCATTTTAAAAACTGTTATACTCTATATTTATATCTTGACTTGCTACTGTTATTTTTCCTTTATTTACTCTTTAATATCATTTTGGCTATACCTTCTTTCATTTTACTTATGTAAACTCCCCAGGAGTCTATTATCTTACATTTTATAGTTTTTATATATATTCTACTACCTTTTCCATAATTTTACTTCTCACCTCTGATGTTTATACTTTTTCTTTTTTTAAATAACTTTCTGTTTACTTCCTTCTTTTATCTTTGTAAAAAAATCTTTTTGGCATCACCACATTTTCTCTGTAATTTTTTTATTCATATATATCCCTCACTTTTGTTCTAAATGTCTACCTCTCTACATATATATTTTTTCTCATTTGTCATATACTTAGTCTGCAATGTATTTTTATAGTTCTGTTATTTTGTCTGTTTCTTTCTTAGCCCTGAAGATGACCCACAAAGTGGGTCGAAACGTCGGCACATAATTAAATAAGTAACCACTTATTTAGTGTTTTTATTTGACTGCACCCCCAACTATTTTCTTCCTTACGTCTATCTTCCAGTCAACCATCCCCTCGCTTCTCATGAAAAAATATTTATACATAATTCAATTTTATGAGCTGTTACTGCTAAACTTCTAGTAGTTCTTCTATAGTGAACCCTAGAATTTTTTACTATCATATTTGTATATGTTATAAACCATTATTGTTCAGAACTATTTATTTTTGCCTGTTAAATAAAACTGATATGAATACATTAGTTGGCTCTTTTCGTCTGTATCATGAATGATTGTACCTGATTGGGAATAGATGTTTATTATCATATCTTGTTTAAACGTTTAAGAAATTACTCCTCGAATATGTTTTATTTAATTTTCATTAAATAGAGCACTTCGAAGCCAAACTGTAAAGGAATTTTATTTGGACCCTCCCTTAAAGTTATAATTTCATTAGTACGCTATTCACCTACGTGAAACTTTCTTCTCAAATTTCAAGTTATGATTAGTACAATTTTCCTGTCGCAGCTCTCCGAAACGTAGAGGTGGAGTAGCTCGGAGCACAAGAGCACTGTTCTACTATTCTGTAGTTCCCGTTTTCGAAACCGGCGTTTGGCTTTGTTACTAACGAATACCTTATAAATTAATAAGAGCTGAGTGGACTGCTAAAATCCGAATTACAGTGGGGAGGATAACGTTAAGGGCGATCTTACGGATTTGTGCATAAATAGATAGCAATAGCTACTGATATTTTGAATATAAACTCTTCTATTAGGCCGTTCTAAATGTACCTTTTCAAATGATAGGCTATTTAGTAAAACGTTTTAATAAAATCAAAACATTTACCCTCAACTTTCATACATTATTCCCAATGTGTTATCAAGTTTCTAATCCCAGAATTGAAAAATTCAGGGTTTTTGGATGCAATTAAACAAATTTCTGAACAGTTGGAAATCTGTTAGAGGCGAGTCAGGCGAATATAGTGAGTGTGGGAGGACATCGTAACCCTTCGTCTTGCGTTGTCGTGTCGAGTATAGGTCCCTTCCGATTTACTGATGCAGGCTGTTTTTGAAAACTTTTTGTTGGATTATGTCAATATTCCTGCAGTAAGATGTGGATTTGATGTGTTTTTTTTATGAAGTAATCTGTGTCACCAACTAAAAATTCCTGAATTAGCGCCGAATTATTCGTTCTTTTAAACCCTTCCAACGCGGTGTTAATGCTTCTTTTTGCAAAGTTTAAAATCATTAAAAAAAAAAAGTCACATGTCTCCATGGTCGGTCATGTCTGATGGCAGTATAACCAATCTTCGTTTAAATATAGTGATAGTAAAGTTAATAAAAATGTAAAAATCAATAACATCACATTACATGCGCTAAACATTAACATAGCTAACAACATAATTTCACTAATTACGCTTATAATTGTAGAAAAATAAAAATTTGATTTGAAACAACATAATATATTCTCATACAACGTATCCTTCCTAGGCCAACCCTCACTACCCGATATTAGTTACTGATAAAGGAGTTTGCATCTATTAGTGAGTTGAGATTGTCGGATGAGAATTAACTAGATCTACTTAAGATCGATCTATCGAACCAGCCAGCGCTGGGGGATCATCAAAGACAATCAGTAGCTCGTTAAGGCTGCAACATCACCTTTATCGATGAATCGATTCTGAGATAAATGTTATGGGGTCATTTAGCAGTGACCTGTCTCTCGGAGGGTGTTAATGCTAATGCCCTTTAAGGAGGGAGAGGGAGTGATGGAGGAGGGAGATTTATGCTTGAGGGAGAGTGACACCGATGCCCTTTGTACCTGCCCTTTAGGACAGGTTGGAGTAGTTCTTGCAGCAATTAGCTATCCATCTTTTTGCTCTGGATACATCGATTTATTTTATCCAGTTCGATTTAATAACACATTTATACCATTAAAAAACCGTTAGTTTGATGATTTGCAAAGTGGAGTCATGCACGCACTATAAAAACCCCGAAAAGAGACGTAAATGACTCGCTATTTGATATCACTATTGTGATAATAATTAGAATCATCCCAATTAATTATAATTTAATGTATTAGTTATATTTAAGGCAAAATACCAGTGATTTTAAATGAACTAGGTACATTTTTTACTATCTCATCTTGGTTCCTGCCTGTTTTATCATACAAGGATCATACATTTGTTTTTGCATTTGATTTATTATTAGCCAGCAAATGAACTGATTTATAGGTCGTATTAAAAAAGAGATATATGTCGTTTTAAAAAAAATTAATAGTGCACAATTGTTTCTCTATCAGGTATGGCCTAATAAACAGCCGTGAATCTGCTCTGTGTGATCTGGGGTTCTTCATTCAATATTTATATACCGTGTACTCTGGATAAGCCCCGCAGGGAAGGACCTAAGGGCCAGACTAGTGAGGAATAACCCTCCCCCGGGATCATGAGTTCTCTACAAGGTACCATCACACGGCAGAATACTATACTTTACACTTTATTCATTCACAAGGCCATTTACAGTACTCACTTCACGGCCACCTTCCCTGGGAAGACCCTAGGTTGGGGGATATAGCCTAATCACAAGTTGTCCCAGGGGCACGGGATTTCTGGCTATGGGACAATCGCCCGCCTTGAGTATAACAGGTTCAAACAAATTTACCTAGCCTTGTAAAAAATATTGAGGATTGTTAACGCCAGTTATGGCATTTGGGGAAGATAAAGAAGAAGAAGTACTATGGATGGAAGATAGGGGGGGGGGGGCATTTCTTGGTGTTCGAGCACCCAATGGTGGTATCGGATTGGGACCTTTGGACTCCATTAGCCTTTTATTATTGTGTGATTTTCAAGGTCATTATTTTTTTAATATAAAAGTTCCGCAATAATGTTTTTGCTCCAGTAATATAGGACTGGAAGCCGTGGAGGGAAGAGATGGTGAGAGGGAGAAGGGAATGTAATATTGGAATTGTGATTTGGTGGTGGTGGTGGTATTAGGACCTAATCTTGAGGAGACCAACCTCTAAATCTTTCGCTTCTTCCTTTATCTTCCGGGGATGAGCAATATCACCGCTAATGTCCTTCCTCCTCCTTCCGGTTACTGAATCGGCTTCCATATCGACTATCGAATAGCAACCGGTTTTGTAATATTATTGGATACCGGTAAGCTTTATGATTTGTATCATGTTGCCTTCTGGGCAGATATAGCAATTCCAAGTCAACTGTAACCTTTTAAAAATCAAATGTAACCCTTTCCAAAGCAAATGTAACGCTTTATGACTCATTGTCACCCTTTTTATTTCCATTGTCTCCCTTGAAATTTTTTTAAAAATTTAACGTAATTTTAAACAAACAGTGTTATTTTATTTTCTCCTTAGGAATAACGTTTTTTTTTTTTAATGTGATAATGGACAGTCCAGTTTACATTTTTTTTTTATTTACTTCTTAAAAAAAATCAACGTTTTGTTTTAAATTTTTTCCTTAATTTTTTGTAAACAAGAATACTATTACATTGATTATTTTATTCCCAAAACTATGAAGATACTGTTGTTAAGTTCAGATTACAAGTTTTTACTTTTTTTAAATAAACTTTATCAGAAACAAAAAATCAACTTTTGTCCTAACAAGAGTTCGCTACTTTAGTATTACAAAGTTATGTGATACACATGTACGAAAATGAGAAAAACGATATCAAAGATTCTGAGTATCTTTTTATTTGTTGCCTTTAGATGATACCCGGTCGGGGTCTTTAGCCGTTTTGAAGATATATGTATAATTTTCGACCCAAAGAACCTTTTGGTATCAAAATCTCTGCTTTTTCAGTTTTGTAACATAAAACCTCGTAATATTAAGGTAGTGAGTTTTTAAAGAAAAAGGTTGTGCTGATTTTATCTTGGCGAGGTCTGAGGCCCTAAATTCGTCCATTTCCCAGTACGGTAAATTTTCAAGGTTTACATTTGAAATAAAAAGGGTGACAATTGAGTCGTAAAGGGTTTCAACTCATTTGGAAAGGGTTACATTGGAATTGGAAAGGGTTGCTTGTGATTTGGAAAGGGTAGCATTTGACTTGGAAAAGGATCAAATAGACTTGGAAATGGCATATATATTATGTTTCTATTTCTGTTCATGTCTGTTATTCTTAAGGTACTTAGTCCCAAAATAAGGTTACTTTTCTATTATATAATCTGCTTTGAGTATTTAAAGATGTATCTCGAAGAAATTTGTCTGTCACAACAAAACCTTTTACTGATGTATTATTTATTTTGACAATTTTTCAAGATAAGGCATCGCAGAATTGCGGAAAACTGGCATTACCAAGTCGTCGCTCCTGTGGAATTGGTAGCACCTAACTGAATTGTATCAGTAATTGTTAGAATTGTACTACACTGTGATAAAATTATGTAATATGACTGCTTTAATGTAATGTTAATAAAATATTGCTTCTTTGGACCCTGTTACTGATTAAAATACAACTTCCAGGTTACAATTCCCGAAACAAATATTCTGTGAAAATTTCATTCTGTTCTCCCTCCTTCTACATCATTTTATTACAGACTATAAACTCATGAATATAGCTGAGCAATTCCAAGATAACTTGGTAAATAACTTAAAAATTATTTGAAAATTAATATAAATGAAATGAAATGAAGGTATTCGTACATTGTGTAGAATACTCTGTTATAAAAAGTATAAGAACCCAGAATCGTAAATTAGGCAAGAATCGAAGGATGAGATAAGTTTGTAAATTTGTTGGGCATTAGTAACGAAATAAGTCCTAAAAAAATATATAGTCGCTGTTCCGACTGTTAAACGTGCGATACGTAGAACGAGGCGTAAGTGGGAGGATTGCATTAAGTGTGATTTAACTGATCTGGTTTAGTGTATCATGTCTTTGATTTCATAAATCCTTATAATTATTGTATATGTTTTATATATATATATATATATTTTTTTTTTCTTTGACCCCTTTGAAAGGACCGTTTATTTATTGATACATTCCATACTTGAGTATACTATGTGCCTTTTAAATTTGTTTTTACAATTAGGATTAACAACAATTTGATAATTCTAACATATATACAAAAGACATTATTACTTATATGCTGGTTTTAAAAATTAACAAAATTAAAATTAGAATAATTATATAATGATTATCTATGCTTTAAATTGTAGATTATTCTTGAATAGATGTCAACTTTTCGAAATCAATACTGTAAATAAATTTAGTGATTTCGGCTCGAAATGTATTGTATAGATCATGTTCAGATACTGGCCAACCTTTCCCTCTTAATATTGTGGAGATAATTAATTTCGACGTTTGTCCTTCATACTAACGGCAGTCGTATATTATGTGTTTAAATGTGTGTTCTTTATTGTCTATTGAGCAAGTATCGTCGTTGGTTATGTGAAATATGTGTAAGTCTGATTTGGTATGTCCATGTTCAGTTGAAACCTGAGTTAGTTTGTATTAAGTGGATTTTATTAATTTGTAGTTATTGTTTGTCAGTTTTGTTATACATAGATATATACATATATGAAAGTGTAATAATTTATGTGGGAACCTAAATGGTCCCATTATGTGCAGATTTAAAGTCACATTTTTTATTGTAGTTTAATGATTTCTTAATATATTATTTTTTTGGTATTTCCATCTTTAACGGGTTTTTTTCTGTAGAAATACGATAAGGAATAAAATAAAACTCCGTAGCACAAACAAGGGGCATTTGAATGGTAGGAAAATTTACTGTTTCTTTTATTTATTTTACGAGCGGTCGAGATTACGTTGCTTTTGGTTATGTCCCCGTCGCCCCAGGACGGTAATAAAGACGGATGCTCCTAGCTCATAATCCTCATCCGAGTCTTGCAAGGGTGACACAAATAGCCTCGCCCCATCTTTAACCAGCAATATCTTCGTGGGCTGCCCACACTTTGGACTTCTCATTAGGATTCCTCTTCTGCACGAGGCTCCTGATGGAATGTTCAAGCAGGAGGTAAATGGTAAATCTCTTGCGGTTGATGGCTTAGTTCTTCCTTGTCCCGCACAACTTTAAAGAGACTCTGAAACTTTTTATCTGCTTCCTACGTGACGAGATTCCCTGACCACTGGGCTCTTTTCTTATTCTGAAACTCCTCTAATATTCTAATTTTAGATTCTTTCTTTCAGTTCTATATTCATAAAAATTTCATTAATATTCATAGGTGATAACAAAAATCTTTTACCTTGCCAACTTTTTATTTTCAATCGTGTAAATAGTAAAAATTGTAATTGTCTAAAAAACCATCTTGTAAACTATGCAGCATTTCTTTTACTGACATCTTCACATATATTATAACGTGTTTTATAATTTTTAATATTTATATTTTATCGAAATATAATATTTAAACCAGTATTTTGTGAAATTTATTGAAAAAGCAATATAAGCTGCTAGACTCAAAAGCTGCATATAATATGTTTGTCGATATACATTCATATTATATAGACTAATAAAAGTTTAATAAGTAATGGAAAATATGTAAATAATACATATTTATCAACAATAAAGTAATATGTATATTGTACATTAATTAGAAATACGTAATAGATAAATAAAAAAGGATACAATTACTAATTAAAGGATAGCAAAACAAGTAAATAGTCAAAATAAAATTTTTTTTGTTTTGTAGGATTGAAATAAATCACTAAAATACAAATGAAGTTAAATAAAAATAACAAAATATATTTAAAAAGTAAATAAAATAATAAAAATAACCAGAGTAAAAAAATAAATAAATAAAACAATAATTAAAAAATAAAATGAAAATAATAGATAAATTTAGATAAATCTCTAAAATAACAATAGAGCTACACGTAATGAAATATATTAGAAACAGTTTAACTTTTTACTAAATGTACTAATCACCTATAAACAATAATTATATGTACTAAATCAGCTTTAGTACATTCACACACATGTACAATTATTTGATAGAGCTAAGGCTATAATATTTATTTAATTTATTAGGTTATAAAATAAAAGTTTATTTATTTTTCCATTGGAAGGATTTATTTTTTCACAGAAAGTAACTAATATAGTTCAATAGTTTTACATTATATACAGTACATGTGCATGTATTTGAAATATTCGTAGGCTCAGTAAATATGAAATGGAAATAAAGGAGGGGAGGGAAAAATGGAGATAGAAAGGAAAGAAGAGAACTAAAGAAACTTTATCCATTACCTCAAGTTTTGTTGACAATACGGAAATCCTGCGCCGATGGGACCGGTTTGGAAACCCAAATGGTAAACAATATGGTGGTAAATTGTAGTTTGACGTAAGAATAACCATGTCAAACCAGTTACAAAAGTAAGGATGACTGGAATTATAAAATAAAATAATGGTATTACTTAAAATGTATGAACTAGAAAAATGGATATGAGTAATAACAACAATGATGCGAAAACATGAAAATAAATTAAAAAAAGATACTAATAAGTAAGTAATATCTAATTAGTAATTAAGGATAATCTAATGAGTAATATTTCAAATGAAGGATAAATAGTAAAACATGCAAGGAAACATTTTTATATTTTATTTTATATGTTTTTTCTTTACAGTGTTTTCATATCATTAATATATCTATAAATTTCCTTTAAATAGTTGAACGCTATTTAAGAAATTCTTTGTTTGATCTCAATTTTACAGCGTGTTTAGAAATAAGAGAAGTGAAGTGCTGAACTAAATCATTGTTTAAATTTAATTTCCCTGTCAACAACAATAATAATTACCGTTATAAAAAAAAAAACTAATATAAATTTATAACTGACAGGTTTTCATTAGGAGTCGGTAGAGGACATTTGCAAGAGTGGGGTATAACATAAAATTGAGATTTAATTAATTAAATGGAGGTAAATTGTAGAGAGTTAAAGTTAATCTGCTAGGAAGCTTCAACAGGATCATTAAGGAGTAAAAATGAGGAGAAAATTTCAGGCAGGCATTTGTGTAACGATGGGGTCGTTGGAGCTAGTGGGGGGGGGGGGGGGGATAAATGTCTTTAGGAGGAGCCTTCTCTCAACAAATGGCTATTTTACTAAATGACCACGGTGGAGCCATAAAGACTGTCAAAATGAAAAAGAAAGAGGCAATCGATTTTTTTTTTTAGTGTGTAGTGATTTTCTACGGTGCTCAGTGAAATTAACAAGAGTACTAAAAAAAAAATGTTTTTGCGGATGAGTTTGCGTTTGAGTGTTATATATCTACAGTATATACCAAACAGTTTATTGGGCGCCTGATAACGCCTAACAGGGCGGGACGTATAAATACAGTACGTCAAACGTAAACCACATCGCGTATAGCTAGGACATATAAAATGTATCCTTGAAATATATCTTGGGCCCTTGAACGCGTGGGACGTATAGTTTCGTTCAACAGAGGTATTAGTCGTCGATACATGTTTCGACGTGAATTTAAGACGCGGAGAAAATCAGTTATCAGTTGGCTATTGAGATCGGGGGGGGGGGCATGTTCTAGCTGAGCAGTGACAAGTATGTACTTACACCTACCTATTTTGGTATTATATTTTATTTACTTATATTATTTATTGTGTATTTAAATTAAAAAAAATATTTTTGTACTCTTTATAATTGTTTGTAAAATTTATAATTTCTTTATTCGATATTTTCATATTTTTGTTGGTATTATTTTCTATTTGTTTGTAATTTTGTATTTTCCTTGGTGCTATATATATTTATAAACGAAAACGTATATATTTCATAGTCTTTTCATTTTTTTTAAGCATAAATAAAAAAAATAATAATAAAATTACATTTCCCCGGACGTGACGTACTGATACGTCCTAGTGAAAGAGCTCGCGCCCGTTATATGCTGCGTAATTAAAAATGTAGTTCCCCCGTTAACAGGTTAAACCCCAACAAACAAATAAACACAAAATTAAAGATTATTAAAATCAAAAGGTCTTTTAATTTTTTTTTCTTCTAGCAAAATAAGAAAAAAGTGATGTTTTTATCATCACCATCTACCATTTTGTTCAAATATGTTATATGTCCACTTATTCATTCCAACATCCATAATTTTTATAAATCATTACATTTTTAAAGTTTATTTTACATAAAATCCTTTATTTTTATTATGAAATTCATGCTATTATTTGATTTATCCATTCATAGCAATTATCAAACCCCTTTTTGTTTTTATTCCAATATGTTTAAATTAAATATTAATTATTAAATATTATTCTGAATTTTTTTAAAGATTTCATTAAATATGAAAATGTAATATCTAGTACGGCTGTTTTACTAAATTTCTTACTTATGTCAATTATAACATTATGGATGTTAAGATTCGCAATCGTTGGTTTCGCTATCTAGCGGAGGAAGGCCGAAACGCTGTAGTTCGCAGACTGGCCGCTAGGTGCCGGGCGAATGCCCTCATCCGAGAACCAATCGATTGAGGTAGCCCAGCTCCAACTTCCCGCCCTGTCCGAGCCACCTCCTTCTTTAACACTACTACGCTTTTCAATTTTAATCTACATTTAACTATTTTATCTTCTATAATATTTTAAAAAATTGATTTAATTTTTTCGGACCGAATATTCTATGCTATTCATCATTTAGGAAGAGCTCTAGACGTTATTTCCTCCTGGTTAGTGGAAACGTTTTACATCCAGACAATTAGAAGGATAATATTTTTAATAATTATTATTTTTATTGTTCGTCATTTTAATGTCGAGACCGAAAAAAAGACAAGCTACTGTGCCATTATTTCCTTTTTATTCGTAGGCCCTAAATACTTTAATTTCTCAATTTTTTTAATACTTATTTCGACTTTCTTAATACTTTTTTTTTGTGTCTCTGTATAACAAAAATCATCACCTTTCCTGATATTAATAATTTTATTTATTTCAAGCTCTATTTCTTTAAAATCATTCTGCTTCGCTGCACTTAGTTTCTTCTACGGTTTTTGATTATGGCGATAATCTATGAACGAAGATAGCGTGTCCGCATCGAACCTTTGGTCCACTAAGCCGTTTATTATCATAAATGCTTCACCATTTATTAAGTAATCGTTTTTGTACGAAAGTGCATTTTCATGTTTAAAGAAGTTTTATAATGGTACTGGTATTTCCAATACTATAACATTATATTATATCATTAATATTATTATATCTAGCATCTGTTGTCGCTACGAATCAAGTCACAAAAAGTTACAATTTTTTATTCATTTTCTTTATTCATATTCTCGAAAATAAATTATGATCACGAAACTGATATTTCGATGTATAGATGATGATGATATATGTTTATTGAAACGTTCTTTTATTCATGAAATAATTACCGAAATATACACTTTTCCCATAATTACACTCTTTTTTCAGTGCTAAAATTCAAGATTACTTTTATTTTCGAGAATATAGGAAACGAATGCAAAGTTAAAACTTGCTGCGACTTTACTCGTAGGCACAACCTGAGGAACTGATAATACGAGGGTGGTCTGAAAAGTTTCCGACCCCAAAGTGAAGATGGCAGCACTCGTAATGTGTTCTAATGAAAATTTCAAACACTCTGTTGGCGCAGTTAAGGCGGAATAAATCCGAGGTTCGGCGCCGTTCAATTACTGTAGATGAAACTTGGATACACTATACAGTCCAAACAGTGGTCTGCAAAGGGGGGGGGGGTGGCTCCAAAAAAAAGCGAAAACCGTTTTCTCGGCTGGGAAAGTGTTGGCGACTGTTTTTTTGGGATAGTCGTGGAGTTATTTTAATCGATAATCTTCAAAAAAGAAAAACTATTACAGGAGCACACTAAGCATCATTACTTGACAAGCTGAAGGCAGAACTTGCAGGAAAAGAAAATCCTGTTTCACCAAGACAACTCCTAAAATCCTGTCGCACTCCTCAGCGGTTGCCATGGCGAAAATCCACGAATTACGGTTTGAACTGCTTGACCATCCGCTTTACTCACCAGATCTAGCCCCAAGCGACTTCTTTTTGTCTAAAATTGCGCTCGGAGGACAGAGATTTTCGTCAAATGAAGAGGCAATCAATCACCTTCGTGAACAATTATTTTGTAGAGAAAATCGGCGAGTAGTTTTTGGACGGGTTACAGAGATGGGAGCATCGCTGGAAGAAGTGTGTAGAGTTACAAGGAGACTATCTTAAAAAAAAATTCAGAAAAAATGTCTTGTATTTTTGTTAGGTCGGAAACTTTTCAAGCCCCCGTCGTACATCTTTATCAGCCAATGTTATTACCTGATATAACGTGATTTCAATTGATATTCTTCTGTTTCAGATGATATTGTCTAGTGGTTTCCATCCCTCCAGAAAAGTAAGTGCTACTTTTAACTTACCATAATTATACTTTTAACATATATCCCTGTAGATAAGTCAAATATTCTCCACAATGAGCTTCTTTTACTTAAAGAAGGATAGTCGTATTATTTTCATAACAAATTAGGGGCTAAGCAAGGCACTGGCTTGACAACTTCATTTCAAGCCAAAAACGTCGAGAATGACAAGATTCCGATTGTTAAAAAAAATTCGAGTTAACTACTTATTCACCAGGGCTGGGGATGTAACAATCAATGTGCAGTAACAGTCTTGAGCTAGTTCAGTTGTTTTTTCATATTCCTTACAACTTGGAAAGGGCTGGGGATGTAACAATCAATGTGCAGTAACAGTCTTGAGCTAGTTCAGATGTTTTTTCATATTCCTTACAACTTGGAAAAGAAGGTCGGATGAACCTACAGGTTGGAAAAGGCCTGTTGTTGCCGTGGTGTGAAGGTCGATATCGATTCTCAGGGTCAAGGGAGATCCCTCCATCGTGTAAATGTCAACTTTTTTTTATCTTACTAGGCCAAGGAAACCAGAAATAGTTGTGGGATCAATGGGGAAATAAAAATTTAGTAATAGTATACAATAGTCGAAGTAATGAAGCAATAGATTCGGTGCCACAGAACGATATATATTCAAATATATCTGAACGATGTTTATTCCATTTTATTGTAATTATATTGTTTCTTGCCGGATATCATCCTCATACCGCTCCTCCAGAAGAACGACATAATTAAAAAAATTACAAAGCAATTGTATTGGTTGAAGCTTTTTAATTCAGGAACGACACACCTCTAATATACGAAATATATTCGATTTCCAACATTTCTTTTAATAATCATATTTTCAGTTGTATCCTGTTTGAACTTTTAGTTTTATTAAATGGATTTCAATACCATTATTGCAATAGGAATGATTTACTTTACCCAATATGAAATTGTTTTAATTTTTGAACTCATATGTAACTTTCAAATACCTCAATTGATAAAATTAGGTCTTTTGACTAATTACGTTATTCTTTTGAAGGAGCGATAAGATGTTGATTTATTCTTTTTAGTTAACGTATAATTGTATTTGTATATATGGAAATATATTTGGTTGGTAGGATGTGTATATATATATATCGGTTTTCGAAATCCCAACTTGACATTTATGGCAGCATGTAAGATACTTAATTATTAAATTAAATATATCTCTTTACAGATATTTATATGAATATCTCATATGACCCCCTCCCACGCTCCCCAGTCCGCACAGCGCTGATTAACATCTTAGGAATTCGTTCGCTACTAAGCCCAGTAAGTTTACTGGCTCATCTTAATCTTCCTGACGCTATCACTTAAATGATATTCCCCAGTCTCCTCATCCTTTTTTAGGCCCGAATATTCTACGTAGCTCCTTATTTTCGAATACCTGAAGACGTTGTCCGTCCTTTGCTATAGCGGACAAATAAATAAGAAGAAGAAGGATGATGGTTTTATAAATTTCTGTATTTAGATAAAAAATTAGAAATTAAAATAAAAACTAACTGTTTTAAACACGGAGGCGATAGGTCACTGAGATAAAACTAATTACGAGTGTTTACATTAATAAAGCTCAGGGTCACCTCTTTGGACAATGAAGGAGAGAGACTCCTTGAGGAGGGTGAAACGGGTGATGGTATGGGTGACGGGTGATGGTATGGGTGACGGGTGATGGTATGGGTGACGGGTGATGGTATGGGTGACGGGATGACGGTGGGGAACTAGCCGGGCCTCGTGAGCTATGGCTGGAATCTAATCAGGCGGCACTTGAGCTCGCGTGTTAGCACGAGTCGGATCAATCCGTGTTAATGTCCTCTCCCCATCTGCTCTTCCATTCTCTCGCATACCGTCTTCGCTCCTATAATATGCCCCAGTACCTATCGTATTAACTATAATATAATAACAGTGTCGTAATAACTAAAACTTTAACAATTAAAAAACGTTTCACCTGTACACGTCGTTAACTCAGTGGTCCCTATAGCGCGGAAGATTACCATAACAATTGTAACTTTAAATAATAAAGCACTTTACCTAAATTACATGTTCACTCAGTGGGCCTTATGATATGTAATCATTCCGGCTATTTAAGATTAATGTAACGAATAATCTAATAAACAAATGTATTGGCTTGTCCGGAAAATAATGCAGCATTTTATTTATTCTTTAAAATATATCACCGTATAGAAACTGTTTATGTTTGTTGGACGTTTTTAAATGTAAACACTTATTAATCCTTCAGACTGAAACGCTTCAGTCTTTGCTAAGATGTCAATGCGTGATTTTCGTTAATAATTCTGATTTACGAGTACAAACTCGACAGGAACGGGGCCCAAACGGCCAGAAATAGCGACGATGACTTGGTCGAAGGCAGTATAACTGAGTGCACTGTTCAACTGGTTTTCCTGAGAATTTGAGAGACTTGAGCCTTGAAGACAAAGAAGGCCGTGAACGAAGTTCTTCCAAGCTTTTCCACCTTCACCATCGCCTTAAGGTAGTCATCGACGAATGATTTTCTTATTTCGACTTCCTCGCCAGTTATCGAACAGTTGTTCTGTGATTTTCTTCTTAATCTTCAAGGCTCAAGCCTCCCTCTCGAAATCTCTGAAACCACCGTCGAATCGTACAATCACTTATACTGCATTAATCCCAGGCTTGGTTGATATTTCAGGCCGTTTGAGCCCCGTTCCGGTCGAGTTAGAATTCGTAAAACAAAATTATGGAAAAAACACGCTTTGGCATCTTTGTAAAGACTGGATTATTTCCAAGTAGCAAAATGCTACAGAGGTAAACAAACTTTTTTACAGTGGCAAACAAAATGTTTGTTTGTTAGAGGTTTAATAAGTGTTTACAATTATAAAAGTCAGAAGTCCAACAAACATAAACATTTTACTATTTGGAGGGGTATGTTGAATAATGCATAAAATCCTGCATTATTTTCCGGACAACCCTATACTAGAGTACAACGGCCCACACACCCACGTATATATAGTAAACATATAATTTATGCCTGGTAGAGTACTATATTTGCCCTGACATTTCCATTATCCTTTAGAGTGCAGTTGGCATCAGGTTTCTCTACCACCAGTGTCATATTATATGTATTTCTCACCTTGCTTCGCTTTTATGTCAAGGTCCAAGCTCGCTACAGTGGAATGAAGAGGCTTTGGGAAACTGTAGCCTCACTGTTTAATGAATATTCTTTGACATATAGATCAAATATTTCAGTGCTATAAATTATGCTAACTAAAACAGTTAATTTACTGAATATTTAATTAGCGAGTCATTTTAAGCCCGCGCTTATTATTGTATATCCCTGTTGTACCAAAATCTTAACGTAATTTATTTATGATAATCATTCATTATTTAGTGGTACCTATTCTAATGGCAGGGCATAAGTAATATGGTAGCAAAAGATGCTCTTCCATTTCGTGGTAAAGCTATCGACCCCCATCCGAGCTATCGGGCAATGGCTCTACACATAAACTGAAACTTATAAATACTGATGTTAGACCATGGAGCAGTTTCTGTCGTAGCATCCGAAAAGAGGCAGTGTTCCTTACACGGCTTAGGATAGGACATTGAAGGCTTACCCACGCTCACTTAATCACTAAAGAACATCCGCCAACATGCGAGAACTGCAACGAGAGTTTAACAATAGTCCATATCTTCGGAGAGTGTACATTTTATAAAACAGCGTTGGATAAAATAGTATTGATTACCTGCCAATGTATCCATGGTTTTGGGAAATGAGGAAAAGTACGTTAATAAAGTCATGGCCTTTCTATCAAAAGGTTTAAATAAGAATATTATAATATTAAGAATAATACAGTTATCTCCTACTTTTATTTTCTCATATGTATTGGTTATATATAAATATTTTTTTTTTTTTTTATTATTTATTTATTGATATTTACAACTATATTACAATAATATAACAAGTAAATTGGCTGAGTGGTACATAATGACATGATATAATGACAAGTAGAGAAACTACCCACTGGTAGTACTCAAATCGCATGTTCAACTAAGAAGGTCACGTGGCCATCTTCTTCTCAGACGCCTCGGAGGATTATCGGGAATTGGAGAGGAAGCTAAGTTTGAAACTAGAGGGTTTGAGTGGAAATGAAGTTTGTTATGAAAGGATAGATACCGGGTTCGGGCCAAATCAGCAACAAATGGGACATTAAGGTCGTTATGGATGACTATATTCTTAACAAAATAAGGAGCGTTGAGGATTTTACGAAGGATTTTGGATTGTAGGGATTGGATACGAGAAGAATTTGATGGCTTAGTGGAGCCCCAAAGCTCTACTCCGTAAGTCCAAACAGGTCGTATGATGGTCATGTAGATGAGTCTTTTGTAATTAACTGTGAGCTTAGAGCGTTTGTCTAGTAAGTGTTGAAGTAGCCTGAAACGTCGAGCGGTTTCTTGTCTTTTCAGTCTTGTATGAGGATTCCAGGTTAATCGTTTGTCGAGATGCAACCCTAAGTATCGGATCTGTTCTACAGGCACAAGTGGGATATTATTAAAGGATACTGAAGGGCAGGAAGTCATTGGTTTACGACGTAAGGTAAAAGTGATTTGATGGGATTTTTGAGAATTTATTTTAATTCTCCAGTTCTGGCACCATTCTTCAAGATCAGTGATATGGGATTGGAGGCTTTGGGATACAATAACTGGATTGGTATTGACTGATAATACACATGTATCATCAGCGTATCTGGTAAGGATAGTATTAGGATGAGTTGGGATGTCAGCTGTATAAACTGTATAAAGGATTGGGCCAAGGATACTACCTTGAGGATATATAAATATTAATTTGATTATTCATTATTTTTATCATTATTTTTGTTATTCCGTCTTTATAAAAATTATTATTAAAAACGAACATAACTTATTAAATATATTTATTTAAAGAAAACTATTGAATTGGTCTATCTAAAATAAATCATTCAATATCTTAATATGGTACAGTAATATTATAAATTAGTTTGTATGCTATTTTCTATTTTTAATTATTGTTGAAATCATTTTAAATTGAATAAATATTAAACCACTCCGACTTTCCAGCACTCACTGATTTTGCTAATTTAAAAGGTTATATTTTAGCATATCTACCAGCAAAATTTATAAACTTGAATTTTCATTTATTTAACATACATTATATATCTGCATACATTATATAAATGTATTACATTTTAGAAGATACTGTTCTAAAACTTAAATTTGCTTATATTTCTATGAAATACCATATAATTAATGTTTATTTATTTCAAGTGTTATCATCAACCTCCTTTATTTATGTTATAAATTATGAGTAAAACTATGTATGTGGATTTTATTGGTACAATTATTTATTGTTCTTTTTGTAATCAAGATAGGTTCTTCTTAACCATTAACTATTTATTAAAAAACATTGTTTTTTATCTTTATGAATAAATTTTCACATAAATCTTAAGGGCTCTCATATTTAATTTTTAATCTTGATTACCTTCTGATATAAAAGATGCATATCAAGGTATTTTCGTAATAGCCGTTAAAATTTTAATAAAATCAAATTATTTTAAGGTTATAAATTTGGGAGAGGGGCTCCAGAATAAAATTAGCATTAATTATATATTTTTTTAATCTTTCGTTAACTTGGTTTTCAAAATGAATTTTTCTTTGAGCTTTATATTCTTTTTTTTCTACTTAAGTCCCTGCATTAATATTCACATTGAGAAAAAAAATCCTTCATTCGCTAATTAACTAACTATAAGCTATTCTAAATAACTATTCTAAAATGAAGTAATTATATTCTAGATTATAGTAATATGTTTGCTATTAAAATACTTGCTTGTACTGATTAAATCAGTTTATATGTTAGTATTCTTTAGTATACTTGGTATTAGTATACTTGGAAATTGTAGATTAAAAATTATGATTGAATGGCACTAGAGTTTATTATTGTTTAAGCATTATTTCATTTAAAATATTTATTTATAAAATTATCATATTTATTTGGCAATATAACCATTTGTAAAAATAATATCCGTGTTATTTTAATCAATAAATATAACAAATTGGTATATAATTAATGTTTACCATATATATTATTAATTAATTCGTTGTATGGTTATCAGACCTGCTTTTTCATGCTCTCAGTGGTGATGGATTTTGCTCAAAGAGGTATCAATACACTACCAACTTCACTGGGGAAATGATCTACTTCCATTTAGGTTATTAAACTCAAACCTAGGCTTTAATTAAAAGTAGTGAAACAAATATTTAAAAAAAAAACTGGGAGGTTTCATATATACATATATATATATATTTATATATTTTATAGTCTGCAGAGCTAAACTAAATTAGTTGTATTTTATAGAATTCTAGCCATGGACTTGATTGTATTAGCGTAATTAAACTCTAAAACAATCCTTTTACGGGTTAATTATTAATTGTCTATGTGTCATTATCATGGCAGCTCCGTAATAATGGATGAGTTAAAACTACCTACAATAACCTTTTAAAAAATGTGATATTATTGTTATGCCATAAAAATACTGCTCATAAAAATATATTTTTAGTTCTCGAACTAAATGAGTAATTTCGAGATAGGAAAGATATTTATTTATATAACAAACTGTTACTTTATTGTAATCACTATAAAGATTCACCAAACTTGTAGGTTCGATTAAAAAAACCTGTACCACTACAACCCAGGATTCAGTACGTGTTAGATAATGTACTATTTCTAGGAAAACGGTTGTGCAGGGAAATGATTTGTCCTAGATCGAGCTCAACCACTAGGTTTTCTCACAATTAAGTTTAACCAGTGTATAGAAGTTGAATGAGCCCCAAGAGGATTTCCATATACTACATGATCCATCCACGGCTGTTAACAGATTAGGCAGCTAAGCGCTCTATCATTGAGGTTCCCCTGATCCCTTGTTAAATTAACTTTATTTTTAATGTTACTTTAATTGCACTTATAAACATATTTCCCTAATATCTCTTATAATTCCGATGTAATCGAGGAAATTTAAAGCCAAAAAAGAAAGTGGCTATGTTAAAGAGGCAATCTTCCATACAAAAGATGATGATGAAGACAGATAGTAGCTTGAAACAAATTCGTAGCCTTAGAAAAATATTAAATGACAAAAACAAGGAAAAAAGCCATTTGAGTTTAGGAGAGGGAAGAGATAGGGGAGACAATGAAGGAGGGAACGGGACGAAGGGAGACAAAGCTACTCTGAAAAATGAAACCAGTTTGCTCCAAGCGAATGCCCCCTCGCCCACTAACACCCCTCTCTTTAAATTACTAATTTCCTTCTCCATTCATTAAATATATATTTTCCTTTCTAAAAATATTTTTTATTAAGATTTCTACCTGTTTAATAAATATTTCATCAACCTTAAAACTCTACTATATCTATTCTAACACAGAATATAATTAGAAAATTCTAAAAACAACTATATCAATTATGTATAAGACCTTCATCCGGCCTCTCCTTACCTACGGATCCGAAACTTGGACTACCACAAAGTCGGACGATAAGAAGTTACTGATTTTTGAAAGGAAAGTAATCCAACAACTCTTCGGCCTGATAAAAATAGAGGGAATTATGACCTACTTAATAATATAGTAGATATTTCCACAGTGACAAAATTAAATCGTCCTCTGTGGGCAGGCCATGTCGCTAGGATGGAAATAAATGCCACTTCAAGGATGCTGACGGGAAAGAAGTTACAGGGACGTCGCGAGCGATCGGTCGGCCAAGACTAAGATGAACAAAGTTGCTTAGCATTTCATGCCAAGAAAGCTGGAGTATACAGTTGGATAACAACAGCCGGCGACAGGAGGGCATGCCTCGCTTGCGGGTTGTACTGCCAGCATAATAATAAATAATTTTTATGGGAAATATGGGGAATTATTCTTATACTTTGGAATGAAAAATCTTTGAACTACCTAAAAAAAAAAGTTTACCTAAAAACCTTCCAATAATCTCAGTTATTATATTCATTAATGATTTTTACTTTAAATTTTATTACAGATTTTGTTTACAATATTTTCTATTAAAACATGAACCATGGTATGTATATCGTTTTTCTCGTTTTCTTCCAGTTACGGATGGTAGTAAATTTTATTAATACCCTACCGAATACCCGACTAAAACCAAATCGGGTTGTTTTGGCGTTGGGTTGCCGTGGGAAGAGGGGAGTGGAGATACTTACGATGTTTTCCCCCCATTTGTTTTGACCCCCGGGAGGGTGTTTATAGGCCTCGTGCCGCAACACCCCCTCTGGGGACAGGGCGTGTCCCCCTAAGGTTGCATTTTTTACATCTCTCGCCTGGAGAGGGGAGTCGTAAACATTAAGTGTTCTGTCAGCCCAGCTTAGGTCTCATAACACTCCCTTGAAAACACAAATATCGATTTAAATGTTTTCCGTTAATTTATTTCACTCAAATTATATTCTAATGTATAAGTATTTCTTGTTTTATTGTGCCTAAGGACGGAATGGACTCTGTTATATTGGGAGACCGATCCTACCCTCTATAAAGAGGGAGAAATACCTGGTGGTCGGTGGCGTATCAAGTGACAAATCACCTCCATACACAGCCGTTATCCTAGAAACAGTACAGTCTCTATCATGTACTGAGCACAAGGCCCTTCATGGGTTGTAGTAGTACGGGTCAGGTTATTATGACCATTGTATAAGAAAGATTTCTGAAGACATACAAATTTAGGTCGGTTATACAATAATTGAACGGTTGATTTTAATTTTTCTTTAGCTAAACTAAATTCAATAAAAACTGTATTTTATTTATTTATTTTTCGTTGCTTAGCGTTGTTTTTGAAATGCAACCGGTATTTATTGTTTCATCTTAGTCGAAAGGCATATTGATGATCATTATTGTTTATAAGTCTGGAAAGACGGATAATGCAATAGAAGATGACTGGATGCACTAATGATAGGACGCCTTGAAGAAGTAGGTTGTTCCTGACGAGAATAGGTTATCCTCCCTCCAATCAGGTCAATTCGAGGGTGGCGGTCCCTAGCGCCAGTCGATGCCAACTTAACCATAACGCCTTCTCTACAAAATGGCTTCTTAATGGCCATGTTCCATGTTGAAAGGGAAGGCATAAAGGCTCGTTTGGTTGAGGCTTAGTCATTGTATTTCATTTACCTTTACCTCCAAATTAACTTGTTAGTTATGAGTTTGTGATTATAATATGTGTTCTCATAGTAAGTTCTGTAATTCATATTAGTTGAAAGTTATCAGGGAGCGAGGTAGAGTCCTGAGTTAATATGCATGTTAATATAAGGTTTCGGTTTCAAATCCGATTTGCAGATAAAGTTTCAATCTTTTAACAGCAACGGATGGATCCTATCTATCTACAGACCCTCCTGCGGCTCACTCGGCCTCTTAAAAATGAGTACTCTCAATGCGGAAAACTTCCGGTTGAGGGTGATCTTGGAGAACCTCACTGCAGAACCGTTGTCCTAAAAACAATACAGTCTCTACTATATAGTGAACTCAAGACCCTTCGTGAGTTGTAGTGGTCATACTTGGCACTGCTTCATAACTAATGTTCAAGGCTTTAGGAACAAATGGATCTAGATTCATGGATTATGGCTGTTCAGAGTCAGCAGACGTCTGAGATCCTACGTTTGTTTGTCTTGTATTTCCTGTTAAACAAAATGCCGACAAAACTTCTTAAAAGTTTAAACACCTTAATCGAAGAATATATTTTGGTATTAGATCAATTATAAGTTAATGTTATTGCAATAACAGTTTTATACAAACTTGATTGCTATTGGACCTTCATCGTTATTTATTTCATTTATTAATTATATTTTCAAGCATTATAGTTCATATTTTATTGTTTGTATTGTTATTTCAAAGTTATCTCTCCCAGAGTGAATGGAGACTTTATTACTATTATAATTAATTAACGGACTGGTGCTTCTCTTAGCTTTTCATTTGCTTACCTCTTATAAATTATGAAATTTATTATTGAATTATGCAATGGGTTAATCTCCATCATTTTCCTAAATTCTTCACTTTTACTCCTCCAATTTTCTCCACTGTGCGAGCCCTTGACCACTTCGTTTGGAGTAGTTTTTACTGTCTTCTACGTCCTAAAAAGTTAATACCCTTTCGGAACAATAAAAGGGATGGGAGTAATTGCTTGGGAATAAGCTAAGTGGTCTCTTGGCAAGAGTAGCTTTTTAATTATTTAATTAACCTTTTTAATACCTTTTATTTCTAATGTGTTCGTATTGTCAATAAAGTATTTTTTTTAAATGAAATATAGTTGTGCATGTCTTTATAAATGCACCGATCTCATTTTTTAATATTCTCTTTTCGTTGCTATAACAGTTTTAGATTGGATAGTTTTCCAAGGGTCGTTAGCGTGTTTACCAATTTTATAACTACTCAAATTTATTAATACCTTAGTAGAATTATCAATAATGTAATAATTAATGTAGGGCGTGAATAAGGAGTAGGCAGACGGCTAAGTCATTCATAATGACAATAATTATAAGAATTACAATACTTGTTGATATCTTCTTCAGTTCGATCTTAGATAATAAAAATATTCTTGTAATCGTATATTTTATAATCCTTTTAACCGTATTTATGATAGAGATTTTTTTTTTTACATACTTTACTTTTGCATGTTTTCCCCTCAATGGGTTGCCTGGTAAGTCAGAGCGTCCCTCCACTTTTCTCTATCCCTCCAGTCATCCTCCTCAAGTCCACTGCCGGCCATCCGTCTGGCTGTTCCCACAGCAGAAGTCTACGGCCACCTACGTTCCGCTGGCAGTGTCCGTACCATTGCAGCCTGTTCGTTCCAATCTTCCCCGGAACTCCTTCGGTCACGCCCAGTCTGTCTCTAACATCTCCATTTCTGGCTCTATCCAGGCGGGTGATCCTCAGGCATCTCCTCCAAAAGTCCATCTCTGCAGCTTGTAACCTGGAGTAGAGTCCCGGGTTAACTGTCCAGGTCTCTGAGGCGTAGCTGAGGGAGGGCTCAACAATACTTCTAAAAATACGCCTTTTGTTATCCGTTGAGAGGACTGTGTTCCAAAGAACTGGGTGCAACATTCTAGTCACCCTTCTTACCAGGCCAACTCTCCTCCTTACTTCGGGTTCCGACTTGCCGTTCCCATCTATTGTTGACCCTAAGTACTTGAAGGAGTCAACTCGTTTGCATATTTTCCCGCTAATATGAAGGTCTGTGGCTTCTCTGCAGTTCACTGCCAGGAATTCGGTCTCATCAAAATTTATCCGTAGACCCCCTAGGCTGTATTATTTTTCCAGGACCTTCAGCGCTTCTTCCAGACCATCTCTGTTATATGCGACCTCTGCCTGGTCATCGGCAAAGAAAAGTGAGAAAAGCATATGTCCGTCTATGTCTATGCCCTTTCCTCCCCAACGTGCGCTCCACTCTTTTATTGTCTGTTGTACATACATTTTAAACATGGTTGGGGACATAATGCATCCCTGCTTAAGACCTGTGACTTAATGATTACCGTTATTAATATTTACTAAAAGTCATTTAAACAACTTTATTTCCTTATAAAGAATGTATACATAGTTTGAAAATCATTATAGTTGTTAAAAAATCAATTTTAATTGAAAAATATAAATGAAATAATATAACTTATGGTTAGTGAAATTCAATTCTACAAATATATATATATATATAAGGTATTTGTTCAATAAAATCGGTATTAAAACCTATATATTTTTTAAGCAGGATTTAAAATAAGTTTTTAAGGATATAGTTATCCTGAAGAAATAGCTATAGAAGAGAACTAATAGAGATAAAGCTAGGAGAGGATGGATGGATGGAGGAAAGACGTCGATACTGCCGGGGCAATAGCCTCCGCGCCTCTAGCTTCTCTTTCTCTATCGAAATCTTTATATATATATAATAGATCTTTAGGGTTATGTATATAGCTATAGCAGTATATAACTAAAATCTGTATATTATATATAATATCATATATTGAAGGGCAACCTTAGGTAAAAAAAGAATTATTTGAACATAGATAAATATAATCAAGGGACTTTTAGACAGCTGGGGAACAGTTAAATAAAAAATTATTGTCACAAAAATATATTTAAAATACACACACAAACTAAACTTATAAAATAAAAAAATATAAAAGTTAATATAAATGATAATAAAACTGTATTGTCCACGAAAGGATTCACTGATTAGTTCAGTGTTCGTAAGTCAGTTGTTGGGCTGGGAGGAGCTGGAGGCATACATATATATATATATATATATATATATATATATATATATATATATATATATATATTATATATATCTCAATTCCACAAAATATATTAATAAAACAAGCAAAAACATCCTCAAACGTATCATAATCTCTTTATTTTCTTAAGTATGTGCATTAGGATCCTTGTGGTAGAATGTGTATTTGAGATGTTTATCGCTTAGGATCATTGGTGTTTTATATTTTTATAGTAACGCAATTTTTAAACGCAAAGTCATTCTAGAGGATTTACGATAAGAAATAGCTTACTTCAGGTTTTGCTCGATTTTAATGCTTTATGAAAAAAAATCTTGATGCATAAAAAAAAGGATTTTTATGTTCCAATCATATAACCGAAAATTTTCGAGATTATAATGTTCCCTTTAGTATGCAATAAAAAAAAAAAAAAACTTGTTAAAAGTAAAATGTTTTAGGTGTATTTTAGTTGGTAAAATATATACTTTTATACATCTTAATCACAGTTGAAAATAGACTTCTAGATTAATAAATAGACTAAAAAATAGATGATTAGATCAAGAGACAGCCATTATCATTGTAACATATCAGGAAATGACAAAACTCATGTTTGACCCGGGGTTAAAAATAACTTTTAATCAAATTGCTCTTTTTTACCTTTAGCATTAGTAAAAGCTTTTAGTATAGAGTTACTTAAAACTGAAACATGAATAAATAAACTTGAGGATTAATGATTCCATAACTAGTGTTTTATATCTTTAAAATATTAAGTTTTTTTTTCAAGCCTGAAATCATCTAAGCGACATACTTAAGCGACATTCTCTGTTTATTAAGGATTAATCTTAAATGGATTAGTAGAGGATGTTGTGTATTTGTAGGAGAAAAAAAATGTGTCTTACTCTTAAATTCCGAATCATCTGTGAAGGTATTTGAATCGCATTAGAGTATCTTATATTCTGTTGAATGTCTCTTGTTGTTAACGAAGAGGCACATTAAATTATGTCCAGCATAATACAGGATACATGGGGACATAAGACGACAATTCCTATATAAGGACAGCGTATATGATAAAATTATTAAACTATAGTCAGTATATGACTAACTGCATGAGACGGAATGGGTCGATAAAGAAAAGTAGGGGGAAAACATTTTTAAGGAATATAGAAGAAAATCGAAGTAGGGGCTTTTAGAAAGCGACTCGATGGTAAGAAGAAGTGGCTAGGGTAGAAAGAAGATCCGAGGACTATAAATCTCCTGGCCCTCAATCCTTTACAAATTCTTTCCCTATTCTAAGAAGGAGCTAGAAAAATGGTTGAAGTTATTTAATAAAGAGATTAAGCACTAGCCAGTAGTGCTAATCAAATAACTAAGTTTACCTTAGGTCACGAGGCCATCTTCTTCTCAGGCGCCTCGGGGATTATGGGGAATGAAGAAGTCGCTAGGCTTAAAATTAGTGGGCATGAGTTAGAATAAAATTTGTCACGAAAGGATTGATATCGGGTTCGGGCCAAATCAGCATCCTAATAACATTAAGGTTATTATGGATGATTTTATTCGTAAGATAGTAAGGAGAATTGAGGATTTCATGTAGCATTTTGGATTTTATTGTGAATACGAGAGGAATTCCACGACTTAGTGAAGCCCCGAAGCTCTAATCTATAAGTCCAAATAGGTCTCTCATACGATTTTTATAATTGATTGCGTATATGATTTTATTAATAAGTTTTTCTGTAGGTGTTCAAGTTGCCTACATTGTGTAGTAGATGAAGTAGCCGAAATTAAACTCAAAGTTTACGATGCTTTCCTTTAAATCCTTCCAGGCCTTCAGGAACATCTTGAGCCCTGTCGGGATAGAAGAGGTCTTAGGACCCCCACCTTGAAGTCTAAGCTCATCATAAAGTTACATCTGACGATGGTCCTCCTACTCCTAAGATAGAGATCTTTATTCATGCGTACTCTTGTCTCTTAGATCTTAGTGTAGTCCTCCATTCCGAATTCCTCTTGGATTCTCTCTTCAATATAGAGCTCCTTACGAGAGAAATTTACTATCTTCCTCTAGTTGGTGATATAAATTCCTTGCTAAAATCCAAGTTAAAAAAAGTTTAATCCATTTCTTACATCTAGTTTTGGATAGTTTAAAGAATTTATTTTCATCCGATACTATCCTCAATACGTCGTAAAGTTATCATACAAAGCCTTCATGAGCATGATTAAAAATTATAGAATAGATTATAGAATTTACATGGCTTAAATTAAATATTTATAGTTTAGAAAATATATCCTATATTTATATATATATATTATGAGTTAATGGCTGAAGGCTATAAATTATACTGCCTACTCTATGCTGTACCTTTTCCTTATCTTCTCTTTTCTTTATTATATATATACAACAATGTATATTTATATATTGTATATTCTATTTATGTATATATGAAAGACGAAGATATACTAAGGATATTCTAGAATACTAATCACATGAACTATAGAGCCTTATCTTCCTGGGAATTTAAATAATTTGTCTTATTCCCTGATTTATTCCCCAAGTCCCATTTCCCTCGACTTGTTCTCCAAACTGACAAAAGCTTCAAATATGGCTGCAGCGTGACAAGCATCTATGTCTTCGGCATATGCAAACACCAAAGTAGTTTTAGAATATATATTATGAGTTTCTTATTTTTTTGATGGATTTTTTATTTGCTGACTCGCGAGGAGAATGTTATATAGTTAAATAGCATGTTTATGTATCAACTTAGCGCACACCTTATATGATGTGAATGGTTCTGAGAGCTATGTTAGAGCACGCATTTATTTATGTAAGGATCTGACTCAAGAGCGCATTATATAATGCTTCCAGTGATGGCACTGTTGTTAGTTGCTTTTTAATAAATGATTAAACGCTGAAGCTGGATTTTATATTCGTTATTTTTATTTTCGAAAATTATCCTACTTAACTACTTGCTTAAGTCTTTAAAATTTTGTTGCATGTATTTTTGTATTCGATATGGTTTTATTGTTGATCGAACATTTCGTTGATTTAATTCATTCTTACTTTTTAATTAATTTGTTTAATATATATAATTAAATATTTCATTGTTTGCCTGAAATGAAGTTCTATTCACTAAGAATACGGAACTGCTCAGATTACTCCTGGAGGAAAGAGGGATAAAACAGGAAGAGTGATCCCTTAACCCGATCATGTAAATAAAAAGTAAGGCTTAGCCTAGTCATCCCTAAGTCCCTCATCCCTAAGTGCCTTCCGCATCCCTTGGTCAATCCCCTCTACCTTTTACTTAGAGTTCCTTGTACTTTTCGTACCCCCTTAATGTTTCATTAGAACTAAAATGTTTTTGTTTTTTTGTCCTCTTCGTTAATACAGTTATTTATTTATATTCTTGTCCTTATAGTAATTTTTCAAGTTGATAAAGGGCTGACTGGAACCAGTATTACAATTTCGTGAAACGTATCAATCCTACAACAAACCTGATTAAAAGCGACACCCCTTAAGTGCTTACCTCTCTCTCTCTGTCATCTTCGCTAATTCATCCTGAAAGTTACTCCTAAACTTCCTGTTTCCTGTTTGTTTTAGTATCTTAGAATGGTAGGGTACTATATCTTATTTGAATTGTTGTTGTTTCCAATTACGTAAAACAAAATACTGCCCGATTCGTTTATCTATTTGAGAATAAATCATGAGGATGACTGACAGAACATGATCTTAGCGCTTATTAAAATAATTTAGCTTTGTTTGAAATTGCGTTTAATTGAATTTCATCCGCCATATTCTTATTCTTTTTTTTTCGGAACACTGCATCAATTAATTTATATCAAGGATAAATTGGTTTTAATATACTAAATTTCAATATAGTTTATGTTTCAAGAAAAATATCCACATCCTCGTTACAATTTTTCCTATTTTTATTTTCAACTCCGTTATTATTAAGCATTAAATTGATTTATTTGTACCAAGTGTTTTGTGTATTGTGTACTGCTAGGTGCGTAACTGCAAGGATTTTTACTCCCTTCAAAAAATTCTAGGGCCACTTGCCGGGCTATGAACCCGCAATCTTCGGCTTAGTAGGTTGTTATACTGACCACTAGACTACAGGTCGCTCCTAGTTCCATAGTTGTACCCTTTGGGAGTGTTATTCATCTGAAAATTCCTACGTGAAATCTCCCAACATCTCCACCCCCTTCCGTCCTGCCTACAACAGTTCTTTTTCTATCTTTCCAGGTACAGATCCTGTTATACCCGAGAGCTGATGAAGGTTTACTCTACTTGTTCAGTAACACTTCATAGGCTTATTTTAATGTTCATAGACTTGTATACAGCATTACATATAACAATAAATTTAAAAAAAAACTTTTATATTTTGTCTATATGGGAACAATTTTCGAATGTTTCCCTACATAATTGACTTATAATATTTGTCTGCTTTTGTTATTATAAAATCTATTCATGAATTGAAAGAAAATTGAGTCGGGTCAATGATTCCTGAATTGAGGTAATATGTGTACGAACACAGAAGAATGAGGAAGAAGAAGGGATGGAGCGATGTGAAGAGAGATGGAGCGATGGAGAGATGTGGGAGCGAGAGAACCGTGTGGGAGGACGGCAACAAGTTGAGCCGAGGCTGATCAATGCCAGCGAACCTGCGCCCTCACTCTCTCCGCTCCACTCCTCTCTCCATCTCTCACCTGGATATGTCAAGTCTTTTACAATATTATTATATTATATAACCTCTAGGATAATTATTTATTTATACATCTCATCAATTATAGTTATTTTAATAGTTTGACAATTTCCCAATGCATGTAAATTCGATTTAAAAAAAAAAATTATTGAAATTTACTGTATTACAGTACAAGTAAATATAATGGGCGATGATTAATTTTACTACGACAAATGCAGGTAGAAACTGCTGGTTTGAGTAGGAAGAAAGTTTGTCATGAAAGGATTATTAGCAGCTTCGGGCCAAATCAGCAACAAATGGCACACCTAAGGTCATTATCCATATGTTTTTTTGTTAACAATTAAGGAGCATTTAATGACTTTACAAAGGGTTCTGGTTCGTAAGAATTGGATTATTTAAAAAAAATCGTTTAAAAAGAACAGTACATAGTTTGACGTTATTCTGTTCATTTCGTTTGTATTAAAACATAAAAAAATAGATTTATAATTAAACTATCCTAGTTTCTTGGCAAATGTAGCAGCTAAATTTGAAGAAAAAATAGGAAAAAATAGAATATTTAGTGGGCTCTAAATGTGGAATCATATCATGTTTATATACAACTGCTTAGCTATATTTAAAATATAATTAAACTGATATCATCGATTAGTAGAGATATTAGATGGCTTAGATGGGATCAAATCTCCAAGATTTTAATAAGCACTGATCCTATTGCAAGTCTGAGGGATAGGCCGTGACGTGGATGGGAGGATTGAATTATGGGTGAAAAATGATTACTAATATTATTTATGAAATCCAAAAGAAGATTAATACTATTTTTGGAATATTTTATTTCTATTTCTTTTTTATTTTAAAGATTTTTTCTACTAACGATTTACTATCCTGAAAAGCTATTAGGTCTAAAAAAAATGTCAAATAAAATTTTTCATATTATTGGATAAGTTAATTTGGTCTATTTTCTGATTTGTCACTGTTGTCGCCTTGTCACATAGGGTGATACTTAACCCGCCATACCTGACTGTAATGCGTAACTGTGTCGCAGAGAAATGAAGGCGTTGGCATTGGTATTTTGTTTGGTAGGCAATTGATTATGCAATTGTTTATTACATTAACAATTTTTCAACCTAACTCCTCCATAAAATTCTTTTATTGCTTTTTGGATTGCTAATAAATTATTGTACACTCTTTATCATGTGTTTCACCGTTCGTTGTCCGGTTATAAAAAATATTTTATTTCTTCGACTTTTTTTTTCACAATATCATTTTAAATTTTAACTTATATTATATTTTATTAATATAAAATATTATTATAGAAACGATGTAAAGTGTACAGGGTTGTACGTCCTGGCTTGAAACTTCATTTATTTATTTATTAAAATGTACAACTTTATTTTCTTATGCAACAGGAAAATATGACCTGTTATTTTTGAAAGTTGTACAACTCCATTTTGTCATGTTGGCGACATCTATAGTTTTCCTTTCAAATAACTTTTAAAATATGAGCTAATAGGGAAATGTTTTTATCACTTAGCACTTAGCAAATAGTGATGCTTTAGACCCTATATACACCTTTTAAATTTTAATATCAAGTTATAATAATTAAAATCATTTATAATTGGAAAGATCCAAATGGACTTTTAACCACTTTCAAAAATAACGGCTCATATAATTATGCGGATCGGCAAAGGATTAATGCAAGTAAAGGAACTACCCACTGGTAATATTTTAAATATTCAATAATCATTTATCAATGAGACTGAACAACGTTTCATAAAAAAACATAAGCTAAATTGGACTATTTAGTTCGATACGTGAGAATTTAATATAAATCGCCGGGCAGATGATTCCCTACCCCCCCTCCAAATAATGCGGACAGCGGTAGCGGAAGGGTACGAGTATAAATGCCGCTATAGAATTAGCGGGCGGAGATTGGACGTAGGCCTCCTCGAGCGACATAAAACATGGCAACCATTAACTGGAATCGATATAATTCGATTAGTTATGATATAGCTGGCACTGCATCCTCCTCCCCCTCCCCATTTGATTTACTGTCCTCCCGGTCACGGCCATTCGACCTCTTCCTATTTCCCTGTTCCTATATCTCTTGTCCTCTCTCTACTCCTACATCATTCAAGGAAATTTGTAGTTAAAGTGCACCTCACTGGTAAGTAAAAAAAAAAATTTAAAAATTATCTAACCGATATTAAATACATCCTTTTTCATTTTAAATATGGTGTTTTTAGACTTTATAATTACTTCTACAAGCAATACATTTGAAGTAGAACTTTACCTGAAGGATAAAAACAAATTCCTCTAAGAATATATTAAAATATAAACTAATTATTTTTATATTTTCTTTTCAAATAAAAATATTTAAAAATTAATAACAAATAAAATGAAATAAATTATAATAATTATAATGGCGTAAGTCAACTAGATCCAAATTAAAATAATGTTCAAAGAACATTCTTTCTTTCGTATACTTCGCAACAATGCGAGAACGCGGGGACTTGGAATCAGTGAAAGGAAAGGATATGACCACGACCGAGAAGCGTGCTTGATTAGGGCCAGGATAGCTCAAATGGTAGAGTTCCAGACTAGTAATTTGGAAGACCCGGGTTCGAGTCCCGGTCCTGGACATATCTTTTCTTTAAAAAAAAATAAAATTATTTTTATAGTTTTAAGGTAAAAGCGGGGTGACTGGAGGAACGTCCAGGATAGAAACAAATCCAAAACATTATCAATTCTCAAATAAATAAATAAAAAACCTGTACCACTACAAACCATGAAGAGTCTGTGGCTAAGTACATGGACGAGACCTTGCTGTTTCGGGTTGTGCCGGGAGTGAATCAGCCGCCGGATTTCGTCCCCTTAGTTTAGGTACCCACTTTATAGAGGCTGGGTGAGCGCCACCAGGGTCCTAAATCTCTTATAGATTGACTCTTATCGTCAAATGAAAAAAAAAATACTATCTTGCTACACCCTGAACAGTCAATTACTTACTTTAAATAATTGGAAGTAACTTATTTACTTCCCAACCTCTAATGAAGAGTTTTAGAGGGAATAACTGTACATATCTTTTTATACTACCTGCAATCCCATGTCGATATTGCCAATTGTGGTATATTAGGTAATGTTTATTAGCAGGGGTAAAATATTTATTGAATAGTATTATTGTTATTATATCGGCTTATAATACCTTAGCTATCATTTAATCCATTCTCGATCAATCGGGATTGAATTTTGTGCAATTTTCTCCTCAGGTGAATCCATTGCAAGTAATGGGCCAAGATTTTCGTTGGTCAATTTGTCGACTCATTTAGCTCGGGGATGCTGAAGGCGCAATCTGTTCGGATACTGTCATCAATCAGGGAAAATTCGTCTGAGATTTCGGATCAGTCTGTTCTCATACAGTTAAAATTATGAGTTCATTGAATCTATAAAATAAATTCCTTTAAGTTCACTAGGTATTTAACATTTTTAAATATAGAAATTAAACCTTATTTTTTTTTACATCATTGCGATATTCGTTTCTTTACTATTTTAACTAATGTTTACTGATTAAACTTTGTTGAGCCCCTAAATATAATTAATACAATTTTACGTTAACATACACAAAGAACCCAAGTATCTAATTAAGAAAAATACGTTTCTTTCTTTCTTTATTAGCATTTTTTTTTTCCGAAGCTAAATCGATTTGCTCTTGAACTTTTTATTTTTCTCATTTAGGTTATATTAAAAAAAAATTAGATGTTGAATTTTTTATTTCTATTTTTTAAGTAATGAGATGTAAATATTTATTGTAATGATTAAGCTTATTCTTTTTCTCTCTGTTCTTTTAAATAGTTACTCAATAATACTCATTTAAATAGTTTTAAATATTAGTTATCTTATTTTTTTTATTAGATTTGCTTATTTAAACATGGAAGCTCGGGCCGATTGTATCGAAATTTAAATGTTGTAATTCATAATACTATTATGATTCCAATTGTTGTATGGTTGTGAAACTTTCCCACTGGAAATAAGTTATTACGCTAGATATTCGGCCAGTAAATGGATGAGATAACATCAGAGTTTAGGAGATTTCACAATGCGGGATTGCTGGCAATGAACATTCGGTTGATATATTTAAAGTGACAGCATTGCGAATGTTGAAATGGTCTTGTAAATTAGTTGGGCTTAGTTAGCAACGAATCCTATGAAGTTAATAAGTGCTGATCTAACTAGGAAGCATCCGATGGGTTGTCTGAGGCTTATGTGTGAGGATTGGGTTACGAGTAGTGTAACGGATTTGGGATTTTGTGGTGATCCCTTGAAGGAAGTTTTGTAGAGAGATTTGTGGTATCAGCATCTGGTCTTCTGGTTCCCTCTTAGCTTTTCTATGATATTTTTTGTATGTATATTTCTACAATATAAACTCTATAAACATTCTTGTTCTTAAAGACCATAGTCTCAGAATATTTTTTTGATATTTTGTTGTGCTACTATATTATTCCACCTCGCTGTGGATATAACTTTGACCAGCACTGGAGAAGCGAAGGACGTTGATATATTAGACAAGGTGGATGGATGGGAGAGGTTGCAGGACACAGGATACTGGACATAGGGGCACTAAATAATTAAGCCTGGTTGAGCTAGGTGCCGCCACTGGTCCTGGTCCATCCCTGTCCTGTCACTTGAGCTCGTTTGTCACGTTGCTTTTGTTCGCGCCGCCGTGACCTCGGTCAGCATCCGTTAGCAGTTCCATTAGTTATGTTACTGACCTGTCATATTGTACCGCTTCTCGCTAATAATATATGTTAAGATACTATAGATTTTAAAAATGAATAATTTTTTTAATATAGAATGTGAGCGGGGCAGATCAGTATGTGGGGCGCTGGGTTACTCTATTATAGGCCTGAGATAAATAAACAGATCAAATATTAATTCTTATTATTACGCGATTTGAATTGTGCGATAGCCACGTAACCTTCACCATGGTCATAATCCAGCTCATCGTGCGAGAGCCTGCACCTATATGGCCATCTAGAGCAGCCTTCTTACGGTCCAGACGTTGCTCCCTGTGACTTTACACTATTTTAGCATATGGAAATGAAGCTGAATGGAAAACAGTTTTTTAGTAATTTGGACCTTCTGTAGACTTTGAGGAACGAATGCGCCACCTCCTGGATGAAATTTGGAAGAGCTGGTTTAAGGACTGGTTCCGATGAAAGAATTGTATTGAATGTTGTGGAAATTACCTTGAAAAAACTAAATAAATAAAAATCTTTTGCAAAACTCTTGTCGAGCCCTTTCCATAAAGCTTTCTGGGGCTCAATCACCCAATATAAAGTCGGTACCTTTAATGGGTGAAAAACTTGACCTCAATAAGAAATCCATTCCTTCTCTTCTCTGAACAGTTGTTGAAATAACCAAGTGAAACTCAGCGTTACCGTAGACTGGGAATGTAAACGACTTTGTAATACACGTTTGACTTCGGGCCACGAATCAAAGAATTAATTTTTGTACATTTTGATAAGATGGCAATCTGAGTAAAAACCAAAAGCATAGGTGGATTATATACGAGAAAATATAGGTAATTTAAATTTTAAAATCAATACTTAAAAGGTTTACAGTACAGCAATGATAATGTGGCATGATAAAGACACAATAGAATATGAAGAAAAGTTAATGTTGTTAGTTTAAAGGTTTAACTTTTAAATGAAATTTTAACGAAATCAAAATATATATATATATTTCTATTATTGGGTAGTGCCTCTACATGTCCTTTGATGTATCTAGTTAGTCATATAGCCCTTGTACTAGATATATATATTAAATAAAAATATATATTTCTATTATTATTGTTATTGTTGTTGTTTTATTTTAAGGGCAAACAACTACAAATGGTTATTATTGCCCTCACCACTAGAGAATATACACATTTACATTACCTACATAATTACATATATACATTCTAGTTACATTAGTACTTAGTAAAAATATTGTTACATATTAAAATATTAACATAATATACTATATTAAACACATAATAGAAACATAATACATATAATAGAAACATATTAACCTATTAAACATATAATAGAAAGATGAATACTGATATGAAGTTATTCATATTAAAATAAAACGCTATACACATTTATATAAAATTTAAAATATTATACATATTAATAGTTTAAAACGTTATATACACACACCTTTACGCATATATTTTTAACAAATTCTAAGGTACTATTTACATATTGTTCGTTATCGCCCAACGTCTTAAGCATCTGCTGAGGCACTCCATCCCTTTCCATCCTCGACAATCCTGGAAGATATGGCGCACTGTAACTGTCACCTTACACAGTGTACATTGAGCTGGGTCTCTCTTTGCTATCAGGTGTTATTGTTATTAGTCGTAAAGCTTCCAAAGTGGAAGGCGCTAAGTAAAAAAAGTTCACCTCTGGGGCTTCTCGTCCTTCTTATATATTTTTATATATTCTCGGCGCTTTTGTCTCTGGCTTAACCTCCCTATTTTCAACTTTAAGTTTAAAATTGTTTCTTGTTTCCATGTCTTCATTAATAATTTTTATTATATCTTGGCTTATTATATATGGGAGGGTACCATAATGGTTTGAGCACTAAGTTGCCATGCTGAAAGCCCCGGGTGTAATTGATCTAGGCGGTTGAGCATGATCTAGGACATATCGCCCTGCACAACAATTGTCCTAGAATTAGTACTGTTTCTACCACATACTGAACCCAATACCCTTCATGGGTTGTTGTGGTACAGGTTTTTCTGTTTAAATATGAAAAATCTGTATGAAGTAAAGATGTAGTTTTTCCTCTTTAGTTTATGATTTTTAGTTGAACAAATTATAGAAACAAAAATAAATAAAAATTGTTTTTTCTCCTTGAATTAATTAATAAAATTCCTTCATGAATCATTATGAGTTCACCACTCCTCGATATATGGATTTATATTAATTATTTATCGATCCATAAGCAATTTACCCTATACAAAGTAAATTTATTATCGGTTTCGTTAAGGGCAAGTTAAATGAAATTCTAGTTTTAAGAATTAATTTAAAAGAATTTAAAAATATTAACATCATTTAATATAAACAATTCATTTATTTACTGGCTTATATATATATGAATATATTATATATTAAGTAAGACAACTAAATGTAAGGGAGGTATTCTCGTTGTTAATATCTACGTTCTAGTTCTGGCGGGAACTGAACAAAAACGATAAGAGAAGGAGATGTGACGCAAGCATTATTCTCGAACCAGTTCATTTGTTATCGAAAGGAAGCCATGATAGACCACTGACAGCTTCAGCTAGTTTAGTGCGGATAGTTCAGCCAGGGTCTTCATTGTCCGAATTCCAAAGGGAGGTGTCTCAACAGAAGGGGGGATATAATATAATAAAAATAGTAATAATAATAATCTATAGGTACCCTATTTAAAAAAAAAAAAATCATTGGATTGTATGACTATTTGAAAAATATTATTGAAACTGTCCTTTCAAGGGCTACTTACTAAGTTGATTTATGGTATAGTTAACTAGTTTTGTTTAAAGCGATTATATATATATATATATATATATATATATATATATATATATATATATATATATATATATATATCATATCACTGACTTTTCTATAGATATCTCCTTAGCGCTACGGTCCTACAAGGACCTGGGCCTCATCCACCACTGCCTGCCAATCACTCCGGTCCATAGCAAGTCTTCTCCAATGTCTGATTCCCAGCTTGTGAAGATCGGCCTCCAAATCATCTAGCCATTTCCCACGGGGCCTTCCTTTGGGTCTTCTACCACCGGAGGTTCCCCTACAACCATTTATATTTTATATTGTCGAAATCTTTTACAATTTAGTTTTTGAATAACATCTGGGAAACGATTTGCCGAACAGATATCTCTTATCACTCATGTTTGAAATAAATAATCCACAAAATAACTTATCTGATTTCCTTCATAACAAGACCAATTTCCACGATTTTTTCTGTAAAAAAATTGCCATGTCTCGTTGTAAAAAAAATAAAAATGTCGAGAACGCTTATACGTGAAAGGATCTTTTAGGATTCTTATTTAAGTAAATTTTTATTAATTATAAAATGTTTATTCGTGTGATTACTACATAATGTTCAATGCTGAGTAATGAGACAAAAATAATAATTTGTTATTTTATAAATCTCGCCCAGCCTCTATGAATTAGGAACCCTTAATTAGAGGGAACCTGGTGGTTTAACATGATCTGAGACGTCAACTACATGCAGAAGCGTTGCCTTAAAAACAGTACAGTCTTCACAATGTAATTAAACCACGACCAATCCTGGGCTATAGTAGTAAAGGTTGTATGGTTTCATAATTAATTTGTGAAACAAATTTAGGTTTAATTGGAAAATAAAACTTTTTAAATGAAATCAAATTAGTGCATTGCAATCAAGTTTCTTAATTTTTCAATTTCAAAAAGTTGACGTCCTCGGAAACTACCTGATGTATAAAAATAAATAATTTATCTGCCGCAGAGGATTTCGAACTCGAGAACTAGTAATTAGTGACTCAGAAATCCTTAATTTTTACATAACAAAAATGTTAGGTTCAAAATTGAAATGATTGATGGAGTTATAACTCGGGCATTGGGTTATTTTAGGTATGTTTAAAATATATTATTTGACTAATTGATAACTTCTTTGAATATTTTTCATTATTTTTTCTTGAACATCTCGTCAGCGAAGGAAAAGATTTTCGTCGGCTCAATGATTTTTCGACTATTTAGGGATAAATAAAAAATGTAAAAGGTTTTCCGACTACTAAGAAGGAGAAAAATTAAAGTAAAAATTAAGTAAATATTTTCCGAATAGGAATTTTCAACTTATTTCTTAGTAATCTTGCAAGGATAAATCAATAAAATGAGATCCACGTTCGAACTAAGACGAGGTTGTGCGGGTGAGATATATCCATTGTGCCGTATCTCTTATCTCTAACGTAAACATACCAACTACTGTTAAGATTTATATAGTTTAGTTTATATTGGCTAGTTTTTTATTCTACATAAATTAATAAATATATTCTATATTTTATATAAATTAAAAAAAAAACTAAAAATAAAAAAAGGTGAATATTTTACCTTACCCCGAGCGATTCAGCTCCCAAAATTTTTCAATAAATTTAAAAGAACTCACATAAACACATGCCGCAATTTGTTAACGCGTTCTCCCATAAAAATATAAAATTATGTTTGAGCATTAACCAACGTTTACTTACTATGCTACTTATCATAAAATATAACTAACGCATAACCAAAACATCATATAAACAAAAATCAATATATGATTTACTCTAAGATTAGGAAGCACTGTAATTTTTCAATGGATAAAAAGGGAAATTGGAGGAACCGTGTTCTTATCTGAGGGAAATTGTTCTTAAGGTTGTTTTCTTTTTCTTTTTAACGAAAGAGCTGAAGGATTAGGGAGCATTGATTTAGAAGAAAGGTACAAAGTAGGGGTTGAGAGGGGGGGCTCCGAATTTAAGGAATTTCTCTTGAGATTAAAGATAAATCCCTACCTTAGCTGTTACCTGTTACCTGTTTTGGGGGAGAACAACTTTACCAAAACCATCTACTCTTAACGCATCTTCATCATTGAAATAGCATTTAGGAGGGCAGAGAAATGAGGGGGAAAAAACTCTGCAAGTTATTACACTAAAGCCTTCTTTATAACTTTTACTAGCGACCCTCCCCAGCTTTGCTCGGGTAATAAGGCTTATTAAGCCTACACAATTTGCCTGTGTAATGCATTTTTTTTTTTATCACGTACTGGCCTCTAAGTACCACGCGAATATCATTGGTTAGGCTTCTTTGGGAGTCTTGATTTTCTTTCTTCCCATCTCAGCTAATGTACTTTATTTAATAGAAATTATAAAAATAAAAACAAAACGAAATATTTCTTTATATACGAAATTATTATCTTGCGCGTTAGATAATTGCACGGGGTTTCAATCACTATCACTATTCACTATAGTTATCGCCAATGAATGTTATATAGTGATATAAGACATATGTTTAAGTTATTAAAGCAATTTATTTATTATAAAAAGGATAAAATAATATATTTTGAAAGGAAAAATGCCCTTTCCTTTTACCTGTCTGCAACATCTCAAATTAAAACTATTCCAAAAAAAACATTGTGTTAGTCATCATCATCATAGCCCTTCCCCCTCTACCGCTGCGCAGTGTGGGGATGCTCTCTATAGAGCTTGACCCAGGTGTCCCTATCCTGAACCAATTCTCTCCTCCTGCTCCAGTCCAGGCCTCGATTCCTGAACGCCTCCCGCACGCCTTCTTCCCATGTGATCCGTGGTCGTCCTTTTTGTCTTCTTCCGTCTACTCTCGTCTCATACGTTATCCTTGCCGTTCTCTTCGTGCTCATCCTCAGGAGGTGCCCTCACCATCTTAGCTTATTTTCCTCAAGAGTGGTTTCTACCGGATGTACCTCGAGGTTCGATCTTATTGTGGTCCTTCCTTCAACCTTTCTTAGGTAACTCATTTCCATTGTCTGTATATGCCGTTTGTGCTTTGAGGTAAGGGCCCATGATTCGGAGGAGTAAGATAGGATGGGCTGGAACGTAGACTTGTAGACGGATGTCTTCGTCATCTCTCTTTTGTTGAGGAAACCCTTCCGGACTGCGTTGAACAGTCTACCAGCTGGTCCCATCCTTTGCGTCACCTCCCTATCGATATAACCGCTTTCGTTGATCCAGCCCCCTAGATATTTAAAATCCTGGACCTGTTCGAGGACAGATCATTTCAGTCTCAATATTCTCATAACACGGTGAGGACGTCTTCCTATTCTCATGGATTTGGTCTTATCTGGATTAATATCCATGTTAATGCTCGACAACTCTTCTTGCATGATGTTTCCGTTGTATTGTAGGTCCCGGTCAACCGCAGCGAACACGACGAGGTCATCAGCAAAAGCGAGAACTTATAAGGTAGGCTGTAGGTTCCTATGCCCTACTTGAAAACGCTGCAGTCTGGGTTTGGCTCTCTTCAGCACCCCATCCAGCACCAATATGAACAGTAGGGGACTTAGCCTGGACCCCTGGCGTATTCCCTGCATCGTCTTGAACTCCTTGGAGGTGTGCTTGCCAGTCCTTATAATGTTCCTTGTTTTTCGGTAGAGACTCCTGACTCCCAGAATAGTGCCTGTACCCACTTGCTTTTCCGACAGAGTTCGCTTCCCTCAGTTTTGACTACTGAATCCACGAAGCAGATTGTTTTGTTTCGAAATCTCCGTTTATTCAATAATAATATTACATTACAATATATATATATATATATATATATATATATATATATATATATAATACTAATAATAATATTATACATATATCCAACAATTAACAACAATCATTTTCTACCCGTAGGTATTTTAAGTGTTTACAATACATTAGTCCGCTGAAGGCGGGCTCTCTAAACCGGCACATGCCGCTGATTTTACATAAGCAGAGAGAGATTAGGTGATAGGAAAGAAGAAAGGGGGGATAGGAAGGAAGAAAGGAAGAAGAGTTAGGACAAGTGAGTCCTCAGCCCATCCCTAGGCCAATGAGAGCACGTCGACCAAGAGGACACTGCTGAAAGTTCTTTACCTTTCTCGATGGTCTTCTCCATGAACTGCCTCAAAGTGAAAATTGTCTTAGTACCAACCGATATAATCATTCCTTTTCCCTATTTAAAAACTCCTCTGCGAAGTAAAAACTAAGTAAACATTTTCCGAATAGGAATTTTCAATGTATTTCTTATTAATCTTGATAGGATGAATTAATAAAATTAGATCCTAATACGAGGTTGTGCGGGTGAGATATATCCAGTACGCCCTATCTCTTATCTCTAACGGAAGCATACAAACTATTCCTAAGATTTTTAGTTCATTATACATTGGCTTGTTTGTTGTTGTATATAAACTTAATAAAACTAAAACTAAAAACGTGATCATTATACCTTACCGATGTATTTATGTGAATTTTTTTCAATAAAAAAAAAACACATCCATACATAACGCAATTTCTCAAGGCGACATTGGTTTGAGAATGATACTTAGGCTATAACCGAGTGAATAAATGTTTTCCTTAGCAAATTACCTATTTTTTTCTTTTCATTTCTGTATTATTTTGTTATATCGATGTATCTACATTCCATTCTTTAATTAATGAAACCCATTCGTTATGGTTAGTTTTTATTGGCAGTTATTGCCTTTAATTTCCTATTTGCTCATATGTTTTCTTACCATATAGAAATATAATTTTTATTTTGATAATTATTATGTTCATTTTATGTGTTATTATGAGCTGTAACTGGGTACAACTTAATTTATAGGATCTATTACGATTTCCTTTTTATTCACTATTTAGCTTTTTGGGGAAAATAACTCGTTAGGTTTGAATAATAGATTTTAGTTTTGCTTGTACTAATCGTCGCGTGCCGATTATTGGTGTCGAAAGCTCTCCTCAATCGTTCCAACCAACATGTACACTAAGGCGGGCGCCGAGGCTCGTTACTGAATTAAAATCAATACTCATAGGCAAGTTAGCGTTCCCGGGGAATGCCCCCGATTTGCCCGCCCTATTGCGGCCTTCCAAGTTTATTTTCTTCACTTATTTATAATTTATATATAGAAGTGAGTAAGTTATATCCTATTTTTTTTTTTTAAACAATGAAATACTAGACCTTTTGTGGAAAATATTAATAATAATATTTTTAGAATAAAAAAAATGATTCTTTAATAATATTTGATTTGTAAATCGTTTTAAAAAATAGAACAATATATAATATTCAATATAAAATATTATTATGCGTAACATAGTATCTGCAGCTCCAATAAAAAGTGGTCGTCATATTTTGTCCAAAATTAGTTTATTGTACTTAGGTAAGCGGAATCGTATTATTCTTGTAGTGCTATAGTGGCTAAGTCAGGCGTTTACCTAAAATGGAGTTATTGCTTCTATAAGAACTGCATTTCAAGTAAAAAATTACGAGAATGACTCGATTATTCTTCGTCCAATTAAATTAACTCTCTCTCCTCTCTGAGCAAAATTCGACTTACTTGCTCATCGTGCTGCAACCCCTATCCTATAGTTCTCTATATGTATTACCAAGTTTAAATAACATTTCTTATTTTTCTTCAGGTGTCAATTTGCGCTTGAACATCAAATCAACAGTTTTACAATTTTTATTTAATTTAAATTTTTCAATGGATCCATTCAAGTTGAAATAAAATCTTTGATAAGCAGTCCTTATGAGCTCTTCACCTGTTGGTGTTTGGTCAGGATGTTCGGTTTTGCTGGTAAAGTACCAAGGTACGTAAACGGCTGTTATGAGTTAAAGTTCAAATATTTTGTAAGTCAGCAGTTTTTAAAATAGCGTATATTTGTGAGAAATATTTCTTAAGGGGTTCTTACAAGATGACTTATACTCATGCAAACGAGTTATTGACATATTCACTGGAAAAACAAATATTTGAGAACTACAATTTATGGAAAGCTTTTGTTTTGCCTCGTTATTTATTTTACTTTTACATTTCAATTATAAAAAAAAGAAAAGTAATCAAAACTTTTTGTTTCAGTGATATTTCTATTATTTATGTATGCATGTATTATATTACGGTCAAGATCGGTCAACGTAAGATTGTTTTTGTGTTCTCATGCCTTCGGAATCGGGGATCGAGTTCAACTTGTATTGCACGTGACTCATGAATTGTATAATATGTTTAATATATATATATATATATATATATATATATATATATATATATATATATATATATATATATATATATTATTCCTTTCCTACCAGTGATAAACATTTTTATATAGATTGAAACTAATTACTTTCAATCTTCACTAACTTGGTTTCGCTTGTCTAGAGTGTTTACGGGTTTAAATGGGCAGATTTTAATTATCTATATTCACTGATAAGAACTAGAATAAATTATTTAAGTTAAATTGAAAATCTTACTTTGAGTGGATTAATTACTTTTATTAACTATTAATAAACCTTTTACCATTTATAAGAATTTAAATATGGATCAACATCAGGAAATCAATAGATAAGGCGAAATACATTTTGTTAACATTGATTTACCTACCCAATTGAATGCACTAAATACACAAATTGTTTTCAATTTCTTCTAATGTTGTATTTTGTGACGGGAAAACTAATTGTTTTGTTTTAAATGTAATCCTTATTTTTTTTCATATGCATATGCAAGTTATTGTGTAAGAAATGGTGTAATAGGAATTTTATTAGATCAAGGCGGGGGAGTGGTAGTTTTTCATTTGAACAAGGGGGCTGGGTTCAAAAAAGGTTGGAAACCACTGCTTTATTCATTTGTAATGTAACACGTGATACAATTACAATATTATAGTGAAAAAAATAGAAATGAAAGATTTTAACTACAATTGCTTGCACAAGGTAAAATCACTTACTACCCATTAACTTTTCCGATGTGCCCGATGTAGGAAGGACTTTACGGCCAATTCGCTTCGCTAAACCACCACTTTTTTACTCCCTCAACTTCTGCACCGGAAGATTAGCCCGACGGATTCACGTTCCAAATACTTTATTTTTTTGTCTTTAATTAATCCAAGGATAATTAAAACGTTTTCTGTAGAAAGCATAAGAATGTTCGTTGAACAACAGACCCTTTGGTTCAAAGAGTTGGAATATTTCAATATCAGAACAATTAGTAACACGAAAATTTCGTTTCAGGCGCATTCCGCTTTATTCACGTATGATATCGCAAGGTATAAATTAGAAAATTTATTTATGAAGAAAATACTGAAATCCGTTACCAGAGGAAAATCGGTCATAAATGGAGGATGTTTCTAAATCTTGCCAAAAAGAGAGTCACAGTAAACAACATGTAATTATTCCGATAAAATTTGGTAATAGACTCAAAAGTGTTGAAATCATATCCCCTGAATTCTGTACACCAAAGACAAGCATTCATAATATAACATTATAAAAGTTACATGAAACAAATTAAAAAATCACGAAATCGTAAATATCTTTAACTTAAGTATTGAAACAGAAGGGGAAAAAAGGCAAATTATATAGAAACAAATTTACTAACAATGGCGTTAAGGTCTAGTTAAAAACAAAATCCTGTAAAGTTAAAAGCGTCTAATTATTCGAGCACCTTACTATACCTTCGCACCTCATAAGTCTTGCGGGTTATCCGCTCCTACATGCACAGGCGCTAAAACAAAATGCTTATGCAATGTAAAGCAAGCGATTCAAACTGACGTAAGTGTAATGGGATATTTTATTCCTTTACTTAAATAAACTTCAATTACAAATGACATAATTATATACAATAAAAGTAAGAAATATCATGTACACAAAATATTTTGTGGAAATTATATGTACGTAAAAATGTTTGTTTTTAATTTTTGGAAAGCACCTCAATTAAATAAGTAAAAAAAATAGGGAACAAAATAAAGTAATATATTAAAGGAAACCGGTGCGTTGAAACACCTCTCCCCGCCTATGCAGCAAAAAATTATAAACTAAAACAACACCGAAGACTTCAAGTTCTCGCCAACCGAATCGGACATGTAAACGCTCCAGAAATACAATAATCACAAGCCCACTTTCTGACACACAAAAAACGAAGAAAAAATTAACCAAAAAAAAAACTAGCGGGAATCCAAAAAAAGAATGGCTACACAATATTTATAACTGAAGAAATCAGATTGCATTTCAACAATCTTAACCCGTTATCGATAAGAGATATTGAATGTAATTTAAGAATCTATTTACAGGATTTACTTACAAGAAGGCTGTCCAAAAATACTTAAACAGATAAAAAAAGTAAGCCGAGAATCGAAGCAAGGTTTTCTACCTTAGGATGGCAACCAAGATAACATTTAAACGCGAGGAGGTCGCTTACTTCTACGAAATCATGGTTTAGGATTTCAGTATTCGACGGATTCTTCCTAAACAGTTTACTTTTAGGAATTGAATCCTTTTTAATCTTCTGAAAAGAAATACAGAAAACAAAGAAAAAAAAAATTTCCGGACAAAGTTCGAATAGACCTACGATTCATCGAAATAATTTTTAAAATAAAATCGATCTATATGACATTATGAGTAAATAGTGTTTAGTCCTCTTGCTTAATTTAAATACAAATTTTAAATGGAGTACTTTACGTATGACAGACTAGTAAAATCTAAATATAATGTTTTGATATGTGTATAATTTCCCTGACTATAGAGCCTTCTTGATCAATTCTTTGTTGCCATGACAACAACCCTGGAGTGTGTAAATGTTATTGCCAATACATTAGGCTGGATATGTATCTTTGAATTTAGTTATTATTTTCAGGTAAATATTTTATTAATGCTTAGTATTTGTTTTTGAGTAATATTGCTTATAACAATTTTCGTTTATTTATTTCTGTAATAATTCTTTTGAGACTAATAAAGTCTGATATTACTCCAGCCTAATTTTATTAACCTTTACATTATTATACCAGCACATGTATTTTGTTAATTGTATTTATTAATTATTTCTTATTTTATTTGATTAGCCTTTCTGGCTCTTTATAAATTCTTTATGATTTGTATTATGTATCTTTCTGGTCAAATAAATATTATATATAAATAATATTTATTTATATATAATATTTATTTTTATATATATATATATATATATATATATATATATATATATATGTAATATATATAAAATATATTTATTATTTATAGTTACAATATATATATATATATTGTAACCAAAGTTGGCAGTACTGGAGTAGGGGGGATGGAAAACCTGCCGATTACCTTAAGAGACTTCGCTACCGACCATCTGGAGGAAGTGACTTGTCTTCACGTACCTTATATCGCTTCTTTGAATTGATGTCGTTTTTTTTTCTTTTGCAAATATTTCTAGAATAAATGTAAGGGATATGTGGGGATCCCAGATAACGAAATAGTGGACGCTAAATTAGCAGTTACAAACTGGCCAACAAGTAAACACTACAGTACCGTATACAAATTATTTTAAATTCGTTAAATTATATGAGTTAGATTGTTGGCAGAGTCAATATCGGGACAACTCCACCGGGAAAGTCTATAAATCGATATTTCCAAAAATTTTTAGAAAACCGTGGTTTGCAAATATAAAAATAGGAAAAGATGCAATAAAAACTTACATTAGGCTGAGAACAAATAATGGGATTTGCATAAATTATTTATGTAAGAAATGTGAAAAGTGTAATCATAATGAGCCTCTTAAGCATATTATACTTGAATGTCCAGCGTAAATACAACAAAGAGAAATAATGCTCAAGAATTTAAATTTGATAAAATTTTTATGATGAAATATTAAAATTATCTGACCTTAAAAAAATGTGTGACTTTCATGAATATTTGAATACAATTAACAAAAATATATAATACATTTATATATATATATATATATAATTTTTTATACATTTATATGTTTTGTATTATGTATGTGAGTGTGTGTATGTGTCTATGCATATGTGTGGTGCAAAAATTTATATAGTAACAAATACACTAAAAATAATAAATTATAGCAGTACCAACAAAATGATTGAGCTTACTTAGAATATAACTTTCTTATAATTCAGATGTGGCTGTATGGAATATACCAATGCCAAAAGAAAGGGGTATATGGGCAATATACCAATGCCCTATTTGCAAAAAAAAAAAAAAAAACACGCCGAAAAAGCTAAAAATGGTATAATTTCAAATATAAAGGTCGCCCTCTTGACTCCCAAATAAGTTTTCTGCTATAACTTTCTAAGATATATTCAAAAATCTTTGACAAGAGGATAAGTAGACGAGTCGAAGGATTGCTCCAAGAGGAACAATACGGCTTTCGAGAAAATCGGAGCACTCAAGACCTGATTTTTACATTGAGATAGGTTTTTGAGTCACCTACTGTTCATTTTGGTCATGGATTCAGCTTTTCGAAAGGCCGAGACAAAAATGAGGAAGTTCCGCCTAGGATATGCCAATCTGAGCCCATCATGCCACTCACTGCTGGCATTTGCGGATGACATTGTGGTTTTCTCAGAGAATGACCGAAACCTCCACCACAATGTTAGCAGATCAAGAGAAGAATTTGCTGGATATAAATATAACCATAAACCATAATAAAACAAAAGTGATGAGCATAGGAATGAAGTCAAGGAGAATAACGAGGATCATTAGAGTTGAAGATATAGTCCTGGAACAAGTAGAGAACTTTAAATACCTGGGAGCGCATCTAAACGAAAACGGATAGGTCGAAGTGACCGAGAGAATCGGTGCCACGTGCAGGATGTTTGAAGAGGTTTAGATAGGATTTCTTAACCGAAGAGAAGTAGAAAAGGAAATGAAAGTGGCTGTATTTAAGTCAACATTCCTTCCTGTCCTCACGTACTCTTCAGAATCATGTACCCCGACAAAGGAACACCAATCCAGAATACAAGCAGCAGAAATGAGATTTCTCAGGAAGAGAGAGAGCAAAACAAAAAGAGATCGAGCCCGGAACACCACTATAAGGTCCAACCTGAATGTTAAACCTGCCAACGAGCTAATAGAGGAAAACAGACTGAGATGAATTGGACACGGATGAGTTGATGAATCCTAGCAGAATTACTAGCGAAACCTACCGAGCCAAAGTGGAAGGAAAACGAGGTAAGGTAGAGGACGACCTAGGAGGAAGTGGGAAGAAGAGGTGAGGAAGGACTTTGAGAAGAGGTGACTCCACTGAGGTATACGACAGTTGGTGGAAGGACCGGCAGAGCTGGAGAAGACTGTCCAGAATTGCTCCTCACACTGCTTAGGCGGTAAAGAGGATTGATTATGATGATGCACCTTACCTTACTTTTATGTATTTTTTTTGTAAAAAAAAAAATAATAATAATACGCATAACTTTTTGTGGAGTGCTCGTGTGGATTGTTTTGTTTTTAATGGAAACGAAAAAAAGAATGGAAAGTTTATTTTAAAATTGTGAATTTTATTTATGTATGTAAATATATTTTTTTTTCTTTTTTTTTTTCGTGGCCAGGTGGAAATCTTCAAAAGACGCGGATAGGCCCGTACCTATCCGTGTGTGGGATTTTTACCCACTAAAACCACCTCCCTACCCTACACCTCTTTTTCCACACTCCACGTGACCGGCGTTAGGCATTATTTCGTGGAGTGGAATGTGTGCCTTAGTCGGTAGAGCATGAGACTCTTATATGTATGTATGTGTGTGTGAGTGTGTTTGTATAATAATATTTTTAGTTTGGTCAGATAAATTTCTCTGCAATATTGTTATTCTTAAATGACCTGGTCCTAGAATAAAATTATTTTTCTATTCTATTTATTTCACTCCCGTTACATATTCAAGCAATTATTGCAATATACATGCATTGCTTGCATTGTTCACTAATTTCGTTTCATTTAATTTCGTCTCTGTTAAATTTTTGGAAAAATATATCAAAATATGACTTTATATTAAACCGTAAGTTCCCAGTGGTGCATCATTTTATTTTTAATTTAATTCTGGTTGTCTCAGTTTGAGCTCTTCCACAGCCATCTTCGGGATAAAAAACATATTAGCTTTTGTGTCCATTCCTCTCCTACAAAGTGTGTGGATGATAATCACTCTTATATCGGTTTAGACCTGAGAGGTTTCCGCCTGGAGGTTAGCTTTGTGAGTATGTAATAATAATAATTTTTTTCCCTAATAATTGACAAGCTAATTATTCAATAGCGATAAATAAATAAAAGGCTTAACGAACCCAATGGCTCGATGCCGATACCACCAACCAATCTATGTTTACAAACCTCCGTCCACGGAGCACCACCCAAACCCGCTAGATCATTCCCAACGCAATCCTCCCACCTACGCCTTGGTCTACCCCTCGGATGCTTCCCAGTCGGTACTGCACCAATTAACTTCTTGGGAATTCGTTTGTTACTAAGCCCAGCAACTTTACAGGCCCATCTTCGCGACGATATCACCTGAATAATATTTACCGGATGCATGCTTCGCAATTCCGCGTTATGTAATCTCCTATATTGGTCTCATCCTTTTTTGGACCGAATATTCTACGTAACACCATATTTTCGAATACCTGAAGACGTTTTTCATCCTTCAGCGTTAGTGGGCGAGTTTCACATCCATAGGGAAGAGATGGAAGGATAACTGTTTTATAAATTCTGATTTTTAGATTTCGGGACAAAAGACGTGAGCTTAACAATTTCGAGACCGAATAATAACCAGCATTTCCCGCCTTTAGTCGCGCCTTTATTTCCTCTTGACTTTCGTTTTTTTTCGGTCACCATTACCCTAAGTACTTAAACATCTCCACATGTTCGAACTTATTTCCTCCTACAACAATATCACCAAAATTTCGCCCTTTCCTTCTACTGAACATATACTTAGTCTTTCCTTAGCAGCATTCATTAACGTTTGTGTATTTAGCTTTATACTTTCTTCGTCCTCACCCAACAGTACCAGATCGTCCGCAAACCCAAGCACAGATATTTTACTATTCAAGTTCAAATTCAAACCTCTTTCGCTGTGTAGTCCTCGAGTGTTAAATTGAATAGTACAGGTGATAGCGAATCACTTTGTTTTAAACCTGAACGAACCTCAAACTTCTCCGAAAAATTGTTACCAATTCTAACCTTGTCGAAAGTTTCGCTCATACACATCCTTACCAGATTTACTAATTTCTTCGGTATACCCAGTTCAATCAATACGTTATACATAATCTGACTGTCGATAGAATCATAAGTTTTTAAAAATGATGAACGACACCTTTGTATTCTAATTTTTTCTCTAGTATTTGGCGTAAGGAAAATATTTGATGGATAGTTGAACGGTTTCGCCTAAAACTGCACTGATAATCCCCGGTAATTTCCTCGGCGAATTCCGTAATTCTACTAGTTAGGATTAATGAGAATATTTTATAGTAATTCGGTAGGAGCGAGATTCCGCGGTAGTTATTGCTGTCTGTCCTCGGCCCCTTTTTGTGTATCGGAATAAGTATAGATTTTTTCCATTCTTTGGGCATTTCTTCATGTTCCCATATCTTTGTAACCAAAACGTGAATTACATAGCGATATTTTTTTTAAATATCTGTTACCATTTTCAATAAATTTAATTTGTAAAGTAGAGAACGTTTTCAAGCTCAATCCCCTGCCAAACCTTAGGTGCCCATAAGCACCTAGAGATGCATACTCATTATTTTAGAAAATATTGTCAAAATTTGCAGGTAAACATTACAAGGCACTTAAATTAAGCTTAGAGAATATGAATATATATATATTTTTTTAAATCTGTCAAAATTTGCAGGTAAACATTACAAGACACTTAAATTAAGCTTAGAGAATATGAATATATATATATTTTTTTAAATCTGTACTGAAGACCTTATGGGAACTGACGGGTTAATACAAAATTGTGATTTCAATTTTATTTTATATATTATATTATTTTAATATAATATATAAAGCTATATATATAGCTTTTACCCGCGACGTTGCCGGCGTAGATTCAGAGTGTATTTACTAATTTGATTTTTAAATAAAAAGGGGTGTTATAAGTAGGTTACGAAGGTTAAGGTAGAATATAACAAAGAAATTAGTTAAAGATTTTTATAGTTTTTATTGATAAGGTTAAGGTAAAAACAAAATTAGTTTAAGACTCTCCTATATACAGCGTTTTTTGTCTTTCCATCATTTGTACAGAGATGCAGATTTCGTGGATTTGATACGCGTGAGGAAGGCAGATACACCTGCCCGTGTGAAGAACGTTTTTCTAAATGGATGCCAGCTGCCTTAAGCCTTTTTCCCTGAGCTTTATTAATAGTGATCCCAAAAGCTGGTTTTAAGGGAAATTGTAGCCTTATTGCTCGTACGGAACTGCAAGCTTCTATGTTTATATGGGCATTAAATAATTTTGACAGAAGTGGGGAATAAGTGACTATCCACCTATTATCAATATTAACTTAGTCTCCGTTTCGTAATTTTATCAGTGCTGTTCGACCTACATCATCTTCTTGCGACCTCCAACGGTATAAAGGATATCCGTTTTCGTTATGTACGATGTTTTTTTGAAGCTGGCGTGGAAAATTTTTGGTGCATTTTCCGTCTTTCATGCAACGCGATTGGGGGTTTAGAAAGCCACATGGACCGTGGATCATACAAACAAATCAGGACGACCATATGTACGCATATAGCCAAATGGGTCTTGCGGTATATTCGTGCAGATATCTGGGACTGTTAATAAAGACGGTAAAATTACCATAGCCTTATCATTAAAATAAAAACTATAAAAATCTCCTACTAATTTTGTTGTTTTATTCTACCTTAAAGAAGATAGATAAATAGGTAAGTTAAAAAGAATAGATAAATCCAAAGCTTTTGTTAAATGATATATATATATATATATATATATATATATATATATACATGTGTGTGTGTGGATTTTTGAATTTATTTATTTTATGGAAATCCAATTTAAACCCTTAATGTAAAAAAACATTTGCAAGAGTTAAATAATATCTAAAATCTATGTTGCTTAGCAGAATATAATAAACGAATATAGACCAGGGTCGATAATTTTTGAAACCAAAAAAAATTATAGTTGAATGAAACCCATTGGAAAAGGAAGAGAATATAACTAAAATGAAAGGAAAAATAATTTACGGGCAATCTGAGTTCGGGAAGTGGAAGGGGGGGGGTTTTAAGGCTAAAAAAAGGTTTATCTCGATTTACGGCAAAACTGCAAGTCCTGTGGAAACAAGTAAAATCGCAAAGTTGTAGGTAGTAAAAAGATCTACAACTTTTGTATTTTGTAACACTTTTTTCACATAACCTCAAAACGTATAGGAAAAATTCAAGAAACCAAGTTTTTGGTTTTTTATTTTTATCTTTAAAAAAGGGAAAAGAAATGTGATTCCTCTGATAGGTGAGAAGACCTGGGTGGACCATTATCAGAAACTGCTCACTGAAGCAAGGCCAGAATGGTCCGGTTCATATACAACTGAGAACCATGGACAAGGAAACATTATTGTAAAAGAAGATGAAGTTCTTGCTGCACTCAGAAATGCAAAATGTGGAAAAGCTGCAGGACCTGGAGGTATTTCAGTAGAGCTGTTAAAGACAGGGGGACCTGGATTATTAAAGGCCCTTACCAAGCTTATAAATCTGATGCTACAAGGGCAAGAGTTGCCAAAGGACCTTAAGACAGGATTTCTTACACCTATATATAAGACAGGAGACAGAAATGTATGCCGAAATTATAGAGGTATTTGTGTCCAGAGTTCGGTATCAAGAATAGTGGGCAGAATTCTGAAGCGAAAATTAGAAGAGGAGTTTGTCACCCCAGAGGAACAGTTTGGTTTCACTGCAGCCAGGTCCTATACGGACAGCATATTTGTCCTAAGGCAGCTCATAGAAAAGCGAATGGAGAAAGGAAGAGCTGTACATGTAGCTTTCATAGACCTAGAACAGGCTTATGACAGTGTGCCAAGACATAAGATGTGGGAATCCCTTAAGAGTGCGGGCATTAGCGATGCCTCAATAAATGCAGTGAGATTTCTGTACAGGGAAGACGAGTACAGATTGAAGCTCGGCTCTCGCTTATCTGAGCCTTTTTCTGCCTCAAAAGGTCTTAAGCAGGGATGCAGTATGTCCCCAACCCTGTTTAAAATTTATGTACAACAGGCAGTGAAGGAGTGGAGCGCACGTTGGAGAGGAAAGGGCATAGACATAGACGGACATATGCTTTTCTCTCTTTTCTTTGCCGATGACCAGGCAGTGGTCACATATAACAGAGATGGTCTGGAAAAAGCGCTAATGGCCCTGGAAAAAGAATACAGCCTATGGGGTCTACGAATAAATTTTGATAAGACCGAATACCTGGCAGTGAACTGCAGAGAAGCCGCAGACCTTCGTATTAGCGGGATAATATGCAAGCGAGTAGACTCCTTCAAGTACTTAAGGTCAACAATAGATGGAAACGGCAAGTCGGATCCCGAAGTAAGGAGGAGAGTTGGCCTGGCAAGAAGGGTGACTAGAATGTTGCACCCAGTTCTTTGGAACACAGTCCTCTCAACGGACAACAAAAGGCGTATTTTTAGAAGTATTGTTGAGCCCTCCCTCAGCTACGCCTCAGAGACCTGGACAGTTAACCCGGGACTCTACTCCAGATTACAAGCTGCAGAGATGGACTTTTGGAGGAGATGCCTGAGGATCACCCGCCTAGATAGAGTCAGAAATGAAGATATTAGAGACAGACTGGGAGTGACCGAAGGAGTTCCGGAGAGACTTGGAAGGAACAGGCTGCGATGGTACGGACACTGCCAGCGGATGCCAGAACGTAGGTGGCCGAAGAGACTTTTGCTGTGGGAACAGCCAGGCGGACGAAGAAGAGGAAGGACCCCGAACCCGGTGGAAGGACTGCATGGAGGAAGAGATGACCGGTAGGGGACTTGAGGAGGATGACTGGTGGGATAGAGAAAAGTGGAGCGACGCTCTGACTTAACCAGGCAACCCATTGAAGGAAAAAACCTGCAAAAGTAAAGTAATCTTTAAAAAAAATAATTATTTTTTAGTGTGAAAACATACCTTTTTATGCCCCAAACACACTGTATTTTTAAAAATTTATTTTTTCATGCTATTTTGACTTAATATCGAAAAAGCATTTTCAATCGAAAATTCTCAAGTCAAAATATCTGGGGGTTTTTAAAAAGTCGGTGTGCTATTTGTTTGTTAAAATCTCTACCTTCTGATAGTATTAGAAAAATATACATCACTGTCGTAAATGATATTTCATGTTACATTGTTAAACAGAAAAATTTAAAATCGAAATATACTACTATAATTTGGCAAATATTTATTATAAAAAAGATGCAAACAAAGAAGATATCGAAAATGGATTACAATTAATCAAATCCATTTATAAATGTAAAAATGATAATATAACACTGCATCAATTAAGATTTCGAAAATACCAATTGGCAAAAATCATATCTTCTTTCATATTGGCAAATCTCCCAACCATAGAAGGTGCAACAGAACAACATTGTTACAGGGCATATTATCAGCTTCAAACTTGGATGGGTAACGAACTGACAGCAACAGATTGGGGCTGGAACCATTAGAAATGTGGCATTATGCTCAAATTTACAGTAAAGGAATTAATTTCGGAAATATTGCTCAAAACTATTTGCTGCAGCTGTGAAAATGGATGTAACACTTTTAAATGTGGCTGCCGAAAACTTGGTTTAAAATGCACAAATTTATGCTCAATTTGTAATAGTTCTGAAAAATGTTCCAGTGTGGAAGAAAAACCTACAAGGAAGTTAATGATTCAGAGGAAATGGTGGATGAAGAACCAATGCAGACTGAAAATAATATTGGAGACATAGACGGTGATGGTCTTGAAGATTTCGAAGATCTACTAGAATCGGGAAGGTTTGTCGAATCTAACGATGAAGAAATGCCATCAAAGAGACAAAAACTAATGGATAAATGATTAGAATTCAAGATAAGGTATTAATAAATAAATAGATTAATATAATTAAAAATATTATAATTAATAAGGTAATCAGTATAAAGTATCTAAATTCAATAGTACCATTTACATGTCTATTTATATATTATGAGACTTTTCTTTTAAAATCAACTTTTTTCTGAAAAAATTGCAGCTGTCACATTTTTTTGATGAAAATCCCCTTTAAATCCTATCTTTAATATTTAGAACAACTTTCTTCGCATGTTTTTGCAATCTTTATGTTTTATGGATTTTTAATTCTTTTGTTTATCAATGTAACATGGCATCTTACTTTTTTCGAGTAATTAAAGTGTAAAGTTTAATAAATAGCTCCAAATTGCAAATATGAAAGATGATTTGATTTATGCCAAATGATATTTTCGAAATCTTAATTGATTCAGTGTTATATTATAGTTTTTACATTCATAAATAGATTCCATTAATTGTAATCCATTTTTCGATTTCTTCTTTGTTTACATATTTTTTATAAAAAATATTTGCCAAATTATAGTAGTATATTTCGATTTGCAATTTTTGGTTGATCAATGTAACATGGAATCTTACGTTTTCGAGTAATTAAAGTGTAAATTAAAAAAAATATCTTAACATTGTACATAATGATTTTAAAAAAATTTCGGATTCGGGTTTTTTCGTTTTATTGGATTTTCTGAGAGCATTTACCATGGTGATGTATATTTTCTTTCACCATCAGAAGGTAGAGATTTTAACAAACAAATAGCCCACCGACTTTTTTAAAAACCGAGATATTTTGACGTGAGAATTTTCGATTGAAAATGCTTTTTCGATATTAAGTCAAAATAGAATGAAAAAATAAATATTTAAAATACACTGTGTTTGGGCCATAAAAAGATATGTTTTCACCAAATTTATTTTTTTTAAATATAAAAATAAAAAACCAAAAACTTGGTTTCTTGAATTTTTCCTATACGTTTTGAGGTTATGTGAAAAAAGTGTTATAAAATACAAAAGTTGTAGATCTTTTTACTACCTACAACTTTGCGATTTAATTTTTTTCCACAGGACTTGTAGTTTTGCCTTCAATCGAGATAAACCGTTTTTTACCCTTAAACCCCCCCCCCCCCTTTCACTTCCCGAACTCAGATCGCCCGTAATTTATTTTTCCTTTCATTTTAGTTATATTCTCTTCCTTTTCCAATGGGTTTCATTCTACTATAATTTTTTTTTCACATTTTACAATTTTCAAATGCTTCTGCACTGGTCTAATACTGGCATTACACTCAAGTCGTGCGGAAAGAACCTGCAAGGCGTTAAGTTCTTTCCCATTATTTTAGAATATTGTGGTAACTAATTATTTATTCTGCAGTCAGTCGTGGTCTATTTCCGTGCATTCCACAAAGGGCTTACCCAGTCTCTATAAAAAAAAAAAATTTCATGATGTAATGTTTTAGTTCTCCGGTATTGTTTCATGATTTATGATATTTCAGTTAGCTTTTATGGAATATTATCTGATGATTCTATGGAATATATGGTTCACATAATAATACCTATTTGAGACTTGGCGTACACTGAAGTTCAATGCCGATAACACAAATCATTCTTTAAAAATGGTTCTTTAGATCACTGTTAACGTATTACTCCCACTTACGTTTCGGTGTATTAACCACGCCCATTAAGTTTTTAAGGACTCCGTTCGTTACTAAGCCTAACAGCATTACAAGCCCATTTCCAGGGTCGTGATGCTATAATTTCAATTATATTAGCAGAGCAAGGTTTTAAGTAAATAATTAATGACTTAATGATATATTTTTTACTCTTTTTTCAAGTTTTAGTTTACTGAAAATAATGGTTTATTTAGTTAGATTGATACTCAAATGTAGAATTTCTGGCAAATAAAATCGAGTTTGAAAAAATTAAAATAAATCAAGGCACTTGAAATTTTTGAAAAATACAAATACTGTTGCGTTTTATCATTTCTTCGATCTAAATCCAAAATAATATATCTGAAAATTTTATTATTTTGTTTTTAGGTCATAATTTTTGAGTATTTTTGAATTCCTTTACCGACGACGAACTAACCTACCATAATACATGACATCCCTATATTAAGGACCTGCAATTAATAAATTAACTACCTTTTTATTTTCGCCATTCAGTTCAAACACAACGTATTTGAATACGTAATAAATATTCAAAAATTTAAGAAGGGTCTAATCCAGTTAGCCTTAGATCCTTTAGGGTTGTATTGAACTTTAAAGTGTACAGTTTTTTATTTATTTATTTATGATCGTATTTTATCCTTTAACTGGGGTACTCGTTGCAATAAACCGAGGATGTGTGAAACAAGGTCGCGTGCTGCCCTGGGTTTGGCTGATAGTGTATAATCTGTAACGGGGACAAATCGCTGAAATTAACCTACACTCTGCAGTGCTTTCTACAGGCCCCGTTCTTATGCTCAGAAACTGAGTGTTTGGAATTAGAGTACACCTGGAACCATTAGGGGATGATAAATCTGAAATGGTTCTGAACAATAATAAGTGAAGGGCAAAAAGGGGTTTATGATTTGCAGCAAAACAGTGAGGAGTAATTTACAAACAGGGAGCGCCACAGCCAGATGAATACACGACCCTTTGAATTTCTTCATTCTTCACCTCAATGAGTCGATCGTCGCACATAATGACGAAAATTGGTGAAATTAAAATTTTTAAATTTCAATATTTAACCCTATAGTTATATAAGACCTATAGTTATATAATCCAGAACTTAGAGTGTACAAATAATATGTATTTTTAATTTAATTTATTTTATTTTTTTATTAATCGTTATAATTTTTAAATAGTTTTAATCTGAAGAGAAAATATTTTTAAAGTAATGTTCAATGAACATTCTTCCCCTTGTATACATCACAAAGCGAGAACAAGGGGATATGGGATCAGTGAAGAGAATGGATTTGGCAGGCTAGCTCAGTTGGTTTGAGCACCACGACGAAGACGTGGCAGATATTTTTTCTTCAAAATAAAAATATATATTTTTATTTTGTCAACAAATGAAGTTTTAATATTAAAAACCAATGTGGTGTTGACGAAATCCGTGGTTAACTAGTTATAGCACGAGTAGTAACATACATATATCATAATAAGTTAATCAGTGGAAATGATAATAAAATTATTTCTTTTTTTATGTTATCTATTATGGGGAAGTTTATACTTCCTTAATCTTCGTTATGTATGACTTTTTTTTTAAGTTTTCATATTTGTACGACCAATAAGACGAGAAATCCTGGTACAAATCCAGTTGCTGGAAAGACTTTTATTTAGTCCGCTAGCGGCCGGAGATGAATCATATGGGAGCTAGGACAATTATGGAGGCTCACAGAACATATTAAAACAATAAACCGACTCACAACGGAAAGTAAAGGAGAATTCTGGGAGACTGAATTAAGCTATTTCTTTTATTGTTGGCCGTTCATGATTAATTTCACCAAATTTCCTGCAAAAGAAGATTGATATGTGTTGATATACTCATATTATGTATCTAAAGATTTAAACATTAAACACCATCTTTTATTTAGTTTTTTAAATGAAATTCGAAGGTTTTTTCCTCCCGTTGAGTTTGATCTGGGAACTCATGGTAGATTTTCAGATTTGCCTTCTCATGAAGCTGCACACAACGTAAAAGGTAAAATCCCCTGAGAAAGATCGCAAATATGAGCGGAGTGTTTTCCAAATAGAAATAGTCACTTTTCAATAGAACCAGCATCCACAGAGCTCTCTTGAAAGCTCAGTAAAAATGCGATTTTGTTTTTTCCGATCTTTGTTATAGAATAGTCATTTTTAACATTAACGGTGATAAAGACAGTGTTATATTTATTAGAGGATATCTGGTAATTATTCCTAATGTTGTTGCTTTTCAATCGTTTCTCTGTTAATATTTTCAAAAAATACAAGTTACTTTTAATTAAATTATCTTACTAAAGCTCACAATAACTTGTATTTTTGGAGAGTATTAAAAATGGAACGAATAAACAGTTATAACTTTTTGTAAATCAACTCGAAGCGACAGCCTGCGGAACAGGTAACGAATATTGTTCTATTTAATATAAGAAAAGAATTTTTTGTATTCAATGTTACTTTATGCAAAATTAATTATGGTAATTATTCCTAATGTTGTTGCTTTTCAATCGTTTCTTTCTTAATTTTTCCAAAAATACAAGTTATATTTAATTAAATTCTCTCACTAAAGCTCACAATAACTTGTATTTTTGGAGAGTATTAAAAATGGAACGAATAAACAGTTAAAACTTATTGTAAATCAACTCGAAGCGACAGCCTGTGGAACAGGTACAGAATATTTTTCTCTTAAATGTAAGAAAAGAATTTTTCGTATTCAATGTTACTTTATTCAAAATTAAAAAAAAAATTGTAGAGAGAGGAAATATTATAATATGGATAATTGGCATACATTAAACTGTTGCATTGAACTGTTAGGGCCACAAATAGGTATATATCGCAGAAGAATATAAGTAAGTATATCGTATCAATATGTTCAAAACTAAACTAACTAGATAATCTAACATTATTTAGATGGTTAACTTGGAATATATATATATGCGTAGATCATCCAGGTTACTTCAACGAAAAGCACTAGTAGATTTTTTCTTTTTGGCGGTCCCCCACTTCAACCTAAAATTTCTTTCATAAAAAAAACATATTTTTAAAAATATTTTTATTTATATTTTAGTTGAGATCTATGTTTTATTCCGATACATATTTTTTAAAAATCGTATAGTGTATATATATATATATATAAGATAAAATCGTATCTACATATATATATATATATATATATATATATATGTAGATATTTTCTCAACATCCCTATGCATGAGATGGGTCAATGTGAAGTAGGATGGAACCGGTCGGTGCTGACGTTACTGATTGATATTTCTGGTCCTTTATCTTGAGGAAGATATATCACTGTCCCTTCTTCTGCCATCCTCTGTTCGAGGGCCACTTCGGTCCTCTTCTTCAAGTTTGAGGACCATCTTCAAGGGTTCTGTAAACGCTATGGCAGGGCACTTAGTTGTAAGGTGGTTTGTCAATTGGCAATCATGAAACTATTTAATTGTGAATGATAACTATGGTTAATACAAGATTAGCCCCTGTATATATAGGTAATTTTGGAATTGGTAATGTTTATGGCAAGAACAAGCGTTTGGTAAACTTAAATTGATAGAAGAAAGAAATCTAGAAGGAGAGGGTTGGTTATGATTCAGCTCCAAACGGGACACTTCTTTAGTATTCAAGTCGATCTGATGGCTTATATCAATACCCTAATATCAGCATTAACCAACAGTATTAACAATAATAGGCACAATAGATAACTATATACTATATTAATAAATAAGTTGAACAGTAATGGCCAATCTTGAATCTTCTCGACCTCTAGCCGAAGCATTAAGTATGTTAATGTTATATAATTTTTTCATATCAATTTATTGATTTGTATACTCAACTATATTCATCATCGTAATCATTTCCCTCTACCGCTCATTGACTGAATTAGGTGAAATATTAGATAGATAAATTAGGATTTCATCGTGCCTCTAACATTAGATTTTAAATGTATATAATAGATTTCATAGAGTCCATATATATACAGTCCATATATATACAGTCCATTTATATCCTTCTAGGTTACATATTTACTCATTTTTATCGCCTAAGTGTCATATTACATTTTTAAGAAGGGTATTCTTTATTTGTATGGGATGCTTAGGACCGACGTAGCTTTTAGCGCTTAATATTTAATGCCCCTCTGAACGGGACTTGCTACACATCCCCAGGCTAGCCTCTGTAAACGATATCACTGTTTTATTTAGAACGGGTTTGCTAAGGCGTTTTGTTGGTCTTGGGAGTGGCCTCCTCTGCTTAATGCGATGCAGATTGCTTTTCATTTTGACGTCTCTCTTTCTCTCTCTCCCTCTCCCCCTCTCTCTCTCTCTCTCTCTCTCTCTCTCTCTCTCTCTCTCTCTCTCTCTCTTTCTCTCTCAATATGGATAAATAAAGTTAAAATTAAAAATTATACAGTGGGCTAGTATCTTTCTGGGCCAAGCCATGATGATAGTATAATGAAAAAATATATTTTTTTTTAATGCCATTATGATTCTTACTTTTTTTAAATACAATGTATACCCTTTGGTATATTTTAAGTTCATGTGGGATCTTGTATATATTTATCTCTTTTGTTAACATGGTCGAGATGTACGAAAGAAATCATATAAAATAATCTGCAAATGAACAATTCACAAGATGTACATGGGGATTTAGGGTTTAGATGTTCCATAACACCAACAGCGAGAGGTGCTAATGCTCCTCTGTGCTGGCTGCGATGAGGAATCCTTTGTGACTAAACTTGTCGTGATGATATTGGCACTAAGATGATGATGATGATGGAGCCTTTGCCTAGAGCCGTCATCGTAGCCCTCCTTTGCTGCCCTCTATTATGTGGCTAAAAGCATTCGATCTATGTAAGAGATAAGTCTCTGTAATGCTTCCATTACTGTACTCTTTCAAGCTATTTTTTCCTCTTATTCTCTTTTGTGAGATAAGTTTATGAAATAACATATATTTGACTTTCCGAAGCTGATTCAATGATGTTTTTTACATTGCATGTGTAATCCAATTAAACAAAATATACTCGAAAACAGTATATACATAATAATAAAACACTACAGTACAATATATATTTATATAAGATATATTTAGCTGACTTAATGATAGTGTCTACTAGAAGATTAGTCTGGGTTGCAGGACATAGCCCATGGTTTATAACTTTATATTAGTAACATATGCTTAAAACTTACATGTATTTTTTCCTTTTTAGAATTCGTTTGTTTGTTTTCAGCTCCAAGGGAAGGGGAAGGGCTAGTAGATTATTTTACGCTTCCTTCCTTCATCTTTACTTTTTTTTCAACTGTTAATTTAAAAACTGATAACCAATTGTTTATTTTATTAAATTGAACAGATAAGACATGCCTTAAACTAACCATTAAAACCAATTCGATTTATAAGCTCTATTTATCTTTCAATACACATTGAAAGATAAATAGAACTCAATTGATTTCATGGGATCATATTTTTTAAACAAATTGGCTTAGCAATCCAGATAAAGAGCTATACTCATGCCTAAATAGTAACGTTTTTCACTTTTGTATTTATTAAAGCTGATTTTTAAGCATGACCATTTAATTTAGGCCACACCTGTTGGCGACACTATAATAATAAAAATAGCTATTGTAAGAAATATTGAAAATTGCAACGTAAACAAGTGAACAGTGCGCGAATGCGCCTTGGGATCTAAGAGAGTAGACCAAGTTGAGTTAACGAGTCAATGTGTGAATACGTATACGCCGGCCGGCAATTATGAAATGACTTTAAACTTAGATTCATCGTCAGTGAACTTGCTTCGTAAACTTCACTCATTAAACCAATCCAAAGAGGAGATCAAGCATATTGTTGTGATTTAATAGTAATACAATTTAAAAGTATTTCATGTCATGTAAGTGATTTAAATTAAGAAGGATATTTCAGTTTGTTACTGGGTGTATTTTCTTTCTGAGCCCCTTTCTTTATAAACTTATTGATTTTACACAACGGCTTCTGATGTCAAGATTTCGAATTCGAAACCGAGTGTGTCGGATAAATTATTTATTCTATTAACAGCGTAGACGTCATAGCAAGATCACAAAGGGGCTTGGAACGGGCCTTCTTGGCTATAGAGGCAGCAGGGCGGAAAATGGGTCTTCAAGTCAACCAAGCAAAGACCAAATACATGGTTGCTAACCCTCTAAGGCCACCACCATCTACTCTTAGGTTGGTAGGATACACCTTTGAAAGAGTTAAAAGTTTTATGTATCTAGGTTCCCTAGTGTGTGCAGACAATATCCCCTGTCAGGAGGTTCAGAGACGTATAACGACAGCAAACAGGTGCTATTTTGGCCTAGCCAAAATACTAAGAAATCATTTGCTGGCAAGAAAGTATAAGATCGCTCTGTACAAATCTTTAATTAGACCTGTACTGACATACGCTTCAGAGACATGACCCTTATCACGTACAGATGCCATCAGCTTGCAGGTTTTTGAGTGAAAAATTCTGAGATGGCACCCAGTACAGGCAGAGGCATAATGCAGAGTTTTACCAGATTTACCGGGAGCCAGATGTGATACAATTTATAAGGATCTCAAGGCTACGATGGGCGGGGCATGTTGCAAGAATGGACGGGAACACACCTACCAAGAGGCTGGTCTTTAAGTATGTGGATGGGAGGAAAAGGAAAGGACGGCCACGACTGAGATGGGCAGATGAGATTGAAGCCGACGCAAAGAAGCTCTTCAACACCAGAGCTTTTCAGACCCTGGCGCAAGACAGAGATGAGTGGAGGCGTCGTCTTGATGCGGCGAAGACCCGCGCCGGGTTGTAGTGCCAGTGATGATGATGATGATTAACAGCATAGAGTATGAGAAAGTCCCCCTCCCCACCTTAACACCTGTAGGGCAGTATTTGGAATGAAAAAACTTTACTAAGTGTTCTTTTGAAAAGATGTACCAATTAACCTTTAAATAAAATTTGAAATTTAAATTTATTTTTAATCGTGGTTTATGACAATTCAAATCCTATCTTTCGTTTACCTTTTCTATTTATTGCCTTTATTCCATGGAACAAATGTATCTCTTCAGTTTTTTTTTAGTTTAAAAAAAATTCAATTTTTTTTATCAATCGAAATTCCTGTCCGCTTTGACATTATGAACATCTTTAGGTCGTACGACTTCCTTCTTTTCTTACTCCTGGCTCCAGCTCTTGAACAGAGCACCAACAGGTGGAGGAGGCCGAGGCTCACTCCTCCACCGCTCTCTTCTCTCGCTCCCCTCTGCGGGTGCTCCATAGGCAGGGAGAGTGAATGGATTGGATATTGTGGGGCAGAACACCACAAGTGGTCCTTATCTAACCAGCTCTGATATAGATGCGTTTTAACTTTGTCCTTTTCTCTTCCACCTCATTAGCTACATTACTATTCAATATTGTATTTTATATGAATAAAAAAAAAACTCTTAGCTTTTTCAGTCTGCCCTTTCTACTTGAATATTTTCAAGTGCATAGAGCTCTCTTTTCCACTTGACCCATTCTACCAGTTCTGCCTCAGTGTTTTCTTATTTTTATCATTGTATGACTTAAGACGAAAGGCTTAACAGACCCAAATTTTGATCCTTATCATATCAGCAATATGCTTATAATAACAGTTTAATCCAAATCTAAAAATGTTATCTCCATATATCCAAATCTGTTTATCTCCCGACCCTTATAAATGGAAGCGAAAGCTGGATGGTGCTTGATAAGCAAGCAAGCCGCATTACCTAAGCACAAATGAAGTTTCTGGGGAGAGCAGATGGGGAGACAAGAAGGGATTGCGTCAGAAATGAACGAATAACAGAACTGCTTGAGCTGATAGAACTACAGATCCCACTGAAATTCCGAAAGGCTTATTGGTTTGACCACCTGTGGATCATGAAGGATGCAAGTAAAGCCAAAGAATTGCTAGAAGCTTTTGAGAAAAGACCTAGAGGATGTCCCTCTATCTGGTAGAACATTATCCCGAGGATTTGCAGGAAAAGAGGCAAAACCTTAAAACAGATGAACAAGCTATACAGGGGTAGGGAAGAATGGCTGCGATTTATCGAGAGTCCTCGACTATAGGGAGGGCACAAGAGGAAGCCAAAGAAGAAGATCACTGACTACTCTACCTTCTATATCTCGTATCTATCTGAATCACAATATTTCAGGAGTATTACAAACTAAAAAGGGGGAATATTAAAGTAATTTGCAATGCTGATTACACGAAAGCAACAACTTAATTTCCTGCATGATAATTCTGTGTCATAAATATAATTTGTCATAGATCCATCACTTGACTAATGCAATAGCCCAATTTAATTGTGAAACTTTTTGATATGCCACCATTCGTCCTTCTTTACTACCAGAAATGGATCTTTACTACCGTATTAATATAATTATATCGAGGATTCTATGCTTTTAAGAATTTACCAAAATATTAGTGCTTTACGATTGTTTTTACATTCATTATAAATGTTAATGTTACATTTCTATCCTGCTTGGATGTACCAGCAGGAGGCGTTACAAAGCAGGAGCGAAGCGAGCCCTTAATGACCTCTGACGTAACTATGAGGGAGCCCATTTAGCAATTAGCGGGCAATGGCCTATGTAAATGTAGCTCATCGCTTCGTCTCCATACTCAGCGCTTTTCATTTGACTCGATTACCCCTCGCGCAATATCGATAGTGAACGAGTGTCAGCGGTTGTTTCCAACGCTATCTCGAGTTTGGTATTGAAATCTATTAACTGCAATTGGCACTTCGGGTGTTGTATTGCCAGGGTAGGGTTGGCCTTCTGTTGGGTTTCCACGCATTAAATCCCCATTAAAGCGTTTTTAAAATTTATTTCCAGCTAAATGCGTCGTGAATTGCATATCATAAACATACTATTGATATGAGTACGCACAATGCCCACCGTATGATAGCACGCTATTTCGTTTTGCTCGGCTTTCCTCACTAGCCCAAACAATGACCACAGTAGAAGTTAAGATCCATTGTTATGATTTATTTTTAAATAGTAATACGGGATGCCACTCTGAGATCATTTCAACTGAGCTACATCAATACCAGTATAATTATCGATTTCATCTCCCTGGTTGATTGACTGAGAGTTGCTTTAATCAGATAAAAAACGTGACTTTCATTTTATGGTGATTATGGTCACATAAAAATACATGCCACTTACTGTTATTTGTGAGTTTTATACATCTGAAAAATCCTAAGTGGGACCCCCCCTGCATCTTCAGTCCTTTCTCTACTTCCTCAAATTAATCATTGCATATACAAAATAATTGCTTTGGTATTGAAAACAATTAAAATAATAAAACTTGATTAAAACCAATAGACTTGCTAACTGGATCACTGAAATAACCTTAACCTAACATTAAGATCTCAGCTGTATTCTTTGGGCGACCTTTCCCGAGAAGGAACCAAGTCCTTGTGTTTTGACTTGAACCACCCGAAGGAGATAAGCGAACCGACAAAAAGACCTTTATGGATCCTCTAAGAGAAGGAAGATCTAACCCAAGAGTCTAAAAGGCCATAGTGACTATCTCTATCCAAAGGATCAGAAGGCCAGGGTTATCTTCGTCAATGTGTCCTTCATTTCCCTGATCTAATGTATAGGTAAATAGACGTGAGGCGATGTCTTGGATAGACAAAATTTATTAACGATTATGCGTAGTGACTTGGAATTGGATTTTTATCCGCATCGTGCTTATTTTACGAGACAGGTATCACCTCACTCCTTATCCCAATCATCGTTTCTTTTTCTTCAAGACAAATAGGATAATATTTTTCTAAATTTCTTGAAATAATGTTTCCTTATCCTCCTTGAAATATTCCTACATATAATTTTCTTTTTCTCAAAACGAATTTTAAGACCACGGGGGCATCACTACTTTTCTTTTCCCATTTTCGTCTTTCTTTTCTCCCTGTAATTTCTCATAATTTTTGCGTGCCTTTGCTTTCATTCTTCTGACCACGCAGTACCCTTCCTTTTGTCTTTATTTTTCACAAGAACATTAATTTATTTTATTATTTTCTTCATCTAGGCAGTCTTTGTCTGTTGTTTTTAATTTTTCTGTTTCCTCTCTGATTTGTTTTACATAGCCTCCTAGGCTCTTGTATTCACGGATTTTGTCAAATATTTTCTTGCAAACTCTCCCTTATTCCATCCTTAGCGTAGACTCCCAGTCTCCTGAACCTTATTTGGATTTCCAGGTCTTTCATATCCCTATTCCTACATATTATTATAATTTACTTTATACTATCGATACAACACCAAATCATATGTATATATTTGCATTTGAACTTGTTGCTTTGGCTTAGTCGTAAATATTTATAAATCACTATAAACATTTATGTTCACTTTGCCAATAATACCTAACCTAATATGTGAGGTGAATATTAAATGAGCCAAAATATGACCAATTCAATTAAGACATTAGCTAAGTTAATTTAAATAAATTTTAATTTGTCAATATAAATTCAAATCCAACACCCCCAGCTTTTAGTTTATTTTAATATACCAATTTGGTTGTAGAACGACATGTTTTCTTTTACGTCTTAAAAAACACAAATAACAATATTTAAATTATTTATTTTTACCTGATTTTGTTTCTATTGATCAACTAACGACATTCTTAATGCCTTCATAATTGTATTTATTTATACTTATTGGCCCACTCAGATACATACATCTTTAATAAATTAATTGTTATTTAGCCCTGACTCAATTAGAAATTACCAGGATTGTTAATTTTACTTCTTGAATTTATTAAAGGACCGGAAAAATAACCGAATTATCTCAAACGGGATTTGGAAACTTTAATTATCCAGTGAAAACTTCGAGAAATATCAGGCCGGAGGAAAAGTTAAGTGTTCGCTATTACCTTATTTCCTCCTATCTATAATTACCTCAATATTTTAGCTTCTTAAAATTATATCCTTAGCCTTTTCATGATTTATTGGCTACTGATTCACTAAAATGAGCTCCCCCCCCCCTCCGGCTTAAGCCCCCCTTAAGATTAAACGCTGAAAGGAACTACTTTCTAAAACCCCGCCTTAAAATATAAAGTGTTAAGGGAAGAAGGTTATAAAACCTTAGGGAGGTATGAAGAAAGATAGGAGAATTTAGAAAGTGATTTGAGGCTCGGTTACAGAATGATCGTTGCTCTATTGATAGTTTTTTTTTAAAGCAACGTATTATAATTAGAGTAGAATAAAATATAAAAATGTTTTATTCTGAGACTATAATAATGGTCTCTTTATTGTAAGAAAAAAAAAATGACCAAAAGGTAACATTAGAAAATCTGATAACATATTTGCCAAAAAAACCCCAGAAAAAAAATGAAATGTATTCTTATATTTAAAAAATTAATAAAGATGCGAAAAAATGAGACTAAACATTAAAACGCATTATTTAATTTTGACCGCCTTAAGTATTTATTCCTGATTAGAGAACATCTGTTTCGGGATAGAAGAGATGTAAGAAAAGCAACGATATAACTGAAGGTAGGGAAGAAGCATGGCTGATATTATGTGCGATTGGGCGGAACGGACAAGAAAGAACCCTCGAATCCTTTGATTTTGTGTTTTGGGCCTTTCATATTAGCCATGGCATTCAGACAACTATACTGCATTTTCTTATCAATCAACCAACCAGCCTTGCCTACTTATCAAGTTCAACTTGAAAGTTGATTAAATGCTCTTTTTCGACATTTTTAAGTTATTGAAGGAGGAAAGTAAATTGCATTTATTTTTTAGCGTTTAATTATTCATGTAATTAAATTTTTAAATAGAGTTTCTATATCTTTTTTTGTTGCTAATTTCTGAAATTATCTTTTTTTTTTTGCGATATTTAGCCTGTACACATTAACATTGTTTTATCATTATTACGTTGCGCAGAATGTTCATCTTGTTTATTATCTCAATCATTCAGCTTGTATATTCATATATTTTTTATATATAAGAAAGAAATTAGTTGACTGTAGGTACTATAATAGGATGTAATTAGTTGGGGGTGCAGTCAAGAAAACACAGCAAAATAGGTGAAACTATTGTATTTTATGTGCCGACGTTTCGACCTACTGTGTAGGTCATCTTCAGGGCTATGAGAAAACAGACAAAAACAGAATAGACTGTAAAAATAAATAAAATAGAGATTCAGAAAACATAACAAAATGTAGAGATATAAAAAAATTGAGCGAGAAAAAAAAAAAAAAAAAAAGTGAAGGATATATAATAATTTTATAAATCCTTATAATAATAATTATAATAACATTATATATCCTTCACTTTTTTTTCTCGCTCAATTTTTTTATATCTCTACATTTTGTTATGTTTTCTGTATCTCTATTTTATGTATTTTTACAATCTATTCTGTTTTTGTCTGTTTTCTCATAGCCCTGAAGATGACCTACACAGTAGGTCGAAACGTCGGCACATAAAATACAATAGTTTCACCTATTTTGCTGTGTTTTCTTGACTGCACCCCCAACTAATTACATCCTATTTTTTTTTATATATGTTTTTTTTTTCTTTAACGTTATTGATTTTTAGTTTACAACCGTATTGGCATCGTTGTAGAATTAATTAACTCGTGGTATAATTAATTAATAGGTTAGCCCTTCCTAAATCCAGTCGGACTTGAAGTTCACCAATTGAAAGAAGTAAGAGTAGAACTCATTAGGAACTTACAAAGGCTTGGAAATTTAAAAAATAAAACGTCAAAGGGTTCCTTCAGGACTTGGTTCTCTCACGAGCAAACTTTACTCTCTAATTATATCTTTGGCGAATCTTTTACCATCCTGTCGCTCTATTGATCTTTTACGATATTAGACAACAAAAAAAATCACCTTATTTTATTGTCTAATTGTCTAATTAAATACTAAATTTAACAAAAAATATGATATGACCACTTCTTAATTAAACGCTTAGTTCTTGGTTAAACGCTGTAAAATATCACCGTCGCTTTTCTCTCTTCTCTGCTTTGCGGTATTCATTTTTGCTGTTCAAGTATCTATTGGCCTATATTGCATATATTGCTATGAGTTCACCAAATACCAAAATCATTTGTGTCGTTGTTGAAGTGAAAAAATGCGCAGTTGCACATAAACGTGATTTTATTTGCCGCTTTACACTTGAGAGAAACTTGTCTAACTTGCCAACGACGCACTTAAGTGTTGGAAAAATCGTAAAAGTGTTGTTGGGAGGAAGACCGTTAGTGGGAGGATGTTCTAGACAAAACCCGGAACGGTCGGTTTAGGAGAACTAATGTCCTCTTTAAGGCCGGCTCGGGGCCATAACTTACGCTACCTTATCTTGCACCCCACCTACAAAATAAAATGTCATCCTGGTAATTTCGACCCCTCCTGGGAATATTTTTTTTATGGTCCATTATCTTTCATATCTAACTCAAGTCCTTTTTTATGCTTGCGTCCTTAATTTTTTAATGGTATATGTTAGGCCCGCCGCACATTGGACCCAGCCCTTGTTAGCAATTTAGCCCTTATTAGCCCAGTCTGTTGGGATCCAGGCGTGGAAACGTTTGTCCTCTCCGCACTGATTTCGTGGGCGTGGGTACCATTGTACTTTACAAATGGAGTTCAAAATGTTAATAGAAATCGGAGCCATCCCGTTCTATTTGACACTAGTCAGGCACTCCTCAGGCAGTTTGCTAACTTTTTTTTATTCCCAATTGGTTTCTGGGCGTTACATTCCTTTCCAGTTATGCCAATCTTAATGAGTTCATGTAATTCACTAAACTGCTCCTGGCTGAGCCGAAAACTATTTTTAAAAACACTATCAGGAACTTCCTGAAACAGGTTGAACTCTCCCCCCAGCTAAATAAATATTTTTACTTATCCTCCTCTTCACTAACGAATATAGTACAACCACTTCTTCATTTTCTGATTCGGATTCTAAATCCGAGAAGAGTTCTGACACGGACATTGCGAAACCTGGGTGACAACTGGGTTCAATATGCTGTACTCGACCTATCCCATGTTGATGTGCGCCGGGCCTTAAGGCGGGATAGTTGGTTTGTTTTATGAAAGATTATTAATTTTAATCGTAAACAATGAAATCAATAATGTAATAGAAAGATCATTTTTCCTTTTATTTATTTTCATATTTTTTTGTAAATATAATTATTTAATTAAACGTTTATTTTCATATTATTATTTGTTTATTGTTATAAGTTGCATTTATTGTTTAGAATAATTTAATTTTTTTTAAAGAAAGAACAAAAAAAAAAGACACATGACAATAGTGCAGTCGATCAGCTATTGTTTATTCCGTCTGTATCAACACGTATTGGCCCGGGAGAGTGCACATTATAAACAGGAGCAGCTGCTTTTTTGAACTTAAAGATAGACTAATTCGCTACTTACCTGCAGTTGGAATTAGAACAGTATAGTTAAAGTCTCGCCTTCGATCCGACCACAGCGAATCGACCTGGTCATTTGTATGGACATTTTCGAAGTACCACTGACGTATCGACATCTTCGAACGCTCTGCCGTCGAAAATCTACGTCGAGTCAGATAAGGAAGATTTTTTCTTGTTTTTATATTATTTCAACTGATCAGCCGGATAATTATTTATTGTGTCTTTGATAAACAATTAATGCAATTGATAGACATTACTTAGATTCATTATCTTTTTTTTTAATTTATTATTTTATTGAATTGTACAACTGTAATACATACATCTACTACAATAGCTAAATGAAAAAATAAATACATGAAAGGACATGTAGAGGCACTACCCACTGGCAGCAATCTAATAACATTTCTATCCATCTTCTCTTCAGACGCATAGGAGGATTGTCCGGGATGGAATTGGATGCAAGGATGGAAACTAATGGGTTTGGATGGTCCTGGAGTTTATTATGGAATGATAGGTATCTGGAATGGGCTAAATCGGTAACATATGGAACGTTAAGGTCGTTATGGACGGTTTTTGTGATTTTGTGACGGTATTTGTGACAAAATAAGGAGCGTTTAGGATTTTGCGAAGGATTTTGGATTGCAAGGATTGAATACGAGAGGAATTCGATGGTTCGGTGGAGCCTCAAGATTCATTATCGTAGGAGAAATTCATTATTGTTCTCTTTTTTTTTCTTTTGTTCATTGTAATGTGTAAAATTTTGTATAAGTAATTTATTTTTATAAAAACGTTTAAATTTGTCTTTAATTTCATTCAATTAGTTTTTTCTGATGTCAAAGTTTTTATTTTATTTCATTTAATGTATATAATGATTTATAATTTTAGTTTAATAAAAGTTTCCATCAAGTACCATGCGATCTGGTGATTTGATTCAGGAATTTATTTTCCCCATATACATTTCGGGGCTCTCATCGAGAGGTCCTACTGTCTCGCGGGAGCTCAATCTTTTCTTTCTCTTAATAGTAGATTAGAAATTATTCGGAAGATTTTTCACTTTGATATCAAGATTTTGTTTTGATACCTCCTCCATCAAAATAAATAATTCCGGAGAGCCGAAAAGGAAATACTTAGAGATGGAAGCGTGTACTTAGAGATCAATCAATTAGTACAAGTTAAAAACTCAGTGTTTTACTCGCCGAGGTTCCTTGTTCCCTTAAAAGAAAATCGTTTGGTAAATGCTGCTCTTCTACATGGCCTGTTGTGTTGTGTTTTTTTTTTCGCTGTAGGTATTCTAATTTGTTTTCTGACTGTCGAAATTGTCAATTGGTCATTTATTTTTTAGAAATGTTTTTTCATGACAAAAATATTTTGTAATGTTACCAGCGGTACTTCTCATTGACCCCGTGTACACCTGGGCTGTGTGGGAAAAATTTCAGCTGATTGTGTATGTTAGTATCTGCTAGCGTAAACCTATTCGGGCTGGCCCCTGTACGCTACTGCGCTCTACCGGCGCCATTTAACTACTTTCGATCGAGTAAATATCTTTCTTAAAGTATATTTTGTCGAATATCATTCTTTTTCTTAGTGGAAAAATGACAGAAACCGATTGTTGCATGGTCTACAAAATTGAGTATTGGAACTGTTTTAATTGCAACGCTTCGATCAATGACGAAATTTTTTCCTTGATATTACGATATATCTTAATCTAAATATCATTGTGTCATTATAATAATATATTTGTGTCATTAAAATATTATATGACGCATTTGACAAATTTGGGTGATAGTAAATCTAATATGAAGTGATTTTAATGGAGAATTCCCTTTGCTAAAATGGCGTGCAAAGTAAAGGAAAGAGAGTGGAGAGAGACAGTGGCGCCCCCCCCCCCCCGGCTGGTGGAGAGGCAATTAAAACGGAGACAGAGGGCGGAAGGCGGCACCGCCAGGGCCTCTTCAATATTTACTGCCCCGGAAAGAGCCCCCGGAGGCTCCGGCTGAATCTTACATGACTCGAGGATTTAGCGTCCGCTTCATCGCTGCGGTACCACCCTTGTCCATTCCCCTTATCACAGGGCAGCCCTCTTATCGTTGGGTAACCATAATATCATATGAAAGGTCAGCCTTATTTTTTATTGTCGGTCTGATCTCTAAACGCCAAGTGTTTGGGACAAACCTTCGGCAAATTTGCACTGTATTATGTTCATAACCTCCAGCTGGTTATACTCTAATAAAATTTGCAGTTTTATAATTCCCAATTGCCGCAAAACAAAAAATAAAAATCTTTACTAGTTTAATTTAATTGTACATTTTCCATGAATATGTATAATAATGTGTGTAATATGCATACGCTATTGAACTATACAGTTCCGTGAACATATCTTAAAGACATATATTAGTTATGGGATAATAGACAGACTGGAAAGAATTAATGAAGCTCATGTTGCTGTAAACAATGGTACAACACCAGGCAGTTCATAGCTCTGTAACCAGTCCCTTTGGAGCCGAGTCTTCAATGCCCTCCCCCGAGAAAGAATGTCCCCGGACCAACTTCTGGGTGGCTGATATCATTGAAAACTACAACACGATTTACAATAGTTAGAGATGGACTAAGGCCATCACTCCTAAATTACGTCTTTGTGACTTGCCTATTTAAAACGTAAATTGTCCAATTAATTTTCCTTGATGCGTTTTTAGTGTTATGGTTGTTTAAATTCTTGATTAACTTAAAAAAAGTAATACATTATAAGGAATATTAAAGAAAATATGCGCTTTCCATTAGTCATAAAAGACCTTTGTTTATATGTATTTTTTTTTTAGTAAGTTAAAATTACCAAGAATCATGACACGATATTTTTTTTCAGAAATGCAGTTGATGTATAAGCAAGTTCCATCTGCCCCAGTAAGGTCAGTAATATAAAATATATTATATAGTAATTGTTTCTATTGCAGTGGTTTTGTATAGTTACTAATTACTACATCTAAGTATCTTTTATATATAATTGTATGTACATCTTTAAATAATAATGGAATAGAAGCTTAAGGGTTTTTAGGTAACAATGTCGATTTGTTAAAACTGCCACATAAGTCCTCGTAAATTGTTTTAGTATTTTTCGCAGATTTTTAATAATCTAATCGTTGGTTTACTTCGATTTAAATTAGACTGTTCACGGAATGTCGAAATAATGCAGACGACCGACGGTTCGAATCCCGGCTAGGGCAAATCTTTTTTCTTCAAAACAAAAATAACAATTGAACGATGAAAAACAAAATATTGAAAGGTGAACGTTATAATATTGCCGTTTTTCATCAATATGATTTAAATACGTTTCAAGCACTGAGGAATGAATGTATGAGTAGATCTCATAAGACGCGAAATACATTTGATATATGATATGGGTTATCTGCCCCCTTCAAACCTCTCCGCTATTCCCTCCCACCATTTTACCTTTTGAGTCTACCCTACCTGTAATATCCACCATATTTTGTGCACGCACACCACCATATCTTGTAGTATTCAGTTTTTTTTTAGTGATATATGCAAACAAAAAATATTTGTTCTTTATATTCTATTTTTCTAAATATTTCTCTTATGTGTAAAATCCATAATGCGAATATAAAGAAAAGTAAAATTGTTCAATTAACCAAAACGGTTCTGATCTAAACGCAATATAAGAATAATAATAAAAACGAAAGTAAAAAACATTGCCTTGTGCCAAAAACGTTAATATTTTTCTGATTTTTACGCTGAAGAAATGTACTGTCAGTTTTTTTTAAATTCAGGGACAAAAAAAAAGTATTTTAAGTAGTAATATAATATTTTAAAAAAAGGTTATAGAAAGATTCAGTCATACAATATGATTATATTTACGAAACTAATTGATCAGCTTCTTATCGATTTCATAACGGCTTATGATTATCTTTACTGCCAGATGCTATATCATTGTTGATGAAGCTGAGTTTATAGGAGTTAGTAAATCTAGTAGTTATGTGCATAACTGAATCATTCAATAAAGAGAGTTACGCTCGCGTTTAAAACAAACTGATTCCCTTCCATCTGTTTCATATTGTATGTAGAGTATCACCTTGGGCTTAAGAGTAAGTTCTTTTATTATTATTGTGGTTTCCGTAAATTCTTAAAATTTGCAATGAATACATAATTAATAATTTGTAAAAAAAGTTTCCCTATTCCTTCTTTGGTTACTTTAGAAAACTTATGTCAATAATTGAAACAAAATGCGATGGCATAGTTTTATAAAGTGTACTCATTTGTGGTTCATTATATTCTAAAAATATAATTTTAGAAAATCCGAACTACCGTGACCGAGTGATAACTGGCAACGTTGGATTTTAATCATTTATTTTTAAATTGTATACTTATAAATATTTTTTATTAATTTATTGTTATGTTATATTTTTCCTTATGTGCCTTGACGATTTTTTTTTTCTATCACAATAGCGAAGCCTTCACAGCCCACTGTCACATGCAGAAGCTCCCCTGCATTTCGCTAATTCGGTTCCGTTGCCAAGAAACTTGTTTTCTTCTTATTCCTCTTCGACTTTCTATTTTTATATAACAATTTCCCTTCAGGAATAGGGAATTTTCTTGTATTTATCAGTCTTTAGCTGTTCCCTATCCTTATTGTCGTTGGCTCTCTCTGTCCATAATATTCTAAGCATCCACATTTTTAATACTTCAATACGGTTCATTGTTCCCCCTTCTTTATCCTCCTGCCGTTTACCGTCTTGGATTATTTGCCTTTTAATCTATTTTTTCAGTCCTGAAATTAGAAATGGCCTCAACTTTTGACAGCTCCGTTACATAATGTGAAGGGTAAAATGGCGGCTGTCCAATGGATGAATAAATTCTCAAACAATAAAAAAAAATATTTTATTTTATTTTTTTATTAATTGCTATAAGTTTTAAATATTTTATTTTGAAGAGAAAAGATTTGTCCAGGACCGGGATTCGAACCCGGATCTCCCACGTATCAACTGAGATATCCTGGCTCGTACCACAGTCGGACAAATCCATTCTCTTCACCGATACCATAACCCCGTGTTCTCGCAACTTTGCGATGTATACAAGGTGAAGAATGTTTATTGAACATTACTTAATTAGGATCTTGTTGACTTACTTCATTATATTATTTACAATTTATTTTATTTTAATTTTTTATTAATTTTTAAATATTTTATTTTGAAGAGAAAAGATTTGTCCAGGGCCGGGATTCGTACCCGTCGTGGTACTCTACCAATTGAGCTAGCCAGGCTCGTACCACGGTCAGGCAAATCCATTCTCTTCACCTATAAAAAATGTAGGACCCCCTATTCCGATTTATATACATCATGAAATAACATTAAATGAATTACCAAAATAATAGACTTACAATTTGAAAATAACTTTTGGTCTCCACCCGGACCATTTTTTCTCGAAATCATTTTTTTTTTTTTTTACTATTTTAGAATTTTCCTTTTAGCTCAGTTTTGGCCATATTAACATTCATATAATTTGTAAATCAGGCAGTAATTATAAATAATAAATGATATATAAAACATAATCATTTACTGTTAGGAACTCTCCCTGATAAATTATAGCGTTTCATGGCAGGGATGTTTTGCGCCTCTGAATATTGTAGGAGAGAACCCTAGGGAGCCCCCCCCACTTTATAACAATTACAATATATTGTAGCGATAGTTGCAGAGTTTGGTCCCTTCCTGATTAAGCGCCACCGTCGGGCTCCGGAGGTGTTAGTAACTTGTTCCTCTAGCTCCTCCATTATTCACTGCCCTTTCGGAAAACTCCCTTTCCATTTTCCCGTTTTAATATTTCTTGTTTCCGTTCGTTACCAGTTTTTATTCCCGTATTAAATTCGAGAGACATCGGAAAAACCTTAGAATAATTTGCCAGTCAACGTTGACCAATTCAGATATCGTCAGTGCATAAACATCTCATATCGACAGTCCATATAGAGGCATCAACAGGAGAAAACTACATCACCGCAAGAAATTGATTCCATTAAATACCAAAGAAAATTGTAAAAAAAATATAAGAACAGCTGGGGTATGTTGTAACTAAAACAGGTGATAAGCGAATTAGGCAGACAAAGAAAAAGACCAATGAAATAAACTCAACTGCTTATGAAAAAAAACACTTATTCTCATACACAAGCATGTATCAAGTTGCATTCATGCATAACATTACGTAACACAAACGGAGGGAGATAATAAGATCAATTGTTAATCAAGAAAATTCAATTATAATATACTATATATTATTAATTTAAGGCGTAAATAATTTATACCAAAAGAAAATGTGGTCATCTGTGGTTTAGTGGTTAGCATAACATAGTACTGCCCATGTTCGCGGGTTCCTAGCCCGATAAGTGGCCTTAGGATTTTTTAAATAGAGTCAAAATCGCCTATGCGATGTCATTTACTCCCTATCCCAACTATTTACCTGGGCAGACAAAATTTAGGACTCCCGCTGCAGCATCGCCCGATTAGCCGTAGAGGCATAAGGTGGCGCTAAACGTAACAAACATAAATGAAATACTTTACCTGGAGTATCAAATGTTATTTATAAAATTTAACTCGTTGCCATGACGAAAGCATTGCGCCAGATGACTTTTTTACCCCCCCCCCCCCGCTTAATCTTACACTGTGCGTTATCTCGTAAACAGTAAGGTTTATCTATTTGTGCTTTCTTCCTCTTCTAAAAGAAGCGCATGCCTTTACGTTGCGAATGTTTGTACGCTCTCATATAAGGAGCTTATTGTATGTTGACTTGCGCGTGTGTACATACGTAAGGGGCCGTAACGTGTTGTGGAAGACAACCGTCTCCTACAAAATGTTTCAATATTGACTTAAACTCCGCTTACAGCCCATCCATGTGCTTAAGTTTATATTCAAGTACATTTCATTGTTTATTCATTTTAAGACACTTCATACTCTATAGCTAATCGGGAGAAGCTAAATTCTTCCTGCCTAGTTCCTACTAGGATAGAGATCTTTAACGAGCATCGTATAGGCTCGGGACCCCCATTTCACGGCCTAGCCTGACGCATAAGGATTTTTTTCTCCCTTTAAAAAATCCTAATGCCACATTCCGTGCAGCGAACCCGCGATCTTGGGATAGTAGGTTGTTAAACGAACCACTAGATCACATGTGACCCACCCAGTACATTTCCTTTGGATTAGATGAAAAGATTTTCTTTTACTAGTTTAATATTTTTATGTAAGCATTAATATGAATTTCAGATTCTAAATAATGAATCTTCACTATCCAGTGAAATTCCGTATCTTTTGACACCTGTTACATCAAAATCCATCATATATGACACCCCAGAAAGATACGTTAAGATTGTATTATTTATAGTGAGGATATAGTGCCGCTTACTTTGCTCCTGTTGGTATCGAATTAAATATCGATCCATTGTATTCTGCTTGTATATCGATCATAATGACGGTAATTGGCTGGACCGCTACAGCTAGCGGAAGCTAGGTCGATAGCGAGGTTAGGGCGTGGTGGATCCGGCGCTTCCTCGATCCGTCTTTATTAGTGTTCGTTCTTCCTCCTTCTTCGTAGTGGTCTCTGCTTATTTTTAAATCCTCCCTCGTTCTTTCTTGTAACCTCTGACCTTTCTTCTCTACTTTCCGGTTGGGCCGGTTACTGTTCAAGAGATTCTTCCGGATTGCGTCCAAATCTAATAATAATTTTCTTTAGTAATGTTTTTTTCCAGTTTTTTAAGTCATAGGATATATTTTTGAAGTGAGCTCTTCTTTACCCGTGTTTAGCGACTTTTGGTTGGGGAAAAACTTATGCTTTAGCGTCACCGACATGCTTGTTACGTAGTGCGCGAGACTGGCGAAACCTAGTGACCTGATCATTTAGATTTTTTTAAAGGTTAGAATTTGATTGATAAAAGCAAAATAATATTTAACTAAAGGTCGTTTAATAGTTGTGTAACTGTTCTTTTCCCCTAAAGATTTGATTTGTCATAGTTAAATGTATTGTTTTATGAAATGATTTAAATTACAAATGATCTATGTACTAATTACTATTTTAATTAAATCATTGATATTTTTATAGAGCTAGTGTTGCCCATCAAATGTTTTGAAAAAAAATTAACTACTTGAAAATGTAAAAACCTGTAGTTCGGAATGCCAGTCTATGACAAAACCAGGCTAAGGTTAAAATTTAAATTTACAAATTTGAAATTTATATAACTCAGACTATAATTGATTTAGAAATTTAAAAATGAATACAGTTATTCCAGTTTTGACTTTTCTCTTCTATCGGTAGTACTCATGAATGTTTATTTAATTTTTTTTAATGATTAGACCTACAAAAAAAATAATGTAGAGCACGCTATTTAAAATAAATTATATTTTTTCTATTAAGTTTTAAATGCGTATGAGGTCAATACGTGGAGTGCTCAGCTACAGATGTCTGGTTCCCGAGTTCAAGACCGACATAGCCAGTTGAAATATTTATTCTGTCCACAGCCGTGGATCGAACCTGCTGGCTCTGCGGGTCCTTCTGGACCACACTTGAAATCATCTAAACATTGGCTATTTTTTTTTTTATGATTTAAGAATATGTCTTTATTATCCTTACTAATAATATATCAAACAGTTTTGGTAAGTAAGGCTGTGAATAGCTTAGGCTGTCTTCAAAGCAACCTCCGATTTTCCAAAACAGTTATCCTTTTGACCCGAGGTCCGTTTGATGTCCCCTGCTATGATCACCTCAACTTCTGGGTCTCCTTGTTGAAATTCATGGCGGTTTTTGTCCAAATTGTAGTTGTTGTTGTTGTTGATGCTGCTTCCTTCCTAATTAAGGTCACGTGATGATTCACGACCTCCCGTAGTCCCAGAAACTTCCCCCAAGTACCAGTCAGTCTTCAACTTCCGGCCTCTGTTAGGTCTTGGGAACCTAGATTGGTCTACTCTATTGTGGTCACTTGCTCCAGTGATAATTTTTTGTAGGTGGTAAATCGTTATCCGGCGAAATGGCGTTAATCTTGACCTTTCTCACATAAGTAACGCAGCAATATAAAGTAAACATTTGTTGTAATGCTACTTAACCATTTCTCGGCCAGCAAGATTTTCAACAGCAACATGTTTGATTTGTTGAGCAGGTTTGAAGTTTTATAAAGATTGATGTTCTTACAAACCGCTAATTGATTTCAAAAATTGATCATTCGTTCATTTTTTAAACTGCGCAAAAATGATTAGGGATACCAGTAATTTTGTTATATTTACTATGCCTAGCATTTTAATATCAATTTTATTATAAGAAGCATTAATATTTATTAGAAGTTATACTACCTTAAATATTAATGTAGTTATTAAATGTATGATAATATAAATGCTAGGTAAAGTACATACTACAAAATTAGCGATATCCATATTCATTATTGAATATAACACATAATAGAACACTTATTAAAATTAATTTACTTTTAATATTGTTGCTATTTCCTTTCTTTCTTTTTATTGTTTTTCTTCCGATGTTCCATCCAGTGACAAAACTTAATAAATATAAAATGGATATAAATATTACAAATAGAAATATAACAAAAAAGTCATTTAGAGCTGTAATCCATTATTCAATTCGTTATAACATATGTCTTTAGATTAGACTTGCGAAACGAACCACTTAATTACAATACTATAATAAGACCCTATTTGGATATATGGAGCAGAACTTTTCTATACAAAAAAACAAATCCGAAATCCTAAGGCTAATTGTAAACGCTGCTAAGTTTATTTCGAATCAGACTAAACACAATGACATGAACATTCCAACTGCATCATCAAATATTCTCGACGAATGCACTTTTCACACGTCAACAGATTATCATGATCCTCTTGTTCTTTTCCTTTCGTTCTCTTTTTCACCCGAGCATGCTCCCAGTTTCAATTGTTAAATAATAATAATAATAATAATAAAACGATTAGATCAATGAAAACGCTGGAAATAATTAGGGGGAGAAGTACAGAAAGCGGTTATGCTGGGAACTGCCAGCATCGTTAGAAAATGTTTAAATATTCCAAATTAACTATAAAATGAACCATACCCTTGACAGAATGGTGTCAAAATTGGAGGATTAAAATAAATCCTAACAAATCCCATCAAATTACCTTCACCCTTCGTCGTAAACCTACGAATTCCTGTCCTACTGTATCGTTTAATAATATACCACTGAACCCTGTCGAACAGATACGTTACCTAGGACCATCTGGATAAACGTCTCACTTGGAATCCTCATACAAGACTGAAAAGACAAGAAACTGCTCGACGTTTTCGCCTACTTCAACACTTACTGGACAAACGCTCTAAGCTACCAATTAATTACAAAAGACTTATTTACATGACAGTCATCAGACCTATTTGGGCATACGGAGTTGAGCTTTGGGGCTCTACTAAACCATCCAATTCATCGCGTATCCAATCCTTGCAATCCAAAATCCTTCGCAAAATCCTCAATGCTCCTTATTATGTCACAAACAAACTCATGATCTTAATATCCCATATGTTACTGATTTGGCCCAAACTAGATACCTATCCTTCCATAACAAGCTCCATACGCACTTGAATCCGCTAGTCTCTCAGCTTGCTTCCCATACTATTCCTGATAACCCTCCGAGGCGTCTGAAAACAAGATGGCCTCGAGATCATCTACTATAGAACTTTATTGGAGTGCTATCGATGGGTAGTTTCTCCACAAGTGTTTTCATGTCATATTCTACATTTTTGCACATTTACTTGATATAATACCATTATAGTTGTAAATATCATTGAATTAAATAAATAAAAAAAACCCTTGACATTGGTCCGGGTTGGTGAATTTATACGGTACAAGCCGAGAAATCCCAAATAAAAAAATAATAATAATGTGATACGAACTCAATGAACACCAGAGCCGAAAAAAATAGAAAATATCAGGAACTTGCTATTGAGTTAAAATCACTTTTTCATTTTGGAGAAAATGCTCATAACTTCAATAGTGATTTCCTCCAATGGTCTGATATTGAAAAGCACAAGGGAGAGTAAAGAAGACTTAAAGCCTTCATTTGGAAGAATTAAAATTGGGGCGAAAAGCAGTTTTGTTGGATACCTGCAGAACTGTTAGAAAATTCTTAAATCAGTAACATTTACACTTTCCTTGAATTTTGAATTCCGGGACGTGAATTGGCACCATCGGAGACATCTGTGACAAAATATATAATAATAATAATGCTAAAAAATAATTAATAAACAAACATATGCATTGTATACAATTGAAATATTATTAAGTGGTCAACTTTGTAAGTGCTGCCATTAGAAACCGTCCTTATCTGTAGCGATGATTGAGTAGAGCAGTAAATACAGTTCCAACGCTGGGTTTGAATGCTTATTGTTGTTTCCCTCAGGAGTGATGATACCCTCATTGCTGCGAACTCCCTCATATCTTGGATGGATGTAATAGAATGAGGACTATGGAATGGCACTGAGGAGATAAAGGAAGTGAGAGAAAGATGGGAGAGGGAGGTTGCAAAGTGTTGCCATTAGGGGGCCTCTCTAATCCCTCTAATGGTCCCGCTCACAGCTTCTTTTCTTTTATCTCTTATCCTTTTCTTTATCTAGATCACATCCTAGTTAGTGCCTTCCTTCTTGTCTTATTGACCCATTCGCCCATCTCGGGGTTGAGATCAGATGCCATCAATTTGTCTTTGAAATTCATCAAAGTAGAATATCTAGCAAGAAGAGCGAAATAGCCCTTCTTTGTTGACTAAATTATCATATTTAATATAAAAAAGGAGATTTGTGCTGTGGACGTGGCCAGATCAGTCAACCATCAGATTTTTTCATAAGATTTTTTTCATCAGTGTGCACGAGTAGGTTCTTTCAAACCCTTAAGGGTCGATTCACGGCTATCAATCAAATAATTTATCTCCCAGAGCCGGTGTCGGGGTCCCTAGGGCCCAAAGGAACCTACTTAGTCAATCTTAATATAATTCAAATTAAATAAAATGAAAACTAGCCATCTCTTTACTTAATTGTACACATGAACATAATTATTGTAATCGCGAACATTTTCAATTTCAATATTCAATTTTAACTTACCGACAAACCTGACTACAAAACTATCCTTGAATCCATTTCGTCTTCGTAGTGACTTCTGCATGTACGTTCGTACGACGTACCTGTACGGTCTCTCGAACGACTCAAAAAACGCTTATCTTTACAAGGTTACAATGCCGTGTTTGGGTTAATATCTAGTTGTCCACCTCTTTGTTCGGTCCCTACTTGACTCCCAAAAGAGATGGTCTATCTGTAGTTGTTAATGGATTTATACTGTAGTAAGTTAATCTTGTCGCCAAATATGAATTATTTAATACACAATACATATATTAAATAACATAATACAACATATAAAACTTTATATAATCGGATTGTATTTGATGTATCGGATACTTGACATTTAACGCTAAATCGCTGTTCTCATTTGTTCAAATTTGTCAAGAAGAGAGAAGATACATGACACAAGTTAAGATACAGAGGACGGGAGGAGATTGAAGTAAAGGAGGCGGTTGGAAGAGCCTACTCTCACTAAGAGGATTAGGAACAGAGTTCCCTCGCTCGCTTTGGTTAGCCTGTTCTGTAGCAATGCAGATAGCGGCCTTAGTCTTCTTAGTGCTATAATTTATTGTGTAATAAGGCAAGAAGATTTTATTTTGTAATATATACAGATCACTCGGCCTGTGTGCATAGGAAATGGAAAAAAACCTATATCACTACAACCTGACTTGGATTCATTACGTTGTACTAATCTTTCTTGGACAACGGTAACCGCCAGATTTTCCCCCTAATTTTGGTACCCACACTTTAGAGAGTTAGCTCCAGGAGGGTCCCAATTCCCAAAAGTTGCATTCCCACCAGTCAACAAATTATTTTTTAATAGAATGGAATTTAAACGATTTATGTTAAATCTTATATTACCTCTTGATACCAGTCTTTCCACAAGGCACTAAATACCATATAGTATATTTATGTTTTAAAGAGAAAAGATTTGCCCCCTGCCGGGATTCGAACCCGAATCTCCGCCTCACCGTGGCAACGTTCTAACCATTTTAGCCACCGGGGTCGCTCCCTATGTAGGACAAATCTGTTCTCTTCACCGATCCTGTATCCCACGTGTTCTCGCAATTTTGCGATGTATACACGAGGAAGAATGTTCATTGAACATTACTTTTAATTTTAGGATCTTTTTGACATACGTCATTATATTATTTATAATTTTTTAATCATTGGTTTAATTTTTAGATATTTTTATTTTTATTATTTTATATTTTTTTTTATTTTGTCATATACTATCTTGATCAATTTTCTTTCTTACTATCTTATTCTGCTTTCCTTACTACATACTACTTATTTTAATATTTTTCTACTTTTAAAAGAAAACCGGATGTTAAGAAAGTTTACAAGGCTAGTCTTAAGGAAGCAATGTCATAATTTATTTTCTTATAAATCAAAATTTTAGGTCACAAGCCGATTTGTTAGGTATTGCATAGTTCTAGGAGATGTTAAACATACAAAAAGTACAAAGAGATTACATCTATCCCTATGTTTCTCTTTTCCTCCATTATCTCGTAAGTGGGTTGGCTGATTCGTTTCTTTCTTCTTTATTTTGTAGGCTTTGAGTCTGTTATTATCTGGTTGAACATCTAGTATACTGTACATTGTAGTGAATGCTCACTAACAGAAAAAATCCATAGTAGGATCACACTTGACACTAGATTGAAGATCCTAGCTACTAACTACTAGATCCTACGTCAATAGCTCTGAAGAAAGCCTGCAATGTGGGTCGAAACTTCGGCTTCCAAATAAACAGTTCTCCCTATGTAAGAGAATTTTTTGACGCATACCCGTACTATTTTCTTCCTCGTGTATTCCACGGTGTGTTGCGCCGAATCTGTTCAGATGATTTTAATATAAGAAGTATTCTACTTAATTGACTATTTGTACATGAACTAAAATGTACCCTTCCGAGAAAAACAAGAAAAACATAATGGCGTAAAGGATATTTTATTCGCAAATATGATAGCAAATAAGTGAAAAACAATCGAATTATCTAAAAAAACAAAACAACTGAAAATTAAAAAAAAATTGGTCCATTATTACCAGATTTACTATTATGTTGTTGTTTTTTTCGTATTCCCACCTAGCCTCTATAAAATATTATAAAAATAGGGTACCCAAAATAAGGGGGGAAAATCTGGCGGTTGAGCGTGACCTAGGACAAGTCACCTCCTTGCAGAACCGTTGTCCATGAAAAAGTACAGTCACTACCATGTACTGAACCCCAGACCCTTCACGGGTTGTAGTGGTACAGTTTTTTTTTTTGTATTAGTATACCTCAGGTGTCGTTGTATCCAATGTTACCTTTGTCTTTACCAACGTCATGCCATTGAAGTTCAAATGCTGCAGTAACAAGCCAATGTGGTCAAGCGCTTACACCTTAATAAAGGATGCATAGCAACTCTAGAATGATGTTGAATTTAGCTATTTTGGCCTTTCATAGTATACTAGTGAATGCAGGATGTTAAACAAAAATATCCGTAATAAAAAATTGGTACCGGATAATATACCGTGTTAGAGTAGTTGATAGATATATCGATTGAAATAAAGTGAATCCTGTTTAATAACGTAAGTGAAAGAGATAATATCTGCTGAGAACTCCCCTAACGACTGCCTAAAGAAGACTTCAACGTTATTTATCACCTGCTTATCCTCTATGTAATGACGCATCGTTTCTCTTGGTGAAGAGGAGGAAATGAGTCAGTGCTGGCTGAAGCAAGATGTGTTGAGCTGAGGCCATATCTTACCTTCGCTCCTTGTTGTGCCCCCGATCTGTTTAGATCACTCTTGATCTATCGCTTTGTTTCCCCCTCCGGAATCTAAGGCATGATTTAGTATACGAGCAGATTTCATGATCGAAGTCTTGTTCGCATTCACTTGATCAAACAACTCAACACTGTCTCAAAGAGTTTCTCGGTCAGGAATTTCCAAACATGTATGAAATTATCTGAAGTGTTTTATCAGCGTTTCTAATCTTTAGGATTGGATACTTTCCTGTGAAGTATCATCTCTTAACTTTTTGGAAGCAACTTTAGAGGTAAAATAATGGAATAAAATTGACATAGCATAATGCTTGTATGTGTTGTCTTATCAATCACGCCTCAGCATGACTTTTCCTTGCGAGAACTTTTTGAGAATATTTAATAAATATATATATACGAGTATATTACATATGGTACAGCCAAATACATACTTGATATTATACTATGACATTATAATTAGAATTAAAACAAAAAAAAGGACAATATTAGCAATAGATTAAAAATAATTACTGAAAAGATAAAGACTTCTATTTAAAAGAAAAGCCGAAATGTTGAATAATATAGTAGAATAATGCTTTTTCAGTTTTTCAAATCAAGCCGAATTACTTAAAGCTGTCTGGCTGTTTATTTTCCGCTACTTGTGATGTTTGAAGATTCGGATGGACAGCGTGTTGGGCTGTCCCATCCTAGATCAGTCGGGGGGCTGCCCCTAAAGATAACATATCCCCTCTTGTAAGGAAGTTCTAGGAAAGGTTGCCCTAGGCTGTGCACTGTAAATGATCTTGTGCTTAGAATATGTGTTGTGCTGTAGTGTACTGTGCTTTGATTAGCCACGTGGGCGTTATTCTCCCAGTAACTGCATGCAACAGTTTCCCCTTGCAGGAAATTTTGAGATGAGGGGGCTCCAATTGAACAGATGGGCACAGTTGGTGGAAAACTAGCAGAGCTGGAGAAGGCTGTACAGAATTCCTCCTCACATAGGTGGTTCATGAAGATAGAATATGATGATGGTGATGATGAAATCAACCCGAGAGCACATTGTGATTCGAAATTTATTTCAATAATTTTTAGAACGGATTCAAAAATTCTTAAAAAAAAAAAATCACAAGGTAAAACACAACACTTCTAGGGTGTTCAGACTTGTACAGTGCGCGTGTAAGATCTTTAGCCTGCATACTCCTCGGGATACCTCGTCCACTGTGTTCCCAGATCGATCACTTCAAAACCAATCTCATTATTTAATTAACATGCTTAGTATGTATATATATTTATATAAAAGTAATATTTATACCTCGATCATTTTTTTTAAACATATGAATAAGTTTTTTAATACATTATTTTTGTGATTCGTTAAGGAAACATTGTACGGATTTAAATAATAACGAATTTTGATTATCGTTAAACATTAATTTAAATTTTTGTAACTATTTCAATTCAAACTCAAGTCTGTTATTGTTCATTTTATGGTTCTAATCTATACTCTGATATTTTGTAAATTTAATTCAATAAATTGATTTTTGTAGTCCCGCAGTCTTGAAATTCTTGATTTATATTTTAAAACTCCTTTGCCTTATCGGTGGATATCCTGATAAACCATTTTTCAAAAGTTAAGTAAGATGTTTTAATTGTTATATAACTATTACCTGTCAGTTGAACGTATTGGAGGCAGAAAGGTCTACCCACGCTTAATTGGAAACCCTTCTAATTAATGGAACCAATTAAGGGATGCTAGGGTCGAGTTGGGAGCTCTGTTTAAATAACTTCACTAAACTTTTCCATCAAAACTTATTCTTAGATAACTCGCTTCCATCACTGCTTAATTCAACCTCCTACTGTCCAATTGTATAAGCTATCGGCATAATTCGCAATTCTTCTACCTCATTAATTATTTTAGTAAATGGCACATATTAATTTTTTTTTGGTTAGTCTTTATTTACTTGTTTTATCTTGTTCACACAATAATTAGGAGATGGGAGAAGGTTAGTATAGAAGGGGATGAACTACTGATCTTTAGACTGAGTTCAAGGCAAACTGGTAGATTTTTTTTTATTTTATTCATTATGTTTACAACCGTAAGTCAACTAGGATTCACCCAGCCTCTTAAAAGTGATTACTCTAAATTAGAAGGTTGATCTGGAAGTCTGTGTGTTAAACCGTTGGGTTAAAAATAGGGTCTTCCTAAAAGTTTATATAAACCAATGCTGGATTGTATCAGTAATTTTTTTCCCCTCCAAATTATGAGTTCACAAGACGTTCTGAGTCTATATTTATCTTATTTATTTCTATTAAAGGTTTATAGATTTTATACTTATTAAATTTCAATCATTACAGAAAATTTTACTGTTTGAAAAAAATTTAAATAGTCCTTCGAATATGCATCGTCATAGTTGGGTTCCTGCTTTGAGGAGAGCTCAAATCATAGCACATATAGTATATTTTGAATCCGTTAAGCGTTGTTTATGAGAACACTTTTAAAATTGTTACAAAAATATGAGAAGCATTTGCTCTTTTTGAAACTAAAAATATGTAAAACACATCTATACATTTTTTAATAGCTCTTTATTCAAATTCAGTGCTCCTAAAATATTAAAATTACTGTGACCGTAAAAAAAAACAGAAAGAAAAGAAAAGAAATCTCTCGCTGTTTTGAAAATTGTTGCAATTGTTCCTTGACGCTTAGAAATGAAGAGTTTAAAAGTCTTTTGTGCCTCGGCGAGTTCTAGAGAAGAAGAGTTTCTCTTGAGCATTTTTTTTTTTTTTTTTTAACGTTTTTGCTTATATCTTGACAACTGTTGCTTGTTAAGAATGAAAGTAATAACAAAAATAAAGCTAAAACGTTTAATGTATTTTTTATGTTGAATTATAAATTTACCTAATTCACCACAGATTTAGGATGTGTAGTGAATGCATCGATAATTATATATTTAATTATATAGTCAGTAAAAATGATATAAAAGAAATCACTGTTATAGGATTTCTTTTCATTCATTCTTTATGATTCAATATACACAAGCCATTACATTGCACATTATACACATCTTACATATTACTTAAGCTGTGATTCGTTTCTTATTAATAATGAATCATACCATACATTTATAAGCAGATTGTTTCCATAAAATTTAAAAAAAGGGATATTTAAGAAGTAGGAAACATATATTTTTTGTATAAAATTTATTTATATAAATTGACAACCGTATTATAATAATACAATTAAAGATAATGAATAATGAGTGATTACGTGAGATAAAGGCAAGTAAAAAAATTACCCATCGGTAGCACTTAAATAACCAGTTCAACTCAAAAGATCACGGAGCCATCTCCTTTTCAGACCTCTTGGAGGATTATCGGGAATTGAAGAGGTAGTTAGGTTTGAAACTTATGGGTTTAAGTAGGAATGAAGTTTCTCATGTAAGGATTGATATCAGTAATTGGGCGTTAAGGTCCAAGGTCCTTATGGATGACTTTATTCATAAAAATTTAATGAGAGTTGAGGACGAACGATTCTGGATTGGAAGGATTGGAAGTCGTTGGGTGGAATCCTAAACCTAAAGTCCGAATAGGTCTCGTATTAGCCATGCATATGAGTCTTTTGTACTTAATTGGGAACTTAAAACGTTTTAGTAAATGTTGAAGTAGCCTGAACAGGCGAGCAGTTACTGGTTGTTGCAATCTGGTAGGATACTTTTGGAAACATATAAGTAAATAATTAATGGATATATATAATAGTATAAACTTTTATCGAACCTGCCAACATATTAACAGACATTTCAAAGAGTTATTTTGAATGTAAAAAAAGATATTTTTTGAGGAGAATAAAAGAAACGTGATAGTAGAAAGTATCTCGGTAGGAGGGAGATAAGACATTAGGTTATCAGCTCGTTGAAGCCATTTCTATCTGGCTTTATTCACAATTCCACTATCTCATCCCTTCAACCCGGTTCTAAGCCTCTACGTATATTGCTTCGTCTACATCCAGCAAATATTTTTATTACTGTACTAGACAGGAAAGTAAGAAATTGATATATTTTTTTCTTCTATGAAGCAATAATAGGAACAAAACTACTGTTGTTTGTTTTACTTTCTTTCTTTTTTTGATGTAACTTTTCTAAAAAAACTTTTATAAGTTTGCAGATTTTATACAAGTTTACAACAGAAACCTATCATTTACCGTATAAGAATTATTAATTTAGTTTTTATAATAGCGCTATATACACAATTTATTTCCTTAGGTTGTGGTATCCATTATACATAGAATTCAATTTTCTTTGATAATAAAAATACTTTGCTAAATTTTGCTCTGCTTTCATCTTCTAAGGAGACTTTATATTTCGATTCAAGTTACCAATAGCGATAGTGTAACTTCCTCTAGTTAACATTTTAAATTATATCAGAGTATTTTTAGATAATTTACTAATTTGTAAAAACAACTTGGCCGACCCGGTAGATGAACCTATGAGGATCTAAGCTATCCGATCACGTCTTCAAGGATTCGCTGATCAGTTTCGTCACTCCGAAATTTAAATTGAGTAGGGCGCGGAGTTATCTGTAGCCAGCTAGGGCTAGGGAAGGACCTAGGCCGGCACCGGAGGTTCGCAACTATCTTCACTATCGAATGGTTTATTGCCGCCGGCGGGAGATAAGATAGTGGCGGCCGGCACATTAACCGATTGATCCTCCCAGCTTTAGCCTAATCAGGTTAATGGTGGGTGGGAGTCCTCTATCCTTCGTGGATCATAATAATATATTCATGAACATCTGTCGATGGCTGGTATGAAAAGAAAACCTGGAAGGAATAATTTAATAATGTATAAAATTTAACTTATGCTTCCTGAAGTATTACTGAAAGTCATATTTCCCGTAATAAATATATTATTTATTATTATTAAAGATATAAGAGTAAAAATTACTTAAAAAACAAAATGGTGTAAGGACTTCTGAAAAAAACAAAAACCAGACTACAACCCATGGAGTGACGTGGAGATCACGGTCAACCGCTAGGTTTCACTCAATTAACTTTATATAAGCTGGGCCGGTCTTAAGGTTCCATCCGTGGCTTTTTACAGATTAAATAATTTGTCTGCCAATGGTGAATTTAAACCCAGGACCTTCAGCACAACAAATCAGCGCTCCCCTCTGAAAAATAACTTTTATTATTTGTCTAATTTTTCGTATACAAAATTTCCATCTATCTTTGTAAATAAAAATTGCATTCATACAAAAGAGATGGATGTAGGAGCAGACCTATCGTGCATCTGATATGATCTCTATCTAAAATCAATAGTGTTAATTTATTAGGGTTTTAGATATTAATATAGTTTTTTATAGTGGTTGATGCTGCACTAAATTAAATCATATTTAGACAGATACAAAATAATTAATACATTAGAAAATAAAAATTAACAACCATTAATCCAGATATCGGTTATTATTGTTCAATTCTTCTGAATTTTAGAGTTTGTCTTATCTCTGAGTATTAGGCCCTTAAACAAACTGAGGCATACGATAGGCCACTTTGGTTAGATGGATGCGTCTTTGTCTTCAGGAACTCATAAGTTTCCTTTCTTGAATCAATTTCATTATGGCCCCCTTTTCCCGTTTTCCCTTATTTCTTTTTTGGTGGGCTCTATGGGAAAAGAGAGAGAGAGATAGATTGTGTGTGAGAGGTAGAGGGAGAGAGATAAAGATAGTGAGAGATAGGAATACAGAGCACTCCCTAGGGAAATGACAGGATATTGTCAATATTCCCTCCCTCCATTTCGTCATTCTTCTGTCCTTCATGTCCCCAATCAAATAGTTTCATCTTCCTACTTTTTGTTTCCTTGTAGTTTATTAATTCTCTCGAGCCAAACTAGTTTATCCAAATTATATAAGCTGTATTGTGGAATTTATTTTCTTTTTAAATTTATGCCCATTTAAACTATCCCGACTTAACTGGTTAATAAAAAGAAAAAACATATAAAAAAATAGAATAGTTTCACCCCTTTCACCAGAACTGAATTACGGGAGCTAAATAGTCACTAAGATAACAGACTAATAACTACTAAAAATTTACTTAGTAACAACTAACAACTATCTGATGTTAAAAGAAATATCCTTAATAACTCTTGGAGTTATGTTGAATTATTTTGTTGTGAAAATGTTTTTATAATGATATAAATACATATAAGCAATAAATGTTTTAATATCCTGTTGGTAACATAATAATAATACGGATATGGAATAAGAAGGCATGGTGCCGGATCAAGATCCAAACCTAACTTCGCCGCTTTTCACTTCTCCTTTAACCGCGCCATCATTTTCCTCTCGAATTACATTTTTCTGATTAAATTAGACCCTAAGAATTTGACTTATTCAATCTTTTTCCTCCTTCGACAATATCACCAAAATAACTGCCATTTCTATTATTATTATTATATTTCGTCCCCGTAGTTAATGCTAAAGTTTTATGTGTTCCTGATTAACCGGCGAAATCGCGATCCTGAAAAAATATATACTGGGTTCTGTTATAGTTTTGTGTTCGATCGAATCCTATTTTATGACTGTATCGAATATATTTTATTCTAAATTACTGACTGGCCTTTAAGGAAAATTTAAAATTAAGAAACGAAAAAGATCTATTGATTGCTAATACTAATACTAACAATGCTGTTCTTCTGGAGATGAAACTGTACAGTGTTGTTCTGTTACTGTAAGACTCAGATTCAGATTCAGAACAATTCAAATATATCGCCCTGAACTCCAATGTGGCTGAAAAGTTTGATTCTATAATTTTTTTTTTTCAGAAATATCTTTTCTTAAAAAAGGATTCCCCAAATCTAACTTCAATATCTTATCCTCGATTGGAAAATTAGTTTGGTCTACGTTTTATATACCGATAAATATAATTAATAAAACGAAGTATCTATTTTGTGCTGAAATAACATTCTAGTCCGGTGTACCTCAACCAGCAAGCTATGCGCTGTAAACGTGAATGCTTTTAATCGACCAATGAAAATATATTATTTATAATTTATTTTTATAATTATTATAATTTTTAAATATTTTTATTTTGAAGAGAAAAGGGATAGCTCAAGCCACTTGAGCTGCCACAGAGTACCACGACCAATGCGTGGAAGACCCGGGTTTGAATCCCGGTCCTGCACAAATCTTTTCTCTTCAAAATAAAAATATTTGAAAATATATTTCCTTTTATGGCTGGATTGGACAAGAGTTGGAGAGAAGAGAGGGGATGGAAGGTATTGCAAAAAATACTTCCTAATTAACGGAAGTTAATTGTCTTGGTGTTCTCTCTAATGGTCATTTCGGCTTTACTCTAATTTTTTGTCTCAGTTCACTCCTAATTCGGCGGGAGGAATCTGTAAGGATTTAAACAAAAAAATAATTGAAGGAGCGAGGGAAGGGTTGACATTATTTTTGGGATTGACTTTTATAGGATTAATAAAAAACTCTTAAGTAAAAATAATATGTAAAACAGATGGTTATATTATCCGCGAAAGCAGCCTTAAGTGGTTAAGACGAATTTTATCCAATATAAGTTATTTGTATTAAGGGAAGCGAAATGGTGTCATTCTAATAGTTTTTGGCTTTCAATGAAGTTATAATATAAATAATAACTCATTTTGTTATAGTCTTCCTGACTTAGCCATTTATGTTCTAGAAGAATGGCAGGATTACGCTTCCTTCAGTACAATAAACTCATATTAGACCAAATTTGACTTAATCTTAAATTATATATCATAATTCGTATACCAACTTTCCCCCCTCTCCCAAATATATTGATATTTATACTTTATAATTACTCCCCTTAAGGTCATTATTTAATTAAAATTCATTACACATAGAGTTTTTTTTTTTCGAAATTCAAATTTCCCTTACATGAAATATTAGGGCTTGTAAATGGTTAGACTTAAAAAGAAATAATCCCTCCTTTCCCCTAAGGAATTACTTCTATCCCCTCTGGTTAAATATTGTATTAGCCTTTAGGAGTCGGAGCATTTAGCATTATCTTTGTGTTTTACGAGACTAGATGGTATTTTTCACAATGTATATGCATACATATTATTAAGATTTGTTTGAAATAATATATTAAAACTAAATCGTAATTACTGAGCTATAATTAATAATTTTGAATCTGGATATCTATCTTCATCATCCAAGATTGAAGAAACTATCCTGGGGCTTACCCAACCGCTTTCTAAAAATATTTTGCGATTGGGCATATAATTGCTTAGTATTTATGTTTCGGCCTAACATCTAAGCCATCATTAAAGCTGAGAAAAAAAACAACAAATATCAATATTAACAGATACCCAAGGCTGTAATTAACGAACAAAACGGAAAATGATGATAAAATGGTGTAGTATATACAATGAATAATTATTTTATAAAATCATTAATGAAATAAAATGATAGAAAAAGTTATCATTAACTAAAATAATAAAGTATTTAAAAAAAAAAACTACATTTCAACCAACGAGTATCACAAATGTTGTAATGTAATCAAAGAAGGACATACTAAAATTTATTAAAAATTAAAGGCAATGATAAAACTAATCAAAGTTTTAGCATTTTTAAATTTAATTAAAATGACTATTAATTATCAGTGGTAGAGCACTGAGTATGCCGGAAATCCTGTTTCAAATCCCGCTGCGAGAAAGACTTTTATTTAGTCAGTTTCCGGTCGGAGATGAATCATATAGGATCTAGGACCCTACTGGGGCTCACCCAGCCTCTATAAAATATTATAAAAGTAGGGTACCCAAAATAAGGGGGAAAATCTGGTGGTTGAGCGTGACCTAGGACAAGTCACCTCCTTGCGGAACCGTTGTACATGGAACAGTATAGCCTCATCCATGTACTGAACCAGAGAACCTGTTCACGGGTTGTAGTGGTATAGATATTTTTATTATTAATTATTGGAAATGTAATTTAATTAATTAATAATTTAGGTTTAATGAGTTGCCACATTTTTTTTCATTTTTATTTATATCCCTTTAAATCCGACCTGTAATTTGAAGTCACTAGGCTGAACAATGATTATATAATTTTTTGTTGGTTTTATAACACATATGATAATCAGTTTTATGATGACGGCTTGCAACTGCAGTGAAAGTGGGAAATATTAACGTTCAGTGTTTATCATTAAAACTTTCAATTCTAATTTTAAGAATGAAATATTATATTTTCGCATCAGATTTTTATTGTTAATAACCATTTTTAGTATTTCATCTATACACGGCTATATGAAATTACTTTTTTTTCATGTTAATATTTGATTATTATCTCATGATTAGTGCATTAACAACATGGATATAGCAGTGAACAGCCAACCAGATCAATGCATACTCTCAGTAAACAGTAATACTATATAATTCGAGGAAGATTACCCACTCAATTACTGTGATTCAATGCTTCATCATCCCATGGACTAATATTGGTTTGTCATATTACGGTTAATTATTGCTTTTCGTAATCATCAAATATTGAAATAGTAATATCTTATATATATTAAAAAAAATAAAGTTTCAGTGGAATAAATAAATTTATAAGGCTGCCCTGTTGTGCGAGAAGAGTATTGCAGAGCCCCGATCTAGAAAAGGAATACTGTACTCAGATAAGGTTATGAGTATAGCAAGATTATTGGGCTCCAAATATCCTATAAGCATACCATAAGTAACAAAAATGTGCCAAAAAAAAAATATATCATAAAAACTACAGTTAAAAAAATAACAATATACATTCAGTTTAAAAGTATGTACAATAGCGTACGAAATTACATAGTAAAATTTAAAAAATGAAATTTACTGAAGCATGGCGTTCTTCATGAGTGCTTCATGATAAAGCGTGAAAAATATACAATAAGAAAAGAACAATACTAATAAGTATTAGTAAAAATAATTATACAATAGCAACAATGGCTGTCATTTTATTCCCCGAGTTTATATGAAATTAATTTCACTAATAATAATATTTACATATATATATATCAGGTGTTTCTTCTGGTTTCGACAGTGTTGATGGTTTCGAAAGAAGAAGCACCTGATGGATGGAATAAAAATATTGGCCGTGGCAATTTAAGAGATCATTTAATATTTACATAATTTATTAAGTCTTGGTCGTTTGTTTATTTATTTTTCTTGACTCCTAGACCACAGACATTTTTTTTTTTTTTTGGAAAAACATGAGACTAAAATAGGCTGGAATGCACATCCCATTTCGGAGATTAAACTTGGTATGTTGACATTTTTTATTAATTCACACCGAAAATAAAATATAAATACATCATCAATTATTACTTTCCCGGTCTCCTTTTCAGGAATTTTCGATCCTCCCTAAAACATTTTTATGTGCATTTTTTAAATGATTTAACGATTTAAAGAAAATACTAAATTCTTTTCAGGTTTTACAAATCCACTGGAGTAATGATTAGAGAACTTTTTCAAACTCCGGATTTTTCTCCTCTTCATCAACTTTAACTAATATGAATTGGTTGAATAAGATTGGATAAGACTATCTCGAGCTGAAAGGAACTTTTTCTACCCTGGAGTAGATCCTAAAAATCCTTTAGTTATTGATTTAAAGATAAGATAAGATATCCTTAGAGAAGGAGTGAATCCTGTTAGATAAGGAAGATTCTTGAAGACAGGAAACACTGTGTAGCCAACCGAAATTTCTGCTCTCGGCCGAAGACCCCAGAACTCTCTCCAGCCTAGCTCTGTCCAATCGATACAGCTTCGGCACCACCTCTTACGCACTCTCTCTCTCTCTTTCTATCTGGATCAGTCTCACTCCATTTGTTTGTTTTTTATATTATTCTCTAGCCTTATTTCCCAAATGGTTTATAATATCGTTTCATATGAAATGTCTATTTTTAAAAGAAACCTTATTTGTTAAAACAACTTGCTGAAATTAAACCATTCTTATTTGTAAATTTATCGTCGTTATTTTCTATACATTTTCCCAACTGTTTTTTTTTTACTTGTGAATAATTTTATAATATTTTCCCTTAAGAAAGTTTTCCAAATTACTGAACAAGTGGAAACCTGTTGGAGACAAGTCTGCCTAATAAGTTGGCTGTGGGAGGACTTCGTAACCCAGCTTGTATGGTTTCATCACTGTCTGTCGTCAAACATGAGGCCTGGCTGGCATCACTGTTTTCGTGTAAGAGTATACTCTTACATCTATAGGTCCCTTCCGATTAATCAATGCGGGTTGTTTTTTATAAGTGTTTGTATTACGTCAGTATCCCTGCAGTACTATGTGGATGTGATGGTTTCACCAACCGCGAAAGTTCCGCAAGTTACAACACCCTTCCACGTACGCAGTGATAATGTTTCTAGCAGCTTGGTCTGCCGAGTGTCCAATTTTAAACTCATAAAAATAATTACACAAAAATGACTTCTTTCAATAGTAGTGATAGTAATTATTGTCAAAAAAGCGATAATTAATAACAGCTCGTTACAATCCGTAAATATAACCATAGTACGTTACAGAAATCCATTACTTTTACTTTAAATCTTATGAATAATCAAAAAGGCCATTTTATATAATACGACCAATTAGTTTTTCGATGTTGTTGAAAAACGTTTCGCCGGACTCAGAATAGATTTCCTTAGTGATTTAAATAATTATTGCATTTTAACAGGAAGTAGTACGATTGCATTTTTAGTAACTTTATTATTTGGGTATTATTAATAAAATAAATTCTGTAACGCCAGTACTTCAAACTTTCTCTTTCTGTATCACACTCTATAACTAACCATATTTCGCCCATAACTGCAACAGAGGTCTCTAATGTCATTTTCTCTTCAGAAGCAAGAACAATATTCATTAAAACCGCTCCTGGCCATTATAAGTTGAGTAAATCCCTAACTTCATGTAAAGGCTTTAAAAAGCTGAAGATATTGGACTTAGACTGTCCCCAATATTGGGCTTCCATATTTCATAGGTCGCCTCTGTCATTAATCCTTGTTGGTCATTAATCTTCCCTAGTGATTCCTTCTACATTTAATTTATTTTTTCGCTGTAGCGTTAATCTACTCCTAAATTCAGTGAACCGTTTTAGTATTTATATTGCTGGGTACCTGCAATAGCATACTGATATCGGCGAAGAACAAAGTTTTTCCGCAGTACAAAAGATGACTTAGGTCTCAAGGTGCCATGAATCTACAGCTTTTGTATCTTCCTGCTAAAGGAGAAAATAAAGCATCCACGATACATCATAATGAAATTATATTAACTTCAAGTGTTCTTGTGATTTAATTATGTTATTATTTTTATTAATAGAAATTGAAAAATACAAAATACAATAGAAATGTTTGTCCTACACTATCGATGAAAACAATTTCATTTCATCTCCTTGTCAAAATACATTTGATTACCATCATCACATACATAATTAGATATTTCTGACTATTCCGAACTTCCGGAATTATTTTAAAGGTTCTTCTTCCTAAGATGACAATTGTGGAAGTGTTATTCTGTTCATTTTAAATAGACTGTAACATAATTAATAAGGCAAAATACCAAATAAAACATAATAGGCAATAAATAACTTTGTATATAACTAAAAAAAATTAACAATAAGGAAACAATTTAATAATGCACTCACTAATTACTCATTTGAGACGAATGATAAGAAGAGATTAGATTAGATAAGGTTGGTAGGCTTAATGGTGGTCTGCTAAATCACCATTATCATTTTAAGAAGATTATATTTTTAATTGTGACCTTAAACCATTTATTTAGCCATATAATTTAACTAGTAGCATAATTTAGGTTGAAAGCCCACTTTTGGCATTGATGAGGATTGCCACACTTGCCTTGGAAGAATCAGATGATTAGTCCGATACGAGTTACCATAATGAGGATTGACGATTAGCGAGATCCGCTGATGATGCGGCGCGTCAGAAATAACAAATGACGGTTAATTATATAGTCGGTTGTGACGCTGGCGGGGGTAATTAGTCATCTAGGCATAGCGCGCGACCTTTGGGACGGCACAGATACGGTTATAGATAAGGTTGGCATAGATACAAATATAGATAAGGGCCTAGATACCGTGCCCCGCTAGCATTAGCTTGATTGTCCTTTCCCTTCGCCGTCCTCCTGGTGGATCCTTTCTTGAAACCCCATCAGCTGGGTCCAGCAGGACCTCCCTTTGTGTCCACTTGATGGTATTCGTCCTGATGAGTGACTTGAACTCCTTGATCAAAGTTCTCTCGTCCTCGTTTGTAATTTGACGCCCCTTTCAACGGCAATCCTCGACTAACGGAATAAATCAGCGCTTCACAAAATAAACGAGTCCTTTTAGTCAATGCTAACAGCCCATGTTTCAATGTTTGTTTAAAATAAATTATTGTATGTGTGTTTTTGTTGGATTCTTTTTTTAAAGAAAACTTTCCACATACACAAGCTCGCGCACGCATGCACCCAAACACGGGAAGATTGCAATCCAGCGATAACTCCCATTTTCCCTTTAAATTTGTTATATCATTTTTAGTTATTATATCAATTAATTATACATATCTTTATGAAGTTTCTGTAACATTATGTTTATTATTTGTAGCATTTTCTGTAAAAATATCTAGTATGATATTAGTTCACCTTACATATATATATGGAGAAGGATAAGGCGAGGGTGGAGGTCAGTGGAAGAATATGTTCTTAAATAAGATTGAACTATGTATTTTAAAACCAACGTCTCAATAGTTGGGTTACAAATACATAGTTCAACGCTATTTAAAGAATTATTTCTCTAAACTCCATTTTGATCATTTCATGAACACGAAAATAATATTTAAATATTTTTATTTTGAAGAGAAAATATTTGTCCCGGCCGGAATTCGAACCCGGATCGCCCAAATTTTGTCTGGCCGTGTTACGATCCAGGTTAGCTCAAAGCACAGCACTAGAGACGCGGGGACCCGGGTTCGAATCCCGGCTTGGAATCACCATCATAATAATAATAAATATAAAATAAATTATAACAAAATTTTGTCTTTGCGAAGGATATTAGGGCTGTGTTTTTCATATGACCCTTGTGATATTATTTAAAAATGAGTGATATCCAATACAAAAAACCTATATTCTGTCAAGCATATTTGTTTTTATAATTTTTTTTTTACGTTTTTAGGCGTATGCGAACCATTCCTGATTGAAAATTGATTGATTTATTGATTTATAATCTTCTAGTTTAGTTACTACCAAAGAAAATTTATAATATGATGTTATACATTTATTATAAGTAGGTCTTCTACTTATCATTTTTATTAATAAAAATTTATTTGAAAATTTTTATTCAATAAAATTAAATTTATTTTTATATTTTAATTGTTCTTGAACCAAATCCCGCTCTTGGTTCAAATCCCGCCGCAGGCCATGAGTTTTATTTAGTCTGTTTGCAGCGGGGGATATATCATATATGATCTAGGACCCTCCTGGGGCCCACCCAGCCTCTATAAAATATTATAAAAATACTAATAAAAAAAAATAATAAAGAAACTTAATAAATATTACGGTAAACTCAAATATAGAAGTAGGAGTTATGTTGAGCTGTACAACGCCTTCAAATGTGTCTTCTACAGACCCGCAATGCACTCCGGTAATGCGGGCAACGAAGAATGGGCTCCATAATCACAAAACATTTAGCTTCTGATATTTATAAACTATTTCAAATATAACTAGATAGACACTCCTTGCCTACCTAAAGGCATATGTTACAATAATAAAAATATGTATATTACAAACTAAAAAAGTGTTAATATAATTGTTAATAATTCTGTGCCACGGATTATGTTTCGTTTTACTTAATGTAGTAAGGAGGATAACAAAGAAATTTCAAATATTTTTTTCTATTATTACATTTGTGTACAACATAATTATTTTACATTGTAATTATATCACGTGTTTAAAATAAAACATTACGCGATCACTAAAAACGTTTCTATATAATTGGTATATTATAATATTTATTATTAAGTATTAATTATATTCATAAAATAATATAAATTAGCAATTTTATAATCAATTCCTGTGATTACTCATTACTTATTCATTTTTTTTTTTTAGATGAGCAGATGGAGTTAAAATAATTACTGGTATTTCAGGTAAGAAAAACTTTTTGTTTATTAATTACTTAGAAATTATCAGCCAGCTTCTCAATTGATTGTGACTAAAAGCATTGGCCATACACTGGTCACACAATTATCTTTGTTTACTTATATTAGTGGGAAATAAGAAAAGATATTGTGAGGAAAATAAGAAAAACGATGACGTTGGGGAAAGTGACGAGAGCTGCTGAGTGGATAATGAAATGAGGGAAGGATATAGAGCCATCCTTCTCATCCTCCGCTAAACTGTTTAGGCTCTTCTCGCCGCCCGCTCATCGACTAGTCTTCTTCGGCACCTTCTGCTATCCTCCTGGATAACTCAGTCATCCAGCCACGCACGCTAAACATAATAATAATTATAATCATTTAAAATATTGACGAGTAGATTTTCTGAAAGTACAATAATAAACAGTAGAATTGGTCAAGGAAAAGCAGCTTCACTTGGTTTGGTGTTTTGAAATGTGATTATTGGTGGATTGGCGGGGAAAAGATAATTAATAAGGAAGCTCTTAAGTATTGTCGAATGGTTAATATTTATTCAGATTTTTATATTCTATATGAGATGAAAGAAAAAGAAACTACAAGTATTTTAATGAAACATGTTAATTCTCTTTTCTTTTTTTTACATTGCAAAAGTAACAGTATTATCAAAAATGGTAACTTTTTTTTTGTGATGAAAGTCACCTAGTTTCTTCAGAAAAAAATACAGTTTAGCAAGCAGACTCGATACACGCCCTGTTCATAAGTTTTGAAATTAATAATTTTATAATTTAAAAAATCATGTACCAATACAAGGGTCTAGGGTTCAGTACATGGTAGAAACAGTACTGTTTCTTGGAAAACGGTGGTGCACGGAAGGTATTTGTCCTAGATCAAGCTTAACCGCCAGATTTCCCCCGTATTTTGGGAATCCACTTTATAGAGGCTGGGAGGGTCCTAGATCCCATAGTCATCTCCGGATGCTAACAGATTAAGTAAAAGTCTTGCCATCAGCGGGATTCGAACCCATGATCTTCGGCATGGCAACTGAGCGCTCTACTGCTGATCCATTCCCCTCCCTCTTATAATTTTATACTATTCATAAATTTTATAATGGTATTATGTTTTTCAAATAAATCGTATAGATAGATTATTTAGGCCTTGATAACGAAAAAATATGTACATAATCATTGAAATTCCTGACGCCTACAGTTGGTGTTCAGTAGTAAACACACGAACAGTTAAATAAGATTTATAGATGTCCGTCCTGTTTAAACGTTTTGGAGGAGGATAAATTAATTTTTAAAGAACATTACCTGTCGGAACGAAGTGTGTGATTCATGAAGTGTGTTTAACTCACTTCAAGACGCACAAAACATTTCTACAAAATCGGAGTCCAGTGACATGCATCTAACATATAAATTTAATATATAAAGATATGACAAGAAAAGAAGATTTCATGTTCTGGATAAAGCTTCTGTGTTGCAATGTAATATTTCTCTTGTGTAACTAGCTATGCCATATTGCATAGATCTTTAAAAAAAATAGTATCGTGAAATCGTTGTTTTAAACTATCTACTACAATATCACCCTATAATTTCCTAGTATAAACGTCTTTATTTATCATACTCATTAATCTAAAAATAAATTAATGTTAATAAATGGATATAAACGGAACCTCCAATAACAGTAGTCCGGCCTTGTGTAATTTATTTTTATTTTGTTTACTATTCCTTCATTGGCCTATAAAATACTAGGCGATTTAGAAAGTAATAAATATATTTTATATTGTTTCAAACCCAAGTAGGAATTTTCTTTTCTCAAGGATATTGCTTTGTTTCTTATCTTCAATTTGAAAAATCCTTTTATCTTATGCTTTATCCCAGCTACCATTTTTATTTCTGATTTATTTCATATCCTTGGCGAACAAGCAGATTTTATAACTCAAAATATTGATCCCTTACTTTTTTTTTTGTTTTCTATATATCATATTTAAGTTTTGACAGATTCGTTTCCGGGTGACAGTCAAAATCCTCCCTTCAACAAAAATGTTCTATTATGTTTTGAAGTGTGCTGAACACGAATCCGAAGTCAGAAAATCTCCATCAGGCACCATTTTTTGTCAAATCAGCATTTTAGGTCGAAAAATTAGGTGTTTTTAGACATTTAGAAACATTTTTGATCACTGAAAACTTTAACAAGTAACTTTATTTAATTTTGAAGCTTTTATAATGTACTACAAAATAAAAAAATGGGAGAGCATAAGTATTAGGCTTCAGGAACTTTGGGCTAACATTAACAAAAGAAGGGACTGTTGCCTACTGGCGGGCTTCCCCAGGTACCTGCCCCAGGCCCTCCTCCTAAACTTAATTGTTCCCCTATCCTCTATCTATTGTTCAGCCATCTGGCAGACAGGTTACTCCCCACCAAGTCCACATTCGGAAATCACTGACTCCATTGATAAAGAAGGCGTATGAGTTATAATTTTGATGCCAAGTAAGTGATCAGGATAAACCATGGGCACCTAAAGTTTGTTGTACTTCATGGAGCAGCACTCTCAGCGGTTGGCTGAAAGGAACACATAAATCAATGCCTTTTGCTGTTCCAATGATTTGGCGAGAGCCAAAAAATCATGCAAATGATTGTTATTTCTGTATGACTACCATTAAAGGTTTTACTTCAGCAAAAAGTAATGAGAAAACAGTATATCCTAATCTTCCACCTGTCATGAGACCTGTTCCGCACCATAAGTCTATGGCCCGTCCCACCTAAGCCTCAGAAAATTATTCCTTGAGTGATAAGGAAGAGGCTGATTCTGAGGATATTTCACCGGAACCCGGAACCAGCAATGGAATACAAGCACCAGGAAGCCAGGGAGAAATGCAGTCTTCAAGTGGTTCTTGTGAGAATGATACCAAGCCAAAACTCATTAACCAGGCCAGGTTGAATGACCTCGTCCGCGATTTATACCTCCCAAAACGTAAAGCCCAATTACTTGGTTCCAGGCTAAAACAATGGAATCTTTTTGAACCACGAGTGAACGTTTCTTCCTTTCGAAAGCGGGAATCAGAGGTTCGAGAGCCAACAAATCATGTAAATGATTGTTATTTCTGTATGACTACCATTATAGGTTTTACTTCAGAAAAAGCTCAAATTCTTTTCAACAGAAGGCGACCTTGCATTTTGTCCAAGCCTTTTCGATTTACTTAGAACTGGGTCTTCCGAAGCCGTGCTACTTCACAACAACAACCTACATCCATCCATTCCTGTTGCCTATTCTATTAAATTTTAGCAAATTTTGTCAAGGCAATATTTCGTTGTGAAACTAGTGCGTATTAGTTACCATTGCATGACAACACTTGATTTTTAAATAAGGTTAAATACAATTTTAAATAGACTGCTTTGGAGTGCTATCGATGGGTAGTTTCTCCACAACTGTTTTCATGTCATATTATACATTTTTGCACATTTACTTGATATAATACCATTATAGTTGTAAATATCATTGAATTAAATAATAATAAAAAAAAAATAGACTGCTAAACTACCTAGAATATTATCAATCGCTAAGAGGGTGGACTTCCTGCAGTATTTGGTATCTAGCCTTCTCATAATTTTGGGAAGGAATTGTAGTTTTCTATTAAGTGTTTAATTCATTTTTTAGAGTGTTCACTAAGCTTCTTCGTACGTAAATCTTTGAACATAAAATATTCTCTAAACCCTTCTATGTAGCCAGATCTTATAGGCTTCTTTAAAATTTTTATATAAAAATATCTTCTATTTTTAGAGATAAAGCCATTCCTCCACACAATCAGATAAATATTTCGCAATATATTTTTTGGATATCTAATAATTTTTTTTTGAGATTATTAATATTTCACAAGTGATACCATTGAAGTTATTTAAACTTTGAAGATTACTTTCTCGCTCGGTTTCTCCGGAGCTTTTTATTTATTTTAGGAACTGTACACTTGACACCCTCCCTTTACTTTGGTGTCATGAAGGGCCCGTAGAGTTCCTGCATTTTAATTGGGCCTCAGCCTCAGACCTATGTCCACTTTAAAATCTTTTAGGAATTCGCGCTTTTATTTATTTAACACTTTTTAGGATCCCATTCTATTTAACAGAGAAAAAAAAATACTCCATATCAGTGTTAATATCACCAAAAGCAACAGTAGAAATCCTAGATGAGATTGGACTTGCGATGGATTCTAAGAATTACTCTTTTCAAGTCCTCTAACTTTAATTTTCTTTTCCATTAATATTTGGATATAATTGTTTTTATAATAACCATTACATATTAAGAATTAAAAAATAATGAGCTTAGTTCTATTTTTAAATTTGAATGGCTTTAAAACAATAATTAGTACGCCTGACATTTAAGAATTTCTCATAATATTTACAATTTATATTAAATAAATTGTTTTTAAATTTCTAATGACAATTTTTTGTATAAGAAACGGTCTAAGCTACTTGTATTAATTCTTATGTATGAAATAAAAACATTAATGTTTTACTTTTATTTTGTTAATTATCCATATGACAACTAAGTTTAATTCCAATTCTTACTTACTTGAGTATAAATCTTTATCACGACCAGAAAAACGTCTATGTATAAATGTACCTAAATGTGAAAGATATAAAGAAAACGAGGTAGCGGGGTAGACCAGAAGGTAGGGAGCTTAGTTTTTATGTTGAAGATTCCCGGTTCGAATCCGGCTGTGGCAGATAAATTGTTTAATCTTTTCATAGTCAGGGATGAATCCTTGTGGGATCTTCTTGGGCTCACCTCCTCAGTTGGAGGAAAACCGAGTGATTGTGGAGTGTGATCTCGGGCAAATCTCCCTGCACAACCTTTTTCCTAGAAATATTACAGTCTCCATCATATACTGAACCCTCTTGGGTCTTCCCTTCATGGGTTGTAGTAGAACAGGATTTTTTAAAAAGAAATGAAATAATAATGATTAAAGAAAATCACGATATTTTGTATTTACTTATTATTCTAGCTCTACGATCCTGCACGAACCCGGGCCTCCCCAACCACAGCCAACCAATCTCTGGGGTCCTGCGTTATCCTCCTCCACTTTTGTACACTCAGCAGTTTTAAGTCCTCTTCAACATCATTCAGCCATCTGATCCGAGGGCGTCCTCTGCTTCTTTTGCCATCTGGTTTCCCATTGAGCATCCTCTTCGATACCCTGAGATCCGACATTCTTTCTGCAAGTCCCTCATCTTATTCTGTCTTTCTTTATCAACGCCACCATATCAGGCTCTCCATACAGCTCCATCAGCTCCTTATATTTCCTTTTCTTCCATGTCCCATTTTTGGCCACTCCGCTCCAGATTCTTCTTAAAATTTTCCTTTCCCATGTGTTGACAAAGTTCTGATTTTTTAGCCAGGTGTCATGTCTCGCAACCATACATGACTACCGGTCTTACTATGTTTTTGTATAGATATATCTGCGTTCTTTTAGAGAGTTATTAAACTGTGAGTAAATAATAGACTGTTTGTAGTGAGTAATAACACCTACTTCCCACTGCTATTCCGGCTTGTTTTTCGCTCTCTATTTCGTTATCAAATGTAACTACTCTTCCCATGTACCTGAATTGGGTTACATCTCTAAAACTGTGCTCTTTGAAACTCACTATTCCATTCACCACTTTTTCCAATTTTGAATTTTTCATTTATACAGTTTTATCTTCATTCGCCTTACTATGATTTCCGGTATACCCGTTACGAATATTCAGCTTTTATCATAGAGTAAACAATTTTTTTCCAGTTTTCGAAATTTATTTTTCTCAGATAATAGTTAGTATATAGATAGTTTTATTTTTGTTTGTAACGCTGGTTCAAGAACTTATTGGGAAGGTAGCTCTTGAAGACCCGTTTAATTACAGTAATGGCCTGTTTGAAAGTTGTATCGGCCAACACACACATAGACTGTTAGTGGGAGTGAGTCATTAATATTTCATTACCCCTTCCACCAGCTCCTCGTTTATCCAAGACCCTTTTCCTGAATCTTTTATTCTCAAAGTCCCTGGGCCTAAGAGCCCTTAAATTCGGCCCCGAGATAAGGGGAAAGATATCGAAAACTTCATTCGGAAACCATTTTCCAGATTACTCGGGCTTATCTCGCTCGTTGAGCACGCAATCTATATCCTTCGTCCTATTTCTGAGAACCCTTCTAGGAAATACAAGGGTTAGGGAGGGATGGGAGGTGCCGACGTGGCAGGACGTGGAAACAGTGGATGCGGGAGGATAAAGAGGGGGTGTGTTAAAGAATGACGTAGATAGAACCCCCCTCCTCGCTCTCACGTCTTTATGTTTACTCTCCTCCAATTTATTGTTTCTTTTCTGTTTCTGATAAAGTGTTGGGCTGTTAGCAATGGTAAATTTCACCAGCTAACTTAATTACGATATAGTGTTTAATAATTAAATCACTAAAAGTGACCTAATACTAAAAAAAAAACAAATATTATAAATAGGATGCAATAATAAAAATTCTCCCTAAAACAAAGACTTAAGTTTCTAAAATACTGGAAAATGGCAACCAGTCAACGTTTCGTCAATTTACACACCAAATTTACCACTCTAGGACACACGCCAAAAGGAAATCACATAAAAGAAGACTAATTGCTGCACATCTCACACTAACAGTCCAAACAGACTCCAAATAAAGCTCCACTATAAGTAAATAATTAATTACGATAAGTAAAATAAATAATTAGTAATTAATCAAACCATTATATAATAAAAAAGGATCTATAGATAATGAAGTAGTTTTATTAATGAAATTTGTATACAAAGTTTATTTTAAAAGAAATAATGTTTTGTATAATCATGATTCATTGGGAATTTTAATATGATTCAACTCTAAATAACAAAAATAACTTTAAGATTTTGTTAAAATTAAAAAAGTGATACAAAATTTGGGAAAATGTTTAACTTTTACATTACAAATTTTCTTCAAGAATACATTTTATGAATTGAACAGCCTAGTGAAAAGGTCAATTTGGTTACAGCCTTTCATTTAGTTTGTAACTGAACTAAGCCATAAAAATTTAAATAATTTAGAACAGAAAGGAAAAAATTAGGATCAAAGAGTCCCCTCCTTCCAACATATATCGATATCGAGGTCATCAAAAATGATTACTAACCAGCTGTTTTTTTTTTTACCTCTTCTTTTTGACTTCGTTATCGATACGTATTGGAAGGAGGGGACTCTTTGATCAAACCATACATTTTGTAGGACAAATATTTTTTCAAATAATTTAGATAATTATGTTGCTATTTAACAAAAAAAAAACCCAGTTAGTAAAAAATTTTTGAGAATCATCAAATCGACATATTTTATCCTTGCTACCTCTTTTAGCTACCACAATCGAGAACTTTCGCACAGAAAATTGTTGTGCGTCTCATCGAAACGTAGCTATTCACGAAAATTCAGCTAGATACTAATCAAGTGAAAAAATGGACCATTGATCCTGGACTAATTATCTAATTTGTTGTTAAAAACACTACTCATATATGAATAAATAGATTAGTTTTTTTAATAATAAAACTTTATTTATGCGTGTACTATTTATTGGTGGCAAGAAACAAATTTGTGGCTCATTCAAAAACTTTGAAATTTTGTAAATTGTAAGTTTTGACTCATCCGACCCAAAAGGTTGCCGACCCCTCTTCTAGGAGGATCTTTAGATACTACAGAGCCAATCCGTGGTGGCTATTGACTGATTAAATAATCCATGTACCACGGCTGGATATGAATCCAAAACCTTCACCGTAGCAAATCAGCACTCTACTACTGAATTACCCCGCTACCAAAAAAAAAAATTAAATTAGGCAGCATTTATTTATTCTTGTATATTTTATTCAAATCATATGGAAAATATTTCATTTAAAATTGCCTTTTTCGCTAAAAATCCTCTGTTAATGCGTTAGATTGAATGTATCCCCCCAAATCTCGCTTACTCTAACTTTATCAGTTAAATGTAGCATTACAGGCACCTGCAGGGCTGATCTGAATCAGTGCTCATGCTGAATTGGGATTGGGCCATCAGTCTTGACTCAGGGCGCTTCGAAGCTCGGTTCGGTTAGAACCAAATCTTACAGCCTTAATCACCTTATAACCTCACCGAACTTATCACTACGCCTCAAAGTAATGCACTATAAGGCAGTTATTCGACCGGCGCCTATTGTAAATAATATTTCGCCTACAACTTCAAAAAGGCTCCAACAATTTCAAAACCGTATACTGAGGCGTATAGTAAGGCACACCTCCCTACAAAGGACGAATCAGACATACACAAGACCCTCGGACTCCCGACGGTAACGGACTTCATCACACGGAGGCATATAAAATTCTTTGGTAGCCTCTAACACTGCACGAACCCACTATTCAACACACTTACACCGACAGGCAGACCTCAGCGCTGGCAAACACATGTACAGACACTCAACATGGACTGGGTAAACTTCTAACTAACTCCAATCAGAAAGAACTAGTGCGCCCCATTACTAGAACCCCCCCCCCCACTCCTAGCATCTAATTAATCAAGAAAATCCTATTCACATTTTCACATCTCCTCTCCTAAAATGCACCTGGTGCAGTAAAAGAGATCCTTTCTATCCTTACTATTTTATTTTCAACACAATTATAAAAGCCAAGGGGCTAGGGAAAAAACCTACAATTCTCATACGATTTATTTTTTCCAATTGGATAAGTTTTCTATTAAATTAATCTATTCAAATTTTCCGTGATGTTTATTACTTTAAGTTATACTGGTAGTGTAAATTTTAGTCAGTACTGGTTGTGTAAACTGGTCTTGGAAGTAGGCACTGGATGTCCTAGCCTTGGAAGTAGGCAGTGGATGTCCTAGCCTTGGAAGTAGGCAGTGGATGTCCTAGCCTTGGAAGTAGGCACTGGATGTCCTAGCCTTGGAAGTAGGCAGTGGATGTCCTAGCCTTGGAAGTAGGCACTGGATGTCCTAGCCTTGGAAGTAGGCAGTGGATGTCCTAGCCTTGGAAGTAGGCACTGGATGTCCTAGCCTTGGAAGTAGGCAGTGGATGTCCTAGCCTTGGAAGTAGGCACTGGATGTCCTAGTCTCACGGCAATCTTTATGTCGTCTGCCCGGGTATTAATAAAAGTGGAAGTTCCACGATTCATTTCTCAGAAAAGCCAGGAAATAAATTTTAATAGATCAATTTGGGAATAGGCCCAAAAACCTGGGCATCCTGCAATTTCATTAGGCTAGTATTTTTTCTGTCTGATTTCTATTTTAATTATATTGTAAAGATTAATTTAATGCTAGATCATTGAAAAATCATTACATACCAAGCACTTTCCCTTAGCCAAAGGCTAAGTTTATGACAAGGAAAAATTGAGGAAAAGTGTTCAAAGGGTTGCTTCAGAATGAAAGTGCCACAGCTGCAATAAACGTCCTTTGAAGCGAATGTCATGGCAGTCCGTTCTCTCTCTTTGCTCTTTTAGACATTTATATTGATATATCATTGTTTGTAAGCGTCTTGATAATTTTTTTTCACTGTAATATATTTTATTGCTTTTTATTTATCCCTTGATACATTTGTTTTACTTGTTGCTTATTTATTTTATTCGTGTCATTCTTTATCAAATTTATCGGTACTAGCAGCCGTTAACATTATTGTATGGTTTCCTTCCGGACATTGTGCCGGGATGAGTTATGGATCGTAGTGTCCTTTAAATCCTGTGGAAGGATCCGCCAACCCTATCGAAGTCTTGGCGAGGACCCAACTTCTTCCAATCTCCTTAGGCGGGACAATAAAATTCCAGTTGGTAGATACTTGCAGGGCCGGGTTTTTCTTTCAATATTAATGAATGGAATAGCAAGATGGTCCCATGCCAGAATCAAATTTGTTATCGATTTCTTTTAAGATAATTTTTCCCTTAAGAAGAGCTTTAGAATGTTTTTCTTTTGAGAAAGAGAACCTAAATCCCATTAATTGTAACTAGCAAGGGAGAAAAGTAACCCATAAAAGCTTCACGGCTTGCTAGTTACAATAACAAACTTCGCTTTATTTTATTTTAAACTCTATTGATTTTTTTTATTTTTGGGAGCAGGTTAGATCAGGATGTTGATTACTGAGCAGCTATGGCGAAGGTTACGACATACCGTATGGTCAGTTATTACAGATTGACCCCAGTACAGCTTGAGATAATCTTTTTTAAAAAGATTATTTAACCTGCATTTGTACTTATAATATGGCGCCGTTTCCCCGAGTAGGTTGGATTCTCATGCCATGACTTATTGACAAATTTTTTCCACATTGTTGTTCCTCTGCAGAAACTCGTACCACCTGTTAAGAGTCACTGATTATATGCGACATTTATCTGTTATTGTTGTGTCTTTTAGGATATGCCTTCTAAATGACCTAGTTACTATCGCTTGAGTATTATTGTTATAGTAGATTGTATTATTTTATGACAGAAGTTGCTAGCCTCGAAATAAATTTAGTAAAAATAGAATATTTATAGTTTGCGGGAAAAACAACGTTGCAGATATAAGAGGGAATGTAGAAATTCAAGATTTACGGTTTTGAGACCTCTGTCTCCTATATAATCTCAGGGCGCCTTCATCTCAGAAGTATATATTTAAAGTTTTGGAACTCTTACAAAAATTACTACTCGAAAAGTCATTAAACTTCACTGAAGCGTCAAGAAATAGAATCCTGAGAGTAGCCCTTAACATTAAGTAAATTATCGGAGACGGTGAAGTAACTTTGTAGGTCCTATTCAAAGAGATCTCGTGTTTCGACAGACCCTGGAGAAGAGTTTAGGCTGGCACAACAGAGTTAGCAAATTCCAATAAGGGCATTAACTCCTCCCCTCTGTTGTGGCTTCCGTGGGCGGCTATTAATGTAACTTCACCCAACCTTGTTAGCCAGCTTAAAACGTATTTTACAATTTATGATAATTATATTTTAAAATTTTACTTGTTAAATCATATTTATTATATTACTTCAGTCGAATCCAAATTAACAATTATATGTCGATAGTAGCGGTGAAGTTGACATACATATAAACCTTTCGGTTTAACATACATTTATTAATAAACACGAGAAATTGTATAATTGACTTTATTTCCCCGGGACCGTTTTCCAGATTACACAGGCTATCTACGGTCTACTGTTTGCTCATCGATAATGGTATTGCAATTGATTAATTAGTTATTCTCTCTCTTTCCTATCAATTATATACATGTATTTCTCAATTAGTAATAATCGGGCTGTATACCAAATTATTTATTTTAAATTTTTAATAAATTTGAATATTTAATATAATTCGTATAATAAATTAATTTTTTTTTTTGGAGACGACTAATTGGTTGGTAGATCCAGGCAATAAATTTTACACAAAGAAGCACAACTTATTTTATTGTATTCTTTTATTGCATAATTCATAATTCAAATCATAATTCATATTCTCGTTAAAGAGGATATTTTATATTGAAAAAGGGAAAGGTCAACAGAGACATTGAATAAACGTTAGTACATTAGTGGAAAAATTCCAACTAAAAACCTTAAGTCTCTAAACTAAAACAGGAAATTGAAAATACCTGTCCAATATTTCGCCTATTCCGGCATCCTCAGGGCAGAAATAGAATAACAGCAAAGCAAAACATGAATAATGCACCCTTAAACATCCCACTACCTCCAAGGCTCAAATGCAACTACTGAATCATAGGGAAGGTTACTAGATTCTTAGCTGGCTAAGGTTAGATCACAACAGCTGATAAATACTCCAGAATTTGAAACATCAATATACACTCACCAAACTCCAAAAACCACAACAGGAAAACAAAACAAAATAAATAATAGTAACAAACGACACTAGAACAGAAAACATAAACACGTGAAAAATGGTATTTTATAATTTGGAATATTTTCTCTTTTTTTTTAAATTATTTTTTGAATTGTACAACTGTAATATACACATCTAGTACAATGGCTGTATGAATAAATAAATACATGAAAGGACATGTAGAGGCACTACCCATTGGCAGCACTCTAATTACATTTCTATTATAGAAGGTCCCGAGGCCATCTTCTCTTCTGACGCCTAGGAGGATTGTCCGGGATGGAATTGGATTCAAGGATGGAAACTAGTGGGTTTGGATGGGCCTGGAGTTTATTATGGAATGATAGGTATCTGGAATGGGCTAAATCGGTAACATATGGAACGTTCAGGTCATTATGGATGGTTTTATTTGTGACAGAATAGGAGCGTTTAGGATTTTGCGAAGGATTTTGGATTGCAAGGATTGAATACGAGAGGAATTTGATGGTTTGGTGGAGCCCCATAGTTCAATTCTGTAATTCCATATAGGTCTTATAACAGTTACATAAATAAGTCTTTTGTAATTGATCTGAAGCTTTGAGCGTTGGTCTAGTATGTATTGAAGTAGTCGGAAGCGTCTAGCTGTTTCTTGTCTTTTCAGTCTTGTCTTGCACTTTTACTTTCATTTTTTCATATAGTTTTTTTCTGCACAAGTTTTTCTTTCTGCCCTGAGGATGCCTGAATAGGTGAAATATTGGACAGGTATTTTCAATTTCCTGTTTTAGTTTAGAGACTTAAGGTTTTTTGTTGGAATTTTTCCACTAATGTATTGAGGATATTTTATTATTAAAGAAGTCGAAAAGTTTTTTTAAAATCTTTATGTTTGTACCCACACCTGTCAAATACAACAAATTGACAATCAGCAGATTAACTGTCACTAAAATAATACAGAATGACATGAGAGGCGTGATGAAGAACAGTAGCCAGCGGTACCTCTCCCGAGGCTTGATTTATTTTTCTATGTTAACAGATCTCTCATCCACGTTCTTTTAAGTCTCCTTCTAGTGTTCGTAGACATGTGAGTAGTTGTCATTCGTTCTATCTTGTAACATCGGTTCTGGGTGACATCAAAAAGTTATTCAGCACAGTTTAACTTTACCTACGCTTGACTGTAACTCCTAGTTTAAATTAAAAAAATTATATACATTGTAATAATATACAAAATATTATAAATTAGCTATTATTTTATCAATGCTGATTCTTATATAAAATAGCCTGGGATGAGGCGATTTTTAAGTACCCGGACTTTGAAGGGTCTGGCGTCATCAAATTTTGGATAATTATTTTCATATATATAATAAAATTGTATTAATTAAAGTTTTCAACTAATCTGAGCGCTTGTGGCCTTTTTAAATAACTTTCTGTGCAATATAGGGTTGAAGACAAGGAAAACATGGAGGACAGGCTGGATGAAGGATTTGTCCACCCCCCCCCCCAAACTTCCTTATTTCCCAGGGGAGTCAGATTTTAATTCAATCCCTTCCTGACTCGAATTTAACCAGCGGCTTCTTCAAATAGGCCCTTCATGCTTTGTTATATTTCTGCTCACTTCATCCAACAGACAGCTCAATCTCTGAGCTAACAAATTGTTTCCTGGAAAATCACCTTTTTTTTCAATCCCATGTGGTGAAAGATATTTTCACTTTTTTTAAATATATTTTTATAAGTACTTCCTTTCGTTAAATGTATCCTTTTTACTGAAAACCAATATTCAGATTTTAAAATTGGGTGTTTTTATGGTTTATAGTGAGCTTTGTCCACTATTTTTTTAAGGCTGTGAAATTTTAAAAAATCATAGGGTTTATGTTAGGTTAGACAGCTAACATGTTTTTTTCTGAATTTTGAAAAAGGATTTAGTTTGTATTTATATCGTAATAACATTTGTTTTAATAAAACTGAGCACACCCAATTTTCAAATATCGTAATTTATTTTTAATTTTTAACTTTATAACTTCAGATTGAAATACAATAAGTATTAAAACATTATCGCAGAACTTTAATGACAGCTAATTTGTATTTTTATTTTATTATAAAACGTTATTATTGTTTTTTTTTTTTTTTTATTATTTAATTCAATGATATTTACAACTATAATGGTATTATATCAAGTAAATGTGCAAAAATGTAGAATATGACATGAAAACACTTGTGGAGAAACTACCCATCGATAGCACTCCAATAAAGTTCTATAGTAGATGATCTCGAGGCCATCTTCTTTTCAGACGCCTCGGAGGGTTATCAGGAATAGTATGGGAAGCAAGCTGAGAGACTAGCGGATTCAAGTGCGTATGGAGCTTGTTATGGAAGGATAGGTATCTAGTTTGGGCCAAATCAGTAACATATGGGATATTAAGATCATGATGGATGAGTTTGTTTGTGACATAATAAGGAGCATTGAGGATTTTACGAAGGATTTTGGATTGCAAGGATTGGATACGAGATGAATTGGATGGTTTAGTAGAGCCCCAAAGCTCAACTCCGTATGCCCATTATTGTTTTTAAAAGTCGATTTCATTAATAAACATAGTTGTTTTTTTTAGTATACGCAACTTCAATATTTACATCTTTCATAATTAATAGATTTTTGTCCAAGTATTATAATTATTTAACTCTTACAACTGTGATGAATTTATTCGTTATTATTTTTGAAATTTTGTCTCAACGTATAAGCTTTCTGAATATCATCATATTTTAAAACGTGTAATTTGTGTATTCTCTGCCACATTTTATACCACGTTATTATTTTATTTTTATTTTTTACGATGCGCTTTCTTAATTATTTAAGTGCAGATATCGATTTCTGTTTTATTAATTGATGCTATACTTTTTGATAGTTTCTGAAGTGGCTTTGCGTGTTCGCACAATTAATTTTCTTCGTAACCAACTTAAAAATAACAAGTAAAATATCTATAATAAAGAAAATAAAATCTATTTTCCAGGGTTTGAAGAGTCGATTGTAAACAGTTTTCATTTTGACCTATACAGTTAACATAAGTGACTAATACTTGAGTTATAAATTAAGTTAAATTTTATATACTTTTATAATTAACTAAAATCATAATATATAATCTCAGACCCTTCTCCGCCCAAAGGATAGTTCTATCCACGTCGTGCGGGTTGCGTCTACCAAAATGAAGGCGTTTTGTTTCAATCCATCTTAATCTAAACATATAAACTGTTTTGTCCTGAATGACAGAGTTAGGTATCAACGCACAGCCTAAACCGCTGAACGTAGAGACCTAAAACTTTGAGGGTGTGTTCTTTGCATCCGATAAGAATGGATTTTCCAATTTTCTACCCCTAAGGAGGTGAAAAAGGGGGGAGGAGTTTGTCTGCTTGCTCGCGTGTTTCTTACTCGCAAAATCTACATATTTTCGCTGAACAAAACAAATGAAGTAATATAGTAATGCCGAATGTAAAACACTACAGGACAACGAATTTCTGGAACAGCTCTACTCGGTCCTACGGTCGTTTCTTCAACAGCGAACGATAGCAGTCCGAATCGGCGAAACATCATCGGAAGCCATCGCATTCACCTGTGGAGTACCTCAGGGGTCTGTGCTATCTCCCTCAATATACACAGCTGAAACTGTTGGGACCAACTACAAAAAAGCTACTGTAGCAGCCTATGCCGACAACATAGCGATCTACAGCAGCTCGTTCAGCGCAGAGAGAGCTCTACGGCAGGCGGAGGAGGTTTGTGCGAGCATCACACAGAAGCTAGAAGGACTCGAAGGAAACTAGAAGGATAATTTTCTCCTTTCAGGGGAAAAAGCGCCACCCTCTCCCTAGGGTCTATAGGGTAGCGGGACGAGAAAACAGACCAGCGAGCAGCATCGTCTACTTAGGTGTCACCCTTGACCGGCACCTTAAACTAGCCTACCACTGCAGAAAGAAACTCAGGTCGGTTAGGACCAAGTCTTACAGGCTTAACCACCTGCTTACATCTCCTAACTTATACCTCCCCCTCAAGTTGACCATCTACAAGAGCATCCTAAGACCGGCGCTCCTTTACGGAGCACCAATATTAGGTAATATCACGCCGGCAACAGGGAAAAAGCTCCAACAGTTTTAGAATGGCGTACTGCCACGCAGGACGGCCACAAACGTGGCAAGATTACGTGCAAAGTCTCAGCCTGAACTGAGCAATAAAGAAAATAAACAAATAAAAGGAAAAGAACACGGTGAGCCCCATCAGGTTAATAAATATAAATAAATAAATTAGAACCTTCCACCTTCTCATCTTCCTCTTAAAATGTACATCGTACAGTAAAAGAGATGCCTTTCCATCCTATCTTCAATTCTACTAAGAAACCTTCAAACCCAAAGGGGCTAAGAAAAAAGTTCACTTCTCGCTGCTGCCGTACGACAAGTGAAACCGTTGTGCTAAGTAATCCTTTTCAATAAATCCAATAACATTACGTACTAACCATTTACTAACACGAACAACAGAAAACTTCTGTCCGTCTGGTTTGTTAATCAGTGTCAATGTATGTTTTACGGCTGTGTTGATCCGTCTGTGATGAAATTTGATATGGATAATCTCAAGCCTGGGGAAGGACATAGGCTACTTTTTATCAACACACCATACAGGCGTAGTTAGTATAAAACTGTAACCTGATTGACTGACAAACCCACCGGTCAACGCACAGAAGATACGAATGAATTTAGCATCTTGAAATTCGCAGATAGGTTGTTTGTATAGCTTAAATGAGCACTAACAAAGGAATTTGGACAATTCCACCCCGAACGGTTTCCCCCTTAATATTATGGGGGCTCAAAGATTGTATGGAATCCGTCAGTTTTGAAGTTAGACATCTGAAATTTCGGATGGACGAGTAACTTATGAGTTAAAAAAAATTAAATTATTTCTTTAAAATGATCTGTCATGAAACTTTATGTGGAAGAGCAACAAATTCCACGCGAGCGAAGCCGTGGCCAAAGGCCAGTATGTGTGTGTATCAATAGACCAACACAAAGACAATAAATTGGCAATAAGGATTAAACATGAAAATAGTGCCGTTCTCAAACTTAACTTTCAACATTTTCAATAAAGGTAATTTAATTTACATAATTCAGAATCAATGAACCACAATTTGCCAAATTCATGCTAGAGCATTTTGTAAGGGATATGGAAGATTTTTTAAATAAATTAACTACAAACACAAAGAGGTGGAAGATAACCCAAATTATTCAAGTAATACTCCATTTGAAAATTTCGATTCATGAAGAGAAATATTTAAATGTTATTTAGAAAGATTCAATAATTACTGAAGGATGAAGGGTTACAAAAAAAAAAAAAAAAATAGCCCAGTTACTTTGTATTTCAATTGGGTGAGTAAAAACTCTAGATTTTGACAATTTGATTAAGGGATTCAAAACCTTGTCAATTCCAAAGAAAAATATGGTATCTTTAAATTTTTAAAAAAATATTTACCAGAAGGAGAACCAAAATATTTCAGAATACTTAGCTGCACTTCAGTGTGATCTGGCTGAATGTGAATTTACAATTAATTGTGAGATAGAACCCTTTCGATTGGCTTCCGCGGCTTGCGGGGTGATTGGATCCCACGGGATGGGGAAATGAAACCAAGTTAACTTTAAAACTCTAGGCATAGTAAATCATTGCCTTAGACGAGGTAGAGCGAATCATCGGGTTTATCGATGCAAAGTGGATAAGAGTAAATTAAAATAACACGTCTCACGACTTTGTCTCACGTCATTAATGCTAATAAAGCCTGTAAGTTTCGGACCAACCCACTCATTTGGAATACCTATAATCACTAAGAATGTCTGGCCAGAGATTCCAAATGTTCAACCTGAACCAGAGCAACCTATTTCAATTGAAGAGACTCCACCACAGCCTACTGATGTTCAAGAGCCTGTGCTACAGGTCCAATAACTCGTTCCAGGCGTAAAAGACACTTACCTAGATATTTGAAGGACTTGGTTTTAAACTAATTATTTTCTTTTCAATTTGTATTAACTATATTCAGTCAATTGTATTCAATTTTCAAATTCATTGTAATCTTAATTAGTGGGGGAGACTGACTGGTGATTTCTAGTTTTTTTTAAATGTATCCTATTTACTTTCTCTTATAAAATACTAGCTAGGGATATCACGTGATCTGGTGCTCGCATAGAACTTATTCTATTCTGTTATATTTTTCATCACATGGACGTGAATATATAATGTTCTGTGTTTTACTCCTTTTAAATAAGCCTTTGGAAATAGTCAATTGCTGTTCGAGAGACCAAACCTCGAACTTCCAATAGGTAATTTAAATAGGTTTTAGTCCAATTTAAATTTGGATTAAACAAGATTAATTATCATGACACTACCATCGTACGAGCCAACGGCCATACCACGTTGAACTCACCGGTTCTCGTCCGATCAACGAAGTTAGGCAACGTCGGGCGTGGTTAGTACTTAGAGGCGTGCTGTTGGCATCTAACAATGTAACCAATTAATCAAACATATATATATCTGGCTGTATGGAACTATAAGTATCCAATGTTATTAAAAATAAATACCATCGTACGAAAACAACATGTATATTTTATAATTCTGATAGCGTTAGTTTGGAATCTGCAAAGGGATTTTTCAGGAAAACTCGGTCATAGACTAGCCGTAGCCTGTAAATATTCATTGTACCTGGAGTGGAGGAGAAAAGATCACGCCAAGGGTCGATCCTACGAGCGAGGGTTTAGGAACGTTTTATTATTGATATTAAATCCTGTGGAAGGGCATTTGTCATCTGTCCTTGTGGGGTCATCTCTTTATACACAGCCATGGCGTTCAGTGCAACGAATATTATTCTTTTTTTTTATTAATTATAAAATAATATAAGTTATTGGTTATGGTAGATTGGAGCTATTTTCGCATATTGTTGTGAAATATTACCTTTAGTTTTTCATTTCTATTTTATGTAAAATATACATATAAATATACGAGTACATCAGTGGCGCAAAAACAATCCTAAATTAATTGAAAATAAACAAATGCGCATATGAAAGGTAATTGAATTCGCTCTTATTACTTATAATAAAAAAGCTACATAATGTTATTTTAATATATGTAAGATTACTAAAGAAAAAAAATCTGGAAGATTCTTCCAAGAGAATACATTTGCCATGTAGCCAGAGTTTGTGTGATAAGTTTAGTATCATTTCTGGTGTATCAACTTTGTTTAAATATAATTAAATAGCTTATTTTATTGACATAAAACTATTAAATATCAAATTAAAAAAATATTTTATATTTAAATATATTTTTGGAGGAAACTATGTTAGGTGTTTCAAACAAATAAGCTATAAGCCGATGCTTCTGGTTGAAATTCATTATTTTATTTCATTTGACATAAATTTTTATATTGACAACCAACAACAATTGTGTAACAATTTCTTAAATACAGGGCATATTAACTTGCATCTTTTCACTTTAAAATCTTTAGTGTAATAACCGCACTTGTAATTGTTTATACATTTTGCTTTATTATTTAATAATCATTCTGGTTTTTACGGAGTTACTATAAGGATATCGATTTATATTTGAATAGGTGTACGGTACAGTCATGGGTTATCCGAATCAGGGTTTTTTTATTTTTAAAAAATTAAAATAAAGTTTGTTTGAAAAAATATATTTGGATATTGAACCAATAACTCCATTGATAATTTTTTTAATTTCTAGTTAATATCTTTATTCATTGCCTAAATCCTGAAGAGAGTCCTGAACCTCCTTCCATGGGCCGCTAGATGAGAGGATCGGATCCGCCCGGCCGAGCGTGAACCAGAGCTTCCTCTATACCCTGGAAGGGATGGGATGGAGGCTCAAAGGGTTCCGGGTGGTTAAGGTACCAGAGGGAGAGGTAGAGAGAGGTAGGGGAGGTTAGTAGCTTTCCCCTAAAGGTTTGTCCTACTTTTTTTCCTAAGTTTCTTCTACTTTCTTTTTTTTCAATTAAGTTAATTGAAATTTAAAGCCTAAGTATTAGTGAAAGAAGCTTTGAATGTACCTAAATCGATACATTCAAAGCGTTTTGGACCAATTGGAATTCCTATTTACCTAAGCTTGGTATACAGTTACACAGTGCTGTATACCAAGTATAATCCTACTATATAATATTACTTATACACCACAGTGCAAACGTTGGATGTGGTATTTAAAGATGAAACTCAATCAATACTTGATTAATCTATACTAATATTATAAATTCGAAATTAACTCTGTCTGTCTGTTAGGCTTTCTCGCCTAAACTACTGAACCGATTTAAATGAAATTTGGTACAGAGATAGTCTAGAGCCTGAGAAAGGACATAGGCTACTTTAATGCGAAAAAGGGTTGTAAAGGGTTGAATTAGGGGATGATTTAATATAATTGATTTAATTTGAAATAAATAATGAACATATGTTTTATTAAACTAATTTTAAATGTTTAATAAAAACATATATCATTGGTGTCAAATCTGGAGATGCTTTAGGTCGAGTATACTCGGTCCATGTTAGTAATATGGAATGCTTTTGTTTGAGAATGCTTTTACACCATGTGCGTGGGCCAACATTTTTCAAAGATCTCAATAATCATGAATTTTCAACATTTCGAGAGGCATTTGAGGCAAGAGGGTTATTACAGAATGATAATCAGTGGGATACAACTCTCGAAGAGGCTGCAGAATGGAAATTTGCGCGCAAGGTGAGAGAGCTGTTCGCTATATTAATGGCGACATGTGTACTTTTAAACCCTCAAAAGGTTGAAGACCAAGTGATTACTATTACTGGAAAAAATGTATCCGATTTTGGAATGTGCAGATCTCAAAGAATTGGAAGTTAGAAGTGATTTGATGCGAGAACTAGATGAAGATACTGTTTCTTTAATGCAACAAATAAAAGAAGCCCTTCCACTTTTAAATTCAGAACAAATATTAGTTTTTGACACAGTTATTCAAAAAGTTACCACTGGCAAAGAAGGTTTGTTCTTTTTGGATGCTCCAAGAGGCACTGGCCAAACCTATCTTTTAAATTTCCTATTAGCCCAACCCGGAATGATAAAGGAGTTGGTGTCGCAGTACCTTCCTCTGGAATAGCTGCTACGCTACTTAGTGGGAAACGAACAGCGTACTCAGTTCTAAAACTACCATTGCACTTAGCTCATGAGGAAATACCAGTATGTAACATTAGCAAAAGTAGTGAGCGCGGAAGAAGGTTGCAGCAGTGTAAGCTGTTGGTTTGGGATGGATGTATGATGTCCCATACAAGAGCAATATATGCACTAGATCGCACAATGAAAGATATCAAAGGCAACCAGGATATCATGGGAGGGATGGTGGTACTTAGCTGGTGACTTTAGACAGACTCTCCCGGTTATTACTAGAAGTTCGCCTGAAGATGAATTAATTGCCTGTTTGAAAGCATCTGTATTCTGGGTACACCTAAAAAGTTTTGTCTCACTACAAATATGCGAGTAAAACTTCACAATGATTCTCAAGCAGGGCAATATGCAGCTGCCCTTCTAAAATAATAAAATCGGAGAAGTTTGTATGCCAACAGACAGTTACGACATGATTACACTGAGACGTGAGTACTATCAAATTATAGATAACACAGATGATCTAAAAAATAATGTCTATCCTGATCTTAAAATAAATATGGGCTATCGAGAATGGGCAATTTTGGCGCAAACTAATGAGATAGTTTACCAAATTAACGAACAAATCATGTTAGACGTGGAGGGGGATGTTGTCGAATATCTCTCAGTAGACAATGTTATGGAGACTGAACAAGTCACATCATACCCTATACAGTTTCTCAACTCTTTAGAATTATCAGGAGTGCCTTCCCATATGTTGAAGCTGAAAGTTGGTGTTCCAATCCTACTAATGAGAAATCTTGAGGCGCCAAGGGTATGTAATGCTACACGGATACAAATTACACATCTGAGACACAACATTATAAAAGCTACAATCATGACTGGAATGGCAAAAAGAAAAAATGTTTTGATACCCCGTATTCCGATAATTCCGACTGATTTGCCATTTCAGTTTAAAAGAGTACAGTTTCCCCCGAAAACAGCGTTTGCAATAACAATAAACAAAGCTCAAGGACAGACATTTAAAGTTGCAGTTGTTCATTTAGAAAAAAATGTTTTTCCCACGGGCAACTGTATGTGGCATGCTCACGTGTATCAAACCTGCAAAATCTAGCAATAAATGAATTAAGCTATTTGCAGTAAAAGACTTATTTTAATGTATCTATGTATTTTATTTGAAAAATAAATAGCCTAAAAAATTAAAAATGCTGCCCAAAGTCACTATTCCACGCGGACGAAGTCGCGGGGACATCTAGTATAATAATAATAATTTAAAGATTAAGCTATGCTAGGTTTAAAACAAAGTTCTTATAGGTTAAAATTTGTTTGATAACAGAATTCATCCTTCGGTTTGCGAATTATTTTTGATCTAGGGTGAAGATAGGAAGCTATAAATTTAAATACAATAACGTCGTTGAATGCCGGTAATAAAAGTGAAAGTAAATTCAGATACTAATTGTATCTTCAGTCTCCAATTAAGCCGTGAGGACGATAGCGGTACGTCTATTGAAACTTTGGTGAGGAATTGGACGACACGGTGAAACCAGAGCAAACCTTTGGAGGCGTTTTTCACACTGGAGAATGTTGGAGGTTACTCGATGCAAATTTACCGAAATCGTACATCAAAACTGGTAACTAACGTTAAACCAAAAGGTAAATGTTTAATGAGTACAGTAAAACGTAGACGGGAGTATAACATTACATCAGATCATCATCATAAGGCTCGTCCACATCTTTTCTTACTCTAGAGAAATCAGTGTAAATGCAGTGGATTTGCTTGGGTTGATTTGACATCTCTGGGCTTGGATCCAACCCATTTCGGGTAGCTACAAGTACGTAAGCGCTAGTGTTGCGTCCATATTTTGTGTATTTATATAAATTATACATTTATGTATATCTCCATTTCATATTTTTCAATACTTTTTTTAAATTATAAAATAAATCAGTATAAACTCAAGTTATTAAGAAGACAAAATTATAATCAACGTCAGAAAAAGTGTAGAGAAGTGTATGTTAGAATAGTTCGCAAAGGGCTTGTTTAGATCTGTCAAAGGATTGAATAACGTGTAGAAGGAACTTTAGAGATGTGGTTGAGTTAGTATTGGATAGATAAAGCATTGGGATCTATTAGAAGTATCGGAATCGAACCTCCGGGTTCATCAAGCTTTTTACAATTATGAAAAAACAAAGTTGTCTTACCTATAAGCAGGAGAATACAAAACTGCTCTTGTTGGTTTGAGGACCTCTTTGATCCAGGATATTCGTGAGACGGTAATAATGACATCATTTGTTTGTTATGGATTGTGGCCTGTAATATTCCCTAATTATAAAATCCGTCTTCGTTTTTAGTAAAAATGATTCCGAACTTAATGCACTTATTATTATCGAAGTTAAGTTAAAGTTATTATTATGCTCAATAAAACGGATTAGTGAATATTTTTAAATATTGAATTATTTGAATTCAATGTTTTAATTACGAGTAAATTAAATAAGTTATTTACCTAAATAAACATTAATAATATATTAAATATAAATAAATATTTATTGACATATCAAAATAAATTTATTCGCTATTGGCATCCCTCTCTTGGCATTCAATTTAGAGGACAATGGATGAAGGATTGAAAAGGCTTGACTGGTGTTGTGCGATTGGTTCTTTATTCACCTTTATAAATAATTGTTTGTTTTATTTGTTAAATATTATTATGTCTGTATTATTAAGAATTTGTTATGCTTTATGTTTATTATATAAACATAAACAAATAATTAAACAATCCTTTAGTGAATATATAACAACTATTTATTAGTCATGAACAATTGCTCTAGAAGATAACACGGTCAACACTGTCGTCTAACTGTCGGGTTATTCCCCAAACCAGTTGGGTTCACAAGCTCTCGTGTGTAATGTTATGTATATGTACGTACTGGGGCTGTAGCAGAAAGGATAATTTGTTGTGATTACATTAATCACCTCCTGCCCCCACTGTGCAGGAATTGACGAAATGTCGGCAGCTATATCTGTTTTCTATTATTTTCCTAGGCTTAGGCCTTCTTTTTTTTTTTTCTTTTTTTAATATATCTAATTGAAAAATCTCTGCTTTCATTTCTTTAGATATATGTACATAGGCTTATATTTTTACTTGTTTTTTTTTTCGTTCTAATTCTTTTATTTTATTTTTATACTTTCCAGACTGTTGTTGCTTTTTCCAGACTGTTCTGTCGTAGTTAGTTGTTCGGATTGCAGTTTTTCTACCATTATTGCAGTTTATTCATTTCCATTCCTCTCGTTTTGCTCTCTTCTCAAAATGTCAGACAGAATATAAGACAAAATATAAAAGATACGCTGACAAGTATATCTTGTGACAGTAGTAGAATGTTGCCAAAAATAGAAAGAATACTTTCAGTTTTTACTTCAATATAAAAACTAATTTGTATCGTTTTTTTTCTCTACCAAGAATTAAATAACATCATGTGGGTCTCCCTTTTTCGTTAGGCGTTGTCATGGTACAGGCTATTTTTTTTTTTTTTTATTCTGCGAGAATGGTTGTAAAACGATAGTAACTAAAAATATATATATACATTGGTTAATACAAATTAGTTTCATATTATTCTTGAAGGCAAGTAGGCAGCTTGAAGACGAAAGGAGAAAAGTTTAGTGTCGCGAACTTAGCTGTAGTTAACTTGCTCAACTTGTCCTGCTCGACGCCTCAGCCCTGTCGCTTTTAAAAGCCACTATATCCTCAAGGAAAATGAAAAGAATATCGATATATTGACAGACATTATTTTCATAGACAATCAATTTCTCGGTTTCAATTTTTTTATTGTATGTCTAACATAACGAGTAAACATAAAAATGATTTGATATTTTTGTATTATATTATTTACCATATACTACAATTTAGCACTATCTGGTTGTATCTTTTTTGAACATTTATTATTATTAATAATATCAGATGGAAGCTATGAATTTTTATATACCTCTAATTATTTTATAACTATATATTATTCCGTTCGTCTGGCTGTTATCTGAAAATGCTAGGAATGCGAAGTTACGTGAATTCTGGAACAGTTTCTGTTACTAAATAGAGGTTTTCCTTTGATGTTTTCAGAAGCTTCGTTTAAGAAGGTTTGAACCTTCGTGGCAGTTGCAGTCATGACAGTAACTTCTTCCGCAGTCTAAACTGTATAGCAGTCTTTTTTTTCTAAATAGACTGGTCTATTCTTTCTTCTACCTTTTTCTTTTTTGGAAGCTGTTATATTTCTTGAGGAAAAAATAAAATAATATTAATTTATTTTATTTTTATCGATTGTTATTATTTTTATTTGAAAAGAAAAGATATGCCCAGGGCTAGGAAAGCGGTCCAGGGGCCCTGGACAATAATAACAATCGATAAAAATAAAATGAATTAAAATAATATTGTATTCAATTCATTGACATCCATTTCTCAGTTTCAGCCCTTCAGTTGTCTGTCATTTTCTTTTAAATTTAAATCTGTAGCATTGGTATTGGATTCTTTTTTCTAGATCCTCCATTGTACAAGTTGAAATATCTGGAGCAGAGAAGAGTTATAAGTTGTGAATATCGGTTAGGAAGCTTAGCGAGGCTACGGAAAGAAGGGCCAGCCGGCTCCTACTCAGTTAGATTAGTTTTCTGCCAAACTTGGGTCTCACTTATTTCCAACTTATTACAGAAGTTGAGCTTTCTTCTCTAATGTGAATTCTTTCATCATCCGGCTACTGATCCAAGTTCTACAAGCCTCCCAGTTGTACATTAAACATCAAACATTGTTATTAATTGGATGGAATTTGATTATTCTAATCGATAAAATGTACATTCATAAAATCTATTTCTTTCAATAAAGATTCAACTGATAGTAGCAGTGTGGTCGATATATTATTCAACTAAGTCAGAGTGATTATCTAAATATTTAGGTGGAGTTTGGAGATTAGTGCATTTAGAACCCTATTAATGCTAATAATTAGAATATTAATGCTATAAATGTTTTTCGGGAAATTATTTTCGTGAAGTTACTCCTTCGATTTAAACCGTTAGTATGGAGATGGCCATGTGAACCAAAAGGGTTCGATGCCGATACCACTAATCTCAACTTAAAATCCGACTTTCGCCTATCACCGTTAAAAATGATTTAATACTGAAGAGCAAAAGCTCAAAACAGAACAGTGAGCATAGCGCTTATTAACATTGCTAATCGTAGCAGCATAACAAGCCCATCTTGATCTTCATGACGCCATCACTTCAGAAAAAATTAACCGGGTTCGTGCTCCGTAATTCCTCGTTGTATAATCTCCTATACTCCCCGGTGGTCTTATCGCTTTTGGACCGACATTTCTACGCAACACCTTATTTTCGAATAGCCTAAGACTTTTTTCATCCCTTAGTGTTAGTGACCAGGTTTCACATTCGTAATGAAGAGTTGGATCAAATTAGCCATAGTATCATTAAGCGACGTTAAATGACAAAAAGAAGAGTTGGAAGGATGGGTTTTATAAATTCTGATTTTTAGATTTCGGGACAAAAGACGCGAGCTTAGTAAAGTCGAGGTCGAATAACAACTACTATTTCCTGTCTATTATTTCCTCTTGAATTTCGTTTTTTGTTTTTTTAGTTACCACAGACGACCCTAAGTACTTAAACTTTCCGACATGTTGAAACTTATTCCCTCCTACAACATTGTCAGCGAAATTTCCAGCCCTTCTGTTACTAACCATATACTTAATCTTTTCCGGATTTACTTCGAGCCTTATTACGAAACTCTATAATTTCTTTTTACTCTTCCAGCTATTTACTCCGTCACATAGAAATAAATAATGACGGCGACCTCACACACACACCTGTTACAAAATGGCGGGCCTTATTATAAAGCACTAAGCCTCCGATGGTATCACTTCAGTAGAAGCAGGACATTATGTAGGGACAGGGCGGGCTAGAGGCCTTTATGGATGCTCTTTCCCTCTCAGGGCCGCCCTCCGCTTCCACTTCCAAAGCAGAAATGTACCCCCCCCCCTTCCCTTCTCTCTCACTCTCTCTCTCTCTCACTATCTCTCTCGTTCTCTCTCACTTTTAAGCGGCTTAGTTTCGCCTCGTCAAAACCTATCTGTGGTTCATATTGTAGTCTTATTGATGCTGACGTTCCTATAATTTGAGAATTCTCTTTGGACTATCATTCTCTATTCCAATATGCTTCCGATCATTGTGTACGAAAATCCTTCATTGCACTTATATTTATTATTTATTGTAACTAATGTTATGTGACCTAACAGACGTAGCACGGTATTAATTATTATTTCAAATTATCCTTAACGTTCTGTACATGGTAGGGACTGTAGAGTTTCTAAGCCAACTGGGAAGTGATTTGTCCGAGATCGCACTCAACCGCTCAGGTTTTTTCTCCAATTAATTGTACCCACTTTATGAAGGCTGAGTGAGTACTACCAGGTTCTGCACATTGATATTACCTCATGATCCGTCTCCATTGATATTACCTCAGGATCCGTCTCCATTGATATTACCTCAGGATCCGTCTCCATTGATATTACCTCAGGATCCGTCTCCATTGATATTACCTCAGGATCCGTCTCTAATGATATTACACAGCCGAATTTGAAACTGGGAGTTACGCCCCGGCTCCCAATAGAAGTTTTCCCTTGGAGTTTACATAAGCATAAAACCTTTTTCGTGGCAGTTGCAGTCATGACGGTAACTTCTTCCACAGTCTAAACTGTATAGTATCACTGTCACTGTATACAATGGGACTAACTACTGTCGCAACTCTTGTGCGTTCATTCTATTGAATTCCTGGTAGATTTCTCTTTGAAAGCTTGAAAAAAATTAATAAAAGCGAAATGATAATAAATTAAATGTTTCCTGTAACAGCAGAAATTAAGAAATACCGATTAAAATACTTTCTTTACTCTCACGCATCTTTGTATATTAATTCTGAAAGTTATTCAGGGAACGACGGCAGGAATGTAAAAAAAAATTCAATATACGTAATCGAATTGTGATATTTATTTTAATTATTTTAATGACTAATAATCCGACTGTTGAAAATATATTAATTATAGACGAAATGAAAAGACCAAATCGATCAAGAATGAAGAAAACATATGTTTATTAGAAAAATCCTTTAAAAAAATAAATTAATAATGTAATAAAGGCATTTAGAAATAATGTCTAGAGCATTATTTACCCTTTTTAATAAATTTGTACTCCTATTTACTTTTATATACTCTTAGAAAATTTATGAAATAAGAAGGAAACAAGTAGGGTAAAGAAAATCTGGGATAATGAAATGGAGGAATCATTAGTAGAGCTTCTTTAACGAGTGGATTTAGTGGATTTAGCATAGAATATTCTAACAGGATGCAAGTTTAGGATAAATATTATACAAATAACGAAGTTTAAGAATTGTTTATAGGAAACCGCCTATGGCAGGATCAAAAGGAAGAGATTTGTTTTGAAGGCAGCCATAGACAATTTAGGTGAAGGAAAACATTTCTTTAGTAGACAATTTTATTTTATTTTATTAATTTGACCCTATTTAGATTACAATGCGGTCTGGTAGTCATGCTCTCTAATTTTAGGAGTGGATCTCGCTAGTTAGTTTGAATATATTATTAATCACTGAATTTTTAGTGTAGTTGTGTGTAGTATCTCCCATTTAAATAGGTATTTTCCTATTCAATCCTATTATTATCGGTAACTTGGACTAGGATTTAACAAATTTATTTTTAAAATAATATTAGTTTTATAATGTTTCAGATGGAGAAAAATAGCATGTATGAAAAATGCCTAATTGAGGTAAGTTGTTTCTTTTATAAAATTTATATTAAATAGGGTTAAAAATTGTCACTTTGATTGTCCCTCACCTATTATTCATTCATTTATACGTTAATAGTGGTTATTCCCTAACAACTAAAATTGCTGAATAAACTACAGGCCTGAGGAATAAATGTGAGGTGCTTAGATTGGGGGGAAAATCTGCTTCGATGTAATGTTATAGTTTGTCCCGTTAGTTACTATTCTAGAGCTACTTCCGATTTTCAAACACTGGTTTAGTGCTAAATAACTTTCTTTTAAATATTACCTGTTATCATTTCGTTTTTGAAATATTTAGAGCTACACAGGGGCAATTCTTTTTCAAGGCCAAGGATTAATCCCTAAGAAAACCATTTGTCTTCAAACTGTTGTGTGTACTTTTTTGGCTCCCTTACTCCCAACTGTAAAAATTGAGGATAGAATGGCATAAAAAGAAATTAAAGTAGAAATCACTTTAAAAAATAATCACGTTAGTTTCCCTAAGAGGTGTAAAATGACAATTTTTTTTTAAATGATCCATGTACTCAATATAATGTTACTTTTCCACCTTCTCTCTTGCGGATCTATATTTACATGTATTCACTTATTCCTTTTGTAATGAATTTGTTATCAGTCTCCAGTTGATAAATAAATAAGAGATAGCTGAAGACCTTGTCTTATGGCAGATCCCGGGGGATAAAGTATCACGAAGTAGTGGAGAAGTAGGAGATAAAGTAGCCAAAGAGGCACTCTCTCTCTTCTCCAGCTCTACCTGCGCCATTAAGCTCGCACGCAAACTGAAAAGAGGATATCCATAAAAAGGAGAAAGAGCGGCAGGGCATGAGAGACGGGAGTTCTCCGAGGAAGCTCATACACACATCTTCCTCTCAGGTTAATCATTTCGAGGCTGTCAACCAGCGTTCCTCAAGTATGCTATATCAGATTATAAAAAAATATCTCATTTGAGCGACGGTTTCGTCAACATATAATCACTATTTTATGGTACGCATTAGGCACTGAATTTCTTGCTTTATAATTGAATCGCTAATTGCAGAAACCCCGTAAGTTTAGGTTTTCAAGTTTTTGGGAAATTAATAAAAACTTTTCATTTCACAAAAAGCTGTTAATTTTTGAAAATTTTTCCGAAAGTAGAGGAAGGTTCTACTCACAAAATGGAGTAGTCCTATATTTTTCGAGGTTGATGAGAAGTGGTAAAAAAAATCCCCAACCCTATGCACCTATGGGGTTTCTGCAATAAGATGCATACTCAACCTTGTTTTAATATTTTATAGGTAATAATAAGTTAGTTGGGGGAAACAATTAACACTCCAGACTTTTACAAACTAATTTATTGCTTTTATTTTTTATTTGTTAGTGATTTATTGTTCTTCGGTATCTTCAATATTGAATGATTTGATTAATACGTGGGAAGGAGAAATCTGGGATGTGACAAATATATCCAGGATATCAGGGCGTTTTTTCAGGGAAGTTGGCCAATAGGTAGGATTCGGGGGAGAGAGGATTGAATAACTACGAGAAGTGGAGACATGAGACAGGATATTGCCACAAGAGTTGGATGTTCGACAGCCCCATCGTTGGTCTTTAGCATTATAGTCTCTTCCAGCAATAAAGCGTGATCCGAGAGATTGGAATTATAATTCTAGTTGGTTATAGGATAGAGAATTGCCAGGAGGAAAGTATACAGCTAATAATGTAAGATGGAAGGGGCGAGTTGATATGATGATAGAGGTTGCTTGGATAGCCTAGTAAATCTAAATTTATTTTTAGTTACCTTGTGACCTTAGACATGTGATTTCTGGATATTTGTTCGATTAATTGGTTTGGGTGTCCGTATAGTTTTCTTAAAAACGTTTGTAGTTTGTCGAACGATTTATAGTATTTATAAACGGTGCTTTTGTGCCATTTCTACATATCTTTGATTGAAAGAATTTTTAGTCGTTTTCTGTCATTCTGTTTAACGACCCCGCTTTAAATTTTAATGCATTGGTCCAAGGTGCTTTTAGTATGCCTTGAAATTATATTATTTTTTCACCAACGTTTTTCCCTACGCATGATACGGCTTGCTGAGTATATTTTTTAATACTAATAATATATTAGTTAAAACAGTAAATATAAAGGTTTACTCAGACTGTGATGATATTTTCTTGATTCTCTATTCCCCATTTATTTTTTGGCTTCATAAATTTGCATTCCAGACTTAGTTACTTCTACTTTCACCACTAAAGTGGGCTAAAGTGTTACAGATTTAGGTTTTCAATTTTTTAAATTTAATTTTATATTTATTTTATTAGCTTTACGAATAATATTATTATATATTATTAGCAGAAAACTTAGCTAAAGTTTTCTCACCTAAAAACAGCCAACAAACTTTTAGTTGGTGACGAGTAGAACCCTTGAGGCCCTCCTCCTAGGGCGGCCCTAACCTAGCGTGAAGGAGCCAAGGGGCTGAAATAATTCCCTCACTTCCCAACCTGTAGGTCCTCTTCTCACTAACATTACTTCATTATATATATATATATATATATATATATATATATATATATATATATATATATATATATATATATATAAATATATATTGAATTAAACATTATAAAACATATATTTTAGTTAATTTACAGTAAATAAGCTATGAACATAATAATCAGAAAAAGTTAATATATGGATCGTACTTACTAATTGATGTAACTATTGTATTATTTTAAGAAAGTAGGTAATATGTTTCGTACATCGCAATTATATTAAATTGTAATATATGAACACGTTTCTTGTAAATTATATGCATATATTTGTGTATGTTTATGTATGTATCAGTAAAAATGAGTAAAAACTCAAAAAGGCATATACATCATAAACAAGGTACAATGGGAAAAATCAAAGCCAGAAGTCTCTAAAATTAAAGAAAAAAAAAGCAACCATTCAACGTTTTATCAATGATGGCACCTAAAAAAAAATCCTAACAGATTCTTCAAATGAGCTGTTTTATCTAGTTTATGAGTCATTTTGTACTATTGATATGAGGTGTGCTGCGCTTGGTCTTCTTTGATATGGTTTTTCTGAACATCTAGTCCAAACTGTCTAGATGTAGATTTTGTATAGATTATGATCTGTATATATTGCTCTCTAAATAATTTTAATAATTAAAAACATGAACAGTTTTTTTTTTTTGGAAATATTATCACATATGAGTTATTAGTTCTATTTTATTTATTATTTATTTTTCTGTTGTTGTTTATAAATGCTCAAATAGAATAAAACAAATTGCTTAGATCCTAAAAAAAAAAAATCCTAAAAGATCAACAGTGTTATCATTATAGAAAATTGAGCCAATTCAAAAGATTTATTACCTTAATAGAGGCTCTTACACCCATTAAGAGCCACAACCATCTTCAGTTGTGTTACAAGATTTCTCCCTAAAGCTGAAGAGAATGGTTGGTGTGCCGCCAAGACTTTTTGTGCGAACGGATGTCTTTTGGATTTCTTCCCGGTTTCCTTCCGCGAGTCTGGTCGTTTTTCATCCTTAGGTACTTTTTTCTTTCCTTCTTCGAGGATGCTTTCGTATAAATATTGTTGTAATGCCTCATGGTCCTGTAGGTTCTTCCTCTAATATGATCATTTTGTTTTGTTCTTATCGAAACGTTTGGATTTAACTATTTGAGATCGTGTCATCATGGCTATTCGAAGGTCGAAATTTAAAATTAATTGTTATAATTATGCGGATACATATCTACAGCCCCGGTGAATAAGTGGTTAAATTACAATTCTCATACTTAAGTAAGCGGGAACTTGTTATTACCATAGTGAATAAGGGACTAAGTCAAGAGTTGGATTTATAAGGAGTTATTGCTTATATTCAACTTTATTTATAGCCAAAAACTGCACGAATGGCACGATTCCCTTAATACATTTAATTCACTCTGGACAAAATTACTACTAATTGTACTATCCATCTATGCGATCCTATATACGATATGCAGAATCCGTGGTAATCAACTGTTTCGTATTCAACTTTAAATTCATATTTATTGGTATTATTGTGTTTTTTTCAATAAAAACCCGATTGTGGGATAGCAAAGTAATACAGCCTGCTACACTTAAGTTGACTTATGTTTAATAGTTAAGTGACTTAAGTTTACTGTTAACTTGTTCTGGTTCTGGGGAAGTTGTCCTTACAGCAATAATAATAATTATAATGGGTAATTATTATAAACATTAGTATACATTTTACCCATAGTGTTTGATTAATGAGTTAGATGCCTATAATGAAATAACGTATTTTTTAATTATTTACCAATAGCGGTTGATTTTGACATAGCCACTATCGTTAGCAACACGAACATACAACTACCTCCATAGCTTCATCGATTAAGTAAAAAAAAAAATTTTTTTTGATACCCAAATTTGTATGCATATAAATACGACATATTACAATATGCTGAGGTAAAAGACAATCGTAGCGTGATATAAATATATTTTTGAAAAATCGATACATCGGAGTTTCTTTAGTATTCCTTCCTTGGATGGGGGTATTTTTTGCTTTCTCGCTCACCCTATTTGTTTTTCACCGCCCCTTTTTGTTTGTCTTCTCTCTTTTAGTTCTAGACCTTCATTGGTATTCCCTTCGTCGCTACAGGACGATCCCTCTCCTCTTGTACGAGTTTTAGGCTGACGCATTGGCCAATTCCTTTTGAAGGAAATTGACTCAGCAATCGATCCCGTTATTTCCCAAAATATCCTTGCTGACGAGCACTAAAGAAAATTCTGTTGATGATGGGGATAATATTTTGAAAGCAGAGAAGTGTTTTCAAAAGTAACAAAGTTCTCCATCGGCCAGTTTTAGAGTTATTTCACGATTAGATTTTTTTCTTAAATATTTCTCGTTAAGTAGAAATATGCTTGAAACCGTCAATTCATCGAAGATTTAAATATTTATTAATAAATTCAACAATTTATTATTCCGAATGGTATAATTTCACCCCACTCTATTTCTAGTACCATTCCTTCTACTATCCTGGTATATCAACCTGTCTCCCTCAACTCCTTCAATATATTATATGTAATAACATATTTTCGAAGACCTTTAGAAGTTGTTCTTCCTTCAGTAGTAATGGCTACGTTTCACACTTATACATAAAATGCAGGAGGATAAAAGCTTTATAAATTCTACTTTTTAAGATTTGATATTGAAAATCTAAGTGAGTAAAAAGCCGGAAAATAATGAAAAATAACTAGTATTTTTCAACTTTATTTTACTTAATTGTGTTTAATTCCATTTCTACACTACAATACAAAATATCCTCAAAACCAAACGCCGATATTCTACTTCCCTGGTTTAAATTATTTTCGGTTCTCTTTACCTTTTTAATTACAATAAAATTTCCTAAAGTGCATGAAATTTGGGTTATCAATTTTAAATCCCACTCCCTCGTCGACACTGGTGTTGTCATTTATTATTAATATTACACACAAAAAAAAAATTTCTAATGTCTTTTTTTCTAATAATGGTCGTTATGCATCTATCATTAATGCATGCCTATTATCTACTTGAGGAAGAAAATGGTCCGGGTAGAGGTTGAGAAATTTCTCCTTATATAATTTTCCTGATCTCTACCCCTACAATTTGTGAGAATTTCTTCCTCACAAGTTCAACTAATATTGTTTAACATATTATCTATCTACTTGATTCATATTGTATAAAACGGGGTTCATAGACACGGTAAATCTGAATAATCTACCTCAGGAAACCCACCAGGGGTTGGTGAAATCGAAAAAATATCGTATTCAGTAAACTACTTAAGAAATTAATTATGTATTCTATTGGTAAGTTGGTCCTCGGGGAAAAGTTACTTCGGACTTCTTGAAAAGTTGCCCTGAATTCTTAAGCATGAGGATTAAGCCGAGGGTGAAGTGCGTGGGGCGGATTGGTCTTGGTGTGCCAGGGCCATCATAATCAGTCAGTTTTCGTCCTCAGTTCCTAACTTTAATTAATTTACTTGTTGTTTTAAATTAATCGTCTCTAGTGTATTTTATTAATCTTTTCTTCAGCCGTTAGAAATACAATTTTGTAAGTGTCTATGGGAACTGATCTAGAAACTCTTAGAAGAGTTAGAGAGGCGCTGTATCATTTATTTTTGTATTATTTTATCAGCTGTCAACTTACTATCAGGGCTCTAAAAACCCTCCTGAGGATCACTCAGCCTCTACAGAGTACGTGTCCATGGTTTGAGAAAATAACTGGTGGTTCAGCGTTCTATAAGCCTGATTACTTATTTACTCAACAGTTGGCTTAAAAACATTGTAGTCGCTTATAAAGTTCTGAACCTAAGATCCTTCTTAGTACAGGTTATTTTTTCTCATGCTCGCATCTTTCCAATTATCAATATTTTAAATCTTAAAATTACTTTCAATAGTTTCGGAAATTTCCTCGTTCATAAGTACCAACACTATAAATAAAAGGCTTAACGACCCCGAAGGCTCGATGCCGATACCACCAATCTATGTTTACAAACCTCTACACGCAAATCTCTGTATTTCAAACTGCGCCATGAATCCCCTGAAGCAGTCCCCACCCGGAGGACTAGTTTACCTCCGGATAATGAGCGTTTTATCTCAGAAGGATCTATGACTATTAGTGGTATTTGGTGAACTAAAAAATAATGTGAGTAGGCCGTTCTAACCTACGTCACATCCCTCCAGCAATCCTGGGGAGGGGGGGGGGCGCCCTCATTGTTGGTCAGCGAGTCCATCGGACTTAGCCGGGAGGAACTTTCAGAATTTCCACTGACCATCCCCACATCCGCCACCCCGGCTTTTCAGCGTCCCACGGCTCCCCTACGCGGTAATGAGATCCGCGCGAGGAAGTATCAACACTATAGCGTTATAAATGGTTTGTACAGCTTGCTACCTTATATGCCTTTATAAGATATGTTTCTAAACATTGATGATTGTTTCAATTCATCATCCAGATTTGTTTTAAATGTTCCATTAAAATTCAACGTGTAAAACTAGACTTTTGAGGAAGAAAATATAGATCTCGTTGTGCCTGAATGTGGAGTTTTTATTCAGATTGCTTTTCGATCTCTTAATAAAAAAGTATCGATACGATATATGTTTCTCTATTATCGGTTATTTTGTTATATTTGAAAAAAATAAAAAAAAGGCTACCTATATCATGCTTATTTATAAGCTTTCTGATTTCTTGAGGTCCAATAAATAAATATAAAGATATATATTTAGGAACGATTTCAGATTTCATTGTTCTCGCATTTACACATATAAGTTATGGTTTGTGGCATTTTATGGTATATGGTTACTAATAAATATGTATAAGTAGGATTATTGAGATGAACAAAGTTAGTTTATCTCAAATAATGTGCGTATTTCTCAAACTCTTCCTTTTTTTTATTGCCGATTTAACTCGCAATCCCATAACTTTATATATATTTATATATGGTTATGTTTATATAACTTCCAACATATCACAAAAATATCTCAAATCGGACTGGATTTTGTTACTGAGAGTTTTTAAATTTATGAATAAATTATTATTATAAATATATAAAAAGTAGTATATATTATTTATAGTAGTGTATTATAGTGTAGTAGTGTAGTAGTGTATTATTTATCTACTGTTAGGAAAATGTAGAATCCAGTTGAATATGAAGTCTTTGCTGAAGTGGAAAGACTGTAAGAAAAGACCCAAAGAGTCTGGGTTGAGTAAATGTAGTGTCCATTGCGGGGCTATAACGCTCATTGTACCGTTATTACTGCGCTGGGTTGTCTCATGCATTATTCACCTATTTTTCTTCCTCCTCTATTGGGGCATTTGTGGCTTCTCTAATCGTTGCAGTTAAATCTTTAAGTTTACAATTTTTTTCAGTTTTTTTATTTACATATTTTTCAAGGTTTTGAACAATTAAAAGTGATTGTGTAAATCTAGAAATGATTGAGAGGGAATAATTTAAAATATGTTTACTTAATTAACTTCTTTAAAACTTGTTATTTCATTTTGTTTTTACATTCTAACGCTATTTTATGCTAATTCAACGCTTCCTAGACAAACGCTTTAAGCTCTAAATTAATTACAAAAGACTCATATGCATGACTATTACGAGTATAATACTTAATTGGAGTTATACAGTAGGCTAATAGCCACTAAGCCATTCCTCTCTTAACCAATCCTTACAATCCAAAGTCCTTCGTATAATCACAGTGCTTTTTACGAATAACATCTTCTATAATGACCTAAATGTCCCATTAGTTACTGATTTGGCCTGAACTAGATATCCATCTTTTCATAAAAATCTTTATTCCAACTCAAGCCTAGCTACTTCCTGATGACCTTAGTTGAGTTAGTTACTTGAGTACTAGCAATGTTTTGTTTCTCTCCTTGCTTTTATTTCATGGCATTATGTACCATTCGTTATATTTACTTGTTGCATTGTTATACACTTTTAATAGTCAAGAAATAAGTTTTAAAGAAAATATCCTATCCCCGGCGTTTAAATTAAAAATAGTCTGAAAAAAATATATAGTTTATTGTAATCTTGTTTTATTTTCTTCTAAATATTAATAATGTAAATAAGATGAAAAATAAATATTTATCTAAACCAAATATGAACCCATTACAAAGGAACACTTTTCAATAAAAATTTTACTCGTCAGTCGACTAAGGCATACGTTCAATTTATTTCCTTTTTTCATGACAGTCTTCAGAGGAATAACAATAGACTGATAAACGATATTGCAACGGGTGACATGTCCATTAGGAGGCGGCAAAAAAGAAGATGGATGGGATATCTCTTTTCCTGAATCAAAGGACTAAATCTGAAAGATGTCCTTCTTTTATCACATATCACTATATATGCTGATTGTTATTATCAAATCTCATGTAACAAAAGCTAATATAACAATAAAGGTGACATGTAACATTATTATTGTATTGATGAATCGTTTATATTTATAGTTCAAAAATATTTAAAATTGATTTCTGTTAAATCTCATATTTTACTGTTGCTTCATGTACATACATTTTACTAATTAAAATTACTTCTTTATACTAGAAAAATATATACATCCTCAATTATAGTTTTCAATATTTAATTGAAAATAATTATTTAAAAAACTCGTTATTAATTTAGACCGAAAGGATTCACCGAGGTTCCTCACAGCTTGTTCTGTTGGTGCACACTAGCTGCCTCTTATCGATCGGCTCCCTTGTCTTAATTTTAGCCTTTTAATATTTTATTTAACTTTTCCTCGGGTAAGGAATAATTACTAAGACAATAAGAGGGTAAAGGCGGCTAATAGTTGCGCAGAGGGGAGCTTCAATTAGTCCTAAAAACAGTGTAGCTGTTTTCAAACAAGAAGAGTTAATTGGAAAGCATTTAGGATATATCCACAAAAGGTGGTTTTGAATCAGATTAGCGGTCTATAATTTAATATAAAAGAAGAATTATTATTTATTAAGAGGAGCGGAGTAATTCGAGTTGTTTTGTTGAAGGTGGTGGGTTCTAATCTGGCTGTGACAGACAAATTATTTAATCTGCTTTTATTAATTCAGTTTCTTCAGACATTCCCGGGGCTCACCCAGTCTCTACAGATGGTTACACTTGGAAGAAAAACCTAACTGTTGAACGTGATCCCTCGCAATTTCTGCCCTGATGGTTGCTTATATATGTTTGACCCGAATAATTCATATCAATAAATTTACATCGACTGTGTCCTCAACATGTCATCGTTGAGTCAACGCTAGGTTTTCTGATTACAAGGTGATTCTAAGTTTAATTCAAGACATGTGATTACAACTTTAATTCTAATCTGAAACGTTCTCCGTGTAGTTGTTGTTTTCCTTGACTATCTATAAGTTTTACAGATACAGTGGAGCGTCGATTATCCGAACGTTAGATTAACGGAACTGCTTTTTTTTTCAAATCGGGGCCCTAATCGTTTCTTGGAAACTGCAAAAAAATTGACTTAGACTTCAATACTATTTGTTTACTAAGAACTTTAAACCTAATTAGGTAATTCCATCTGTTTCTCTGAATCCCTTCCTATTCATTTGGTTGGTTATAGGTTTATCACTCTTTGTTCATTAGGTGATCACTTTTTGTTTTAAAATTTCAGCATGTCAACAAACAGAAAACGAGTGGTTCTTTCATTAAAAGACTAATTGGAATTTAAAATTCACGAAAAATAAAAATAAATTTCGATTATCCGAACCACCCCTGACAACATTAGTTCGGATAATCGACGCTCCACTGTACTTGAGAATCAGTCAATAAACTTAAAAATTTATTTTTATAATGGGTCAGGATCTTATTGTCCCATTTTTTACACCAAACGTTTTATTCAATATGTAATACCCCATTTTAATGGTTAGCATAACAAACTACTAAGCCCAAGATAGCGGGTTCGTAGCCCGGAAGTTGGCCCTAGGTTTTTTAAAGGGAGTACAAAATTTTTGGTTATGCCTTCAGGAGGGACGTTAAACGGGGGTCCCGAGCCTATTAAATATAAAAACCTATTAAACCTGGATAGGCAAAATTTAGAGCTCCCCTTGTAGCATCGACCGATTAGCGATAGCAGCATAGAGGGACGTTAAATAACCAAGCAACAAACTACGAAATTTTTCTATATATTTCTCACAATGAAATAAATATATATACGCATATATGTACTGACAACGGGGTGTTGAATGGTCGACATCCAACTATGGCTCCTAGCACTGGCATTTAATGGAGATGAGAGCGTGAAGATATGCATACATATTCATTAGAGCTGTCATGGCAGTACTATTATGGCAGAATCATCTCTCCTTAAACGGTTGCGCAGTTAGTTCTCGCCTTCTGCTCCCTTATAACTATATTTCCTTCCAGAACTGGAAAGGGACATGATTCCAGGCGTGAAATATATTTCTCTCCCTTTTTATTTATCGTTTAACCGTTTCACTTGTTTGTTTTTTTCTTGTAAAACTTTGACTTTCTTGAATACGATCCTGAATAGTATTTAACTTTTACGTCCGAAAGACATTTCAATATTAATCAGCTCTTTTTGATTGGTCTATTTTTTGAAATGACTAAAATCAGTTGAACTATTTAAAGAATAATGTTGTAAATGGTGCTCAAATTAAATAAATTACAAAATAGCCAAAAACTATGATTTCTATATATGTACCTATGATTCCATAGGCCATGTTCTTTACACTTTATAGACTATAAACTTATAAGTTTGATTGAAAAAACCCTAATAAATACCAAACCGAAAGTTAAGTTCTTAGGTAAAATGTTGGGGCGATTTGAATTTAAAACAGACATTCTTCAAGGACATGGACTCTCACCCATACCTTGACCGTGTGGAAATCGAAATAAAATAGTCGATATCCAATTTATAATAAAATTATATATTGAACCAAACATAAAGGAATAGAAATTATTGGCATGTACAGTTGATCCCTTGGAGTTTGGAAAGTATATGAATTCTGCAACAATTTAAATTTAGCCCCTCAGGAAAATTTCAAAGAAAGCAGGCCTTACAATATCTCTTAAGCCAAAACACAATACAAACGAAATATTTCAGAATGTACAAAACTCTTGGATGAATATCGGAAAAGCCTACAAAACAAATATTTGCATATTTCAAGAACAAAAAGATAAGAATCAAAGGTTTTTTTTATATATTCTTATTGTGAAAAAATATTAATTTTTTGGTCATACCGAATTATTTTTTATAAATAAATGTTTTTAAACATGTGCGGAAGAATAACAATACACGAAAGTTATGTGTACCATTATTCCAATATTTCGCTCAGGTAGAACGATTTATTTATTTTTTAAACGAATGAACTGGAAAAATCATCATAATCATGAGCCTGGATTAGAGTTTAACGAACATTTTTAGAATTTTGTAATATTTTTGTGTAGTTTACAGTCACTAAAATGTTAAATATATGGATGAATAATAGCTTATGTGGAATATGTACAAGTTTTTGTGGGTTATATTACTTGGGGTTTTTCGGAATGTCAATAATCCTTAACTGAATATGTAATGTAATGTAATTAGATAATTATGAATCCAAAATTCTACCAACTTTAAAAAGAAATTCACACTCACTCACTCTGCCACCATTCTTCTCCATTGCTCACGGTCTCCAGCGAGGCTCCCCCAATTTCTTGCCCCACCCCTTCTCAAATCTTCTTCCAAATCATCCATCCACCGACGCCTGGGTCTGCCCCTTTTCTTTTTCTTCCCGTTGCACTATTTAACATAATGTTGGCAGGCTTCATTCTTACCGCGTGCCCTACCCACGTTAGCCTGCTCTTCTTAATAACACAGAGGCTATCATGCTCACCATACAGTTCGGCATTGCTTCTGATTATCCTCATATTCCCTTCTTTAACAGGTCCAAACATTTTTCTCAGGACTCTTCTATCCCAAAACACGTTTCTCTCCCGTACATTACTACTGGCCTAATTATTATTTTGTAATCCTGGAAAGAATTTTGTATCGGAGAGCTTTTTACAGGGCATAGAGACATCTGGTCCCTGCTACCATTCAGGCCTGAACTTCATTTACTAAATCGTAGCTCGACCTCACTACTACTACTCCCAAATCAATTTTTTTTAAATTTATTTATTAATTGATATTTACAACTGTATTACAATAATACATCAAGTAAATAGGCTAAGCTATACATGATGACATGTGAAAATGACCAGTAGAGAAGACCACGGGGCCATCTTCTTTACAGACGCCTCGGAGGATTATCGGGAATTGAAGAGGAAGCTAGGTTTGAAACTAGAGGGTTTGAGTGAAAATGAAGTTTTTTATGAAAAGATAGATAGCGGGTTCGGGCCAAATCAGCAACAAATGGGACATTAAGGTCATTATGGATGAATTTATTCTTAACAAAGTAAGGAGGATTGAGGATTTCACAAAGGATTTTGGATTGTAGGGATTGGATACGTGAGGAATTCGATGGCTTAGTGGAGCCCCAAAGCTCTAATCCGTAAGTCCAAATATGTCGTATGATGGTGATGTAGATGAGTCTTTTGTAATTAATTGGGAGCTTAGAGCGTTTGTCTAGTAAGTGTTGAAGTAGCCTGAAACGTCGAGCGGTTTCTTGTCTTTTCAGTCTCGTATGAGGATTCCAGGTTAATCGTTGGTCAAGATGCAACCCTGAGTATCGGATCTATTCTACAGGCATACGTAGGATATTATTAAAGGATACTGAAGGGCAGGAAGTCATTGGTTTACGACGTAAGGGAAAAATGATTTGATGCGATTTTTGAGAATTTATTTTAATTCTCCAGTTTTGCCACCATTCTTGAAGATCAAATGATATGGGGTTGGAGGATTTGGGATACAATAACTGGATTGGTGTGACTGATAATGCATATGTATCATCAGCATACGTGGTTAGGATTGTATTAGGATGAGTTGGGATGTCAGCTGTATAAACTGTATAAAGGGTTGGGCCAAGGATACTACCTTGAGGACCCAAATAAAATGAAACAAGCTAGCTACCTAATTTCCGAAACTATAACACAAATTCAAAGAAAATAATTTTACAAACTATCAACTTTGTGCCTATATAAATCTGATAGTCTATGTCCCTATACAGCATATAAAACGTTTTTTATAATTCCAATAATATAGCTAGTACCCGATAGTAACATTTCGGGTCTACGAGGAGTTTAAGATACCACTTGTGCGACACGTAACATGAGTAAACGCCCAAATCAGTTAAGTCATATTTTCTCGATTGTATTATACTAAATGTAATATAATGTATTCACTGACAATGATGATATGAATGATATCGAATGATGGGGAGACGAAGAACTGAGGAGAGACAGGAAGGCGCCCGGGAGAGCGCTAGGTATTCTCCCCCAATCAATAAAAACCTACATCACTGTTCTCCCAGCTCGCCCCTAGCATTCTCTCCGCTAGTCCGATTACTCTTATATATTTACCTATTTATCAAGTTTATTCAGTCATTATTCCTTATTAGAATAATAATATTTACGTGTTTATACGATCTATGATATTTTAATTAGCAACATAAAAAAAAAGGCAGACTCCAAATACAAACCTTTAGGCAACTAAGATAGCCAAATGTAAATAATAAGTGCTAAAATTATGAGAAACAATCGGAAATGTTGAGTTAAAATTTGTATCATCAAAGGCAATGTACCTGGTTGGCCTGCATAGAGATCTGAGAGAGGAGAGTAAGGAATGAAAGTCCTATGTTTTAGGGGCATTAGTTTGATTTGGTACTTCAAATGCTAGAGTAATTATTTGAGGGGGAAGCATGAAGAAGACGTACCAATACGAAGCTGACAAGTCTATTCAAGTCCCCGGGCGTGAGCAGAGTAATAAAACTTGGTATGTGGCCAGAATGACAAATGTTGAAGGACCCAGAAGAATAATTAAAGTAATTAAAAAAGAAAAAGTTCAGGGGACTTTTAGGTCCTACTCATCATAGGATGACCTAAGTTACGATGGCTGGATTGGGCCAGGGCCCTGCACTGGACAGGGGAGACTGGTGGGTGTCTATCGAGGGAGCCAAGGCTCATCCCTGGGCTTTAGGGCCATGAAAGAAGAAGAGGAAGAGTAATTATTTATTATAATTATTCAAATTATTATTTCTTTAAACTTCCTAACTTTATTCCGAATCGGATTCTTTTCAATAGGTTGGTTGTGTATTTACCAATTTACTAATCAGACAACTTAATACTGTTACGGGCTACTGGGTGTAAAATGAACTAAACTATTACTAAATTCAAGATACTAAAATTTATTAACAAATTAAAAAGATTACAAGGAAATTATTAAAAACAATTAAATTATTAAACTAATATCAATAACAATATTCTACAGATTATAATTACAATAACAATATTCTACAGATTATAACCTAGGCCTTACTGTTATCTAATTACTAAAATAATATACAAATACAATAGGATATTGCTAATACTAAATAACTTAACTATTATAATAAAATTGCACTATAGTTTATAACTACAAATTAACACTTACAGTTCGCTAATTAAAGTCCACCGACCGTAAGACTCTCCAAATATGACAAACTGAGGCACAGTTTATTACACTCACTAATTACTTATCACCCTCCCACTGGCTGACACTAACTCACTGTAACTCACACGCACTGTCACTAGTTAACTACTGCTTATTACTCACTTACTACAGACTGATACTGATACTAGCTCGGCCGAAACAGCTGGCCTTTTTATATAGGCATGTTAGGTCGGGGTGGGGCACTTCTCGGAAGAAGATCGAGAACCGTTCAGGCCGATCCAGAAAGCTCTACACGTTCTTTGATCCCTTCCGCTTAATCCCACAGCTCGTCTAATCCTCTCAGCCGGTCCTTCTTCCCTCTCTGACCGTAACAATACCTTAATTAAGGCATTAATATAATATTCATAAATATATAGAGCATCAGGGTTAAGTAAGTACCAAAAGAATTATAATGAATGTAACACATACTTTATTTGTTAATACATTTTCTTATTTTGAATATCAATCAATACATACATTAAAAAATACGGTTAATAATTCTGGTATATATAGAGAATTGTCATAAAACACATACTTATATTGACTTAAAACTTATCTGGTAAAACAGAGCTAGATCTATGATACTGGCCTCATCATCCTGTGGAAGCATCTCTTCTTCCGGCTGCTGTTAGAAAGGTCCTTCTTCCGGTCATGATGTCCTTCGGCTGTCTTTTGAGAAGTCTCTCCTTGGGCACTCCCTCTTACTTATCCCGTGAACCCAGGGGGTCTTGCTACCTGTCCGAGTCGCCTAGTTCTCATAACCGTCATTTCCTCATTTTGTCAATTCATTTTTTTTTTTATAGGAAGAAATACAGTGAAGATAATTTGGTTTCTGTTATGTTTCTGATTTAATGTCAGCCCTAATGATGACTTTCAAGTATGGCCCGAAACGTAGGCTTTCAGAATAGTATATTTAAACTTACTGTATCCTGTCAATTCTGTCAAATTTCTTTAAATTTACTTATGTTTGCTTTTTGGAATCGTTAGTTAAGTTAAATATAAACTGAATTGGCCTTCATTGCATTTCGAAAAAATATTATTTTTCTTGGCTTTTTATTACATAAGTTTTTCAGGTTCTTGTGAATCTATCTTCTTCTTCTTTCCGTTTTTCGTCTCTCATAGTAGGGAAGTTTTTAGCCATGATTGCCATTCTCAAGGTTTCGAACGTCCCTGATGTTTTTGGGTTTGTATTTGTTTTGGCTTGCTATATAGTCCAAGCACATTATCAGAACAACACATACTACCACACTTTTCCTCATTAGGATATTCAATTTATTAGTATATAGTTTTTCTCATTCCGCCTACTATTGGAAATGGATACTGTTAGTTTTGAAACTAAATAAATCCATGTCACAGATGAAAAATAGATTATGAATTGGCTAAATATTTCAGTTCTAGATAATAAATATAATTTTAACAATAATTGAAAATATAATATATAAATACTATAATACACAGAAAGGTTATTGTGAATTCTCTCCTCTGAAGCAATAAAATCCAAGGCAAGGCTCAGAATGTAATCTATAGCGCACTTGTCGGCTCTGAGGGGACAGGAAAAACATAAATTTGGTCTTTTTACGATTTAAAAAAAGCTTTTTATGATTTAAAGGGTGTTTGTCATGGTTTATATTATGGAGTATTTTAGAAAAATAGGAAATTCAGAAAAAAAAATGTTAGTAAAAATCCATCATCTTCTATCTTAGAAGTGTTTACATTACGATTATTCAGATGGAATTTCAAAATCGATAATAATATAGGAAGCAGAAAGTAAGATAAATCTTAGACACGATGTAAATATAAAGTTGAAAAATATGGCTGGACAAGGATCGAGAGAAGATACAATTGACTGGAATAAATGAAACAAGAGGTCTTCGGAGGTGTCTGTTGTGGAAAACTTCACGCTAAAAGAAATACTAAATACTAATCATCTGACTAGTATTGATACCTTCTGATACATCTTTGTGCGTAATAAAAGGAAATTCAATTATAAAATCATTGGCAAAAATATTAATTGATAAAAACTAACAAAGCTTTTGTCGTTCTGTTTATATAATTTATAATTGAAAACAGTATCAAAATATGATGTTATTTAAATCGCAAGGACTATTTAAGAAGGACCATTTTCAGACTTTCTTGAGGCTATATACAAGATAGGAACAAAATAGGACATTAAGGGGAAAAAATTGCAAATTCTTATATTATCTCGTTCTTCTTCTTCCTGTGCCTTGTCCGTTACAGAATTGGCTATTAACACGGCGATCTTAATTTTTTGGCGGCATCATTGCTCTATTGTGAGTTCATTTCAATCGATTTTCTTTTGAAATTGAGTATTCTAATATCTGTTTCTTTATGTTCAGATTATTATATAATAATTATATGAAACACTTTAATGTTGCATGTTGAATTCCTCTCTGCGTAATATTTATTCCTTAGCTAATTTATGGATAACAAACAACTATTTGACCAAATTTGTATTAATTTAATTTAATTTTGTCGAATTTTTTTTTGTATGTACAAGTGCTTAGCAAATTTAAAACAATAAAAGAGAGCAAGAGATATGCTTGTAAATTATTGCATGGTAGAGATTTATGATCGGCAAGCAATCTGGTTGTTCCATTTTACACAAACGGTGTTGCGTGACATGTTCATCTGTCGTGCACCCTGGCGCCATAGAGAGACGTAGTATTGTGTGCTACACGAAGATATCCATTTTTCGCGATAATTTAGTAATTATATAAGTTACTATTATTAATTCTTATCAATAACAATTACTATTAAAGATTCATTTTACTATACTATACTGTTTATGATACAAACTTATTTTTATTAAAACAAGATATTTATGAATATTCATGGATTAAAAAGTATGTCCTGAAGGCATCTGAAAATAGTGAAACGTTCTTTAGACCGTTGAGTCGCTATGCTGAAAGTTCAGGGTTCAAATCGGGTTTGGCAGATAAATTATTTAATCTGTTCTCAGCAACGGATTAATCCTGTGGGATCTGCCGGCTCTCCTGGGGTTCAACCACTCTCTATGAATTGGGTACCCTTAATTTTTGGAAAAAACCTGGTGGTCTTGGACAAATCACGATTTTGCACAAGTGTTCCCTTAGAAACAGTGAAGCCTATATACTCAACCCAAGAACCTTTATAACTGGTAGTACTATAATAGTAAGTTTTTTGATAGTATTATAAAAATTTAAAATATACTGTTAAGTTAATTATTTAGTTTGATTAAGGATGTTGTTCACGGAAGAATTAATGAGTTTATAAAATGCGGAATCACAACTGACAACTTAATAAGGTATTCGAAAATAAGGTATCGCATAGAATATTCGGTACATAGTAGTCCACCGGGCAATTATTCTGAATATGCAAGAAGACAACATATGTTTTTGTGTATCTTTGTTCAGATGAAATGTATAAATATGTAATTACAATAGTTTAAACTATTTACAAATATTATAATTTTGATATATAAAGTAGATATTATTGATGTAGATACTATTCGGTGTTTGAGGAACGTAGATTCGTAAACAGCAACTGGTTGTTTCGGCAATGGATCTTTAGTATTTGTAAATTATTAAGTTTACAAATAAAATATATTTGTTGTTAACTAATATATATAATTATATTTTAGGATGCCGAGGGGTTAAATGTTCAAAGCATTGGACGTGTTTAAATTATCACGAACTAATTTGACTTAAACTAGGGGATGGTTCTACCTGATCAGTTGAATATTATATATACATGTCAAGGTCTTTGTGAGTGATGTGGCTTTGTGATGTTGTTCTCTTTGTGTAGGTAGTCTTTTTGTGCCTGTTATCCTCGCCGTCTCCTGTGGCAAAGGTATCGGATATATCATAGGCGATACACCTCCATTGTTTCGTTCTGCAATGAATCTGCTAGTCGCTGCATTGATTCATGGCGGTTTATGCTTTAAGATAAAAAGAATGCCGTTTATTGGTTTTCGTTTACTTATATAATTTATTTAATTAAGGAATGTTTTTTTTCTTCAAGAAACGCTGTTATATAAGAATATTATAGAGATGTGCTTACGAGTGAAATACACTGCATTTGTCCTGAAAATAAACGTTTTCAACTGGATCGCTCAAGTCGTGTATAGTGTTTCGAAATAACTCAAGGAGTATTTATAATTTTTCTTATTGTATTTCATTATCTGATAGGATTTAGGATTCTATTGTTTGTATCTTGTATCTAGCGGTGTGTTTAGCTAAACACCAAATATATTTTAGTAGAATAATCGTTTGCTTCGTAAGTGTAGTAAAGATCTGTTATCCAGTAGAAGTGATAGTTGTTTTTGGCGTCTTGTCATTTCTTGTCTTTTCATTTATTTATTTTTTTCGACAGTGAAACTTTTAAAGAAGATTTTATTTATAACATTAATTATATTAAAATTAATTTATATATTTTATTAATTTACGAAGCTGTAATATTTTAATATTAACACTCTTCCAACTTTTTAGAATTAGTATAGTCGTCAGATCTGTATTTATTTTCCATCTATGAACCAGAAACTCGATTATTATTCTACTCATAAATTTATAAATAAAGCTCTCTGGATAATTTTAAAAACTACTTTAATTGAAAATCAGATATGGGAAGGTCGGTCTCGTGCTAAGTGATTTAAAAACCAAATATAGGTTTGGTCCAATATGTATTATCAAACAAGAACTCGAGTAAAATTAGATAACTGCCCGAAGATACTCAGGAGTAAGAGCTTACACAATCGAATGCAAGTTGTGAGCGCATCGATCGCCGACCACATCATTTCCATTCTCCCGAGCAGAGGTCGTCGACACGCGCAGGACCCTCCCGCCGGACCCTCCCGCCGGACCCTGGCCAAGCCGAGTCCCAGGAGGTACTCGACAAGGGGCAAGTATGCTCGAGGACTTCGTAGAATGCCTCAGGAATCCAAGCAGTTGATGGATCTCCACTGAGCACTCGAATACCAACCTGCGTGCCGTTCTTAATCACTTTGGATAAAGTAATTAATTAATGCTACGAATTTCCAGGAGGTTTAAACTTTAACACACGATTAACCTATTTTACCTAATTTCTCTTCTCATAAAGGACTTTATAATAATAATAATAATATTAATGAAGATAGGAGTACACCAACCGGGAGATTAAATTCCATTTGCAGAATAAACGTTTCTCTCACTCTGAGTTTGTTTGTAATATAAACCTTTTTGATGTATTTCTCTTCTCTAACCTAGCAAGTAGTTCTGACATTTCTCACGCATATAAAGTAAATGAGAGAAATAACTAAAGCTTTGGATTTAGCAATATTCTATTTTGTTACAACATTATTGTATCAATTCTGTCTACTTTCAAGAATACCTATTTAGGTTAATTGTAGGATCGTTTCATATTAAATGCACGTTGTGGACTGCTGTTGTTTAACATACTATGTGCATGCTTACTGCTTACTGATCGAAATTTCGAAACTCGACGAAAATTGCCATCAAACATAAACGAACGAGCATGAACATAGAAACACGCAGTTTTAGTTTATTTAAAAAAAAATCATAAACATGTTTGTTGTTGTGCTCTAAGGCAGCAATAATTAATTTAACCATCACATCCACGTCGTAATGAAACATAATACATATTAGAAACAACCTGCATTGGTTAATCCAAAGGTACCTTTTACGACATTTACACGACCTCGTGCTCTCGAGAGACAGGGAAGAAACTAAACGAGCTGAGTAACCAAGTTCTCCCATACCCACCTTATTCATTCCCCGGACTTCTAAAGACCCTTCAAGAAGATAATACTCAAGTCGAAAACACCTTTTCAGACTTAATTTCATCCCAAATCCCTGAATTTTTCAGTTATGGGATTAAAATTTTTATATCGCGCTGGGAAATGAAAAAATATTTTGATTTCACAAACTTGTTTTACTAAATAACCGTCCCTTTTAAAACGGAAATTTTATATCACCCAATCCATTGGATCCTTTTCACAAAGTAGGAACCTGGACTTAAGTAATAATTCTTTTATATTGAAATAACAATTACTGTTTCTACTCAAAACTCGTTCTTAAGTACATTTTTGAAGCTAGATGTTTTTTTTTCTATATGCCATCTGTGTGTAATTAATTATGTATGTTAATATTTGTAGGATTATTTATTAGGAGTGAGTTATTAAATAGCTTAGGAAATATATGAGATGTTAATTTTTAAAGTGGTATTATGTAAGAGCATAGGCAATCTATACGGTAACGTGGTGAACTGATCTAACCAGTACTATACACTGATAAGTCGCTAGAACTAACTACTAACCGAACTGAGAACTGACTGACTGCAGGACTACAATAGACTATCGGGCCGGAGCCACCTTCAAGATATGGTGACAGGTCTATTCTATCTCCCCATCCTCTTTCTCTCTCTCTTCAATTCACCTTTCTCTGTTGGCTGATTTCATTGCGGCTTCAGTTTTACAATGAGTGTATTGGAGAAGTTATAGTAAAGATATAGGGTTATCCAAAGCTCTCTCATAGAAAAAAAAGCAACATTACAAACGTTGAACTGTCTTGGGTTCCGTATATTGAGTTTCAGTGGAGACTGAACTGTTGGTAGACCATCGGTTTTGCAGGGAGGTCTTAGGGCGATATCACACTCAACAGCAAGTTCCCCTTTAAACATCCTCACCTTAAAAACCAGGGGTTTGCTGTTCCTACTGCAGGGTTTGGACAAGGACCCTCAGCACTTCACACTCACCTACTCCGCTCCCATAACAAAATTTTACACAATGTAATATTTTTTAAAAATGTTTATTAGTGTCACATTGAACCAAACCACAAAATAAGTGAGTTACATATCCTAAATCTAAATTATTCCAGACCAGTGCATTTCTCAAAATCGGTAATCTCCCGATTTTTAATTTCTCATATTGGCCCACCAGAGATATGTACGAGTATATATATTGAGTAAAAAAATATGAAAAAATGTTATTTTTGTAGTGTTACAAATATTATAGTAAACGTTATAGGTTATAGTCCAGGATCCATGGTCCATTTTTTCACATGATTAGTATCAAGCTGAATCTTCCTGAATAGCTACGTTTCGATGAGACGCCCAACAATTTCCTGTGCGAAAATTCTCGATTGTGGTAGCTAAAAGAGGTAGCAAGGATAAAACATGTCGATTTGACGATTCTCAACAATTTATTACTAACTGGGTTTTTTTTTGTTAAATCTCAAGATAATTATCAAAATTTTTTTGAAAAAATATTTGTCCTACAAAATGTATGGTTTGATCAAAGAATCCACTCCTTCCAGTATGTATAGATAACGAAGTCAAAAAAGAAGAAGTAAAAAAAATAGCTGGTTAGTAATAATTTTTGATGACCTCGTTATGTTGGGCGTCTCATCGAAACGGAGCTATTCACGAAGATTCAGCTTGATACTAATCAAGTCCAAAAATGGACGATGGATCCTGGACTATTACATATTGAGTAATTATTAGTATTATTTATTCATGCACCTACCTAAATATAACTTATTGTTGAAAGTGCATTTACTATGGAATACCTGTAAATTGTCTATCGAGATTGTATACAAAGATCAAAGGGGCAGGCTATACAGTACCTGCGATTCGGAACGGTATGACGGGTTCAATCGACGGCTACGGTAGGGCGCATCTCAGTGGTTTAGCTTGTTAGCTTGTAGATCAATATAAAGAATACCTGATATTAGAATGGTGATTGTATCTTATGAGTTCTCTTATATTTTTGTAATTATAGAATATTGTTTTTTTGCACACCTCTAATCTAATATTTGATTTTTAATGTTAATTATTTATCTAATACATAATTTTTTTCGCCCGATTCCTTCAGAAGAACTTGAATAACTAATTTTTTCAATCGAAGTGTTTGAAAGTTCCATGTCAAAATAATTTAAATTTGGGTTATGGTAAATTAAAACATTCCTATTGTAGTGAAGGTGTTGAAATAATTTTATTAACCTTTAGATCATTTTTAAAAGTTTCAAAATATTTTAATTTTAACTTATGGCATTAATCCCATTAAATTCAAATTCAAACATGACACGACTTAAAATATGACTTTATTAAATTATAAAAAAATCATATTGGAAATGGAATATCATTTGTGTCCTTCCTGAATTACAAAGTTTCACCAATACAATCGGTATTAAATAAAGGCTTCAATGCTTCAAAAAATCCCCATTTTTGTGTTACGTCGCTGCTCTTTTGAGCACCGATATGATTGTGTTGTATGGTTATTATGGTTTACCAAACGTGAAAGGTCAATACCCAATGATAGCTATTCTTAACTTTAAATTGTTTAATATTTTATCCTATATAAAAAGCAGTTTTAAGCCTTTTAAGGATAAATTTATCCTTTTTTATTTCGAATAACTTCAATAAATTAATTTTAGAATTGCGTTTGATTAATTGTTGTTTGAATTCTGAAATCTATATGTATATGATGTGATTTATTTACCTTATAGAAAATATAGCCCTACTGATTGTTCTGACTCCATCGTATGTAAATATTTTATTAGCTCGTACATTTGTGATATTTTAATAAAGAAGGAAATTTATTGACTTGTAAACTCGTTGCCACATGCGGAATAATATTTAATGCCCTTTTAATAATTAACTCGGATCAATATTGCCTGTTGACCGAATCAACATTGTAATCGATGCTCTACCTGTCTGGTTCATTGCCGTAGTAACTGCCATGCTTTGAATGTATTCCATTTGTAGAGCGAAATAGAGAAGAGAAGGTTATGTTTGTCGTCTGTTATTACTGTTTATACTGTGAGTATTATTGTTGAATCACTTTGTAGCAAGTTTGGTAGGCCCGGGAACATCAAGGCTCGTGTTTGCACTCTGAAAGCCCCCCAAAATCCATTCTGGGGCTTTGTAATTTTGCAAAACCAAACACCAAGTCGCCCACTAACTACTAAATTATTATGGAACTCTCCAACTTACTCAAGGTTAAATGGAACGGGCATTCATGCTTACAATGTAATTTAAGTCCTTTTTAATAGAGATTTTATTAGATATTAACCATAAGTGGAAAACATATATATAATAAATCACTGAAGAGGAATTAATAATTAATTGGTTATTCTTTTCTATCAATTAATTCTACTGACAAGACTCATTAGTTAATAAAAAATATATTCCAAATTGCACAGTTTCTTAAAATTCGATTCGCTTAGCGTAAAATGTAGTCTATGAGCCGTCCTGTTAAGTTTCCCTTTTTTGTTCATTCGAGAAGAAATTTTATAATATGGCCGTCCAAGAAGGCACTGTTAAAATTATAAATAATATATTAACTAATAATAATGGTAACTGTTTCCAATTACATCCATTCTTAAAAAAAAAAAAAGAATTAACAATTTTTATTAAAAAATCTACCGGGAGGTCTGGTGAAGGAAAAGTTGACACTATAATAATTTGTTTACTGAGTTCAGAAGTTAGGCCATGATTATAGACCATCAAAAGAAAGAATATGTTGAACTCTGGAAGTACCTCAACTGAGGATAGAATTGATCATGATACAGTAATGTATATGATAAAGGAATAAAAACATGCATAAAATACCCATTATAATAGATAAGATATAAAAAACCATGGCTTAATATAATATGACGCTAAAGATATAAAAATATATATATATATATATATATATACACCCCTTGAAGATTCTTGGGTCAAGTTGGTGGTAGAGGCTGTGTTGTGTGTAAGGCTACACCTACATTGGATCCGATTCGGTGCTACGTGATTCTATCACATACGATGCTGGGGTGTATACATTATACATATTTTACTATACATTATAGTAAAATATAAATGTATTAAAAATAATTAATAAATAATCTTAATTTTATCAATTTAAAGAACCAAATGTTATAACTCTCGATATATTTCAGTCATTTGGTTTGCTAGCGACGTCTCATCGTATCACACTGGATCCAATGTAGCCTTAGCCTATTCTCCATTCTGCATGGAGGAGAATTGGCCGAGATCCCACTCAACCGTCTTGTTTTCCCAAACTTAGGGGTACCAACTTTATAGAGGTTGGGTGAGCCCCAGGGTGTTGCGCAAATCCCACTAGATCTACTATTGCTGTTTAAGATTAAATTATTTATCTGCCATAGTCGGATTTCAAACCAGGATCTTGTTTGCAACAACACCTCAGCGCTTGGCGTACTGAGCAACCCTCCTCATTAAAAATTATTAACAATCAATAGAAACAGTTAAAGAAAAAATTAACTAGTGATTGAGTTAAAATAATGTCCAAATTACTGCATTTGAATTGAAATGAAATGATGATGATCAGTTGTAAAATAAGTCAAAATATATTGAAAATGATTACTTTATATTACTGAATTATTAAAACAGGAAAACGAAGGATTATAATAAAAAAGCGTGTTAGTTTGAAGAAGAAAGAGTAATATAATCATAAGACCCCGGAGTAGTGTAATCACAATAACAAGGGGTTGAAAAAAGGTAGAAGAAAGCCGAGGCTGAGGCAGGAGATAAATATTTAACAATGAGAAAAAAATAGCAAAGGAACCCCAAGTAAAGTGCCAACTAAACAATTTTAAATTTTCAGAGAACAGGACTTCCATTTCATTAAATTTTGTCAACTTACACGCCTAGTTTCACCGAAAACTCCTTTCAAGTACCTTACATCATCGAATTTACTTTAGTCATGGGTAGATACTGGATTTTCATGTATCTGAATACAAGTGATATCCGATACTTTTACTTGATGTTTTTGTAGTTGAATACAGCTATCCCGACTCTTACTCTTCTGTTACGCTACACAGAAGCCTTTCTTGGGGCTTCAGTTTTTGTTATCATTTTTAAAGGAAAAAGAGTTATTGGCCGAAATAGTAACCTGCACAAGGCATCAAATGATTAAAATCGTGTTTTTTATTGGTTAATTATTTTTTGAAAGCTTTGGAATTGAACAAAAAAAAAAAGTTCTAACCCTACCTCAAACTTTTGCTATTCACGTTCCAAGACACGTAGAATTTGGATTGTAATCCAAAATTTGTCTTTCCGCCGCCGCAGACTAAACGCTTTAGGTCTTGTAATACTCGTCATATTCCGGTGCTGTTTTTAATTTTGTAAAACTAATTTTCTCATTTAAAATGATGTAAAATTTGTTACTGTTGAAAGTAAAAAATTGGAGAAAAAATTTATTTATTTAAATATGTACAAATATATATATATATATGATGGTCAAGAACCATATTCTATGGAAAATTAAATCCCACAATTTGATTCACAAAGTAGATGCAAACAAATAATATACCAGTTTTAATTCGTATGTTATAGTAATAAACAGCATAAGGTAGCATGAGGTAGTGAATGTATTCGTGAATAATGAATAGCTGATGCTTATAATGTGAATACAACCAAGGGCTTGAATATCTATATATATCTATTTGGTCTAGCAGGTAGCAGGTAGAGATCTAGAGAGAGGTGGGGTGGCCTCGGTAGGACCTCCCACCCCCATTGCTACGACTCGCGGGTCAAGTATTCAACTGAGTATCTGTACCCGGTACATTTCGACCGTATCCGATTTTTGTATCCACTATTTTTCAGTATCGGCTACAAATTATCCGATAGATACAACCTTACCTAATTTACATCATCATAAAATTATATCCACGGTCAACTATTTCCGCATCTATAACAGGAATTGTTTCTCAAACTTAAAAATGGAAAAATAACTTTAACTTATTTTTGTATATTAAATAAGTTTCTGAAGAATCCGGATTTGAAATCGGGAAAGTTAGTTACTGCGCAGTGGACCATATTTTCCTGCATATTATTCAATCATTTATAAGGAAATATTTATATTGAAGTTCAAGTGAAAACAGTTTCCTTCGATAGTTTAATTTTATTCCTGGTTTATAGGCAATATTATTCTTCGAAGGAATTATCAAGTTTCTGAAGGTATGGCCAGGTGTTTGTAGAGCCCAAGGCGGATTTAGAGAACCGAAGTCTTGCAGTGAAGTGGAGAATAAACAGGACTCGAGAGGGAATTATTTAAATTCTGCTCTCTCTCTCTCTCTCTCTCTCTCTCTCTCTCTCTCTCTCTCTCTCTCTCTCTCTCTCTCTCTCTCTCTCTCTCTCACTCTCTCTCTCACACTCTCCGAGTTTCCTTACTACCAGGAGTTTATTTATATTTAATGTCCTTTTTTTATTTGTATGCCTTGCATAACTCTCGCTTTTGATAAATTTATCCACTATTAACTCAAGAATATTTATTCGTTATAAGGTATAATTCCTCTATGTTTAAACATTTTGTGTATTATAGTGTATCTATTCGAAAGTCCGTATTGCAAGCTCTGTGTATTTTACGTCCCCTTATTAAAAAAAAACAAAAAAACTTGAGGCAATTTATCTGTTATGTATTTCAAAACATATATTTATTTCTGTTTTATTTTTTTACTTTTTGCCTAAAAATCAAGCTTTTGGTACATCATACAGAAATCGAAAAGCCTATTTGATTATTTTGGTTATATCGCCAAAAACGTTTAAATTTTGTTGATACTTTCTTGAAGTGTTTTCCATGGCACTCGTTGTACGTACATCATCTTTAAAATACATAAAATGAGTTAATAAATAAAAGTAATATAAAATATCATTAGTTATAAGTTTATTATAATTTCTATAAAAATATTATTGTAAAATAATACATACAGTTACTATTGTAAATGGAATCCTATCACAGTATAGATCGAAGGATCTGCGCATTTGATTTGTCATTACTTTATTGTAAGTAAAAAAAAAATGCGATATACTTATGTCATATACTTACTTATTTTCTAGTTTTTTTTTGTTCCTTTTTTCCGGTTTAACAAAGAAAGGATTCTGTGTGTCATAATATCGAAAAATAGCATCGACAAATCTGTTATTGTTTTTTTTAAGTTTTACTGTCAAAGAGTTTAGATTTTGTTGATACTTGCTTACAGTGTTTTATATGACACTGGTTATCTATACTACATGCCAAAAAAAAAATACAGGAAACAAATTATGAAAAAAAAGTATATTATACTTATAGTATATTAATATAATAAAACTAAATTAAAATAGGGGGTTTGATGGTACTAAAAAATTAGTATATGAATTTAAGATAAGATAGAAATAGAAAAAAATATATATTAATATAAAATAAGTATATAAAGAAAAATACCACTGAGGAATATAGGAGTTATTACGACTAAAAACTCTTAAATAAAATTACTTTATGCTACATTACGTTTCCTCGTAAAGGAGGTATACTTAACTAGGTAACTTTGAATGCTTTTTCTACTTGAAACTATGAAAGATAGAAAAAATGAATATTTCAAATGAATATATTTAAAAAAATGTTACATACATTTTTTCCATGTTTTGGATTGTACATGTTTCTTTATTTCTTCAAACTAGGCCTGAATAACTACAATTTTTACCTGAATCGTTTTTCTCAATTTGTTTTCGTTTACGTCTTTTATCAAAGGCATAGCCCTGTTAGATATGGACTATTGTTAATCTCTCATTACATTTCTCACATTTCACATGTCAACTGAAATCGTATATAAGTAGTAATCGATAACACTCTATAATAATCTGCTATAATTTGTAGTTTCTATAACTATTTTTGTTTATTATTTCTTACTTTTAATAAATTGAAAAAAAATTTGTTGTTTTTACCCTTCAGGGCATACTTAAACCTCAGATATATTGTAAGTTAGTTTTATTCCTACATTCCCTTATACACTACATGTGGATTCGAGCGATCACTGCGTAAAACGGTGTTAAATATTTTATTCCATGATAATATTTATTTATTTTTTTATTTAAACACCCTTTCTTGGCTTACGGTAACACGGATTTTGACAATAATTGTATTGTCTATTTTCACTTTTCACTCCAATTTTCTATGGCTCCTACTAGCCATTTCCTTGGGTTCTCCTTCCAAGATTGAATAGTGTTATTCCTAATCCTGCTTTCCACTCGTGCACAAACTCTCTGAAGTACGGGTAACTGCCTCTAGTCTGACTAACTGAGGGAATTCATTCTCGGTGAGGGCGTAAAGTCCGGTTCCCCTCAGCAATTTGGATCTTAGTGAATCAAAGGCGGCATGTCAAAAACTTGTGACAATGTGCTCAGCAGACTTCGGAACGCCGCAGCCAGGACATAGAGGGTCAATATACCTTCCGTATTGTTGAAGTTTAGCCCGAAAGCCTCCATGACCTGTGAGGAAACCATGATGATATTGGGTTCTATTGCTAGAATATATTTACCATTGTTCTATTTCGCTCTAGAGTTGGGATATAATTCAGCTTTGCCGCGATTGGGTGCCCTATATCCATAATTTGGTTTTGCATTGTTTCATGCAAATAGGCTCGCTCTGTTTGTTCCCCCTTCCATCTAATTCGAGTATATCATATAATAATCGAGCATATAAAACAAAAATAATGACCTCAAATTAATAGATTATTATTAATTTATTAAATTGGAGGGAATTGAGAAACTTTTCATACACTATGAAAATAGACATATTGGGCATTTTATTTTATATTTGTTACGTGGCTTTAATATAAAAATTCGAACCTTATCAATGCTTCGTACTTTGTTCTGATGGCTTAAAAACTATTTCATAGATAGTGCTATGAATCGTACCGGGCAGTATTATAAAAATAAATATATTTTTGCACAATGAGCAAATAACCGTTTGCAAGAAATACGTCGCTCTGGTAAAATGGTTCAAGGTGGGTCAAGAGATACCAAGGGGGGGGGTCCATGACTCCACCTTTGAAAAGAGACTCTGTGAAGAGATAAGAACTCTAGATGTGCCCCTGTTTCCCAAGATAAGTTTTAATTTAAGTTCTGTATATTTTTATGATAATCCTCAATGTATATCTGAATCATTGATCTTATTTCAAATTGTATTAATAAAGTATATTCATTATAATTCTTGTGATGCTTACTTAACCAATATGGACTACATATTTATGAATAATGTTTCGATGGTTTAATTAATTAGTAAATTGGTAAACACACAACCAACCTCTGGAAAAGAATCTAATTAAGAATAAAGTTAGGACGTTTGAAGAAATAATAATTTGAGTAATTATCTTAAATGATTACAATGGCACCCTAAAGTCAATTAGAATGTTTAAAATATATTTAAGACTATAAAACATAGCAATAGAAATATAATTTCCAGTCAGTTGTTATAATACCTGGCGTGCCCATTTATACGGTTTCCCGTCATTGTTTGATTAAGATATTTTTTAGCCTCTTGTTGCCAAATAAGATAACAAATAACTAAAACTGAAATGTTTGAGCAACCTCGAAATAGTTATTGGACCTTTCGATGAGAGCTCCGAAATGGATAAGGAAAATAAATTTCTGATTCAATTATACCAGATCGCATGTCATTTTGAATGTAACCTTTTATTAAACTAATAATATAAATCAATTTTCATAAATTAAATAACTAATAATTTTGAGAATGAAAAACAATTAATTAAATTAAAGAACAATTTAAACGCTTTTATAATGAGAAATGAAGTTACTAATATTAACTAAATTATCAACAACTAATTAATAACAAAAAGAAAACAAATATTATTTAATCTTACGATAGTAAATTTAACTCTATTAAATTACAAATAAAATCTATTACAAAATAATGAATGTTTATACGGTTTTCTGATTGCAATGATATAATAATGAAAACTCTTATCTGTCTGTCGAAGTAGTTTTCAGTAGATGGTAGATTCTCGGCAGGGCGAGCGAAGATGGTGAAACAATAGAGGTTGAGATGATCGACTGGGTCAATTCGAATTGGTCGAATCTATGACGAAGTTTAAACTAATTACACCTGCAGGTGGGCAGCAAATTAGTATCTTCTTCAAATTCACACAAAACAATTTTGGGCTCCTAAAGAGCATACGATGTGCACGTCAAGAGGCTCGTGGCAACACTCTCTTCAAATTCACAAAACACAACTTTGGGCTCCTATAGAGCATACGATGTGCACGGCTAAGGGCTCGCGTCAACACTGTCTTAAAATTCACAAAACACAACTTTGGGCTCCTAGAGAGCATACGATGTGCACGGCTAAGGGCTCGCGTCAACACTGTCTTCAAATTAACAAAACACAAGTTTGGGCTCCTATAGAGCATACGATGTGCACGGCTAAGGGCTCGTGGCGACACTGTCCGCTCGGTCTAGCCGGGCGAACAAAAGCCGCTCGACTCTCTTTTGTTTTTCTCTCTTCACTTTTATAACATATGTTTTCACACTTTCTACAAATATTACACTTATAACTAAACAAATAAAATTACTTTTAAAGTTAAATTATTCTAAACAACTATGAAATAAACGTTTAAATTATTATAGTAAATAAAAAATATGAAAAATAAGAAAAGATGTTCTTTCTTTTAAGAAAAAAAAGATTTAATTTTTATGATTAAAACTAATAATACTTTATAAGGTTACTACTTCATCTGGCCTTAACACACCGCCCACCAATTTTTGTCTGTGCGCAAAAATTCAAAAAAACGATACTTAGAGATATTCCAGGTAAATCTTAGTTCCCACGAAACCTTCGATGCATGTAAGTTTAGTTGACAACCATAGTCGGGAACAAGATATTAGATTGGGAGGCAATATATAAATGCGTTGGTGAGTGAAGCTCCAAATTTTTGTACTTCTCTTCTGTTCAATTGTGAACGTACAAATTTCAGAATTTTGCCTATTGCCATTGGGTTGCTAAAACGATTTTAAAAGAAAACGACCACAAAATTCTCCGCTAGTAATGGCATACGGACTTCCTGGCTCAAATCTCGACGGAGGGAGATTGGCAATTTGAGGAACGAAATCCTCCGAACGATATCGGCACGTACTAAATGTACCCTTTTGGACAAATTTGCATTTGTGGACAATTTTATAGGGAATAATTCTGCAAGCTGAAATATCCCAAACAACCCAGTCATGTCGTTCCTGATGTGAATGCAAAAGTTGCGGAGTGGGGTGGAGATACATTCTACAGTAATGGTAAATTAACTGATCAGTTAAATGTTCAATGTAGTATCGGTACTGAGGAAGTAATATTGGTTTTATTACAGTCAGAAATGTTACTAGTCTTGCATTGCTGGGCAAAGGACTATTGCTAAAGTGACCGCCCACCCTGGTATCCCTTGGAGATCTATGGATGGCGATGATGAACGGACATGCATTGTAACGGGTGAGGAATCCGTTTCGAAATAATGCTGCTGGGCGCATTGGGTGCAATTTATTCCGGAAGGCCGGAGTCTATTCAAATGATACTCCTCAATCGGTTGAGAAGTACTGTTGCAAAATAGAAATTGGTGGTAAGGTAGGACATTGTGATGCACTACTACCTGAAAAACCATTTGACATAAGTCCGAGGGCAGAACAAATCGAAAGGGACAGAAATTAAGGGACGCGTGTCTAATATCCAATTGAAGCTTAGGCCTAATCAGGGAATGGTCATTTACAAATCGAAGTTTCATAGTCGACGATGCGTCTAATATCAATCGAAGTTTTGCGTGGAAGTTGTCTTCACATACACAAATATGTGGTCAAATATATCGACCCTTACCAGCGGTTGACAAAACATGGTAGTCGTCGATCAATTTTGAAAGGTTTCCTTTCAGAGGAAATTTGTTTATCCGGTGTTCTAATTTTGGGAACCGGTGTAATGGAGTGTAATAGGAGCAACTCAGATCTGGTGGAGAAAACTCTTTAAATGTTGATTGGACCTTGTAAGGCCTGCGGTACTCCCGAGGGTGAGTTGAACTAAATGGTCTCTCTGCCTTAACATTTGGAGGATTTGGTTCGATTACTGGAGCAATCGTTTCGATTTCCTGAAATATTTTAATTGGTTTGTCCAATGCTCTCTCTTGCGATTGGTCGCAAGATGAAATGAGCGAAATGGATGTATTTTGTACGGTGGAATGAGAGCGTATAGGTCCCATGATGACCCATCCGAAAATAGTTTTGAAAGCGCTAGGATATCCGTCCCGTCTAACGCATTTACCCAATAAGATATGTCCGAACAAATCAGCTCCTAACAGGAAATCGACTGGACCCGGTTTCCCAAATGAGTTATCCGCCAATGGGTATTGTTTGAAGTGGTCATTTATATAGGCCGGTACTGGACAGACGGGTACCTTTTCTGTAATCTTGGAAATGATTACAGCGTTACTTTTAAGCCGAGGCTGTTTACGATCTCTAGGCACTAGAACACACGAGGTCTCGTACTTCCCTCCTTGTATCGGACTATCCCCAAAACCCCTCATAGACTGAGAATTAAGTCTTGTCCCAAGTCCTAATCTTCGTACGCAAGCCGAAGAAATAAATGATCTTTGTGATCCGCTATCGATCAAAATACGAATTGGGACCAACTTCCCATTACTGTCTTCTATTCTAGCCATTGCTGTCCCCAAAAGGGTGGAGACATCGGTTTTAGATGACGAGGATAAAACCGAGCCGTTCAGAGATTCGTTATTTTCGGTTTTGATATCTAATTTTCCTTCGGTTAACGCACTCGTTTTTAGCTTACCGTTGTTCTCTGGATAGTGAATCCGGTCTGAAGAATGACAATCGGGCCCACCTATCGACCTACTTGTTGATGTAGGAAAATGCAAGAGGGAGTGATGCCGTTTTTTACAGTGGTAGCATGACCTAGGAGAGGTGCATTTACCAACATAATGGTTTGGCGACAAGCAATTAGAACAAACCTTAAGCTGCTTTATTTTATTAAAACGTTCTTTGGGCTCTAGGGAGCGAAAACGAGGACATCTATATAAACGGTGTTTTTCCTGACACAGAGGACAAATATTTTCTGGGCTAGAACTACCCGTCGACATAAAAACATGCTTGGCAATATTTTGGGGCCTACTAACTGAAGGGCTTTGAGAATTATGACCGAAATTCGAGGTTAATGAATCTGCTTGAAGTTGAAAACATTGTCGATGAATAAACGATAAAAAATCGTCGAAAGTGGGGACTTCAGATTTGGATCCAAATTCAGTCTCAAATCGCTCGCGAGTTTTCGCATCGAGGAGCCTCAGGCAATATGTGAATAATATGAATCCGGAAGGGTCCGGAAGATTCAATTTTCGGAAAGCGACTGCACTTTCCAAAACAACTTCGGAGAAATTTTCTAAGGAACGTAGATCGAATTTGGCACCAGGTTTGTAATTAAACATATTGACCAGGTAGTGTGTGGCTTGGATCCGCTTATTATCATATTTCTTTTGTAAAGCATCCCAGGCTTGTTCGTAACCTTCGGAGGTCAACTCTATTGTCAAGATGGTTTGAAGTGCCTGACCCTTTAAGGCTGACTTCAGATAATGGAACTTTTGGATATTACTCAAGTTCGCATTATTGTGAATTAATGATAAATACGTGTCCTTGAAGGACACCCAATTAGAAATAAGACCACTAAAGGAGGGCAAGTTAATGGTTGGCAATTTAATGTGAGAATCGATACAGTGCTGACTGTGGTCACCACTTCCGGATTGGTTGGCGGAGACTTCACCTTCCCCAGCGATCCCAAAAGACAATGCTTCGTAATAATTTTTCCTGGTTTCGGTACGAAGAGTATTGAAACGATCTATCGATTTATCTTCAAGAATTTTGGCAAGTGAGTGGGCATCTTTAATTTTTTCTAAAAATGTATGAAAGGTGTCATCCAACCGTGATAATCGCGCTGTTAGTAAATTTCTATCTTGGGGTCGGGTAGTGATATTGGACCCAATGGTTCGCGTTTCTAATATGTCTTCAGCTAAATCATTGAGCTCGTATTCAAGATCGAATAATTTAGTTTCATTTTTACTTGGTCTGATTTAGGGGCCATTATTTTGTTTGATACAAAACGAACAAATCCTATAAAGAGTAAATATTAGAACAAATAAAATGAAATGTAAAAGAAAATAGAAATTATAATATCAATTTAGAAACGGTCCCAGTAATGACGTGCGATCCGGCCGCCGGAGGACCAATTTTTATGTTTGAGCAACCTCGAAATAGTTATTGGACCTTTCGATGAGAGCTCCGAAATGGATAAGGAAAATAAATTTCTGATTCAATTATACCAGATCGCATGTCATTTTGAATGTAACCTTTTATTAAACTAATAATATAAATCAATTTTCATAAATTAAATAACTAATAATTTTGAGAATGAAAAACAATTAATTAAATTAAAGAACAATTTAAACGCTTTTATAATGAGAAATGAAGTTACTAATATTAACTAAATTATCAACAACTAATTAATAACAAAAAGAAAACAAATATTATTTAATCTTACGATAGTAAATTTAACTCTATTAAATTACAAATAAAATCTATTACAAAATAATGAATGTTTATACGGTTTTCTGATTGCAATGATATAATAATGAAAACTCTTATCTGTCTGTCGAAGTAGTTTTCAGTAGATGGTAGATTCTCGGCAGGGCGAGCGAAGATGGTGAAACAATAGAGGTTGAGATGATCGACTGGGTCAATTCGAATTGGTCGAATCTATGACGAAGTTTAAACTAATTACACCTGCAGGTGGGCAGCAAATTAGTATCTTCTTCAAATTCACACAAAACAATTTTGGGCTCCTAAAGAGCATACGATGTGCACGTCAAGAGGCTCGTGGCAACACTCTCTTCAAATTCACAAAACACAACTTTGGGCTCCTATAGAGCATACGATGTGCACGGCTAAGGGCTCGCGTCAACACTGTCTTAAAATTCACAAAACACAACTTTGGGCTCCTAGAGAGCATACGATGTGCACGGCTAAGGGCTCGCGTCAACACTGTCTTCAAATTAACAAAACACAAGTTTGGGCTCCTATAGAGCATACGATGTGCACGGCTAAGGGCTCGTGGCGACACTGTCCGCTCGGTCTAGCCGGGCGAACAAAAGCCGCTCGACTCTCTTTTGTTTTTCTCTCTTCACTTTTATAACATATGTTTTCACACTTTCTACAAATATTACACTTATAACTAAACAAATAAAATTACTTTTAAAGTTAAATTATTCTAAACAACTATGAAATAAACGTTTAAATTATTATAGTAAATAAAAAATATGAAAAATAAGAAAAGATGTTCTTTCTTTTAAGAAAAAAAAGATTTAATTTTTATGATTAAAACTAATAATACTTTATAAGGTTACTACTTCATCTGGCCTTAACATGAAATATAATTAAATATAAACAATAATTGAGCTATTTTATTACTTCAGATGATCTATGTATTTTATAACTCTGGGTCAAAAAAACAATTTCAGCGATTGATTTGTTTGCCAGGATCATCGCTTCAATGAATGGACCGATTTTTTTTTACTTTTTGCCATTTTTTTTTTTAGCGTGTAGGGCTTAGTCCCTCAATACCTGTACCAAATCGAGCACACAACCGATTTATTTGTTTTCAATTTTTGTTTTTAGATTATACTATACCTCTGATCTCCCTTTCCTCATGATTCGCTCTTGATGGCTTTGCACTTTCTCATTGGGGTTTAAAGCGGTCATTTTGTATCGACTAGGAGCCGTAAATATTGTGAGTTTTGTAGAAAATAGTTAGGGGTGCCGTCGAAGAATTTTATTCTAATAAGCCAATTTATTTTCGTTTCGGCCTAAGTTTGTATCTTTGTGAACAATTCTCTAAACTAGTTAGAATAATTCTATTCATTATTTCAGAAGTATATTTCAGAATTTTATTTTTCTGAAGATTTTTCTATTGAAGCCTTACATCAACAGTAGACATTCGAATAATAAGACCTCCTACAGGGAATAGTGTGTAAGAGAAAAAACCTGGTACCACTACAACTCGTGAAGGCCTGGAGTTCAGTATATGGTATGGATTGTACTGTTTCTTGTACAACGGTGCAGGGGGGTGATTTGTCCTAGATCACGCTCAATTGCTAGATTTCCTCCCTTATACATATAGAGGAGAGCACTGGACACAGGGAGGCTCTAGATCATATAGGATCTGTCATAAGATGGATCATCTTCGGTGGCTAACATATTAATTAAAAGTCCGCCAGCGAGCGGGATTGGAAACCAGGACCATCGTTATAGCAGCATAGCGCTCTACTGCTGAGCCACTCCACTCCCTATTTAACCCAATAGAAATTACTTCATTAAGCACTGTAATCATGTTATGTTCATAAATTTGACACAGTGACTTGAAATAACTATAAATTTAAATTCATTTTACGCTATTGCAATCGTATGAATATAAGTAGGGATCGGGTTAGCTCAGTGGCAAGTCCCTGAATTGGCGTGCAGAAGGTCCCAGGTTCAAATCTGGCTGCGGCAGATTATTCAGTTACTCTGTTAACAGCCGGGGGTGGATCCTTTTGGATCTGGAGATCCTCCTGGGGCTCACCCATACTCTGTAAAGAGGGTACCTAACAAAACACGATAGCGAAAACAGAGCGTGATATATGGTAAAATCACCTCCCTGCTCAAACGTTATCTTAAAACAGTCTCTACTCTACTGATGAACCCCAAATATCAGGCCAGTCCAAAATTTCGTGCACATTTTGGCAAAATTTTTAAACACATTTTAACACTTTAATCTACGATATATATTCCTACGCTACCTACAATATCTCACCATCTTTCTGGTAGCTTTTATATTCCATTGGTGTAAAAAGATTCTGGTTTTGAAGCAAAAAAACTTCTGAATTCATTTTGTATATCCTGCTTAGAATTGAACTATTTGCTTTGGCAAACATTTTGTAAGGCACGAACTAACTGAAAATCACATGGGGCAATAACCGGGGAGTATGCAGGATCCGGCAAAAGCTCCCAATTCAGTTCATTAATTTTTTACATAATGAAAAAAAACGCATATTAAAAAAACACAGCACGTTTATATGCGTTATCGATATTCATTTTTTATCGGTACTAATATGCGTCTGATCTTAACGAAATTTGGTGACAAACTGACGAATATAAGTCAAGCGATGACAAGTTTCAACAGGTTCGGAATCTTATCGATCTGGTAATGAGTCATTGCTAATTCCATATATGCTACTAATGCGCACGAACTTTTGGACTGGCCTGATACTTCAGTGATGGAATTGGTAGTTGTATGAATATAAGTAGGATAGATTCTGTATTACTGATTCAGTTCCCCGACTACTTTTTACACTGCTGTTAATTTTTAAATCGAATATTGATTAATTATCATAAATACTTTTAAAATCACATTTTTAAAATGTTGGTAGTGGAGTGGCTCAGTTGTAGAGCACTGAGTTGCCATGCCGGAAATCCTCGTTCAAATCCCGTTGCGTGCAAGACTTTTATTTAGTATGTTTCCAGCCGGAGATGGATCATAAAGGTTCCAGGATCGTCCTGGGGCTCACCCAGCCTATATAAAATATTATAAAAATAGGGTACCTAAAATAAGGGGTGGGGGAATCTAGCGGTTGAGCGTGACCTAGGACAAGTCACTTCCTTACAGAACCGTTGTCCAAGAAACCGTACAGTCTCTCCCATGCACTGAACCCCAGTGTAGTGGTACAGGTTTTTTAAAATATTAATTGTACAATAAAAGTTATAAACCACATAAAATATAAGGTTACTTCACTAGGCATGGTATGAATACGATATCACCTGCAGGTGCTTTCGTATACTATTCCTCATAACATGTAAATTCCTAAGTACCTAATTTGTGAGTATGTTGTCGTAAAAAGTATGCAATTAAATGATGTTAGTATCAAATAAAAAAAAACAAAAAAAACATTTTCGATCTATAACGATTGCTTTAGGATTAAAAATCAAGAGAAAAATAAGAAATTCGTTACTGTGTAAATATTTGACGATATCCGCTGATTTTGAATGGACCTTGAACCAGTTTTTCCAATCTCCTGAAAATTTATCTTTCACTTTCGATACTTTGCATTTGCAGTGACGATATCCAAAATTATTGATCATATTTTCTATCTGATTTTTTACAAGAATCGAGAGAACACATATTTATTTCATCTCAGATATAGAACTGTTAATTTTCAATTCGACCGGAACCCGACGCAGGTGAGATCCATTATTAACGAAAACTGAAGCAGATTTGGACAAAACTTTTCCAATTTTCTGTTGCTTCGCCCCCCTCCGTCCACAGTGGAGGAGTCCTAATTAAGTTTTCTTTGATCCGTCGGCCAAGTCTTTATTATTAAAGCAACGCCGCCATTTTGTCTCTCTACTATCTTCTCCTCGCCTTTTCCTTTTGTATAGCTAATCATTTTTCAATTAAAATGATAGAAAACCGACATTTCGGTATTTATTAATGTAATTTCACGGCGTATTCTAGTTTTAAATGTAAATTTCATGGTCTGACAAACAAATAATCAACAGCATGTGAATAACAAACATAAATGAATCGACACACTCACACTCAGAATGTTACTATGTCTAAACGGCTCTACAACCCTAGATGGTTACTGGCCTCCTAATATATAAACACTTAAATATATATGTATCGAATCATTCGATAGTTCGAACTTGATTTAAGTTATTTTTTAAAAAGTGTAAAATTATTCTACTTTATTATGTGCCATGTTTTTTATAATGTTCATTTTCGTATTGCGTATTTATTTTCTTAACAAAATGTGTATTTTTTCAGGTGAGTGGTGTTTGATATTCTCAGGCGTGAGTATCTTTATTTTATTTTTTTAAATATGCATCTATCAAACATTTAGATATTAGTATTTTTTTTATTAGCATTTATTTTTTTTGTTAGGTACAAAACACGATAGCGAAAACAGAGCGTGATATATGGTAAAATCACCTCCCTGCTCAAACGTTATCTTAAAACAGTCTCTACTCTACTGATGAACCCCAAATATCAGGCCAGTCCAAAATTTCGTGCACATTTTGGCAAAATTTTTAAACACATTTTAACACTTTAATCTACGATATATATTCCTACGCTACCTACAATATCTCACCATCTTTCTGGTAGCTTTTATATTCCATTGGTGTAAAAAGATTCTGGTTTTGAAGCAAAAAAACTTCTGAATTCATTTTGTATATCCTGCTTAGAATTGAACTATTTGCTTTGGCAAACATTTTGTAAGGCACGAACTAACTGAAAATCACATGGGGCAATAACCGGGGAGTATGCAGGATCCGGCAAAAGCTCCCAATTCAGTTCATTAATTTTTTACATAATGAAAAAAAACGCATATTAAAAAAACACAGCACGTTTATATGCGTTATCGATATTCATTTTTTATCGGTACTAATATGCGTCTGATCTTAACGAAATTTGGTGACAAACTGACGAATATAAGTCAAGCGATGACAAGTTTCAACAGGTTCGGAATCTTATCGATCTGGTAATGAGTCATTGCTAATTCCATATATGCTACTAATGCGCACGAACTTTTGGACTGGCCTGATACTTCAGTGATGGAATTGGTAGTTGTATGAATATAAGTAGGATAGATTCTGTATTACTGATTCAGTTCCCCGACTACTTTTTACACTGCTGTTAATTTTTAAATCGAATATTGATTAATTATCATAAATACTTTTAAAATCACATTTTTAAAATGTTGGTAGTGGAGTGGCTCAGTTGTAGAGCACTGAGTTGCCATGCCGGAAATCCTCGTTCAAATCCCGTTGCGTGCAAGACTTTTATTTAGTATGTTTCCAGCCGGAGATGGATCATAAAGGTTCCAGGATCGTCCTGGGGCTCACCCAGCCTATATAAAATATTATAAAAATAGGGTACCTAAAATAAGGGGTGGGGGAATCTAGCGGTTGAGCGTGACCTAGGACAAGTCACTTCCTTACAGAACCGTTGTCCAAGAAACCGTACAGTCTCTCCCATGCACTGAACCCCAGTGTAGTGGTACAGGTTTTTTAAAATATTAATTGTACAATAAAAGTTATAAACCACATAAAATATAAGGTTACTTCACTAGGCATGGTATGAATACGATATCACCTGCAGGTGCTTTCGTATACTATTCCTCATAACATGTAAATTCCTAAGTACCTAATTTGTGAGTATGTTGTCGTAAAAAGTATGCAATTAAATGATGTTAGTATCAAATAAAAAAAAACAAAAAAAACATTTTCGATCTATAACGATTGCTTTAGGATTAAAAATCAAGAGAAAAATAAGAAATTCGTTACTGTGTAAATATTTGACGATATCCGCTGATTTTGAATGGACCTTGAACCAGTTTTTCCAATCTCCTGAAAATTTATCTTTCACTTTCGATACTTTGCATTTGCAGTGACGATATCCAAAATTATTGATCATATTTTCTATCTGATTTTTTACAAGAATCGAGAGAACACATATTTATTTCATCTCAGATATAGAACTGTTAATTTTCAATTCGACCGGAACCCGACGCAGGTGAGATCCATTATTAACGAAAACTGAAGCAGATTTGGACAAAACTTTTCCAATTTTCTGTTGCTTCGCCCCCCTCCGTCCACAGTGGAGGAGTCCTAATTAAGTTTTCTTTGATCCGTCGGCCAAGTCTTTATTATTAAAGCAACGCCGCCATTTTGTCTCTCTACTATCTTCTCCTCGCCTTTTCCTTTTGTATAGCTAATCATTTTTCAATTAAAATGATAGAAAACCGACATTTCGGTATTTATTAATGTAATTTCACGGCGTATTCTAGTTTTAAATGTAAATTTCATGGTCTGACAAACAAATAATCAACAGCATGTGAATAACAAACATAAATGAATCGACACACTCACACTCAGAATGTTACTATGTCTAAACGGCTCTACAACCCTAGATGGTTACTGGCCTCCTAATATATAAACACTTAAATATATATGTATCGAATCATTCGATAGTTCGAACTTGATTTAAGTTATTTTTTAAAAAGTGTAAAATTATTCTACTTTATTATGTGCCATGTTTTTTATAATGTTCATTTTCGTATTGCGTATTTATTTTCTTAACAAAATGTGTATTTTTTCAGGTGAGTGGTGTTTGATATTCTCAGGCGTGAGTATCTTTATTTTATTTTTTTAAATATGCATCTATCAAACATTTAGATATTAGTATTTTTTTTATTAGCATTTATTTTTTCTAACATGGGTTCAACCCCCTTTTCTCGCCTCTTTATCCAAATTTCTGTTACTAAGTCGCAATAGCCTATTACTATCACCTTAACTATAAATATTTACAACTTTTTAACGTTTTCATCAGCGGTTCGTTGATGTCCCCCTCATATTTACAGCGTATTTATTTTTATTTCAATATCCACAGTGCTCACATACTGTCTGTACTCTCGATAAATAAACTTTACATATCCCGTAGGGAATAAATACAGTTTACGTTATTAAGGATATTCTGTCACTTGATCCCGCTAAACGGTCCCTCAACGTTTTGTATTGTATAATGTCAGCGGCCTCGTGCCGGTTCGAGTAAAAACCGCCTTCAGCGGACTCAGCCCGATGTAACGCCTTAAAATACCGAAAGGTAGCACAAGGCTTTTGTTTTTATAGAAGCATTTGCAGGTATATATATTGTAAATTGTACATATATCTTAAATAAAATCTTAGAGGAAGTGAAAAAAAAAAAGTTATTAAGGATATTGAACAGTTTGAACGAAATAATTTCTTATAGATAATGTGGCAGCATATCTAAAACGTTCTAACATTTTCAAAAATTTCATGTGAAAAAATTAAACTTTGTTTAACATGGTATAATTTTCTTTACCTTAATTATCACCTTAATTATTCTATTTGATTCTTTTATTTTGTTTATTTATTATTATTATTTTTATTTTTATTAATTTTTTATTGTTTTATATAGAATGAATGTAGTCTTATCGCCTATATAATTATTGCCCTCGAACTCAAAACCAAACAAATGTTTAATAATAACTTCTTGCCTTTAATACTAATTGAATTGTTCAGTATTCTATTCTATAACTCGGAACCACGTGTAGATGAAGCTAATAAGGCCCATGAAGTACACTGCTGTTCCAATTAGCATTTACAAGATAGTGAAATGCTTGAATCCTGTTCCGTTCTTGTTGGGGGCTGTTATTCTTGCAATACGTTACCGTCTTGTAACATGGACATAGCTTGTGTGTTGATCTTTAATTGAACCTCAAGTAAAAGACAGATGTTTTAGCGAGTAAAACTTAGCGACTGGTTTAGTCTCAACGATTCTGTTTAACTTTTTAGTTCAATACAATCTTTAGCCTGTATATTTTTTCTTTTAAAAGACATTATTCTACATTTCTATTGGTTTGTCCGGAAAATCATTCAAGATTTTCATTTTCATTAACAGACCTCACCAAATAGTAAACTCTTTTTGTTAGTTGGACTTTTGACTTTTATAAATGTTAATACTTATCAATCCTCTTTCATGCAAAACTGTTAGTTTACCTCTGTAAGATTAAGCTACTTGGAAATAATTCAGTCTTTAATAAGACCTCAAAGCGTGATGTGGTTTTCGCTTTCACAAGATCAAACTCGGCCGTATACAGTGGACTGAATATAAGTGAGTGCACTGTTCAAAGGTGGTTCCAGAGATTTCGAGAGGAATATTTGAGCCTTGAAGGCAAAGAAGACCGCGGAAGAAGCTTTTTCACCTTCCCAATCGCCTTGAGGTGGTCATCGAAGGTTGACTTTCTGACTTCGAGTTCCCCCCTCCCCAGTCCTGAAACAGTTCTTCTGGGATTTTCTTCCACCAATGCTCGAAGAATCGAAGAACGTCGTCATCTTCTTCCGCGGCCTTCGTTGTCCTAAAGGCTCAAGTCGTCTTCTCGATACATCTGGAACCACCGTCGAACACTGCACTCGTTCATAGTTACGGTCGAGTTTGAACTCGTAAAAACAAAATTATACGAAAATCACCCTTTGGCATCTTAATAAAGACTGAAAATTTTCCAAGTAGCAAAATGTTACATTGGTAAGCGAACATTTTTGTTTGAAAGAGAATTAAGAAGTGTTTACATTTATAAAAGTCAGAAGTCCAATAAATGTTAACAGTTAACTATTTGGAGGGGTGTATTAAAGAAAAAATAAAATCCTATATTATTTGCCGGACAACCCAATATAAAATCGCGATCCATACTACTCTCTAGTACTTGAACACTTCTAAATTTATAGTTAAGAACTATAATAAAACAAGATTATTATATTTGCAAGGTGTAGTATGTGTACGCACAAATATAATGAGGTTTGAGTACGCATTGAAGAGTAGAAAACGTGCTCAAACAGAATGACGCAATACGCCAGTGGGGTGCGTCCCCTCGTAGCAACCGCTGCGTAAAAAATAGGACGCCTCGTTGCTCCTCAGTCCAGTTATCCTTTAAGGTTCATCCTTCAGTAAAATATAATAACAATATCCTTAATCCGAAAATGAATATGATTATTTATTCTTCCATTATAATTATGTATAATTAATTATATTATGCTGTTTATTTTATCGTTATCATTGAAAGTTATTCATATTTGTTCTTTTCATAAACTTTATATTGTATTTTGGGTGTTAGTTTAAGAGCAGATCATTAATTTTGCCATCATTAATAGAAGCCTCTAGAAGAACTGGAACAATTTATAATTAGTAATTTTATAATTTAAGTACTATTTCAAGTATCATCCCGTAAAATATTGGGATATTTTCCGAGAGGTAGGTTTCAAGATTTTCTTTAGGCTGACCTTTATGAGATCGAGCATTGCGTGGGTTATTACTCCACACGAAGGCATAGAACATTGTCAATTATTTTTTCTAAAGTGTATTATTTGGATAAATCTCCTCCGGAGATAATAACCAAGTAATAACGAGTAATTTGTAATAATAAAAAATGGAAAACCTATTATTATCATAAATTATAATGAATAAACACATATCAGATTTAAAATTGTATCTTACTTTGGAATTTTATTCATACTATTTTACTCTAATTTATTTTATTATTTATATAGTATTTATTTCATTTTTTACACTGTTATTAGGAATTTCATCCTACAGTAAAAAGATTAAAGAATGTTGGAACATAAAAGAAAACAGCAGGATAGGAGGAATTGAAATATGTACGTAGTCGATAGTGTAGGGCTCATCGAATACAAGAAGAATGACAAAAGTTTTAAGTAATTTAAAAATTTGTTGTTGGAGAAGAATGGAGAAGAATGGTAGCAGAGGCCTAGGTCATGTACATGGACTATAGCGCCCATTAAATAGTTAGAGTGAATAAGTGTGTGAGTAACTGAAGAAGCTAGGAAGAAAGAACTTGAAGATAACTCTTCTGATTTTTTTCCCTCGTTTCCCTAACGTTTTATCTTATTCTCTTATAGTGCTTCTCCAATTTTGTTTTCTATCCAATGATTTATTTTCTACTTCTGAATTATATTTTTAAAAATACCTTCCGCTTTTTTAAATTTTCGAGTTGCTAATCACCAGACCGCAACAGTCAATAGTTTAGCGGCAAATCTGCTAATCTGAGCCTACTATTGGACTCGTATTTTTAGCAGAATAGCATGAGATAGCGTGGTTTGCGATATATATCTCGAGATTGCATCCCTATCATCTAACCTATTCTCGATATCTGGACTAGTTGATGTAGGATTGGCTGGCGCAGTAGGAGGGATCTATAAATTTTAAATTTTATTTTATTGTTGACATTTTTATTATATGGTACTCGGAGTGTCCTCATAAAGCCTTAATAACCTCCAGGGGCAGGATTTACAAGACTGATCCGATTAAGGTCCTTTATTGCCTCCAAAGGTTTAATAAAGATAAGTCCTTAACATTATTACCGCTTTAATTTAATTTATTTTTTTTATTTTTTATAATCCACGCTATAAAAAAAATGTTTTAGTTTAGTGAGCGAGAGTAGATCCTGAATGAGAGTAGAGTCAGGGCTGCGCGCGGCATCGATTTAAACGAGACAAGAGCGATAAAGGATGCAGTTTATTGTGAGCCCTCCATTAAAGAAAATTATTTTATATCGATCCTCATTACGAATGCACGAGTCCTTAGCGAACGGCTCGCCTTCATTCGTAAACTTTCCGATTCAATATTAAATAGTTCCTTCTCGAAAATACATAAATAAATGGATATTCGTGTGGAATAAAAACATGCTATAATTTAATTAATAGGGCTGGGAATCGATAAAAATAGTGAATACTTGCTATGGTTTCTCTTCGGGACCGAATTACATTTGCTAAAATGTCTATGTTGCTACCGATTGAAGATCAGCTCTTGAATAAATCAATTGGAAAATGTTAAAAGTGTTTTTGGTTTTTATACAACCCATTTAAGTCTCTTGTAACTCATTTTAAAAAAACTACCACTTCAACCGGTTATGAATCCTGGGTTCAGTAAATGGTACAAGATGTATTGTTTATATTTCAGCTATTGTGCAGGGAACTGATTTGGACAATAATGATATAAAATAAATAAATTATTGCTTATTTATTAAACTAAGGGAAATAGATAAGCTTGTCAAAAACTAGGCAAATAGTTATTTCAGACAATTTTAATGACTATAATAAATGAAGAACGGAATAATGATGGGTAATAGATCAAATGCAAATTCTCAAATCTCTTTTTTCCGACTAAAAGAAAGAAATCGCCTAGGAAAACTTGATAATTGTTCCAAGATTATTTCCAAAATAAAATATCTCAAAGTAGGTAGGCTGATATGGGAACGATGTCGAGATTTTAGAAGATTACTCAAAGCGGAATTGGGGAGCTTGCACCCTGTTAATATAACTAAATTAATAGCGTCACGAAGAGTGAGGCTTGCAATGTTGGTTTGTTTTCCCGGGTTTGGTTGTGGTGGGTTCCGAAATACGGGGTGATGTATTGCAAACATAGTATTTACCTCATCAAAAAATAAATAAATTATTAATGATAATAAATAAAAAAATACTAAAGTTTTCCGCAAGGGTTAGTGCTCCTTTTGTGTTCTTACAATAGTTTGTGCCTTTGGGTAAAAAATTAGACCATCATTATCTCTGCTCTGCTGAGCGTTAAACAGGGTTTTTATATTAAAATGCGATCTCAAAATATTTTATTCATCAGGGTTTAACTACCACAAATTGTTATATGATTTTCTTCTTTATTTATATTTTGTTTTTAAAAGGTTAATTATACTTAATTATACTTATTTCTAAGATATTCAGCTATGGTTCCAACCATCTTACTGCAATGTGAAGAACAAGAAATGTCTTGAACCTAAAAAATATTCTTATATGTGGTGAATCAGTATAATTTCAAAGTTTACCTCTTGTTATTTGTCAGTTAAATAATTCTCTTGAAGGAAATTATGGTGCAGACAAACACGAAGTATTTACCTGCAAAATTAATCTCTCTGTCACGTTCATATTAAATGGGTTTCTCCGTTATGAAATCTATCTGTGTATTCCTTTATCCTTCTCAATATTTACTTTGAATGTGTTAAAGATTGTTTCTTAAGTTTAATATCAGTTGTGTTTAATCAATCGATTCTTTTCGATATCGTTTATGGATTTATTAAATAATTTATTCTGTCATGTATGTGGGATCCAAAGTCCCTCCAATGACTCGTCCAGCTTCTTTAAAATTGATAATTGAAGAGAAACATGGCAGGTGAGTGTGATCTTGAAAAAATTACCTCCCGGCCAACTTTTATCTTAGAAAAAGTACAGCCTCGGTCTTGTGCTAAACCCAAGATGAATGGTATAGGTTTTTTAGAGTTTGTAAATTATGCTGTTTGTATACGAGCATGCGCAAGCTCTTAAAGCTGAGAATGAGCTTGTACAGAACTTTTATAGAATTTACCCACATTTTGTTAACATTTTTTCTTATATTTGTGCTTCTTCATGTTCGTTCTCCGTTTAATGATTTTTTTTAGTAACAAGTTTAATATAAAAAATCCCTATATAAAATGAGCATACTTGATTAAAGGAAAAACCTGTAAGTTGAGCCTGATCTCAGACGAATTAATTTCCTCCTCAATCATTGTCTTAGAAACAGTACAGTCTCTAATATGTACTGAACTCAAGATCCTTCATGGGTTGTAATTGTTTTTGCTTTTTTATTTCGCTATGGTTCGTACATACCATGCTGGGTTTTGGAGTGAGTTGAATGAACTGATGGTTATTAAAGCTGGGTCACATAATCAGGTAGTAATGGAGCTCAACAGGTGTCGATATACCTGTTTGAAATGTGACAAAAGCCCTGTAGGGGAGACAAATCGAGGACATTGGTTGAGACACGGAAGGAGAGGAACGGAGAGGGAGCTGGGTTAAAGATGGGGAAGCTGGTTGAAGACAATGAAGATGACCAGACCCGGGCAAGACTTACTTCACCAAGAATTCATTATTCCAGACCCGGGCAAGACTTACTTCAGCAAGAATTCATTATTCCAGACCCGGGCAAGACTTACTTCAGCAAGAATTCATTATGCCAGACCCGGGCAAGACTTACTTCACCAAGAATTCATTATGCCAGACCCGAGCAAGACTTACTTCAGCAAGAATTCATTATTCCAGACCCGGGCAAGACTTACTTCAGCAAGAATTCATTATTCCAGACCCGGGCAAGACTTACTTCACCAAGAATTCATTATGCCAGACCCGGGCAAGACTTACTTCACCAAGAATTCATTATGCCAGACCCGGGCAAGACTTACTTCACCAAGAATTCATTATGCCAGATAAATGTTAATTTAAATTATGTATGTATTTCATAGCAGTTTTCTGTTTATCTGAATCATACCAAAACCTAAAAAAACACCAGAACTCCCATCTTCTTACCGACCTATATCTCTCCTGCCCATAATGGGCCAAATACTTGAAAAACTCATTCTGAAACCTCTTCATCCTATCATAGAATCCAATAAAATAATCCCAGATCACCAATTTGGTTTCCGAACATCACACTCCACCATCCAGCAATGCCATTGTGTGGAGGACGTAGTATCCGCATTAGAGCGCGGAATGTACTGCATGGGAGCTTTTCTCGACCTGTAGAGCAGGCTTTTGATTGAGCCTGGCATCCGGGACTCCTGTACAAACTCCATAAATTCTTACCTTCTACTTACTTCCTTATTATCAGTTCCTACCTTAGTAATAGAAATTTTAAAGTAAACCATCATTTTTCCTACTCTTCCCTCTTTACCCAGCCTGCCGGTGTTCCGCAAGGTAGTATCCTGGGTCCCATCCTATACACGATATATGCAGCCGACATCCCAACCCATCCAAGCACTGTCCTCACTACGTACGCTGATGACACATCATCAATATATCAATTTATTTGTAAAAGATATTAACTTGACTGACTTGTAAATTGGTAAAGGCACAACCAACCTTTGGTAACGGATTCAGTTTTAATTAAAGTTAGTACATTAAAATAAATAATAAGTTGAGGAATCAGGGCTTCCAAATTACACAAATAACATCATAAACGACAGAATATTAAATTTATAATTAACAATTAAATAAATTGATATAAGTTGGGTTTTTTTTAATAGTTTTAGTTGAATTTTGGTTTCTATACATATGTTTTGTCAGTAGCCTAGAGTTATGATCGCTATTCAATCAAATGTTAACTAATCACCTTAATTGCCACTCGAGTTCTGTGTCAATTTATATCGATTGATTATCGAGACTAAATGATAATCGATTCTTCGATGATGACAGCCGCATATGATAGATCTGTTAATGATATGATAAAGATATATATACATATATTGTGACAGGTAGAGAGGGGAGCGGTGATAGGCGGTGGTGGGGAGGCGGGGGAAGGCAGTGGTGCTAGAGTAGGCAGTCAGTGAGGAGGTGTCCCTTCTGCGTTCTCTTCGTATTGATCCCAGCTCTCTCTATAGTTCTGGCTATATCTCTATATAGTGTCGTCTATAACTAAAACAGTGTCTATATATAGTGCTCTATATCGCTCTATTTAGAGTATAACTTCTTCACGGTTCTTCATATCTGGGTATGTATCAAACTCTGAGAGTAATAGCATGGCTTGAAGCTTTGTAATCTTTATACTGCAAGTGCATTGTACAATATTGTGAAAGTAATACCATATACATTATTATATAGTATGTATACAGGCACGATGAATAAGATGTTAAGTCGATTTTTCTCCAAAATCATGTTATTTTCCAAGTGAATAGAGGGCCATGTCAGGCACTGGCTTTCAGGAATTATTTCTTATATTACAACTCCATTACAACCTTAATGACACGATTCCGCTTTCCTTAATACAGTTAACTCTAATTAAAATTCGACTTTACCTCTTATTCACCGGAGCTGCAGATATCATCCGACCAAACTACTATGGAAATCTCGGTCCCATGTTCACAATACTTCATATATTCGAGTTCAAACCCCCTCCTTCGCTTTCTCTACTCCTGGAAGAATAGCATGGTGTTTGTTTTGAGCCGGCATCGATGTCTCAATCGAAAGAGATATATTTATTAACACAAGCACTGAAAAAGACACAATATTTCCAAAGATAATGAATATTTTATGTTGAGATTAGAGACAGCTATATTCACAAGATAAACCCCATGATATCCCTGTTTAAGCTTGGAACAAACCCTAAAATTTGCAATCGAAGTTAATATTATGGTTCAACCATTGTTTTATTGGATGTTGTGTAATGTTTTCATGTTGATTTTTTCTGTTTTCACTCGCACTTTTTCTCTCTTACCTCTGACTATTAAGATCTCCGATCCATACTAATAATAATAATTATTCTATACCCTGTCATTAAATTACTTGGAGCTATAGACGATAATTGAATTTCTTGATAATATTCCAATATCGCGTATATATCTACGGCCACCCGTATCTTATGCAAATCACTGACCGCAAGAAACTGGACAGGTCGGCCCATCAGTTTTATTCAGGAAATCTATATTTATATATTAAACCTGTTTTATGCTTATTTTATTTTATATATATTTTTTTTGTTCACGTCTTCATTTTTTCAAGTCTAGATTTCTCCTGCATTTTTTATATATTTTTTTTAATTAGATGCACGAATAGGTCAGCTTGGTCATGTTTATCTTTACATTATTTTATTTTTGAAATTTTGTTTTCCTTTTTTTATATGTAGTTTTATTATGTAATATTTTCTGAATTTAATTATCCATCCTTGTGAACTAAAGTACTCTAGAAATTTAGTTATTTAAAGTTATTTTAGTTGTTATTGTACTTAAACATTTTTTTCTTAATCGGTACCTTAACATCCAACGAAATTAAATTTTAAAACTATATATATATATATATATATATATATATATATATATATATATATATATATATATATATATATATAACTAATAAACTTAAATAAGCCATTCATGACATATATATAATCCTTTTGCTTATGTCTCGCACTTCTCTTTAAATATTTAAGTGGAAAATCATCGCTGATTAAATTTTACTATATAGTTTACATATTACAATATATTACTTGTGATGGTATAAAAATAAGATTATTTTCCGAATTATTACTTTATTAAATTGGTTCATTTAAAAAAATTAATCAATTTATTTGATCAGTTTTATTAATAAATTTACAAAGGTTAGGTAATAATATATTGTATTTTTCCATAATTTATGTTTTACTGAGAAGAATTTTTTTGTTGAAACAAGTTAACATTTAATTACGTCAATTCACTATATCGTTGGTTGTTCCAAATTAAAATTCATTGTATTGTATAGTGAGTATTGATCTTAACAATTTATACACGAGTAATTAATTCATAAAACGTTAAAGCAATTCAATTTTCCTTGTTGATTTTGTTAATTAATTAAAATTTATATAACGCACTTTTACCATCTCTAATTATTATTAATAATTGGGCACTTGTGGACTCTGCAGTCAGTTTTGGAACTTTGCAATTGATTACAGGGAATTAGGACAATTTGTATTAAATGAATATATTTTTTATAAATGTAATAATTAATGTTATTTAATGGTTTTATTGAAAGGCTAGGAGGCCGTATAGTGGCGATATACCGTGGAGTCTCTAAGGGGCCAAGGCGATCTCCTCCCAATTATACATTCAATAATATAATCTTGTCCGGTCCCCAGCCACATACCACTTCACTATATAGACTGCTCTACTTCACTATATATTTATATATTATATACTATATACTCTATAGTTTACTATACTACGCTATTCATAGCATTCGTTCTCTGTAAGATCATTAGGTATGTCTTGGTTAATGTGTAGGAGACGAACAGTATAGTGAAAATTAGTTAATATATGGTATATGTGGTAGAATTTCAAAAATCACAACTATGAAATGAAGAAATAAACTTTAAAAGTGGATTTTATTCCATTTCAAAATTGTAGCTTATATAGAAAGTTCAATTAAAATCTTTTAGCTTTGGAATACATACTGCGCTTAGGAGATATTTATAAATTCACTATTATTTATTATTTAAAAAAAAACACTTATATAAGAATTAAATAATAATAAAATTAAATGACATAATATAATTGCATAAATATATTCATTGCAAAATTGTGCACTAAAAATATGTATTAAATTTTGTTTAATATATTTTACGCTAGGAAATCCCTATATTTTGGATATTAAGCTAAGTTCGCAGTTGTTATGTAGAGATTTTAAGCTCCTTTTATTCCTTCACCAGTCTTTTAAAAAAAAATATACCACTACCTTATAAAGTTTTCGGTTCAGTACATGGTAGAGACTGTACGGTTTCTAAGAATACGATTGTGCAGGGAGGCAATTTGTCTGAGTTCCCGCTCAACCTCCAGGTTTTTACTTTAATTAAGAGCAACCATTTCATAGAGGCAGAGGGTCTGCTAATCCCACAGGATCCATCTATGGCTGTTATACATACAGATTATACAGATTTATCCCGGGATTACTATCTGCATTACTATTCGAACCCGGGATCTTCAGCTAATTATTCTTTACTAAATAAAATAAAAAATTAAATACATACTTTTAAAAAAGTCTATTAAGTTTTATTTCCCAATACTGGAATATTTGACTTTTATTTTTTATCTTTTTTTCCGATAAATGTATAATTTATTAATTTATAAATTACGTTAGGGACACCTATCCTATGACTTAGACTTGAAGTGGTTGCGGTGGCATGGAACCTACTCGCGGCTGTCAACTGCTAATGGCCTACAACACCAAAGCTCTCCCGTAATGGTGCGCCGTCAGGTTATTACTTCGGCGACCTCATCATGTAAGTCCTGTTCAACACCAATGGCGGATCGTTTATCAAGTCATTTGTTAAATCGCTTGCCCCTCCCGCAGTGTATTATTAGTGTGTTATTTGTAAACGTCTGCGAATTGGTGAAAGTATTGGTAAATATTTGGGTTGGTCGTTCCCACATCATAAAATACTTAGCACTGTCATTGCCGAATACACACGGTGATGATGAGCTATATAAGGGGTGTTAAAATTGTATTATAAGTTATCAATGTTAATATTAAAAATAATACTAACCCAATAAAAAAAAAAAAATAGTGAGCCCTATTAATAGAGTCCTATTCCTAGCATCCTAATTATAAACATATGGGCTAGGAAGGACAAAAAATAAAGAAAATCCTGATTCCATTGAAGGACGTTCCGCCCTTAGGAAGGAGCTTAAGAATGTTCAATGCTTTTCAGGTATATCCATAAAGAAAAACAGGGGCAATTCGTACACAGGAAACAAAGCAAAAACACGGAGATATAGGAGAGAAGAAAGGAACAGTTGAAACAAGCGTAAAGGGACGTATTCATCGAAAAATAATCATAATAAGGCTTAGCAAACCCGAAAGTTCGTTGCCGATATCACTAATGTCTGACTACAAACATCTGTCCACGGACTACTACCGCAATCCTTTTTAGGAATTCACTCGTCACTAACCAATCAACATTACAAATCCATCTAAACCATCGCAATGTTATAACTTCAATTATATTAAATGTTCGTCGATTTTGCGTTTTATAATGTCCTAAATATCCTTGAGGTCTCATCTTTTTTATTACCCAACATTGTACGGAGTGCCTTATTTTCAAATACCTTAATACGGTGTTCATATTTAAAGTTAACGTTTCAAATCCATTAGGAACAGTTGGAAGTATGATACATTTATAAATACTAATATTTAAATTATTCAAGTCGAGACTGAAAAGTAATTTTACAGGACTTGGTGCCATAGACCTCGCCCTTATTTTCCCTTAAGTTTCGTTTGCCTGGTGAATTTTCAGTATCAAAGTTAATCTTAAAATTATTAATTATTTATACCTTGGATACATGTAGGCCATTCATTTGCAATATGATCAATTACTTTAAATAATATCCAAGCTACTTCTTAAACGGCTCGTACATTCTTAAACGACATGTAGGCGGATGCTCACCTCATTCGTTTGTACTTTGACATTTAAAAATTCACAAGCATTTGACAAGTTAACAAGGAATTTGACACGGGTGTTGATCCGGCTTAAACTAGTCTGCGAAGCAATCAACTCTCCAATTAGTTTACTATTTCTTTTTTTCAATTTTATTTCCATCTGTCATTCATCACATAAGCTGGCTTTAGTGACAACTGAAGTTTAATAAAAATTATAATGAACTATGGCTTAGAGATACGGAAGGTTCGAAGCCGATACCATTTTAGAATCGCCTACATAAGCCTCCTCTTCGTAAAGATCATAACCAATATAGCATAGTTTGCCATGTGACTATGTCAAAGCTTCAGTATTTTCCCCCGTTCTGGGAAAATATATTATGTTATCGTTAAAATAATGGAGCAGTTACAATTTATGAAAGTTTCTGAAACGTAGGTAACCCTTAAATTAATGGAAGTTTTCTATTAATTTTTAATTACGTAAAGGCAATCAGGGCGTCGTAGAATCGAACTCGTGATGTTAATCTCCACTAGAACGGTATTAAGTATTAAAGAAAAGTAAACAAAAAAACAATGCAGCCTATCCGATATATCTTTATCCCCCGTGGAATCGATCCAGAACATAATAACTTCCGCTAAGAGCGCGCCGGCCGCATGAAACATTCCATTTAGGGTCACAAAATCGGCGCCGGTTCGTTCTGTTTTAGTAAGTCGAGCACGCGATGTGACTAGCCACTTCTGGGGTCGAAGAACTACCATCAACTTGCAATTAACCTCGTCCAAGAAATCGAAGATCTTATTTACATAGATCGTTCCCAAAGAGGATTGCATTATATAGTAACATCTTGAAGAGTAATAATATATAATATGACGATTATTGACCTTTTTTTTTTATCTCTGTTTAATGTCATTTCTATTTCTGTTATTACTAAAGGTTACCAACCTTTCTAACCTGATTGGAAAGGTCGATGTTGATTGTTTGGGTCCGCCAACAAATAAATACGGACGGATACGACTCGGCGCCACTGCAGTAACGTCTCAGAGACTACCGGTACTTATACCAAGTTTCGCTATTTGCAAAGTCCCATTCGTGGATTAATTGTCTATCCTTAAAGCCTTGAGGTCAATCTTTAAATCAAATCCTTCTCCCACCTTTATATCATCATCTAAACATAGCTAGTAGGAGCAGAGGGTTTTTTAATTTTTTTTTTTTTTGTATTTAAAGCATACAATTTTTATTATTTTAAAACTAAAAATATACTATTTTCTTTACAATTATATTCTACGCAAAATAGCCGAAAAAGAATACTGTTATCTCGTAACTAAAGCAAACATGAAATGCGAATGTTTTTAAACTGAGTGTTATATTAAATTGTCTTATTTTCGAAGGTGTTACCTATCTTATCGATTCAGTTAGAAGGATAGTAGTTTTATAAATTATAGTATTGTAAGCACTGTGACAAAGGAAAATTAAGTTATAACTAACATTTCCAGCCGTTATTTCCTCTTGAATTTCTCGTTTCCTATCATCGGTTAATTTCTAAAAATAAAATAATTAAAATTAAATTATTCACTCGAAATTTCCCCATTATCTACGTTTCAATTGGTTTGGGAAACCAGAAAGCTTATGATAAAAATTCGGGAAAACCGGTTATGGATTTCCCGGTAGCATTTTCCTTATTTAAACTTGGTTTATTTTTATTATTCATTGTTAATCATTATACTTAAGTGTCAATTAGATATTCTGTATTGAGATAAACATTAAATACGTTGGTTCACTTCTAATAATAAAGTATTCTAAAATAGAGTATGCACTTGAGATTTCCTCGTTATTCACGTTCCAATTAGTTTCAGTAATTCATTTCTTGTGATAAAAATTTGGGAAAAACTTACAATTCAATAGACCTAACTCTTCTTTTTATTATACATTGTTTATCTATATTTTTTTGTGCCGGAAAAATATATAATGGGTTTACTTTGTAAACACAAAAGACATACCATATTGATCAATTTTATGTGATTTCATCTTTATATTTGCCTAAACAACTCAGGATTGGTTTTTGCCAACTTTTTTCTACCTCTTGCTCCTAAAGTCGATACTTCTAGTTTATTTTTCCTGACTCGTTAATAATGGATAGGTAGAGAGTTGTGCGACAGGGAAGAGGTTCGAGGTAGGACTAAGTTGTGAAATAACGACATTTCTCCCTTTACATAATTTATTTATCCTGAGCGTCGATCGATTCTAGTTGTTTTTTTGTTTTTTTATCGTTTGTTTTGTTAAACATGTCTTTTTGCCCGCAAATCACTGTGATCGATCGAATAAATTATTCGAATAATTTTCGATTTGTTTGCTTACTCATTTTATTATTGATTATTGATTTCGCTTACTATTTCAGTAGTCGTCGAGATATTTCATTATTAATTTATAATAATAAATTATAAATAACTGATTTTTCCAATCCACACAAATTTAATTTTCGTTTTTTTTTAGAGACTGTATGATTGATATTTCTTATGGTTCTGAACCTTTAGTTTTGTGAGCATAATGTTTTTCTTGACTAAACTAGCGGAAATGTGAAAAAGTCAATTTTTGAAATTTTCGAGTAATCCGCTTTTGAAGGCTCATATTATTTGTCGATTAATCTGTATTACTTTTAATATGATCTGTTGCGGTTTCGAGCCATGAAATAATTAATTTTATTAGCAGTAGATCGACTTGTTAGATCTCTCTCCCATGGCTCACCTAGCCTCCATAAACTGGGTAGCCTTTTGGTCACCCTGATTAACTTAACTTTTACTTTACCCCTTAACCTACCTATACCTAAGGAAAAATCCGGTCTCGGTAGTGAAAAATATTTGTCTGTGCGTGACTCTTGGTGACACATGAATCAGAGTTAGAGGGCGCTATATATGTTTGGACAGCCGTATCTTCTTGCAAAGGCCCACTAAGGGTGAAAGACCCCACCCTACATTATACATTATATATTATACTGAAAAGAGGCGGGCCCGATGGAGAGCCTTGGGGAATGCCCCACCTGGCTTAGTCTGATTTAAGTCCTATCGTCTGTATCATATCTTATGGTTCTGCAGCTAGGGAGAAAAATATTCTTTTTATGATACCTTCTCTCTCCCTTTATAAATATGTAAGTATTTATTTGGTAACAATGGTATTATTTTTTCATTGGTAAAATTTTTCGCGCTATTTTTTCTTTCTTATAGATTTTATATGCCGTATGTCTATGGGCTACGTTTATATAGCCTAAGGATTTTCATTCCATACATGATAGATACAGCACTGTTTCTAGAAATACGGTTGTGCAGGGAGGGGTAGACCACGCTCAACAGCCAGATTTTCCCCCTCATTAACTACAGATCTACAATACTGCCACATTATAGATACTGGGTGAGTCATAGGAGGGTCTCCAGATCCGATAGAATCCATCTCCGGCTGTTAACAGATTAGGTAAATTATCTTCCTCAACCGGATTTAACCCATTCGGCACGGTATATGATGTTGTTATGGATTAAATACGATAAATTCAGTTTTCCTAAAAAATTTGTATGAATTTCTGAAAAAATTGGGGGTTTTCAGGGGTCGCTGGTCAAAGCTAGGAGAAAAAAAAAATTGTACCCACATTTTTATTTCTATAACATCTCTTACTAAAGGGTTTAATATATATTTTAATTTAAAAAGAAAAAACAATTCATATGTGAATGAATGAATGAACATAGCCTTTATTTATGCGTAAAATTCGAAAATGTATGTGTGTGTATATATGTATATATATATATATATATATATATATATATATATATATATATATATATATATATAATATAATATAATATAAATTTGCAACGGCAGGAACTATTAAAGTATGTAATATTTCTGTCACCTTAAATTTAATTTTAATTAAAATTTAAAATAAAATTTCATTTCTTGTTAATGCCGTCCTTTCCTTTATCATTCTGTATCATCTTCTGTAGTATATTTTAAAACCAAAGGAATCAAATTTAATAAAAATAAACCTTTAAGGGTAGTCTTAAGCGCACCTTATGGATCGTAACAATCCTAAAACTGCAAGAGGCATTCTGCAAGATGGAACAAACTTTAGAAGAAAACTTTAAATTGATTTGTATGATTTAGAGGCATTCTGCAAGATGGAACAAACTTTAGAAGAAAACTTTAAATTGATTTGTATGATTTAATGGTAAGTTTATTGCGCTTACTATCTGTTGGTGCCATGATATTCTCGTCATAAAAGCGCATGATCCTCACGGGCTTTTCCGAAAGGACTTTATTGCTTCACGAAATGCTCCATATCCTTTTATAGCTGACCATTGCTATTGGAAAGAGATTCGTTACACTTTTGCTTTTATTTCAGCTCCAAAATACTTCGTTTTATTCAATCTTCGTATTGTGGCTAAACGAAGCCGTAAAAATGATGGGCATGAATAAAAAAGATCTAGTTGATTTTTATTATTATCGAATGTAAATTATATATAATACTCTTTTTTTTCCATTTCCAAAATAAATTGGTTTATTTATTCCCTTTACTTTATACAATGTCGATCTACCTCAGTTTTTATGTTTGAGTGGATAATAGTTTACTGTATAATTCTAATAATGGATTGGATCGGTCAGGGGTGCAGTCAAAGATTACACAAAATAACTTAAACTTATTTATGTCAACGTTTCGTCCTAAGATGTAAGCCATCCTTAGGGCTAGGAAAGAAACATAAAATAAATATATAAAGCATTGCAGTACCAAGGAAGAATAACAGAATCTATGTACAGAATTGATAATACTGTAAAGAAATACAAAGTGTAAGATAAATTATGAAATAACTAGTGAGGAAAAGTAAAGAATAATAATTCAGGAGACATTATTTTCTGTTTCTTTCCTAGCCCTGAAGATGGGTTACTTCTTAGGCCGAAACGTTGACACAATAAAATAAGTTTTGCTTATTTCGTGTCATCTTTGACTGGACTCCCACACCAATTCAATCCATTACCTCAGTTTTAGTTTACAGTTAATAATTAAAGATAATGGATGTACCTATTAAGGAAGCAGTCGGCTCAATCAAAAAGAAATTCTACATTACGCTAATACCATGTTGGTTCTTTAGCCAGCTCATGATGGACCTGTTGGAGAACCCTTCCAAGGATTGTAGATTTACGAGGCGAGAGTAGAGCAAGGTATTCCTCCTCTGCAGGACTGTAATTTCTTCGCCATCATTCCTCCCTGACGTCATAATTGTCGGGGATGTGGTGCCATTAACTCTCGGCTGGACCCATGCGCTTCATTCCCTCCATTGCTAAGGAAACCAGCTCCCTTGCCTGGTCAATTGCTTAATAAGTGTACAGGTGTGCGCCTGTAAGGGAGTGCATTCCGCCATCTTGTATTCCTACTGTAATGTCTTACTCCTTCTCGATCTCACCTGAAGGCGTCTTTTGGTGCTTCTTGGCTTTGAAATGTAATTTATCGAGAAAATAAAGGGTTAAATAGAGAACATTTTCGACAACCCCTGACATTAGGTAGCCATCGCGAACTAACCTAAGTTATAGTATCAAGAATTTTCTCGGTACTACTTTGATATAAGAATTAATTAATCCAATGGGGATTCGAATCCACGTTTCCCAGATCTGGTCTTGTCTCAAACATCTTCATCCACCACATCTTTGAAAACTCCAAGTTTCGCTTATTGAGTTTGTTGGACGATTTTGCACAATGAAATCGATACTAAGGATGGAAATATCGAAATAGTAGTAATAATGTATGTATAAATATCTATATTTAAATTTAACATGTTTTACTCGATATAATATTAAAATATTGATATTCCAATTTGAGTGTCAGAAACCTATATTTTTTTTAATGAAGAATTAAGTTAAATCATAAACAATAAGAATTTCTGCTAAGTATCAGAGTTTTATAGTCATTTTAGTCTTTTCTCCATTTATTTTTTATATCTCCTAAGTACAACAAATTGGAAATTAACAGATCGCCTATCTGAAAAAAATTAAAATTGAGGTGAAGAACACCAAAACAGTTAATGTTTTGGACACAAAATGTTCATAAAATAGTTAATAAATCAATGCCAATAACAATGAAAACCATTTTCTTTAAGTTTTTTCTTATTATGAGTAAGGAAGAAACAAATTTTAATACTTAGAATTTATGGAAAATTCAAATTGGAAAAATGTATAAAAAAAAATGTGATATGTTGTTGTTTACCTTTGGAATTACTAATATGTACTTGGATTGGTTTTTAATGCTTCTTTATTTTCGTTCAATCATTTTGATTTCTTTACGCCTTTTTTGTACATATGCTTAAGCTAAAACAGTATTATTAGTATCTTGTTACGCAACATCATACCTCCTGGTATAATATTATTTTTTATAGACGAATATTATAAAATATATAATGTAATATATATAATAAAATAATAGATAACATATTTATTAATACAAAATTGTTGCTATCAAAGCTATCACTCCTTTTCTTTTTTCAGACATCGATATTTTTCTCTTATAAATCGATGTGTTTTATATACTTAAAAAAATACAATTAAATTATTACCTTAATATGTTAAGCGGGTTGAGGGATACTTACCTCTTCAGTTTTTAATTGGTTCAAAAATATAGGTTTCTTGAATGTTTAATTTCATCGATGAACATGTGTAATGACGGGATCCTAAAATGTATACAGTTTGAAGACAGTAATAACAAGCTAAGGAGGTGGTGATTGAAGTCTGCCAGTTCCTGGGAGGCCTCGTCGCTCATTAATGATGTAGTCAGCTTTGGTTCAAACACTTCGAATCGATTTTCGAATAGCATCTATTACCCGCGTATTATAGCGCTTGAAACTGATTCGTTATTTCTCAATTCATTACACTATACCGTTAAGCCTATATATATATATATATATATATATATATATATATATATATATATATATATATATATATATATATATATATATATATATATATATACACACATACATACATACCTACATCCATATACATATTTTCACATTTATCTTTTAATTAGGCTTTCCCAAAGCTCTATTCCGTAAGTCCAGATGGGTCTATAGATTGTCATGTACATGAGTCTTTTGTGATTAATTGGGAGCTTAGAGCGTTTGTCTAGTAAATGTTGTGTAGCCTGAAACGGCGAGCTGTTGGGATGCCAGTTGTATAACCTGGGCAGAGAATTGGGCCGAGGATACTGCCTTGAGGAACACCAGCAGATTGAGGAAAGGGGGATGAGTAGACATTATTATGATGTACTGTGAATGACCTGTAGGAGAGATAGGATTGGATCATAAGAAGGTATATATATATACACACATACATACATACCTACATCCATTTACATATTTTCACATGTATCTTTTAATTAGACTTTCTCAGGGTAGTATTATACAAAATACCATAAATAAAGTTCATATATCTGTACTTAGGGATGCGGAATCGTGTTACTTTTCGCAGTAATTAAAGAGCCAAGACGAGCATTGGCATTGCCTTGAAATGTAGTTTTTCCTTATGTTACAACTCAATTTCAAGTCAAATACTACGAAAATGATACGATTCCTCAATACATTTAACTCTCCCTCAACGAAATTCAACATAACCAATGATATACACTTAAGGCCCAGGGTTTAAAAAAAAAAAAAAATAGAACTAATTATAATAATAATAATTGTACGATGGAAAAACTAGCTTGAAACAATTGAGTCGGTCATACATTTTTGGAAAAAATAAATTCATAGAAATTTGACATATATAGAACTTTTTATTGCTTATAGTTTATATTGCATGACTTATAGTTCTTACAATCCGAAACTTGTTTTGAGGATATTAGAATATTAAAAAAATGCAAATGTAGAAATATTTACTACAAAATTGACCTTTAAAAGGCCTAAATAAATGTTCTATAACCCTGTTTTCATGCAATTCGCGAGATTTGGTTTAATATTAGTAAAAATCTTTGAAAATAGAAATTTCCCTTGCTTGACTGCTTTGCGTGAGTATAAAAACTTTTTTTGCCTCTAAGTTTGATCGATTATAGCTGTCACAAACTTGTTACTTCGCCTTTTTATGCACTGTAGCATACATTTTATTTTAAAACTCTTATCTCAGGCTGTAAGTAAATGTGCTATAATCAGTAAGAATTTAAATCACAGTGTTGAATTTAAATCATTTATAGATCGTGTAACCATTTTAAGCTGAACTTTTTATTTGAGTACTACCACTGGGTAGTTTCTCTACTTGCCTTTGCCTCTGGAGATGATTTATCTTTCATTATATTTACTTGATGTATTCTGTGTAAAGTTGTAAACTTCAATGAATACATTTTTTTTTTTTTAATTGAGATATGATGTATCGAAAGATATATATTATCGTATTTTTTTTCTTGATTCGTCAAGGAACCAGTTCTGTATCATTGATTAGTATCATTATTGATACCACAGCGAAGTACCTCAGTGGGTAGAGCCCTGAGTTGCTATGTTGAAGTCTGAGGATTTGAATCAGGCTGTATCAGATAAATCATTTGATCTCTTAACGTCCACGTATGGCCCGCGAGGGAATTTCAGACCCTCTTAGGGCTCACCCAGATTCTATAAAGTGGGTACCCTTAATTGGGGAAAAACCTGGCGATTGAGCGTGATTTCGGATGGTTGGCCTCCCTTCATTACCGTTGTGGTGGAAACAGTACAATCTCTACTATATGCGCTGCATCCAAGACCATTTATGTTTTAAGAAATATTATTCTGAAAGACGATGTCTCAGCCAGAACTTGTGTTCAATTATTACAAATGTGCTGTTCTGGATAGAAATCTAGAACTGCTATTCCCTTAGCAACTAGCTCTAATAATGGATTAAAAAGTTACGCTAGGCGTCGGTTTTCAAAATAATAATTATAAATAAATAAAAAGTTAAAAGAACCCGAAGGCTCGGTCACGATACCACCAATCTATGTTTACAAACCTCCGTTCACGGAGCACCACCCAAACCCAAACCCGCTACATCACTCTTAACGCAATCATCCCACCTACGCCTCGGTCTACCCCTCAGACGCTTCCCAGTCGATACAGTCCCTATTAACATCTTAGGATTCGTTCGTTACTAAGCCGAGCAACGTTACGTCCCCATCTTAATCTTAGCGACGCTATCACCTGAAAAATATTTGCTGGATGGATGCTTCGCTATTCTCCTACATTCCCCAGTGGTCTCATCCTTTTTTGAACCGAATATTCTACGTAACTTCTTATTTCCGAATACCTGAAGACGAAGAGTACACATATAGGAATAATAACTATATGTATATCTATTTATATATAAAGTAGTTTATTGGCCAGCCTTATTATATGATATTAAGCAGTATAAACATGTGTTGCTAGATACTCTTCTACTTCCCGCCCTTTAACAAGGATGATCCACGCCGTTGTTGTTATAGGCCGTCCTCATCCTCATCCCTGCTATAGCCGGAGGACATACTCGAGTCCCTGTTTATCCTGCCCTCTTTGATGTCCTCTCCTATAGAGAAGGGTTCCGCCCCACTAGCCACTTTCATCGCCACTTAGCTAACCTTACCCTTCTGTCTTCTCATCCGGAAAATATCCACGGTTACTTATTTACTTAGGTTACTGGGCCTCACGATATTGTATAAATATTAGTATACATTCTTCTTTCAAATTTCCAACTGAAATTGTTAAAAAAAAAAAAAAAATAGAAACTTCAGAATAGTTCAATCTTAAAGCGCGTATTTCTTAGGCCATAAAAAATAGTAAAAGTTGTTACAAAGCTGCAGAAAAATAGTATAGTAGCTCACCTGTAGGTCTTGAATTCGAATCAGGCTGTTGCAGATTTATTATTTAATTGGTTACCATTCATAGATTGACATAGTGGGATCTGTGTGCAAACCCTGCTGGGGCTCGCCCAACTTCTATAATTAAATGAAAATCAAGGGGGTCGAGCGTTATCTCGGTCATCGGAAATTGAAAATGAAGAAATGAATACTAGAATAAGAATAATAGAAAACATGAATTAAAATGTCTTAGTAAAAATAAGGCTTAGCAAACCCGAATGCTCGATGCCGATACCATTCTCATACCACACCAATCTACCCAAACCCAAATCCGCCTGGTCATTCTTAACGCAATCCTCCCACCTACGCCTTGGTCTACCCCTCAGATGCTTCCCAGTCGATACAGCGCTTATTTACATCTTAGGAATTCGTCCCTTAACAAGCCCAGCAACTTTACAAGCCCATCTTATTCTTCGCTACGCTATCACTTGAATAATATTTGCTGGATGCATGGTTAGCAATTCAGCGTTGAATTAAACTGTTTAAAAATAAAAAATTAAACAAACGAGAGTGTAAGACAATAAAACTTGAACTAGCTATACATCTAACTATCTACAATTTAAAAAAAAAGTTGAAAACTACATAAATAAACTTATAAAAGATTATACTACCAAGAACTAGCAAAAAACATAACTATATATTATGTTGACAAAAATAAATATCTTGACCACTTTATTGCTTATAATTTATGAATTATAATTTTCATCAAACGATAGTTGGAGTATGCATTGTGTTTTATGTGTTCATGATTATTTATTTTCGCTTACTTTTGATACGATTTCATATCCCCACATTGTGTAAAACTTTTCCTGCCATTTCGTTTATAAATCGGCTTTTACGGTTTTGAATATTGTATTGATTTGTGAATGAGGAACATTATTCAAGTATTTCGCTCACTAATCTTTTTAATAGGCTTATAAGTCGTTTTCTCTTGTTTTTAGGTATATATTTAAAGAGCGAAATAAGTTTAGCATTTATCATGACAGTTGTTACTATATACTATAAATAAATATCATTCCCTCTTAGATAGCCAAAATACAAAACCAGGATGTTGTAAATTATTATTGAATGGAGCTGCATTTCCTCCGGAGTGCCAACGTCATCATCATCGATCCCGGTTATCAAGGGACGTAGGGCCACTTCACATGTGAACTTTACAGCTCCCATGTCACCTCATTCAATTCAGTAACCTCTCGGGAGGTAAAACATAGATATTTATAGTCTATCCGAATAAATAAAAGTTTCATAATAACTACATAAGTTCTAATTGGTTTAAAATTAAATTTCATTCATATCTGCCATAAAGATAGTATTAATTACAGTAATAAAATCTCACTGAAATCGCCGCCCTCCACAACCGTTTCTGAACCCAAGGCTTTTCACGGGTCTTAATGAAACAAATTATAGGCAATACTGATCATAGTCGTTTATATAAAGAAAAGAATATTCTATCTATTGATAGGAAGTTTTGGGTAACGTGTAAGAGTCGGGCTTGAGCTCCTCTCCTCCCCCCCCCAAAAAAGAAAAATAATTTTGAGAAGTTCATAGAAGAAACAGCAACCAAAAACATTGAACTTGGCTATGCAAATAATATCCACGAATTATCCAAAAATGTGGAAATAGTACTTTTTAATAACAAACTTAACTTAAAAGGTCTCGAGTTCATCTTCTTTTCGGATACCTGGATGAGTATAGGGCATGGAATAAGTTGCTAGGTTTAAAACTAGTTGGTTTGGGTGGAAATATTTTTTTGTCATGAAGGGATTAATATCGGTTTCATGGATTCACGTATTTATTGTCTGAATTTTGATATACAATAAAAAATTCATTGGGTAAGGGGTGAAGGTGTGTGGACGACCTCATATACAATTTAAAAATTGTAGATTTGAATTCGCCAAGAAAGATTTTTCTAGAGGTATGAAATATGCTTTATCTTTTTCTTCCTTTATCATATATATTAAGAATAATTAATTAAACATAACTATATGATTTTATGAAGTTTAACTTTATCTTTAATAAATAAGTTTTGATTTTTCGTTATTTTCCTCTTTATTGATTCTTTGAGAGTCTTGAGATATCTACTGTTACCTAAGATAAGATTAAATAAACATCGTTAATATTTCATCACCAGCTTTGTGGTATCGGGGTACTCTCCAACTTCTGATAAGTGGATGTTAGTTTTCTTGAGTGAATCTAAAGATAGCCTAAACCATTTCTTTAAGATCTTGGTTTTTTCACTGTTAGCGCATGAATTTGAGGCCAATATACTCCATCCGGAAACATCACGAAAATATAGTTTTATATTTATTGGTTGAATCGCAAGTATCCGAAAAAACGAGCAGTCGAGAATAAATATACAATAAAAGTGTTGATGTTTCAAAGTTTCGTAAAAATTATAAAAGTTACATTTTGAAAACCACAAGACTTTTAATAACTTCCATTATAAATAATATGACGCCGTTTTAATTACAGTGGTAAGGTTAGGTATTGATCATTTAACGATGATAAATATTCTCAACGATTCGTTCACCTTTTGGAGCTCTGGTGTGCATGCAAGGAACCACGCGTCACATGACCCTACGCATGCGCCTTTTCTCTTTTTTTTTATTGTCCTTTTGGAATTTCAATTAGCAGGAGAGTTGGGGTCGAGGCCCTCCCCGAAAGGAAATTCTGATCATTAGCAGGAATTTATCGCATAAAAAAGAACCGCTATTAATAACATGTATATTTATCAAAGAGTGAAAGTAACTAGTTCTTTTTTATGTGATTCCAACTACATGTTGAAATTGATCCACTATACCCCTCTCTGCATAAATATTTCTCTATACCCGTTTAGTTTCTAATAATTTCATTTATCCAGTCTCTCAAATTCCTGTAATGCTGTCTTATGGAATGGTTTCCCCGCTTTATTAGACTTGTAATCCTAGTTTATTAGATTCGTTTACTCCAGTTTTAATAATGGTACTTTTTTATTTGCGATCATTCACGCCAATGCTTTGATTATATCATTATTTCTCTCATCATAGTATCAATTGTACTTTTATGTTTTAGGGAGTTGAGTGCTTCTTCTTTAATTTATTTGTGTAAATTTAAATATTATTAAAGTTGTTAATTTTTTAATAAACATATTCTAGAACAATGCCTTATTCTTCTTTAAGTGCCATCTCCTCCCAGAACATTGAAGGTGAGCCCGATGTTCACTTTGTTGAGTTTTTTCTGCATCACTGGTGAAGGTTCTTGAGCCAAGATATATTTAGCAATTAATATTTAATATTCGGATTTCATTTAACGTGAGCAATTAGTTTTTCTCCATCTTTCTTCTGTTTACTGGACTCAGTACCTCTCTTTATTCGTCAATAAGCTGTAAAACCTCTTGTTTTGCCACTATGGCTAACCCCAACATTCTTCGGTAAGCCCAAATTTCGAAGGCTCCATCCACTTACGTTGTTTCCATGTGGGTCGATGCCTCCATCCTTTTGAATAATATGTTGAAAACAGAGCTACGTAATTTGTGAATTTTTAAAGATCTACTGGTTAACACTAGTAGTAAGATATGCGTAGTATATTCTATCCGAATATTAGTCTAAACAAGTTTTCAGGATTTACCCAACGCTTGCGATTGCAATTACCCAATTGCGAAGAATGCAACCAGTTAACATAACTTAGATATTGGGACGGTTCAAATAGGATTGTAAAGTTGTTGGGCTTAGGAACGAACGAATAACTTCGATAATAATACCCCAAGCTTGACCGAGTTTTATACCTAAGCTTAGGTGTGAGGTTTACTTTAAGGATTATCTAGCGTAGTTGGTTTCGACTGTTCGAGGGTAAACATTGATTGGTGTTATCGACATTGGGCCTTTCAGAACACCTGGCCTTTTTTTCTTGTTTTCATAGATTATCCTATCTCTTTTACTCTCGGCATTTTTAATGCCGAATGAATAGGCTTTACTCGATCGTGGCGATAAGCCCAATATAGTTCTTCCATTGCGACTCTAAATAGTAACGCTTTTTGTTACATTTAAACTTACCAATTTCAATTACTAACATCAAACAAGTCAGAGGAAATCACAAGTGTCACAGAATACTTACGTTCAATAAATAAATATTGTTACGGGCTACTGGGTGTAAAATGGACTAAACTATTACTTAATTCAATAATCTAATATTTATTAACAAATTAGAAAGAATACAATGAGATTATTTAAAACAGTTAAATTATTAAACTAATATCAATTTACAATAACAATATTCTACTAAATGTTATCTAATTTCTAAGATAATATACAAACAATATAAGATATTTCTAATACTAAATAACTAAACTATTTATATATAAATTTGTACAAATACAATAATATTACACTATAGTTTACAATAACAAATTAACACTTACAGTTCGCTAACTTAAGTCCACCGACCGTAAGACTCCAAATATGACAAACTGCCACACAGTTTATTACACTTATTACACGGCCACTAATTGTCACTGTTGCTCACTAAGCACTTATTACAGACTGATACTAATACTAACTAACTCACACACACTGCCACTAATTAACGGCTGCTTATTACTTCACTGTTTATTACTGACTCGTCTTATTACTACTGCCGCGGCCGAAAACGCTGTCCTTTTTATATAGGCAAGGTAGGTCGTGGTGGGGCATTACTCGGAACACGGACGAGGACCACCTAGACCGATCTAGAAGGTTCTACGCCATTCTATAATCCCTTCCGCTTAATCCCATTGTTTGCCTAATCCGCTCTAGGCAGATCAGAAGCCGGTCCTGCTTTCCGCTCTGACCGTAACACTGCCCCCTCCTTAAAAGTGCTCTGCCCCAGAGCATAGTCCGGAGAAATCAGGCGGTCATGAGCTTCCCTCGATGGAGACGCATTTCCTTTCCAGGGGTTGAACGTGCACACCAATATGGCGACTCCAGAGTTGGCGAATATCTGTTCAAGCATGTTCCTGACAACCTTCCACTCCAGGCCGTCATATCCACAGCCCAACTTAGGGATCGCGAGCTTGGTGACACGCAGTCTCAGAAGCTTACTCCGCAGGTCGTCGAGGCTTCGCCGCAGTGCGTCACATGTGGGCTTCTGATCAGTAGCACACTTGGTGACTAAGTAGAACAGGTGTCGTCCTTCGTGCGTATGGTGGAGTGCTTTCCCGACGCGTGGTCCTTGGCGTTCCAGTTCCTCAGTTCCAGCAAACTTCTTCCTGAAGACGGTTGCAATCCCTCGGGAAGTCCTCAGATCTTCGGCTACACAATGGGCCAGAGAATAGTCCGCGGGTAACGAGAAGATATCTCTGTATACTGCCTGAGTTACTCCACGGGAACCTTGTACCTTAGGTTGTGCCACTGATACCTTACTGGCCTCCACGTTGTTGAGGTACCTTACTTGCTGGTCTTTTGTCGGGCCATGGTCTCCTTTGTATGGGGCCAGTCTATTAAAATGGACTACCCTGGGTTTTCCTTTTGGCTGCTTTCTGATCCTATAGATGACGTCGTTTATCCTATTGATGATCTCAAACGGGCCATCCCAGGAGTTCTGAAGTTTAGGTGAGTAGCCTCGCCTTCTTCGAGGATCATGTAGCCAGACCAAATCTCCAGGTTGGAATCCACCTTTCTCTGCCCTGATGTCGTAACGCTCCTTCATTCTGTCACTGGCTCCCTGGATGTTTGCACGAACCTTTTCGTGGATATTATCCATCCGCTTCCGTAGATTCGTGACGTATTCCTCTCCGTTAACTTCCTCGTCTGGCTTGAACCCGAATTTCAGATCACAAGGCAAACGAAGTTCTCGGCCGAAGACCACATTTGCGGGGGTCTGCCCCGTTGCTTCATGGACTGAACTCCGGTAGGCTAACAAGAACAAGTGAAGATACTGGTCCCAGTCTCGCTGATGCTCGGAGACCACTTTAGACAAATATCGACCCATTGTCCTGTTCATGCGCTCCACCATGCCATCCGATTGAGGGTGAAGAGGTGTCGTCCTGGTTTTCCGTATTCCCAGTGCTTCGCACATCCCGGAGAAGACTGCAGACTCAAAGTTTCTTCCCTGGTCAGCGTGAAGTTCCATGGGTACTCCAAACCGGCTGACGAGCTGCTTCACAAGTACGTCTGCAACCGTGACTGCCTCTTGATTCGGAAGGGCATACGCTTCCACCCACTTAGAAAAATAGTCCATGGCCACGAGAATATATCGGTTGCCTTCGTCTGTCACAGGGAATGGGCCAGCGATGTCAATCGCTATCCTCTCGAACGGTGCTCCCACGTTGTACTTCTTCATAGGGGCCTTCTTTCTTCTGGTTGGTCCGTTAGAAGCCGCACAAGTCGCACAACGCCTGCACCAGTCCAACACATCGTCCTTAAGGTTTGCCCAGTAAAAGCGTTCACGAACTTTTTCCAATGTACGGTGAACTCCAAGATGGCCGCCAGTTACACCGTCATGTAGTTCCCTAAGCACTTCGGGCACTTTATTCCTTGGAACGATGAGCTGTAGCCTGCGCTGATCTCCTTCCGCGTTCTCCAATGCCCGTTTCAGCAGCCCGTTGTCCACTAAAATGGAGTTCCATTGGGCCCAGTACGTTTTTACATTCTTCGACATTGGAGCAACATCCTGCCAGGCCGGTCTTCCTCGCCCCGATATTTTCCATTCCTTTATTTGTTTTAAGTCCGGGTCCTCGTCCTGTTCCTTTGACACCTCTGCATCTTGCCAACTGTCGATGACAACTGTAGTCCTCAATACCGCTGCCTGCTTCGAGAACAATGCTTGCAGCCTTCTTCACAAGGTCTTCTTGACAGTGCATCCGCATTCCTGTGGCTCGTTCCAGAACGATGAGCAGATTCAAAGTCATACTCTTGAAGGCGCTCAATCCACCTCGCCACTTGCCCCTCAGGTGACTTGAATCGCAGCAGCCACATTAGAGCCGCGTGGTCCGTTCTCAGCAGGAACCTTCTTCCGCATAGGTATTTATGAAAATGCTCTATGGACTTTACTACTGCCAGAAGCTCTTTCCTTGTGACACAGTAGTTTCGTTCCGGAGCTGAGAGTGCTTTGCTGAAATATCCAATCACCCTTTCTTCTCCGTCTTGGAGCTGAGAGAGGACACTTCCAATGGCGATGTTGCTGGCATCTGTGTCAAGTATAAACTTGCCCTCGGGGCGTGGATAGCTCAGAATAGGAGCACTAATCAATTTGCTCTTCAGCTCCTCGAAGGATGCCTGACACTCGTGATCCCAATGGAAAGTCCTTTTCTCCTCGGTAAGTCTGGTAAGAGGTTTCGCGATGTTAGCGAATCCTTTCACGTACCTCCGGTAATAGGTGCAGAGCCCGAGAAAACTTCTCACCTGGTGCTTATCTCGAGGTACTGGCCAGTTGGTGATCGCTGCTATCTTCTCTGGGTCAACAGCAACTCCGTTGTCTGACACAATATGCCCCAGGTAGTTGACTTGCCTTCGGAAGAGGTTACACTTCTTCGGGTTCAACTTTAGGTTCGCTGCACGCAGTCGTTCGAAGACCTTCTCCAGATTCTTCAGATGGTGAGCGAAGGACTTTCCCAGCACGATTATGTCGTCTAGGTACACCAGGCATACCTCCCAAGAGAGACCTCTTAACACGTTTTCCATCAGCCTCTCGAATGTGGCAGGAGCATTGCAAAGCCCGAACGGCATTACCGTAAACTGCCAGAGCCCAGTGCCAATTGAAAACGCCGTTTTCTCTTTATCTTCAGGTGCCAATCCAACCTGCCAATATCCACTGCGGAGATCCAAGGTAGAGAAGAGTTTACACCCCTCCAGGGTGTCCAGCGTATCGTCAATCCTGGGAAGCGGATAACTGTCCTTCTTGGTGACGTTGTTCAGAAGACGGTAGTCTACGCAGAACCTCGTTGTGCCGTCTTTCTTCTTCACCAATACGACAGGAGACATCCAGGGGCTACTCGAAGGCTCAATGACACCATCAGCCGCCATCTCCTTTATGATCTTCTCGGCGTCCTCCCGTTTGGCTAACGGCAGCCTCCGCGGGACCTGTCGGATGGGCTTCGCATCCCCGGTGTCAATCCTGTGCTGGACGATATCCGTTCTGCCCCGTGGTCCTGGTCCGATCTCGAAGACGTCATGCCATCGGATAATCATGTTCTTCACTTCCTCGCTCTGTTCAGGTGAAAGGTCGCGGCATGACTCGTTTACAAATCCTTTTAGTTCTTCTGGCAGTCCTCGGAGCTCGGTGGGACGACGTTGCAGCTGACGAACCACTGAGGTAGCGGTTGTACACTCCCCGACCGGGGTTCCTTTCTTCAGCGTTACCGGGAAGCTGTTCAGGTTCATTAGCCGGATTGGAGTGGTCCGTCCGGCCTTGATGAGAGACCTAGCAACCAGTACGCCGCGTCCGATCTCTTGTTCTTCGTGCCTTCCAGGTTCGAGTAGTGCACATTGACCCGCGGGTAGATGGCCTTCGACCGTCCCATGCGTCACGATTTGGCTCCGTGCCGGTAAAGTGGTGTCTTCTGGAAGCAGCACTCGTGCGCAGAAGTCCTTTTCCTGCCGAAGTATGACTTCCTCGTCTCCCAGCGTCATCACACCTCTCGACATATCCAGCTTGATCCCGTATGCGATCATGAAGTCCATGCCCAATATAACATCTTCATCGATCTCTGCCACGAGAGCGCGGTGCTGCAGATGTTGATCCCCGATGTGGAAGGTGGCATCTGTCTCCCCGTAGACCTTGGCTGGCTGTCCTGTTGCAGTCCGTAATGCCCAAGTTGTTGGTAAGATCTTCTCAGCTGGAAGTGTCTTGGAGTTCAAGATTGTCATGCTCGCGCCGGTATCCACTAGAAGGCTTCGCAGCTGCCCGTTCACCATCCCATCAACGTAGAAGCTGTTTGTCCTGCTTCCTATTGACGCAACTCTGATGGCCTTCCTGGGGGCTTTGACGTTACGGGTTGGACACTTGCTTCTAGGGTGTCCAAGCTGGCCGCAGCCCCAACAGCGTATCTCCTTCTTATGGGTCCTGAGAGCATCCAACACTTTGGTCACTATGTCCTCGACGCTGGTTACCACATTAGGCTCTGCTCCTGCTGCTCGAACTCGCGCATTGCCCCGTACAGACAGCCTGACAGCTTCAAACTCCATGGCCTGAGATAATGCGTCTCCCAACGTTTTCGGCTGGGCGAGCTTCACTGCTTGTTGTGTCTCTGGGTCCCGAAGTCCATCCAGGAATTTGTCGACAGCCAAACTCTCGTAGACATAGTCAGTGACCGATGGGTAGGCGTTCCTCACCAGCCGGGCAATATCCGCTTCAAATTCCTGCAGCGTCTCGTTGTCCTTCTGGACCCTGTTTCTTAACTGTGAGCGATATAGCTGGTCCATGTGGCGGTGTCCGAAACGCATTTCCAGTCTTCTAATCAGCTTCACGTAGTTGGACCGCTCCGACATGGGCATCCCCTGCAGCACTCTCAAGGCGTCCCCACGCAAGGCCAGGCACAACGCTGAAGCTTGGGTCTGCTGTGACCACCCGTGGATCGAAGCCGCTGTCTCGAAGAGAGTCATGTAGTCCTCCCACGGCGTCTTTCCGTCGAATACTGGAATGGTGTTGTGAGCTGGTGGCGTCCCATTATTGGCGGGCAGAATGGTTTTATGAAGACTGACCTCGGGGGAACGGTCGGTGTCGTTCATCGGTGGGTTGCTCATACGTCCCTCTAGAGCTTCTACTCTTTGCCTAAGTTTGCTTTCAATTGAATTCAATTTTTCTCCTAACCTAGATTCTACATCAGCTACTTTATTATCTACATTGGCTAACTTATTCTCAACACTTTCCATTAACTTAGTCTCTAATGTACCTAATTTAGACTCTAGTTTATTTTCTACATTGCTTAACTCATTTTGTAAATTACCTAGCTTATTTTCTACCTTGCTTAATTCATTACCTAGCTTATTTTCTACATTGCTTAAAGTTGCAGACAACTTGCTTAAATCGGTTTCAAACAGAGCGTCATCTGGATTCTCCCCTAACTCTACAAAAAATTGACGCAAGCGATGTTGCAGTACACTTTTATTTCCGGAAGAATCCAGATCACGTTCTTCTAATTCCCGTTTTAAATCCGCAACTTTTAAATCCATCAATTTAAGACTTTGAGAAGCCATTTTTCATACAGTAGCCCAATAATTACAAAATACAAGACAAAATAATAACAATTACACAAAATCCCACTTCTGACACCAATTTGTTACGGGCTACTGGGTGTAAAATGGACTAAACTATTACTTAATTCAATAATCTAATATTTATTAACAAATTAGAAAGAATACAATGAGATTATTTAAAACAGTTAAATTATTAAACTAATATCAATTTACAATAACAATATTCTACTAAATGTTATCTAATTTCTAAGATAATATACAAACAATATAAGATATTTCTAATACTAAATAACTAAACTATTTATATATAAATTTGTACAAATACAATAATATTACACTATAGTTTACAATAACAAATTAACACTTACAGTTCGCTAACTTAAGTCCACCGACCGTAAGACTCCAAATATGACAAACTGCCACACAGTTTATTACACTTATTACACGGCCACTAATTGTCACTGTTGCTCACTAAGCACTTATTACAGACTGATACTAATACTAACTAACTCACACACACTGCCACTAATTAACGGCTGCTTATTACTTCACTGTTTATTACTGACTCGTCTTATTACTACTGCCGCGGCCGAAAACGCTGTCCTTTTTATATAGGCAAGGTAGGTCGTGGTGGGGCATTACTCGGAACACGGACGAGGACCACCTAGACCGATCTAGAAGGTTCTACGCCATTCTATAATCCCTTCCGCTTAATCCCATTGTTTGCCTAATCCGCTCTAGGCAGATCAGAAGCCGGTCCTGCTTTCCGCTCTGACCGTAACAATATATATATAGCCTAGTATACAATAGTGCTCATACTGTATAAATTCATAATTGGCTGTATGTGAAATTCCAATGCCAAAAAAAAAATTGACTAATTAAACTCATAGATCTTCCATGAGTATTTTTTTCCCGGATCTAATCTACTGCTAGACACTACTATTAGGGGAGGTGCTAGCTCGTTGTGTAGAGGGCTGCGTTGCTGAGCTGAAGGTCCTGGGTTCAATCCCGGCTATAGCAGATAAATTATTTAATCTGTTGACTATACCAAAGACGACGAAGCCTTTAGAATCTCTAGACCTCAGTAGGCTGGCGTATACGTCAGGACGCAGTAGTTACAGGTTAATTTAGAAGCTGTTTCCTCCCAACGGAAGCTAGGTAGGATATGGAAGTCTGTAATTTGATTTTCAAAGCAAATACTCGGTTGGAAAGCAAATTGGAGTTGTCAAGATCAGGCTGTATTAGGGATGCCTTAAGGAATAGAAATATCTCATAAGTACCAGATACACATTCATATCCGATATCCATGTTATTTATAACTTGAATAAGTTTGTACTTACTAACTTATGTATTGTCCTTTAGCTTACACTACTCTCACGAAGAGGGGAAAAAGGTTAATTCTAGCTCTGAAGCCCCAAAACATGAAATAATGTAATTGTATAACCAAAGTTATTAGATAATAACGTTATCTATATGTAATTTTACTTGTCCCCATTTGAACCTTCAAAATTTGAAACAACATTGAACATCAATGTCATTATTTGATAATCCATTATGTTGCTGGAACCTGGATACTAACCAGCAGACTGCCGAACTAAGCCACAGCTAAATGAAATTTCTTCGAAGGATTTTGGGAAAAACAAGGATAGATCGTTTCAAGGAGGAACTCAAGGTCACCTCTATGAAGGAATTCCTAGAATCACGCCATTTAAAATAATTGGGTTATATAGTCAAAATGGAGGAGTATAGGGATCCGCTGAAAACGATGGACTACATCCCTGTGTGTAGAAGACACTGAGGACTCTCAAGAGCGTCGAACATGGACTTTGTCCGATTCATGGCTAGAACCAGAGAAGAATGACAATCAAGCCTAATCCCTCACCTAAGCTGAGAGGCACAAAATGAAGAAGAAACATTCTTATCATGTGTATTAAATTATGTGACTGTTTTGGGCTTTCTTTATAACTTATTAACAACGCAAGTTGATGTTGCGCACTTTGTAATGTTGACGCAGGGAGGTCTTAAGAATCGAAAGTCTGATAATAGATGGTCTTGAATTCTTGTGGAATTTCTTTTAAGTTAGTCCATTAGCTTGAGATGCCTTCCTTCAATTTCTTTAACCCTTTGAATATTTAATTTCTCCAAGAGGGAGACGTTATTCTTCGCCAGAGTTCTTGTTTCTGTATAAATTGTCTTTTTGTCCTACATCTTTATAATTTCTTAATGGTGTTTATCCTACGCTGGCGCCTTATTCTTGGTATCGAAGATCGAAATTGAATGTAAACTGGAATCGACTACTTTCGTTGTTTATTTATTTCAAAGATTCAGAAAGAATTGAGCTAGAAACTTCATATTATTAATCATTTGAAAAAACAATTAACATTAATTTTGAACTTCATACAAACTTTCATTTCCGTAGATACTTTTCCCCTTTTTATTATTAACATACATGTTTTTTTGAGTATTTTCTTTATTTCGATTAATCTTTTCTTGTATAAGCCTATTTAAACTTTAGCGACCGATTGCCGGCAATTTAGTTCACAATGACCTCAATTATACTTAACGAGTGCAACTCATGCAACTGTGCTGCCTTCCTACTCACGCGTGCGTGTATACACTCACGCACATAATCTCAGTGTTTTACGTTATGTGATTCCCCAAGCCCCCAATCTTTTTATCATTCGCTGTTAATGAATCAATATATTTAGAATGATTTATGAATTACATCTTTTATTTTAGCTCGTAGATTCAAGTTAATTAAGTGAGAAACTAAATGGATATTTTAAGAACTGTTTCGTTTTTTGTTATTTTCAATCCCTGCCTGTGTTATATGAATACATGCAACTATAACTTAAAGCTTGTCATGGTGTTCGATATGTTATACAATTCACAACATGCTTCTTTTTTTATTAATATCAAGAGTGCCCTGTGTTTCTCTCTTCTTTTTTTTTTAATTTTATAATATTACATCATGTTTTGGGATTTTTAAAAAAAGAAGTTTTGTCAATGTTGTGTAATTTTTAATGACATATCCACTAAGTTTATATTTGATATTTCCAGCTGCTTTGTAAGGGTACATCGCAGACGCGCTGCATAGTGATGACTGCATGATTGTCCATTCTATATAAGTTAGTACCAAACAAATTAGATATTATAATTTCCTGTTCCAATTTGTTTTTTTTAAATGTCTAATGGAGTGTTTTTAGTTAATTAATCTAACGAGAAGAAAAAAAAACTGATAGCACCAGAGCCTATTTCTTAAAAAGGTATCAGTGATCTCGGCCATGATATGCATCATTCTTATTGCACCAGGAACGGACATTTCGCTGATAAGAAACACGCTATGCGGTTGAACATCGGTTGTAATCTTCTGTTATTCTTAATGGCTCGTGTGCTCGAGAAAATTAGTTCAATAATAAAGTGTAACTATTTTTTTTATTGTTCTTATTTTTAGATCTTAGCTTCCTAATTAGTGTAATTATAATATTTTATATCAATAATAACGTTTATTGAGCACGGCAGTAAAACATTCATCGATGCTTGTTCCCAAACTCCAAACCCAATTACAATAATTAGACTTCTGCTGTTTACTCTTCTCTGACGCTTTAGAAAAATATGAACACTATTTTTGAATCTCCATTACTCTACTTTATAAATTTCTGTAATAAACAAAATTATATATATATATATATATATATATATATATATATATATATATATATATAACAAAACCCAAAACGACAATGCCGAGGTATATCAACGTCAAGAAAGATCTAAAACAAAAGGCCATACGAGAGGGTGATGTACATGACCGAAATCGTTTTAGAGCAGCCATCAAGACTTTTGGGACTTTCCGAGATGAGAAACAGATAGCTGGTGCTAAATGGACAGAAGAACGTCGTGGTAACACAGTGAGCTCATGAAGACGATGTGGAGCCAAAGAAAATTGAAGAAATACCAGAATGTAAAGTGAGGCTTCCCTAGTTGGCCGATTAGCGAAATTGAATGAGTATGAATATCTATGGATTATACTTCTCTTCGAAGCAAACGAAAGTAGCTGTATTTTTATAGTGGCTGTATTCCTCCCTATCCTCTCGTACTCTTCAGAACCATGAACGCTGATAAAGGAGCACCGATCCAGAATACAATCACCAGGCTCGAGATTTCTCAGGAAAATTGAGAGCAAAACAAGAAGAGTCCGAGTCTGGAACACCACTATCAGGTCGAAATTAAATAGCAAGACAACCAACGAGGTAATAAAAGAAAACCGACTGAGATGGTTGACCAATGAGATGGGAGATGAGATGGAGTGAACACTTCCTGTGGATGGAACCTGACAGAATCGCTAGCAAAACCTACATCATATATACATTATACTATCATTGCTTTTTTAATTTTATTTCTTAAGAACCAAAAAAACTTTCTCCGTTCTTGATGTCGCGTTACGTTCATCCATTCACCTCTTAAGTACTGTTTGCAAGTAGGACAGTTGGAATTTTAACTACAATCATTGAGTCATAATAAATCTTTAATAAAGAGATTGGAAGGTTTTCAGCTGGTACTAATTCCGGAGATTGGCGGCTTCATGTTAGGGCTAGTTAAAGTCCCATCAAGTGAAGTTATGTTATGTAATTTCAACGTCATGATCTTATACGTTTTCTAATCTATAAAATTGGGATGGTTGGCTGGGAAATATTCCTCACTTGTTGGAACTTTAACAATGTCTTGTACCAATCTGGCAACATTCGGAATTGGTATATTTAGTTTTTATCTAAAAATATGGATTGGTCATCAAGTAAGTGTTCCGACAATACTCCTGGCGGTTTTTTTAACTGATTCGGTTATTGGTTCGGAACTAGTTACTTTTCTGATATCAATTACTGTATACTTGAAAGGGTGGAATTCCTGCTACGAATTTTTTAGTTTAGTTTCAGATAACGATGCTATAACTGATAGAGGTATTTGAGATAACTTAAGTAAACATATTTTCTGCACACTAGCTAATTTTAACCTTTCTTCGAAAAAAAAAAATACGTTCTTAAATTAAGTGTTAGTGATTATTTGTTTAAAAAAAAATTATTACACACTTTTTTATCTGGCGGCACCGTTCTCTGATAGTTTAGATGTTGGTAAATTAACAATGTATAGTTATTTTACACATTAATTGGATTTATATACATTTTCTGGTTGTAGAATGTTTGGAAATAAAATTATCTTTGTCTTACTTACTGGCATAAAGATAACTTACTTACGGTCCTACAAGGACCTGGGTCTTCTCAAGGACCTGGGTCTTCTCAAGGACCTTAAGCCAGTCGTTCCTGTCCTGTGCTTGTTTTCTCCATCTCCTGACTCCCTATTCCAAGGAACTTGAGATCTTCTTCAACATTATTCAACCATCTCATTCTAGTCCATCCTCGGAATCGTTTCCCTCCAATGCTTCCGTATAACAGGCGTCTTGGCATTCTTTTTTCTGGCATCCGTTCCACCATTTTGTTTTCCATATATTGTGCAGAGCTCACGATTCTTCCTTGATCGCCACCTCTTATTGCCCCATATATCTTCCTGAGTATTCCTTTCCCAGACATAGTGTTTCCTTTTACTTTCGTCTATCAGTACCCAGGATTCACTGCCGATACTGATGATACAATCTGCCACAGGATTTATATAGATTATGACCTTACCAACAAAGAACGTGGTAGGCCGAAGACTAAGTTGGTCAACGAATAGTTGAAAGAACAGGCCCTTCCCAAACCACTCGTGAATTAGGTTCACAACTTGGAGCAGGCGCCATGACTGTTTCCAGGCACCTTAAGGAGCTTGGTAAGACAAAACAGCTGGAAATATGGATACCACATGAATTAACCGTGGCCCAGCAGCTCACCCGATTTTTTTTTCCAGGAGCTGAATATAGATGTCCTTCCTCACCCACTATATTCTCCGGACCTTTCTCCAAATGATTTTTACTTTTTCCGTTGTTTGGATAATTTTATAAGAAATAAAAAAATTGACAATGAAAATGTCCTGAATTCGGCCTTCCAAGACTTCGCTTCTTCCTTGACACCTAATTTCTACAGAGCGGGGATAGAAATGCTTGTTTCACGTTGGGAGAACTGTATTGAAAGTGAAGGATCCTATTTTGATTAATAAAAGTATTGTTTAATACTTTTTTGCTAATAATTTAAATTTACACCTTCACTGACATTTCACATGTCACAACCCAATAGTTGATTTATTATTTATTCTTAGTAGTGATTATAATATGTAGGTTGTTTTTGATGGTCAGACTCTAAGCTTTTAATGCAAATTATTTTCTTCTACTACTGAATAACTTCGGTTTGCTAGCTACGGTATACACCCCTAGCAAATTTTTATTCCATATGGGATCAGATTTTGTTTTACTGATCTATTTCTGAATTACTCTTATCACCTTATTATTATTATTTAACAATGGTTGTGTGCTATTGGAAACTGTTATCTTTTTGTGAGTAATTTTCTATTGTTCTAATATTTTCTTTTTCTTTTTACAGGTAAGTCAGATCAGTGTCTCAAGAAATAATAAGCATTATTAAAGAAGTAAGTTATTGAAACTATGGTTCGCTAAGTTCTGCCTTATCATGAACAGACCAACCTCCATTTTACGATCTATACAACTGTTCATTCAACTGCACTACAATAGTTAACATACTATCTCAGGCTCATTAGATCTGGGCAGGCAAAGTTTAGAACTCTCACTATAGCAACGTATGATTAACCATAAAAATAACTTTAATTGCATTTGCAAGCAAAACAATCGACTAAAGACAGAACTAAAAGTATTCCAGATAAAATATTACATCACTAAAAACTTATTTAGAGGGTCTTTCAAAAAAAAATTTATATTTGTTTAGGTTTCTGCGTGAACGCAACGAATCTGAAGGGGGTGGGGGTATGTCAATCAGTAGCCTGGCTCTTGGGAATTCATTCGCTATGAATCGTTTCTCGGTGCGGACCGTGCGTTGTGCGTGCGAGAGTTTTACAAAAACGGTGATTCGGTGACAGTAGCGCGTAGCATTCCTCTTGTTAAAAAATGGGTCGAAAAGTTTAAAGAGACTGGTTCAGCATTGGAAAAACCTAAATCAGGGCGACAAAGGTCGTCGAGATCGGTAACAAATGTGGATAGTGTTAATCAGTCTATTCGTCACGATCCGAAGTGCGCAAGTGCTTTAAATTTGCATAGATCATCCTTACATCGCATTTTACAGAAAGACTTAAAACTGCACCCCTACAAAATCCAATTGGTGCAAGAACTAAAGCCCCAGGATGCTAGTCACAGGCTTGATTTCGTAAACCAGGCAAGTGAGCCCTTCACAACGTTTAACAACATCTTATTTTCGGATTAAGCCCATTTTCATCTTAATGGGCGCGTAAATAAGCAAAACAGCCGCTACTGGAGTCCAGAGAATCCACAACGAAATCATAAAAAACACCTTCATTCACCCAAAGTGACGGTATGGGGTGCGATTGTGTATTTTTTATAATTAATAAACATTTTTTCGATATACAGCTTACTTTTTTTTTTAATTGATCCACCAAATATAAACTTTCTTTTGAGAAATCCGTTATATAATAGAGAGGTGATATATTCAATATCCGTGTCGTTGACATTTATCTCGCGGAATTGGCTGGCGTATGAATTGGAATTGAGTTTATTATTTATCTGTTTTGCATAAATAGAACATGTTACGTCACGTACCCAGTTCCTAAACGCTGCCCCCGGTGCATCGATTAACATTTGATTTATTCCTTCGTAAAGGTCGTTGGGTTTGTTAGCAGGCGGTTTTTTTTCTCCTCCTATGTCGAAAATTCTCCTCCGGCGAGGCTAACCGATTTATAGACCTGTTTAAATTGAAGGCTATTTTAATAACTGCGCTAACAGTGCGATCGATATAGGTTAGTGTCTGCTAGCCTCACGCCTCGTATTGGATCGTGAATAGAGAAAGTTGGTGGTTGGTGGTCATCATTATGCAAAGGCTGTCTGGTCATCTTCGAGCTTGTTACCTGTCTTCGATGACTGGCCTGGACTGGGATGTCGTACCAAACTGGTCTCTGCATCATTGATGATCGTACGTGCCAGGGTTTCTGTCCCGTGCAAGTCATTCTGACTGAAGAAGACTTAGGATGTCGCAGCGGCCTCGCTGGTTAAATATTATTAAGACATAGGTGGTTTGTTTATTCATTTAACTTTACTTTAAGCTACTAAGGCTAATCGGAAAAAATTAAGGAGTACCTGAGTCCAGGCTCGGTTCCGCTGTTGTAAATCTGTTCTTATAAATTAAATGATCTTTTACCGTATATGTTTAAAGCAGTAATTTATTTTATCTTTGTAACAAGGAAGCGTCAGCAATTTCTAAGATGTCTAGTGAAACAACATTAGGACAGTAAATCCCTTATTTACTCCATTACTTTAGTTTAAGGGTTAGGAAATTGGACGTTTGACAGGTTATTCATCTATCTTCAGATGAAACATTATTAACTTGTTTTTTTATTTTTTTATATAGTTTATTTATTCATTTAACGTCACTTTATGCTGCTATGGCTAATTGAACGATGCAGTGGGAGTATTCAATTTTGCCTATCCAGATACAATGAGGCTAGTGATTTTTTACGCCACCTTTAATTGTTCAAGCATTACTAATCCTCTAGCTTGCATTTAACCTAAATTTTATAAATAGCTGAATTTTAAATCTCACATAGACAGTCAGTTCTACATTACTGGTTATCTATGATGATACTGAGATATTCGTCTATATGTTATTGAAAAAATCTATTGTCTAGAAGGAAAGTAAGTTTTTTGCCATAAATTATCTATTGGACCAAGGTAAAAAAAAAAATTAATTTTTCATTAGTAATCCTTCAGTTGATATGAACTGATTTTGCTCTACTTTTTTGGCAATTAGGAATAAATTAGTGATTAGGGTAGGCTACTGAGGCGTATGTGGGAGGATTGCATAAAGGATATCCTGTGTAATCGTGAACTTGGTGAAGATGTAGGCTAAGAGATATTGAAGGTCCCCGAAGGCCTAATGGATACGCCCTTGCTACGTGTTGAGCTCTATTGATCTACTCAGATCTACTCAGGACTATTGATCTACTCAGATCTAGTCAGTTCTATTGATCGCCATATCCACGCTAATGCGTTACATCTTCTGCCATTGATCTCCAATAGTCCATTCCCTCAGAGATGCATCCAACTAATCACAATCATTGTCCCTTTGCTGGCTAGCATCGTTGCATTCCTGTTCTGGGTTATCTGTTAGACGGGAATCGATTTCAATTATGCTTTTTAATGAAATAATATTATCAAGGGATGCGTTTCTCTAATGGAATATATGACAAATATTAATTTAAAATTCCTGTTGCATTCCGTGGAATCGGCCTCTGAATTCGTTAATCCGTTTACTCTCACTATTATAAGAAATACAGTGATTGATACAAAACAACAAAGTTTAAAGGACCAACCTTAGGGCTTGTGGTGAGCATAACAACCTACTAACCCCAAGATCGTAGATTCGTTGCCTAAGATTTTTTAAAGGAAGAATAAAATAATTGGTTATAAAGTCCTTCGGAAGGGGCATTTAATGGTGGTCTCGAGTCTGTATGATCCCTACAATGCATACGATCCCAATCCTAATTGAACATGGAAAGGCAAAATGTATAGCTCCTACTGGTAGCATTGCCCGATTAGCCATAGTAGCATAGATGTAACGTTTAATAAAGAAACGACAATGTTTAAAGACTTTTTTACAGGCTAGTAGCATTCTTGATCATACCTACAGAAGGTAATTTACCGTGATTTTTTTTATTTCATTGAAAGTGGTAAATTTCGAAAAACGGTGATTGAATTGTATGAAACAAGCCTTCTCAGACTGTTATCCCGATTGTACGGTGGATTGTAACAATTGACTTGCGTAGGATATATTATATATTATATAATATGTTATGAAATAGGAATGATTGTAGCATATCGCGGCGATATACGGACCAGATATATGTTTGATGGATATCAGCACTAGCCGCTTAGCTGGTCGATAAGTTATAGGACCGCCTGCGGAGGAAGGACCGTGTCGTTCGGATCAATGGTTACAGCCAGTTCCACCCTCCTCAAGGCCCTATCTGTCGTGACCTCTCCAATAGCAGAGGCCTGTGTTCCTCCCATCTACTTCTAGCCTAGCTTGCTCTGCCGTACTTCTTCACTATGTCACACTCTTCTTCGAAGGTTATGCGGGTCTTAAAGACACCGAGGCTCTCATGATATGGTAACTTCATTGGCACCTTTCACTGGCTGATTTGCATTCCTGGGATTCTGCCGCTTAAGTACCTTCGCTCACGCGAATTCCTTTTAGCGACTCTCTTCGTTGCATTTGAGCCGAAAGGAATTCCGCTCGAGTATTGGGTTTGGTTTTAGCCATCCTTTCACTCAATACTCCCTATCCCTTCTAAATCTAAATAAAAGCAAAACTAGCATTTATAACATTTTGTCGAAAAAGTTGAAACGTCCACCTTGAAAAGATAAATGTGATTGCCCTATAGTTTTTAATCTTGCAATACTATGTTATGAACCGTATAATTATTATTATTACTATTTTGGATTTCTCGGCTTGTGCCGGATAAATAAAGCAACCCGGACCAGAGTCAAGGATATGGTTCATTTTATAGCTAATTTGGCATAACCGTTTTCTTAAATTCTGGAAGTTCCCAGCTTATTTCGAGTGCCTTCATAGATTTGATTGTTTCCTCGGGAATCGAACCAATGCTCGATAGGATAATCGGTAGTACTTTAACTCCCACCAATCGGTAAAGATGTCTTAATTCCTGGTACAGTTCTTGGTATTTACGATTTTTTTCGATTAAAGTTTTAAAAACAGTATCATCAGGAGGCACTCCCACCTTCGATGATGGTGGCGTTTTTTATTTTTTTGTTTATGAGGAGTATATCAGATCTGTTGTGTTGGATATTATGTTCAGTCATCGTAGCTAATAATTATTATAATAATATTATTATTACAATAATTTATATTAGTGAAATATAATGTAATAAGTTATATATTACATTAAGTTATATTATAATATCCTAATAGCATTCTTTAAATAACACATTGGCTGCGCTTCCGACCGATTACAGTCAGTCATTTTCAAATCAGTAAATGTGGGATATTTTAATACCTAACATATTTTAAGAGAGAGCGGAGTGGTTCAGTAGTAGAGCGCTGAGTTACCATGCCGAAGGTCCTGGGTTAAAATCCCTCTGCTGGCAAGACTTATTTAATCTGTTAGTAGCCGAAGATGAATCCTATGGGATCCCGTGACACTCCTGGGGATCACCCGGCCTATGTAAAGGGAGTACCGAAAATAATGGGGGGGGATCTGACGGTTGAGCTTGATCTAAGGCAAATCACCTCCCTGCACAACCGTTGTCCAAGAAACAGTACAATATCTACTATTTACTGAATTCCAGATCGTCCACGGGTTGTAGTGGTACAGGTGTTTTTTTAAATCTTTTTTTATATTGATAATATCAGGAGAGACCCATGCGTCGCCTACATTGTTAGTATCAATATGTACTTGCGCATAACTACACACGAATATACGCAGAAACGCAACCTGTTGACATTTCTAAACTTCTAAAAAAACTGGAGACAAAAAATAGATCTTGTCCAGGACTCGTTCCCTACAGAATGCAGATAGATATAAATTTAAAGATTATAGTAATAAATATATACAGATAAGGGACAATCGGTGGTTAACAAGATATTTAAGGCATTGTTAAGGCTATGCCATCATGGGGACAAATGTGATTTCTGTATTAAAAAATGCGTTCTGTCCCTGGTAAAAGTTTTCACGAAAAAAAAAATAAAAGTGTGTTTACCAACTTCAATAAAAAGCTGGATTAGTTGCATTTCTCCAGATAGCGATTGATATTTTATGCCCGTTTTAGTTTGCTTGCTCTCAGTTTTATAAAAATAAATTTCCCTCTCTTAAAACTTTTTCTTTTTCAAATACTGTAATTTCTGTGAAAAGGAATTCATAGGATTTAGGTTATTTATGATAAATACTATATATATATATATATATATATATATATATATATATATATATATATATATATATAGATATCTTAAAATAAATTAATCTTACAAACTGAGACTAAAATTGATTTATTTTTTTATCTTTGTGAAAAAAGAAGCCAGGATACGAAAGGCCATTTAGATAATCTCCTTATTAATGATCGTCGAGGATTGGTTACTTTCTACCATTAAGAACCTTGGAAGAAGCGAGTGTGGTCAGGTACAAACTGCCCAGGATTAATTTGAGAACTCCTGAGTTGTTATCCAACGGATTAAATTTATTACACGTGGCTGGTTGATAAAAGATTGTAATGTTGTGTGAACACTTCTAATAAAGGTTAGTACATATTTCTTTTCGCGATAAGAAAAGGTACCTACGTTCAAAAAAATTGTTTTGTTAAGAACAGAATAAATGGATTCGGTCATTTTCATGGAACGACTCTCCTTCCGACATTGAAAAAAGTTGTCTCTACTGGCACTTTCCACTCATACACAAACTATTATTAGTGCGGGTGATGTTCTATTGTTAATAGCTGAGGGAGACCTTTCTCAAGAGGACGTTAAGTCCGGTCAATTTAGGTCTGTGTGACTCCGGAACGCCTCAGCGAGGACATGAGGGTCGATATCGCTACCGTAACCATAATGTTTGGCTCTAAAACCTCCATGCCCTGTTAGGAATTGGGAAACCCAGTAGTCCGGGAGAATCTTTTCGCTGATAGACTTAGATCCGAAAGGTGAAACAGTGTCTCCTCAAGGTAGCACCTTTTGAGGTTGTCACCCACTGCCGAGCATATTGTTCAATGAATGGCATCTTCTGGAAGTATCGCTTTCCATTTCTTGGAGTTCTCGGCCATTGTTCGGTTGACCGCCATTGTTCTTAGTAACTTCAGATCAGTGTTATAGTGCCCTTACGCAATTTTCTGTATGAGGTATTTGCTAATCGAAGTGGATTTACAAGGGATTACAAAGATCCCTTGGGCGGTCAATCTGACAGTTGGCAAATATTGTTATGACTTTATGGGGAGACTTCTGCTAATAGTTATATAATTATAATAACTATATATTTTTTTAGTTAAAATTAATAATGGTCTACTTTTATCTCAGGCTTAGTACAAATTTAAAAACAAATACCAACCAAAATTGTTGGCGAAAAACCATTACAGAAATCATTGAAATATAACAAATATATATTTCGATGATTCTGTACTTTTTTTTTTAAAGCATAGTTGTAAAATATAAAAAATAAAATGTATATACATTTATATATAAATATATATATATATATATATATATATATATATATATATATATATATAGATATATATTATATTTATATATAAATGAGATGTTCAGGATTAAAGGTGGATAGCTCCAAATTTTAAAAATGGACATTTTCGCGTTATTCTTTTTGCTCCGAAATGTCAGGTTCAGAACCGGGCTAAAACAAAGTATGCCTGAGCATACTTGCTTGTGACATATATTGTGCTAAAATTAATTATGCCTTCGGGATGCATACAAGAAACATTTTGTCATTTTCAGAAAATCTGCGAAAAGAGCATTGCATCGCACACACCACTTAACAAAACTATACGATTCACTTTGCTCCCCTACGAGGGAGTGACACGGACTGAATCGATATTCCCCGGCCACGAACTTGCATTTTAAAGTGGAATCTGTTGCCGGGATATTGCAAACAGTACGGTCGTCCCGCTCCAAACATTTCTCTTCCATTACCAACATTGGAATACATATCGTATCAAAGAGGGGTAATTTTTCCCCTATTCTCTCCGCTTTTTCCCCATATTTTTTATTGCTCATGTCATATCTCTATGTACTATCCGTTGTATTCGATTTTGAACCGGTATTTAAAATCATTTATTAGGGATAGGATTTCAAGTTTTAAATGACAAACATTTTTTTTTTTAAGTCGGAATAGGTTAGTTATCGCTTAGTTAAAATATTAAATAAATCGGACAGTTATAAAAAAATATATCAACAGAATTTTTTATAAAACTTGAAATCATGGAAGTATCATTTATCAATATGTATGATCGATATATAAAACATTAATATTTCCTTTAACTGCTAGAACACCTCTCTTCCTTCACTCTTAAAAAAGAATGATAATAGGGCTGTCTTAAGAAACCCAGGACAGAGAATTTATCTAAGGACTTGGAGGACATAAATTTCTTGCCCTTCAATGATTAATTGATGACCAACCAGTGAAGTCATTTATTGGCAGTTTTTTGTTCCAACTTTCATCGATGGCGACACCTTTAAGGAATTGCCAAGTCTCTCAGCCAAATTTATTCGTTAATCTAAGCCTCTCTCTATCTCACTCTCTCTCTTTTGCTCTCTCCCTTTTGCTCTCTCTCTCTCTCTCTCCAATTTGCTCTCTCTCTCCCATTTGCTCTCTCTCTCCCTTTTGCTCTCTCTCTATCTCACAAACACAAACACACACTCTCACTCCCACACTCACTCTGGATATTTCTTGTATTTTACCATTCCTTTTCCTGTTTCACCTGAACGGCAATCTTTTATTCCCTTTGTAACTTTATAAATACTAGTCTTTTCCTTTTTATCTACCAGTTTTAGTTCAAATTTTTTATTGGAACAGAGCCTTATTATCATTTCAGTTTCATTATCGAAATACAAAAAAAATAATTCAAAGTATCATTGGATAAAACGTAATTCATCCTTACTGCCAAAAAAAAAATGAAAAAAAACACATCAGTATTAAGCTACAAGGCATTGAATGTTATTAGATTTTAATTATTTCCTCTCATTTTTACTTTATAAAAATGTATTTGTATTCAGTTTTGCTTTGCGGATATTTTACTTGCCTGATTCGAATTCCAACCTTTTTCGGTGTGCATTACAACTATCTTGAAAAAAGATAATTTTGTTTTCAGAAGAATTTGTTTTGTTTTTTTCGGATTACTTACCTGGTATGTTCTATAGCATTTATTTTTCGATTTGTAAATCATTCTTGTTGGTTTCTATAACGGTTGGGACCGTAAACACAAGACCAGACCACCTCCTCTTCTGCTATTGGATAAATAAATGCTGTCGCCATTAATCAGTTGCCTTGGTAAAAAACGGCCGACCGAATTATTCGCTACTGTGTCCTCTCTCAAGATTTAGGTGGTGTACTTTTATTTTTATATTTCCGGTTTGAAAGGTTACCTTGGTATGCTCTGTTATTTTATTTTTTAGAGCGACTTCATGTTTCTTTAATACTAAATAAAATTTTGGTGTGTTATTGTTAATAATGAACCTTTTAATCTATGTAGAAAAATAATTGTAACCTCCATAAGAAATAGTACCTTGAAGATAAGCACTTTTTTTTTCTTACACGTTGTGGTATATGAAAGAGATTTCTTCGTTACTGAATTAAATAATAAAAAATAAATTAATTTTTAAATATTATTTATTTTATTTACATTTTTTGCATTTTTCTTTATTCCAATTATTTTATTTTAAATATTTTCATCCTGTTTATTGAGCCCTGAAGAAGACTTCCAATGTGGGTCTAAACGTCCTTTTCTAATTAATGATTATCAAAAGAATTTTTTTTTAACCTCCACTCGGCCCATTGATATCATATATACATATGATCAGGGTGAATACATGTGTGTGTGTGTAAGAGAGATGTCAACTTAAATAATTCAAGGCATTTTAAAAATCCCTTTTTTTTTTTTTTTTTTTGTTCATCGCCTTGTAACTGTCAATAAAAAGATTAAGGAATATAAAGAGTATAAAACATTATAGGAAAAACCTTGGAAAGGGAAAACTAAAGAGAAAGGCCGTGTTTGCCGAGGGACGATGGGGCTTTTACCCCCCGCGCCCTGTGCAAACTTGCCCCCTCGGCGGCCGTAGATTGAATTTCCCCTGTCACCCCAACTCGGGGAGGTACTCTATGTGTTAGTGCTAACGGGGGTCAGTAACTGTTTATCGATTATATATCGACTTAAATCCGGAAGAATATATCGATAATATAGAATCGATTTCAGACTAGAGGGTTGTAAAATTAATGATACTAATATCTCCTTTGGAGTTATAATATAATTGAGTGTCAGGTTGAACTGAAATGGCAATCGATCGAAGCATAATGTTTTGTATCGATTACCATGTTGCTCAGTCTTGTAACGGGGCTACAAAATGAATAGTAAAACTTGAACCACTCCTATTGTTATAAAAAAATTGTCATTTCTAGGGTTCTAGTTGAATAGAATAGAAGAGTAACTTTATTCTGGGACTAAGAAACATTTCCCTTTTAGAATAAGAAATATTAACAGAAAAAGAAACATGATATTATTATGTGGCCAGAAGGCTACATAATACAATTATAAAGTGACAAAAAAATAAATAAAAAATACCAATCTTGACAAGGTATTAAGCCTTCTTAACATGATCTATATCTTCTTAAAAAAACAAATCAAAACTTTAAACAACAAATTAAATTATTCTATATATTGTAATGTAAGCAAATGACTAATTTGCTTAGAGAGTACCTTTTTGGGAAGCCATGAGATGTTGGAAAAGAAAGATGGTTAAGGTCCATGACGGATGATAGGAGGGATTGAGTTCCATGATGTTGGTTCTGTGGATAGTTTTAAATAGTTTAATATTTATATCTGAACTGAGGACTTACATGGGTTACCCCTTGTCCACCTAACGGAGAACCACCATCCATTTTAAAAATTACATGCTTTTTTCATCAGTTAAACTTAATGTTTAGACACATTTTTATTTTTATTTCCTTTTTATAAAATAAAGAGAAAGTTTTTATTGAATATTACCATTATTTATATTTTTGTATGAAGCAAATTTCATTGTAGGAACAGCAGTGACTGATACCAAGGAGTGAGCAGTGCGCTACCTGTTTTAGCTCGGAGATAGCGGCATTACAATCGTTTTTTCGTTGTTTCGTTATACCTTTATTTAATTTAAACTATCTTTAAGGAATCCAAATAGTTTCGATCTAGAATCCCGTGGATAGAATGATAAGAGATGCTAAAATGTGGAATATTTCTGACTTGAAGAAAAATAATCATGATTAATGCTGGGAGAAATAATTCTGGGAATAAGAAGTGCCGTGTCTTCGTTACGGACCATCCCGCTTTTGTTTGTAAAATAAAAAATTCCTTGTTCACTAAAAACGAGATTGTATAGTCATAATATATATCTATAGAGTTTTTTCACTTCTTCAGATTCATTCGTATACACCTTGAACTTCCTACTTTAACTCCTTAAGACCCCCTAATGGGGAAAATACTTGAAAAACTCATTCTGAAACGTCTTCATCCTATCATAGAATCCAATCAAATAATCCCAGATCACCAATTTGGTTTCCGAACATCACACTCCACCATCCAGCAATGCCATCGTGTGGTGGACGTTGTCTCATCTGCATTAGAGCGCGGAATGTACTGCACGGGAGCTTTTCTCGATGTAGAGCAGGCTTTTGATCGAGTCTGGCATCCAGGACTGCTGTACAAACTCCGTAAAATCTTACCTTCAACTTACTTCCTTATTATCAGTTCCTACCTCAGTAATAGAACCTTTAAAGTAAACCATAATTGTTCCTACTCTTCCCTCTTCACCCAGTCTGCCGGTGTTCCTCAAGGTAGTATCCTGGGGCCCATCCTATACACGATATATACAGCTGACATCCCAACCCATCCAAGCACTGTCCTCACTACTTACGCTGATGACACATGTGTGTTATCAGTTAATAAGGATCCATTTGTTGCATCCCAATCTCTTCAATCCCATATCTCACACCTACAAGAATGGTGTCAAAATTGGAGGATTAAAATAAATCCTAACAAATCCCATCAAATTACCTTCACCCTTCGTCGTAAACCTACGAATTCCTGTCCTACTGTATCGTTTAATAATACACCACTGAACCCTGTAGAACAGATACGTTACCTAGGACTCCATCTGGATAAACGTCTCACTTGGAATCCTCATACAAGACTGAAAAGACAAGAAACTGCTCGACGTTTTCGCCTACTTCAACACTTACTGGACAAACGCTCTAAGCTACCAATTAATTACAAAAGACTTATTTACATGACAGTCATCAGACCTATTTGGGCATACGGAGTTGAGCTTTGGGGCTCTACTAAACCATCCAATTCATCTCGTATCCAATCCTTGCAATCCAAAATCCTTCGTAAAATCCTCAATGCTCCTTATTATGTCACAAACAAACTCATCCATCATGATCTTAATATCCCATATGTTACTGATTTGGCCCAAACTAGATACCTATCCTTCCATAACAAGCTCCATACGCACTTGAATCCGCTAGTCTCTCAGCTTGCTTCCCATACTATTCCTGATAACCCTCCGAGGCGTCTGAAAAGAAGATGGCCTCGAGATCATCTACTATAGAACTTTATTGGAGTGCTATCGATGGGTAGTTTCTCCACAAGTGTTTTCATGTCATATACTACATTTTTGCACATTTACTTGATATAATACCATTATAGTTGTAAATATCATTGAATTAAATAAAAAAAAAAAAAAAAAAAAAACTCCTTAAGACGACTTTAGAAACTATATTATCCTCATCATCAAAAACTAACGGTGAAAAACCAGGCCTTTTGTGATTTATATTAAATCATCATAACCTGGTTTAAATATAAAATTGACACTTGTGCATTGACATGAATAAATTCAATGTTATTGCCGAATTGTTTACCATCACATCACTCGATCAATATTGCTGTTCAATATTAACATATATACGGTAAATATTGTTCAAGGCCCAATGAGTACTGAAATGCGTTAAGTTTCGATTTGTACTATTTCAAAAATTGTGAATTAGGTAAACTTATTGATGATAAATATAATTCACCCAAAGTCTGTTTGTTCACCGATAGAACATGAATAGTTATGATAACAATCTAGCCTCGAAACGCCGGCTAATAATACTTTAACGAGAATATGGATTATCCTCAAAAAACTGAATGGAAAAAACATGCAAAAAAATTATTGTAACATTCGGACTATAGTTCGTTTTCATGTCTTTAATTAAAGGTTTTCCTAAACCTATACTTCCTGTGGCTCACCCAGACTATATAAAGGGGATACCCTTAAGAGGAGAAAACCTGGCGGTTGACCGTGATATCCGTTGCAACGGAACCGTTTGCAAACAAATACAACCTCTACTATGTAATGAACCCAATATCCTATTAAGTGTTATACTTTACACTTTTTTTACATTAGGTATTGTTACATCAATTTAGATCAATCGAAATTTAAAAAAAAATATATTTAAAATTATTTTTGTCAGAGTGAAAATATCTTTATACCATTGAAGCGAACTCAGGTTCTCATGATCCTGTTGTTGGTTTCCAGAAATGGGATTCGGTTCCCTAGAAGATCCAGATGTGAGATGTTTAAATCAGAAGATGATAAGAGCTAAGCATTCCTTATCTCTGGTGCTCCCTCTCCCTCCCCTCCACCCGCCCCCCCCCGGCTCGAGATAAGCCCCCCTAACTCAGGCTTATGCCCAATTCTAAAGGCAATATCCCCAGCCTTCAGTTTCTCTTCTCCAGATCCTATCGATAGTCTTTGTCGGATTTAGGTTGTATACCTTTCTTGTATAGCTGGTAGCTTGCAAGATAAAATTTTCCCTTTTGTTTGCTTTTTAGATCGGAATGGAAATTTCTTGAAACAATCTATTGCAGGAGGGAGGTAAGGCATCTGGATAGGGATCGCGTCTTTTTATCGCTATCGGGTATCTCTCTCTGCCATACCCCAAGGATGTAATAAGATACTCGACACATACCGTTATAACATAAAAAAAGAGGAGAGAGTGTAAATAAAAAAAAATACCTTAAGGCTATACCTTCCCGAATTAATAGTCTCAGCAGCCTATAAATGACTTCAGTTTTCCTTTTAAGTTTTTACGGAAGAAATATTGTGTTTAATTTTTCCATAAAATATACAGTCCCGGTGAATAAGTCGAATTTAGCCCACACAAAGCTAATTGTATTGAAAAAAGCTGAATTGTATTTTCTTGTAATACATGGCTTAAAATGAAGTTGTAACATAAGCAATAGCCCCGTTTTAAGCCAATGCCTGACTTAGCTACTTATGCACTTCGAGAATAATCCGATTTCGCTTCCTTAAGTACAAGTAATTCCTTTTAGACAAAATTCGACTTAACCACTTTACTTCACCACACACACTGGGGCTGCAGATATAATCGTATTTAATTATAAGTTAAAAAAAAGCCATTACAATCCAAAACCATGGAGGGTTCTGGGATCAATATTTGTTGAAGACTGTACATTTTCTAAACCAACGGTCGTGCAGAGAAGTGATTTGGCTAAGATCACCTCCTTGTTTTCCCTAAATGTATCACCTTTTATGTTAAGGCTGATTGAGTCGAGGTCCATCTAAAATATAGGAATAAGCCAACCAGTCATATTTTCGCCAATTCAGCCATCATCAGGACACACACCAAGAAGCGTAACATCAAAGAAAACAAAATACATTTCATGTCACAGTAGTCTGAAATGACTCATCATAGACCTTAAAACCCTAACTCGAAGACGTTGCAACGGAAAAATTAAATGACATGACCAAAAATTAAATAAATAAAAATTAGCAAAATCTCAAAAAAATACATAAATTATTGATAGGATATAACAAGAAACATCCCAAAAACTGTTAAAAGTAAGCAATCATTTGGTTACTTTTTTCCGGTATTTTAGAGGCTTAAGACTTTGCTTTTTATGATTTTATTGTTCATAATTCATACTTTTTTCTCAGTTTTCGATCATTTTTATTGATTGATCTATACTTCGAAATTAGTTTTCACTAAAGTACAATCAATTATAAATTAAACGCTGATATATTTTTCATAATTTGCATCTCAACGCCTTAAAATTCTTCCCATTTAATTCATTAATTTTTGGCCAAGCCCGCTCAAATGAGGGCAGTGACAAAATTAAAACGGGTTAACAGACCATCTCTATAATTTCGCATTCGCTTTGGCCTGTGTTTATTCCTCTAAGGTTATGACGTAAAATTAGGCCAATGTCAGTAAAGGCCCAGCAACGCCCATAAAACAAGATAATAGTCATTAGTAGTCATTAATTTCAGATCTACGGCGTAAGCTACGTTTCTTAGCTAAGCCGTCGTTTATGTATGAATCAGAGAGTGTTAAGGGGAGTAGGTTGATTGCTATAATAACCTCGTCGTAAATTACAGGTGTCCGAGCCTCCAAACAAGACGTCATCGAGCAGATAACGTGAAATCGGGCTTTGTAGTAAGGGCTGGGTCTGTCCAGAGCTTAACCCTTCTGTAAATTATAGCATTTTCCAATAAACTAAACGATCTATTGTCGTCCACTTATGAGTTTCGCTCTAATAATTCTGTAAATCATGGATTAGGTTTTCTGTTAATCAAAGAAAAATCTCGTTTAGCTGATCTCTACGGAATGGGAATCTCGTAGGTTACAGGAAACAGCCGGATAATGCAGATTGTATTAAAGAAAAAATTATTAGTATGAACATTATTCAAATATTAGTAATATTTAGGAAATCTTTTTTTATTCCTTAGGTTGTCGCTTCGAGTTGAGTCACCTCAAGTTTCAACATTTCTTGAGTTTCCCTTTTAATATTTTCCAAAAATACAAGTTATCATGAGCTTAAGTATGGAAAAAAGAATGTTATTATGGAAAATTTGTATACTTTGGTAGCCATATCATCTATAAATGAACGTTTCAACAAACATTTATCATCCATACTTTTGACCTCCAACCGGACTATTTTCTTCCTCATATATCATCTACAAATGTTAGTTGAAACGTCTATTTCTTGAAATGATCAACCCAATCTAATCAGAACCTACTACTTATAATTACATTCTCTTTTCCATACTAAAGCTCACGATAACTTGTATTCATGGAATATATTGAAAATGAAACGTTTAAAACTTTTCGTAACTCAACTCGAAGCGAAAACCTGTGGAACAGATACCAGAAAATCGATTGAGGACAACTTCCGATATTGATTTTAAGAAATCGATTTATTTCTACTCCAAAGAGAACCCATAAGTGGAGTATCGGATTTGTTTTTGAAACGATTAGAACATTTTAATCTGCATTAGCTCTGTGGTACATTAGTAGTAAGTTAATTTTTGTAGGGTTTCTTATCAACCCAAACCTGATAAGATAGAAATGACTACAATGTTTACACAATAATTTATATTAATTGATTGCTCATCAAATATTTGAATGTATTAAAATAATCGATTTATCAAGTGGCAGTTGATATGAGGTCGAGATCGTTAAGGCTTAGCAACCTCGTAAGTACAGCGGCGCCGAATGAACGAAAGAATAAAATATACACTCTATTCGTAAGGGTTAATTGCATGCTGGAAAATCCCGTCCTGTTCGTTCTAGCAGGAGTAGCGAATGAGTAATTTGTAATGTCTAAATATGTATCTAAAGATATCAATTAAATATCCAGTAGCGGGGTTACTCAGTACTAGAGCCCTGAGTTGCTATGATGAAGATCCCAGGTTCAAGTCCGGCTGTGACAGATAAATTATTAAATCTGTTAATAGCCATTTATGGACCCTGTGGGATCTACTGGTGTTCCTGGGGCTCACCATGCCTCTACTATATGAGTGCCCTAATGGGATGTAGTGGTACAAAAAAATCAAAATGAAATATGCGCAGCAGGAAGGAGTATCATTCAAGCTTTTGGGTGTTTTTCAAGATTTTCTTCAGCTATGTAGGACCAAAGAAAATCTTAAGAAAGCTGTGAAAGAACACCCACATAAAGCGGTCAGAAAGCGTAAGAACTTGGCACAATTTTTATTGGCATATCCGTATTTTCTTCATTTCCCATTTCACAGTAAGGGCGTGTTGTGTGCAACGATCTAACAGATGTAGAATCCTATCATCTACACAATTATAGAGGTAAAAGTGTATTAATTGCTAAATTAAGATTTATCGTTTAAATTTCATAAAGAAGCCTTGACAAAAACATTTAGTTCTATAAAATTTCTTTAGCGCAAATTTTGTAATTAAATTTAATTGTAAGCCTGATCTTGGAATCCTAAATGAAAGCATTAACTATTCCCCGAACTGAGAGGCGATTGTTCGGCCACTGATAACAGTGATAAGGGCCAAGATGGCCGCCCTTCTCCCTCTTCCATTAAGGGCCTGATTGTTCAAAGGGAAATAGCAATTGGCCCTTATAATGGCTTCTTCCAGCCTTTCCGAGAAAATATAGGAAAGGTTTCTTACAAGACGATTCAACTAATTTTGCCATGGTTGGCACCATTTTCCGATCCATACTCCTTTTCATCAGGAGAATTAGTATTATTAATAACTTGGGAATTCCTCAAGATAGCGCTTGTGTAGTATGTGAATTTATACAGTTCTGGTAGTTGTAGGGTAATAATAATTATGGTAACTTGAATACAAATATCTTGCTAGGGAAAGTACTGTTAAACCTCCCTCTCGTCCTGTAGGATTTTTTTTCTTTCAAGGTTGGCAGTTCTGTTTGATAGTACGCAACACCTTGTTCGATAACCTTATAAGTACGAAACATCACCTGCTAGTGTCCGTTTCGTATGAAATATGTCGATAAAAAATGCTAGGTGCAGAAGTTAGTTCGCCTCATATAGGAGAAAAGTCCGATTTTTTTCGTAGGATAAAACTGTACGAGGTGTATGTGTGAGAATTTTATTTGGTTTGTGCGACATTATTCGGAGGTTCGTAAATAGCGATTTTATATTATACGTCGTTATACTGAATAGCACATGATTTTCTCAGTTAACATAATTGATATAGGCGTTTAGGGAGGGCTTATAAAGTAATTGGAACTAGTAACGAACTATGTAATACCTAAAAAGTATATAAGCTCCGGACCGAATTGGAAATCTTTTTCGTAGAAATGAAAGTGATTATGTGTATTTATTATATTTTCTTCCCAATTAATCAATTTTTTACGACCAATTTTTATGTTTCCACCGTATATGTATAAATGGAATAAAATGAGAAGATAGATTTGAACTAATTTTGTTTGTACTTTCAATACACAGAAGAATTTACAATATAATAATTATACCTTAATGGAAATTCCCGTTATTTGAGCAATTATACTATTGGAACAAATATTCTCCTGGGAAATTAATAGAAAAACGCTTATAGCCAAATTGGGATGGTAGGTGAGAACCTCCTGGCTAAATCCAAAGGATGGGATGACCTACAATAACATGTCCCCTCTACGCATTCTGGATGGATATAATTTAGGTTTGAATACCCTACTCTCAAAAAATATCACAAATCTCTTGAGTAAATTGCTCACTATCCGGAGGCAAACGATTCTGCGGTTTGGAACTGCTTCAGGGGATTAATGGTTGAAGTTGAAAAATAGATGGGCTTAGTAATGAACGGATTCATTAAAAAAAATAGTTATGCTCTGACTGGTAAACGTCCCAGAGGTATGGTAAAGTGTAGGTCGGAGCATTGCGGTAGTGATGCGAATTTAAGTTAGTACTGTTTTTTTATATTTGTAATTAGTAGGTATAAATATTATTATTATTACTATTATTAAAAAATACTTAAATAGTGATAGAGGAGAAAATAGTTGACTGGAAGATTATAATGAAGGATAAAATTGGTCAGGGGGTGCAGTCAATATTAACAATATAATAAGGTTAACTTATTTTTAATAGTGCCGACGTTTCGGCCTACGTCCTAGGCCATCTTCATGGCTAAGAAAGAAAAACAGAAAATAACTTTCTTTTTTTTCTTTCTAAAAAATAATATATTCAATAGTAAATAATAAATATTGAAAGCTGTGAAAACTTAACCAGAACAGAGTCGATCCATGCCTACGGATTTTACATTTTTAATTAGGGGTCATCTGGTTACTCCAAGACTTAACCATTCTCTCTTGACTTAACCAATCATCCCCTCCGATGTATGGTTCGACCCACCTTCCTGTTCCGGCGTGACGAAGACGACCCTACCGCGAATCCATTAGCGATGACAAGAAGCGGATCAAAGTATAGGAGGAGTCAACGAGGTTGCGGTTAGGTTCCAAGTTAGCAACAAGTTTAATTAGTAAACAAGTTTAGTTCAAATATCCCAACAGCTCCTGTTAAAACATGAGGTCAGGTCTCAGCTCTCAACTCGCACGGTCTGTACATACCCAGAGTTTGCTCTCCGGAATGTTTGTACAATTTCCCTATTCCTTTGTTGGTGGAGAGGACAAATAATTATATTAATTGGATATTATAAATTTACACATTGACGTATACAAACTTTCATGCTCGAAAAATGCAGTGTATATTTTTTAAACTCCTATGTAAAGACTCGACAGCCTGTTTTTCTTAAGCCCAGAACTATAAAGTTACAAGTCACTCTGTGGATCTATCCGATAAAAAAAAATTAGTCTCTAAAATATTGAAGAAATAATGCTTCAAGCTTTTGCTTTGAAAAATTGAAGAATTATTTACATTAATATACACAAAACGCCAAAAATTATATCGCTCTTACACTACAGTCTTAATGCCACTAGTTCAAGATTTTTTTGCGAATTAGAAGTTATAGACATCCTGCTACATTATAAATAAATATAATTCAAATCTCGCCTCGATAAATATTTGTTTGAAGTTATATGCACCCTATCCTGAGAAGGGGACCTGATGCCTAAGATATTTACTAAGGGAAAAGCCTCCTCCCCAGAAACTCTCGGAGAGCATTTTAATCCCTGAGCAGGGGTCGTTCCTGAATGATTCATCCCTCGACTCTCAGTAGCTGGTGAATTATTTAACTGTATTTGTATGCAGGAGCTTTATATATTCTGTCATCGAGGACTCCATCATCAGTCATTGGATGGATCGATTCCCGCTCTCGAAAGCAAACAATGGTTTATTGAATCGCTAAGACATCCCGGGCCTCGGCCTCTTTGGGGAGGCCCAACTCCATCTGGTCATCCTCTCTCCTAAGGACTGGGGTATCGAAAAGAGTATCGATATGTGTGCATATTTATAATATCGATATTATTATTAAATATATTTCGATATTCCGGGAATCGATGTAAATCGCTAACTCTGAAAAGAAATTAGCCCAAGATTTTTTTATTGTTCTAAAAATTTCGTTGTTAAAACGTTTAATTTTACCAGATACAGAAGTTGTCGTTTCCTACAGAATGTACACTTATTCGCAAGACAACGCCTTCTTAATTATATCGAAATAGTTGTATTAATTAAGTTTTCATGAAGGGAAATAACCAATAAGCGTTAGTTTTTGGACAACAAATTTTTCCAGATATATTTTTTATGTATCTATAACGTTATATTTTTTATAATAAGAGAATTTAACAAAAATTATTAATTATCAAGTGATATATGCTTAAGTAGCCATTAGTAGCCTTTATAATATGATTTTAATAGCGTTAAATTGTTAATAACTAATAATTTTAATATCCTTAGATGATAATCCTTGTAATTTACTTTTATAAGAATAATTTATTTTTTGAGGTGTAAATTGTTTATTTATAATATGATACTAAAAAATGAAGAATGGTTGAATCGGGAAGCATACCTTATTCCTTGAAATGCTCCTGATAATGTTTACCCATTTTATCATTGCACGATAAGTTGAAGTGTTAAGGAGTCTCTCTTTTGTGAATCATGCCTAAATATAATTCAAGATATATTTCCGATAACCTATTGAAATATTGCATCATAAAGGCTATGAGTACTTATAGGTCAAAGATAACTGGAAAAAACGAAATTCAAGAGGAAAATAAAGGCGGGAAATGCTTGTTACTATTCGGTCTCGAAATTACTAAGCTCGCGTCTTTTGTCCAGAAATCTAAAAATCAGAATTTATAAAACAATTATCTTTCCATCTCTTCTCTATGGATGTGAAACTTGGCCACTAACGCTGAAGGATGGAAAACGTCATCAGGTATTCGAAAATAAGGTGTTACGTAGAATATTCGGTCCAAAAAAGGATTAGACCACTGGGGAATATAGGAGATTACATAACGTGGAATTGCGGAGCATGCATCCGGTAAATATTATTCAGGTAATAGCGTCACTAAGATTAAGAAGGGCATTTAAAGTTGCTGGGCTTATTAACAAACGAATTCCCAAGATGTTAATAGGCGCTGTACCGACTGGGAAGCGTCCGAGGGGTAGTCCGAGGCGTAGGTGGGAGGATTGCGTTGGGAACGATCTTGGGTTTGGGTGGTGCTCCGTGGACTGAGGTTTGTAAACATAGATTGGTGGTATCGGCATCGAGCCTTCGGGTTCGATAAGCCTTTTATTTATTTATTTAAAGGGAACATACACAGTAACACGTACACGTTCACGAAGGTAACAGTTTTATTCATAACATTCTTTCATACATTGTGAAACTTAAAACCGAATAAAAAAAGTAAATATATAATTGTTATTTTATTTATCTTGCTTTTTAATTTTAATTACAAAAGACTCAATCGTTAGACCCATCAGGACTTACGGAATAGAGCTTTGGGGCTCCACTAAGCAATCGAATTCAATCCTTACAATCCAAAATCCTTCGTAAAATCCTCAATGCTCCTTACTTTGTTACGAACAATGCAATCCATAAACACCTCAAAGTCCCATTCGTTGCTGATTGGGCCCGAATCCGATATCAATCTTTTCATGACAAAATTCATTCCCACTGAAACCCACCAGTTTCAAACCCAGCAACCTCTTCAATTCCTGATAATCCTCCGAGGCGTCTGAAAAGAAGATGGCTTCGTGATCTACTCAGTTGAACTCGCTATTTGAGTACTACCATTGGTAGTTTCTCTACTTGCCTTTATCTCGTGTCATTATTCATATTTCATTATATTTACTGGATGTATATTATTATACAAATTTAAATTTCAATAAATAGCTTGAAAAAAAATTATCTTGTTTTAAATCTTCTTTTTTTTTAAATTTATTTATTGATATTTACAACTGTATAAAAAAAAATACATCTAGTAAATGGGCTAAGCGATACAAAATGACATGTGAAAATGACAAGTAGAGAAACTACCCACTGGTAGTACTCAAATCACAAGTTCAACTAAGAAGTCACGGGGCCATCTTCTTTTCAGACGCCTCGGAGGATTATCGGGAATTGAAGAGGAAGCTAGGTTTAAAACCAGAGGGTTTGAGTGGAAATGAAGTTTGTTATGAAAGGATAGATAGCGGTTTCGGGCCAAATCAGCAACAAATGGGACATTAAGGTCGTTATGGATGATTTTATTCTTAACAAAATAAGGAGCATTAAGGATTTTAGGAAGGATTTTGGATTGTAGGGATTGGATACGAGAGGAATTCGATGGCTTAGTGGAGCCCCAAAGCTCTACTCCGTAGGTCCAAATAGGTCGTATGATGGTCATGTAGATGAGTATTTTGTAATTAATTGGGAGCTTAGAGCGTTTGTCTAGTAAGTGTTGAAGTAGCCTGAAACGTCGAGAGGTTTCTTGTCTTTTCAGTCTCGTGTGAGGTTTTAAATCTATTTATAAAAAGAGTTAAGAGAATTAAATTATATCATATTATTAAAATTAATAGATCTTTTACCGTGTATTTTTAAAGCTATAATTTGTTTAAACTTTATAACCAGGAGTCGTCATCAATTTTTATAGTTTGCAGTAAAACAGCATTGGAACAGTAAAACCCTTTTTTACTCCACAACTGGGTTTATATTATGGGTGAGGAGATTGGCGGCTTTACTGTTTATTTTATCTATCTTCTGATGAATGAAACTTTATTTTATTTTTTAATTTATTTAGTATTTATATACCAACTTAGCAGAGATTTTTGTTATTCCTTACTTCTCAGTATATTTATATTTCTTTTATACTAACCTTATATATCGTATCTCTCCCCTAGATTGTTCCTAATTACAGTGAATCCTTATAATTTATTAGAACTAATGTAAATTATATAATGATATAAATGTAATATTAAAAAACAAAGTTTGAAATGGTCGAGGGGTGCAGTAAATAAATTTCACACAGAAGAAGCATATATCATCAGGCCCTTTGTAATCATCGCGACGCTATCTCTTCAATTATAATAATTCGTTGCATTCTCTTCCCAGTGTAACTTCCTAAATTTTCCACTGTACACCTCCTTTTTCGGATCGAATATTCTATGTGTTTCCTTCTTTTACAAGAACTACAAATCTGTAGGTGGTTCTACCTACAGATTTAGCGATCTTAATAGAAATAACAATAATCAATGTTATAGCAGTCTTAGAAATCTAGGCATGTATTTTAGTTTAAAATACGTTTATAAATACTATATCAGATTTTGAAATCTACAAATCAATGCATATAAGTATATACATTACATATATACGAGTAAATACACACACACACTCACACACATATATATATAAATATTTGTTTGCGGATTTTATTTATCTCAAGTATTGCTTCTTGTCATTATTTCTGAACATTTAGTTTTAAATTAAGTATTCACCAATATATAGTGTATTTGGATATTAATAGAAATAGTGTATTGGTTTGGCTTTTTCCTTGCGGGAAATATATTATTTTTCCGTGAGAAATCTGTTCATTTTCGAGCCAATCAAACTGAAGGATAGGTACGTTAAAACCGAAAATCGTCTTCCTGATAGCATGTTAACAGCAGATTTCGATTACGTAAGTTAACATCTAATAGCTATGTAGCATTCACGGTCGGTTACATTTTCTCAGGGAAGCATATTTTCCTGCCCATCGTAGATGGAAGATATTTTCTACACTGGTTAATAAATAAACGAGCCGATTTAGTTATGTGTAAATTAACAATAGGGAGTAACTTCGCAAGGTTAAACCACCGTCTGTGCTTAAACGATTTCTTTCGAGTTTACTATTCCTGTCGGGATTTTCCGGTGGTATAGCTAATTTATGATTATGACAGGAATTTTCCGCTTGCATCGCTAATAATAAGTTTTATTTTTAAACTAGGTAGACGTATTGCCAATGGCAGTGATATCGGATGATGTGATATCGTTGGAAAGGCTACACGAAGTCGAAATTAATATTTATGTATTTAAGCATCCTTCCTTATGTCTATACCAGTTTTGACAATGTTAATGTCAACCTGTAACTATATTGCAAAAAATTGAATGAAAATGAAATTATGTTTTATTTTAATATTTTACTTAGGCCCTCGATTTGCATAAATATGAGAAATTTAGACGATAAATAAATCGGTGAATAAATATGTTTCAAGTCCAATGTCTTTTTAATTTCCTTACAGTTAGACCAGGTAACAAAGAAGTTATAATTTAGTGTTGGCGAGTAAAATATCGTGTATTTGTCGTGAAATGGTTAAAGTTGGAAGTATTTTAAAGTTGGAATCTGCATGTCATTGTCTGTAGTATACTTCGAAAATAACTTATTGTGTTACTACAGGTGTGTTTTGCTTTACTTAGAAGTTAAGCTCTATTAGTCGTGACATGGCTTATTATAGTAGTTGTAGATTAGATATTTAGTAAAGATCTCTTGTTTCAGAAGATAAGCATAGTTGTTTGGAGGTAAGTTGTCAGTCATGTTTTGTTTTATGTGTTCCGTGTACAATCCAAGTATAGTCCGAGGTATCCTAAGTAGTCATTATCCATTTGATTGACGGACACGAAAGTTTCTTTTGAGAGAACTAACAATATAATATAATCAAGTGTTTATTTATAAGTTGATTTTACGCTCACACTTGTTGAAGCCACAGAGCTTTTAACTACCTAAGTAATAGTAATAAATAATTAGGTTTGAAAATTCGAAAATATCGATTTAGCTTGAAAATTAAGAAATAGAAACCAGTTTTTATGAGTAGTATTTATTCATTGTATATAGGATATTTATAGATAACTTCACGATAACTGTTTCGGTTTTTGTATATTTACAGCCCCGGCGAATAATTGCTCAAGTCGAAATCTGTCGAGGGGAAGTTAACTCTACTGAGGGAAGCGGGATCGGACAAGTAATATATTATCATTCTTGACTTGACCGCTTTCTCACTATGAAAATAACACGATACCACTTCCGTATGTACAAGAAACTCATTTTCTAGAAAATTGTACTTATTCACCGTGGCTGTAGATATAATCTACATGATTGCATTGTTATGGATTTGTCATGACAAAGGCACTTGTGCAACTATATCTTGCTTTATTTTGTACCTAAACGAAAAAAAAATTAGTTTTAGAGTTTAAAAACGTTATTATTTTGTTTATTAAACACTTGTTTTTTCTTTGAAATTTTTTATTTCTTTTTTTATACAAGGTGGAAATCTCAATAGACATTTGAGGCATAAAAATCCTCGGATAGTGTGGGACTCCAACCCACTAAAACCACCTGGTTGTGCAACAACTGAGCTAGCCCAACAAGTCGCTCCTCTTACACGTGAAAAATCTCGGGTGTGGGATTTAGCTCATTGGCTAATCTCCAAATTTAGTGGAATTTTCTTTTGTTTGGAGTTTTAATTTACTTTTCTTCACTTTATTAGCAAGTCACTAGGCTTCACTCTTTTAAGCCGCCTTATTTGATCCAAATCCTCCTCAGCTATGGGTTTCCGTGGAATTTAATTCACTCGATTTTGTAAGTATCGGTGTGATTCAATGGTAGAGCTCTAAGTTGCCCTGCCGTCGAAGGTCCCGGATTAAAATCCAGTTGTTGCAGATGATTTATTTAATTAACAGCCGGAACCCTCCTGGGGCATACCCAGTCTCCATAAAGTGGGTATGCTACTTGTTTCTGTGTCTCCTTTTGTAACTTCAGGGTGGAAGAGCCTCCAGCCACTTCACCCACAAATCACGGTCTCTCAACAATTCCAGAGGCTTCTTTGGTTTCTCTGTATTTACATTACTTCCGTGATGTAGATACAGAAGGGGAATCCTAATGACGTAGGACTGCAGGTCGTCTTGTGAGCTGGTTATTCTTAATAGAGGGAAAGCCTTGAAGTTGAGCGTTATATCGGTCAATTTACCTTTCCTTCACAACCGTTGTCCTTGGAACAGTTCAGTTCTTACCATGTACTGAACCCAAGACTTTAAGGGTTTGTATTGGTACAGGGTTTTTTTTTCGATTTTATAGTGTTGATTTCCGTGTGTGAGTCGAATGAGTACCGGCGTGTAATTATTATGAAAGGATAGCAAACTCTTAAAATGTTTCCATTTTTTTGTAAAATAAAGTTTTTTAATATTATAGCGATGTGTTGTAGCTATGAGAATTTACTAGAGGGAGTATATAGGAGATAAAGGTGTGATATAGTGCCGTCCCTTCCTGGGAGCTGTAGAGTAGAGAGCACTCTACGAGAAGTGGCCGGGCTCGGGTCAACGGTTCTTCACGCCCGCTCTTTACCTCTTCTCTCTTACCCCTCTCCCCCCCCCCTCTCTCTCTCGTCCCTCCCTCTCCCCTATCCTCCACTTCTCTTACCTCAGGAAGGATCTTTTATTATATATTTCGCATCATGATCCTGAAAAATCAAATTTTTCTTATTAAATACAAAAAACTACTAATAGGAGTGACGTATTAATATGAAGGAAGAGATGGCCCCATCCATGAATTTCCTGGATCAACCAAGTTTAGGAAAACATGTTATGTCTTAATAAAAGAACTTGCCGAAGAAAGAAATGTTGTAAATAAGTCCAAATTCATTAAAATATATATTTAGTAAGGAACAGAACCTCTGTGGTTCAGAACCTCTGTGGTTTTGTTGATATAGATACAGAAGAGAAATTAGTTTCAACACGTTGTGATGTCAGAATCAAACTTCGCGTTCGCTATGTCTTTTTTAATTACTATCGTATGATAGTATGTTAATAAAAGTATAAATATTCCTGCCTTTTGACACTCAAACACATGCCAAAAAGTCAGACAGCTAATTTTGGCGGAGGTGTATCTGCATGATTTACCTTATTAGGTCACACAACCCTAGTGTTCTCTGGCCTTTCCCTCTCACGAAGTTCAAAGCCTGTTCGGTCTGTATCATTTTACCTCTGTTATTTCAATCCGATCGATCCCTCTGCCCACAGTCTGTTGTCAGGAGTCTCTACTGATGTTGACTTTATGCGGAATAGTAGAGCGAGGGGAGAGTTATTGATATTGAAAAGGTTTGGTAAATTATCGTGTCATTCATTTAACAATAATGATAGCTTTTGGAGAGAGCGGAGTGGCTCAGTGTTCGAGCACTTATTTGCCACGCTAAAAATTCTAGTTCAAATCTCACTGCAGGCAAGACTTTTATTTTGTCTGATAGCAGCGGAGCCACCCAGCCTCTGTAAAGCGAGTACCTAATATAAGGGGGGGAATCTGGCGATTGGGCGTGATTTAGGGCAAATCACCTCTCTGCACAGCCCTTGTCCATGAAACTGTACTGTCTCTACTATGTACTGAACCTCAGACCCTTCTCGGGTTGTATTGGTACAGGTTAATAGCTTTTGGAACTCGCAAATCTCTGTTTACAGACGTCCATCCACAGTTTTATAAGTAGGTATTATTTATTTTATCTTCTCACCTACACCTCGATCTATATTTGTTTCTAACCAAGGCGGTTATCAACGTTTTAGATTTACAAATAGTATAAGTACTCACAAATTGTTAGTAAATGGAAGCTGGAAATCATAATAATACAATAAAAAAACTGTAGGAGGCGGAAAATATTGGAAAAGGTTGAAGAAATGCCTTTTTTTTTTAAATAGCTTGAGTTTTTTTCCGATAGTAATGAATGAGGATCCGAGAAGAATCATTTTCTAATGTTGGATAGTGGCGCCGAAGAATGAAATGTTACCGAAATCAACGGAGTGATTAAGGGAATTGGAATGTTCTGCTATTTTGGTGTAAATGTGTTTCATGTGGAAATGTACTAGATCACTCCCAGTAATCACAAAAAAGACAAATATTTCATCAATCTACCTCAAAATATTTCGCCCCTTTAAAATTGTCTTTTGTATATTTATCTCAGCCTGGTACTCATCTTTCTTATAGTACAGGCCTTATTGTTTACAAATCTTCAGGCGCCACTTTGGATCTGGACCGATAATTTTTTATCGCACGTTTAATCATATTAATGTGTGATATTACATACATTTTACATCAACAGTAGTAGATGGCTTACTATCAATTATTTTTCTCCAATTATAACATTAGTATTTTTATTTATATTATTTGATTTTTTTTTCTCAGCTTAATTCTTGTTATTTTATTCTAGTTTTTTCTTTAGCAGAACACACCAAAGTTTTTATTTATTTTCAAGTATTTAATGTACTTGTTAGGGGAGCGGAGTGGCTCAGTAGTAGATCACCGATTTGCCATGCCAAAAATCCTGGTTCAATTCCTGCTGCTGGCAAGAATTTTATTTAGTCTGTTAGCAGCCGGAGATTGGTCCTATGGGATCTAGGACCCTCCCGGGGCTTCCTCAGCCTATATAAAGTGGGGGGAAATCTGGTTGTGAGCGTGATCTAGGATAAATCACCTCCCTGCACAACCGTTGTCCATGAAACAATACAATCTCTACGATGTACTGAACCCCAGATCCGTCTACGGTTTGTACTGGTACAGGTTAATGTACTTATTACTTAATAGTATTAATTAAAACTAGTAATTAATAGTACTTAACTATAAATATTGTATGATTCTTATAATTTAGCTCTGTTATTCTTAAGGGACCTGGTCCCGGAATAAAATTATTTTATATTCTATTTTCTACATAGTAGACGTGCAGTCTCTGCGATGTCATTGATATATATTAATTAGCTAGGTTGGTCTTTATTCATTTACATTATTAATTATCATTCGGATCTGATAATTTATAACTATTATTATACGGTTACGAGTCTTCCTCCGCCAGGCTCCTCCAGTCCTCTCTTATCTGCGCAGCTGCCATCCAGATCCTCACTCCCAGGACATTTCTGGCATCTCTCGCCACACCATCCGACCATCTCAGTTTCGCTCTCCCTCTTCTCCTAGTGCCATGGAAAGGTTCAGTCAAGACTCTATCAGAGATTGCCTCGTCCTCCATCCTAGCCACCTGTCCAGCCCATCGCAATCTCACAATCTTCACTGTCAGAACAACATCCTCTTCATCAAATATTACATATATTTCACTGTTCGCTCGCCTTCTCCAGTTCCTGTTGATATGGACAATGGATTTTCCTTTCAAAGACTAACAGGTCCTGCTCGATTCTTTTACCTGTCGTCCATGTTTGAGATCCATGCAACAGTACTGGGAGGATCAGTGTCTTGTACAGATGTAGTCTGTACTTGTATTGTATTGTATTGTAATCTGTACCTTGGTCTGCCGGTATAGGAGGCGGGAGGTGAACTCTTTGGGGGATAATTTATAACTAATTTTGTTTAATTTGTTTATTTTTGGGTGTGGAAGTGTAAGTAGAGGAAGGATATTCGATTTACATACCCTGACCTCGTGGTATAATAGTATACATGTCTATAAATATGTACACATCAAGTTATTTATTGAACAAGAAATGATTATATTATAATGTTATTATACTAACAGCCTCCTATTATACGTTTCCATTACCCGAAAATGTCCGCATAATGAGCCTTACACGTTGCATATAATGGCGTCGAGATAGAAAGTCTTTAGAGGGTATGTGTTGCAGAATCATTCGTCTTGTTGCGAAAGATTGTCTTGTTTGCAAGCATTATAATATGTTTGGATTCCGGGTAATGAGAATGCCCCGATCTATCGGAGACGGTAATTGGTTGATTGAGCAGCCAATAGGGGACGAGATTGCAGCAGACACCGAAGTGGGCGGAACCATCTGATTTATGCAAGAGCAGCTGGTGCATGTAGGCCAGAGTGAAAGTCCTCCAAGGATCCTCTGGTCTCTTTGACCGTCCTCCACTTCTCCAGGTCTCTTCTTAATTTCTTGTGGTATCTAGAATTCCAAGAAGTCCTGCTCCTGAAGATTGGATGATACGAAACTTACTTCTGATACGTATCAGCATTTTATTTCGGAATTATAGAGAATTTAAAGAATTCAGTCTGATTTTCACAAAGTGTGACCAATTCAGTTTGAAATGTAATAAATCAGAAACCAGAACCAATTAAAATGCTTCAATTTATCAGGAATTCGATGGCTTAATATTTCTATATAATGCCTTTCTTTCCTTCAGAATGAATTCCCTTTAAATTTTTAAAGTTGAGAATACCATGTTAACAATAAGAACAGAACTTCATTAATATAAATTATCGAATCTAGAATGCACGTTTGCTCAATCTATACACTACTGATTTGCTTTGTTGAGAGTTCAGTTGCTTTGTTGATTCCTTCTATATTACATGCAGACTCTCCTCAATAAATTGGTTACCCAATTGGGCTAGTTAAGTTGGCTAAATCAACTCCTCGAACAGCCATTGTCTTAGTAACAGTACAGTCCCTAACAAGTTGTGAATCCTACACCACTCATTGTTTGTAGTAGTTTAGGTTCCTTTCTTATTCTTACATAAATACACCAATAATTTTGAGGAGCTTGGCTTTTCCAAAACAGTTTTGTAAAACTCAGACTCCACTACACCTGGAGGTACTCATAATACGATATATTATATCTCCAGCCACAATGAATAGGTGGTTAAGTGGAATTTTGTCCAAAATGAGAATCTTATACTTAATGAAGCGGAATCGGGTTATTCTCAGTGTGTATTTGTGAAAAAAAATCAGGCATTGGCTTAAAATGGAGGTATTGCTTGTATTGCAGGTCCATTTCAAGCCAAAAACTACGAGAATGACACGATTCTGATTCCTTCAATAAAGTGAAGTCTGTATGGCTAATATTCGACTTAACCAATTATTCATCTGGGATGCAGACAAAGATAAATGTAATATATTACAATAGTCTAACTTATTATCATAACAGTTATCCTCTTAGCCCTTAACCACCTCATGACTGTTATATCTCCTTCCTACTTGGACCTAATCCTTGAACAAACACTTGAGGTAGCTGTACAGTTTTCCTCGTCTATCGTGGCCGGTGAAGGATTAGGTTATCCTCTGTTGGTATAATTTGCTATAATTTGTTTTCGTAGCATCCGTTATCCTTGGCAACTGAATTATCAGTTTACGTTGCTGTGGGATGTTTTTTCTTTCATCGTTATATTTCATATTTTCGTTTCTAATATTCAGTAGCAATTGTTTGTAATGTAGTTATTGCTATTTTCATTTTCCTGAATGAAAATCATACTAGGAGCTATTTCGGATGCTTACAAAACGAATATTTATAAATTTATAACGACTATAATAGACTAAGGTCAATCCGAAGGCATATAGTTTAGGCCGACTATTTGGTTAAAATTAACCATCATACTTCATGAACGCCAGGAGAAGTATAATTTCACTAATATCCGTTCCCAGCCCCTTTTAATAAATGATAATATTTATAGATGAAAACCGCATAAAATACTGTTTGTTATATTATGTATTGTGAATGTTACAAAAAAAAACATAGTTGAAGTGTTAATGTATAATAATAGTTTATTGGAACTTATGTGTACAAATTTAAAACAATTATTTCGATGCATTAATCGGGTATTTGATTTTTTAATTGTTAAAATGCTAGCTTAACTTGCTATTTTCTTTTCGATCATGAATATTTTTTTTTGTTTCAAAACCCTGTTTATTTAAGAAATATTTACACTACTATATACACACACACGTATATATGTATATGTATATTACATAAATATAAACAGCAGAAATATAGATACTTCTTCTACCCGGGGGTATTTTAAGATTTAAGATCTCTCATAGTAACTGACTCACTATCGGTGATAACCGCATTAGAACAGCTTTGGACAAGAAACCCAGTTTTACAGAAAATTCAGAGCATGAATATGGCCTTAAAAGATAATAATAAAACAGTTTCACTTTTATGGGTCCCTTCGCATGTAGCCATAAGTGGCAACGAACGAGCTGATGCGGGGGCTAAAGCGATGTTCCCTTGTTAGGATCCACCTTTTCGTCCGAATGGCTGGCAGTTATCAGAAATAAAATTTTAAAAAATTGGGATGAGGAGTGGGACAGCCTTCCGCCAAACCACCGCCGTCAAATAAATTTAAAAAACACTGCTTGGAAATCTCCAATGGGCCTAAAGAGTGCAGTCTGATAAGCAAGTTAAGAATTGGTCATACTAAGCTGACACATCTCCACCTACTTTCAGGGCAGTACCAACCAACCTGCCAAAGCTGCAATAATGTACAAATTACCGTAAAGCACCTATTTGAATGCAAGGAGGATCAAATAGTAAGAACAAATTTGGACATTGAAACGTGCCAACCTTTCAAAAATGATAATGAACTACAGAGGACTCTGAAGTACCTGAAACTCACACAGTTGGTTCAAGAAATATAAGAAGAGCAGTCGTCGCTAATGGCCCCAGCAGTCGAAGCGTCGATAAAAAAAATCTAATTAAAAAAAACTTAACGTTTCTTATTTATTGCGTTACAAAAAAATCTTCTGAATTCTCCTTAAATCCCTTAATTTTCAATGATTATGAACTCGGTCAGATAATTATAAGAATTTTTTATGTTTATTTTCATAATTGATGTAATATTTGTTTTCAATTCTATCAGATAAAATTGAAGTACAGAATTACTTTTTTATGAACCCGATTTATTTGACATAAAAACACTCATAACTTTAAATGTCCAATCAGTGTTTTAAGGGATATCTGGTTGATAGGTATAAAATACTTATTTTTCAATTTCATCCTGATGGAATTGAAATAAATTCCAAAAAAAAAAAATTATTATATCAAGTTGGGAAAGATATGAAAAAAAAAATGAATAAAGAACTTTATAGTCTCATTATGTCTTGAGGTGGTGCCATTTCACCCTTTTATTATCTTTCTTATTTTATTTTTTCATCGTTTTTGTTGAGCTGAGAGCCCTAAATAAATCCTTATTATAAGGTATAAAAAAAATTTTTCTAATAACTGAAATAAACTACACAAAAAAGGAAATTAATAAAATAACATTTACTGGGGTGAGAATGAATGGTGAGAAAATTCGTTTATAATGAAAATTTATAAATATAACTTTAATGCGTTTTCTCTCACAGTTTTATTTATTCTTTTATTGTTGAATTCAGAAATGCAGTTTCTTAAAGTAAACATCCAGTTTGTTTGCAACAATTCAAAATATGAAACAGTTTAAAGGCGGAAACGATGGGAACGAATAAAAATGAAGAATAATTATTACTAGAGTATAATATAACTGTTAATAATTTAAATAATAGCAAAGAGCAAAATGAAATCTATGAAGATATTAAAAAAAATAGTACAATCACATAAGAGATAATTTCAGAATCAGTGATGTGTGATATGGGACTGCGAAAGCTCAAAAAAGGTAAAAATTAATTATTATTACCTTGGAATTCATGAAACATGTTTCAAGATAGAAAAAAATTTATTAATTAATTAAATAATATAATGTGCTATTAAGAAATGTGGGAAAGCAAAAGATAATAAATTAAGTTACGAGCCAGGTAGCTCTGTTGGTTAGAGCACTGCGCTAGAGAATGGAGAAGCCCCGGGTTCGAATACCGGCCTGGACAAATTTTTTCTCTTCAAAATAAAAATATTTAAAAATAATTACCATCATAAAAATAATAAATGAAAAATAAAGTATAATAGAAAATTGACGTAAGTCGACAAGATCCTAATTAAAGTAACGTCCAATGAACATACATCCCCTTGCATACATCGCGAAAATTGCGAAAACGCGGAGATATAGGATCGATGAAGAAAATGGATTTGTCTGGCCGTGTTACAAGCCAGGTAGCTCAGTTGGTTGAGCACTGCGCTATAGGATACAGAAGACCCGGGTTGGTTCGAATCCTAGAAAAAACATTTCTCTTCAAAATAAAAATATTTAAAAATAAATTAAGAGAGGAATGAGAGTGAAATAAATATGTAACAAAAAAGAAAAAGATACCAGAGGGATATGGAGTCTAAGAACAAATAATCAAAAATTAAACCAAACAGTAATTTTTTTCAATATTTTTAACTTGCTAGGTTATAATATATACATTTAATTTATAGCTTGTCTTAATTCGTTTTCTAATTTTTTATTTATTTTCTGTTGCAGGTAAGTCGGAATACACCACACTGACGCTTAGAAGATATGTGAGTAGTTTAGACGTTCTTATGTATCCTAACGAAATCTATGTAAGAAGATATGAACGTTGCACCTGCTTTGTATAACAGTTGCTCATTACCTAACTCTAATTCTTCAGTTCACTCTAGGCATCATTCAAAGAGACTAATCGTGACCTATCCGCCCTCTACCTATTCTCTAGATAATGAACTTTCTATTGTTTCATCATGGAGAAAATCAAGACCATTGGGTTTCGAAATGAACCATTTTCCTAGATTTATTTTCAGGTTGAGTTGGTACGTTGGAAGAATAACAGTACTACCATATTCTCTAAACTGATATAATTTATCAAACCTACAAACGTATTGCTAGGTACGGGTTGTACATATTTCTCTATAGTATGTATCAACTATACATAGTGATATTTGGGAAGCATTTATTCTTACTAACAATAGTACAAATGAAGTTAATTTAACACACGCGCCTGATGTATCACTTATATTATAATTAGTATGTTGAGTTGTTTACTTTATAAGCAATTAGATTGCTCTGCACGAAAAAATAGTTTTTCAGATCAAAAATTAACCAATAACGACCGTTTTTAATCATAAAAGTAATAACCGTATTAAACAATAATTTCATAAATTCATTAACTTACATCTATTGCGAAGGAGTTGAGTTAACGACGACACGCAAGTGCAACGTTAAAATTCATGTGGCACTTGCGAACTTATATACTCCATTACTTCATTAAGAGTTGCTTTTAGAGCTTTACTAGGCTAAATTCAAGAACTTCCATCCAGAAACTAACACGCATATTAAAAATCTAAGAAACATCTTTCCATCCTTAAACTATCATTATTTAAAAAATTAACGTTATTTTGTTTATTTTATGTAAACCTTAATAGGAATTTTAGAAACGGAATAAACAAGTGAAAACCAATCCACTGAAAAAAAAAATTTCATCAAAATCCATCATCCTTGAGAATTCTTCGGAAAAGGATTCTTTACCACTGTCTATATATATAGTGGGGGTCGATTTTAAAATATTAGTTAAAATAATTTATTTCTCTCAACTCAAATGGATTTACTCTACTCTCAAAGTTAACTAATTTATTTTTAGTTTTATCGGCGTTCCGACAAGGGCTGCCTCAACTTGTCAGAGCAGAGCTCCATGCCTCTCGATTCATCCAATCCTCTTCCTGGATACCTCGACCGGCCATCTCCTAGACTCCCTCCATCCACCTGATTCTGGGCCGTGTCATCTCCTCCCTGGCGGAACGCAGATTCGAACGCCATTCTCTTCACATGGCCGTAACATCTTAAGCGGCGTGCCCCGATCCTTTCATTCGTAGATATATTCACATCCATCCTCTGTCGAATTTCTTCGTTTCTAAGTTTATCCAGCCTGGTGGCACCGAGACACTTCCTCCAGAAATCCATCTCAACCGCCTGCACCTTTGAGTACAGACGGAAGCTCATAGGCCAGGTTTCCGAAGAATAATTCAGGATAGATTCGACTATGGTTGTGAAAATACAGCGTTTAAAGTTAACTAAATATACAAATTATTGTATCTAAGAGAGCTCTGTAGTGGCCTTGTCGAAAGTTTCTACTTCGAATTCGGGATAGATAGAAAAATTATTTAATTTGGTAACCGTCATGGGTTGACTGTGGGATCTACAGGCTTTCTGAGGCTCACCCAGGCTCCTTAAAGAGGGTACCCTTGATTGGGGAAAACCTGGCGGTCGAGCTTGATCATCTCAATACCCAAACCTTTACATGAGTTGTAGCAGGAATATTTCTAGAAGGTATTTTTGTATTTTTACACAATCCGAAAATCGCTTTGGTTCATAAGATTTATATATTGTTTTAAGAAGTATTGAATAGAAAAGGCTCCATCACACTCGCCATTCTTAATCCTGCGTGCTGCTGGAGTATTCCCAGGTCTCCTATTGGTTTCCACTTTCCTTCCTGATAATTATTTCGCCCCAGTTGGCCATTCCTTGGACTCACACATGGCTTCCCCGCTAAGTGACAAAAAGCCGTGGCGAGAACTGGGACCAGCTGTTGCAACACCTGGAGGGGTTATTATTAGCTAACTTTTGTCCCTTTGTATTAGTTCGTTCTGCGCAGAGGGGTCGGCCCCTACGCTCTGCCGTTCGAACATCACAGTCCCTTACAATGGCCTTTATAAGTATAAAGTATTTAAGTAATAATAATATCTTGTAATAAAGCCTTAGCGAACTAGAAGGCACAATGGTATAACAATTAGCACAGCTCCATCTACCGGCCACCATTCAAACACAAATATGTAAAATCTATCTTCACACTTCCGTTTCGGCCGACCCGTACGGGCGTTTACCAACCGGCTAAGCGCTTATCAACTTTTTACTAGGAGTTAATAAAGAAGTAAGACAATACTTACAATATATATACCTCGGAGGTATAGGATACCATTTCGGATTTTTGTATTTCTTAGGAGAGCCAATTTTTCATAACATTGAAATATTAAAATTTCTTTATTCGCTACTTATTGAATCAGCTTAAAGAAAATTGTTCACATAGTTAGTGGCAAAGTAATTTGAAGTATTGATCATATAATTTATAAATGACAATTCACCTAAAATATACCGTTTATAGATTAAATATTTTATCTACCACACCGGGACATTAAAATATTACCTATTTTGTTTACCTTCGGGACATAGTTATAGTAAGAAGTAGAACAATACTTTTTGACTATGACAGTCAATATATTTTGTAGTGATGATTTAGTATTGTGGTCGAATACTTCTATTTTTACCGACCTATAACTAATTTTCATTAGTTTTGAAGTAACATGTTTTCTTACGTTACGAAAGATGGTTTGGTAAATTTTAACTTTTAAGTTAATCAAGGATTAAATACGTGAATTAAGTTGTTTCAAAAAATTTATTTATTTTTTCTCAGAATTTTATCGACACAAAACACTTTTGTTTCAATCTATTCAAACGTATATCCCCTTTAGTCTGCATCATTGAATCTCTATCGCCGCTTTGACTAAAATTATATTTTATTACATTCACATTTTTATATTATTTTTTGGTGAGGGGGGGGGGGTTCCTGAGCCTTTACAGGTTTTCAATGACACATGTATTGTAGCACATCATCTTTCGAATTTCGTAGTGCTATAAAGTGGATCATATGGTTTTAGACACTAAAGAACCTCAAAATTTCCAGAAAAATACTAATTGATTATAATTTTATTGAATATTTTGTGTACGGACATTCCTACTATATTTGCTAGTTAGTCCCTTCCTGTCTAATCAATATAATGCACAGTTTTTAGCGAGCTTTGGGATTAGATATAATAAATCTGTTAACAGCTACGGATAGACCTTGTTGGATGTACAGACCTTCCTTGAGCTATCCCAGCTTCAATAAAGTGGGTAATTATAAATGAGGGATAAAACATGTCGGAAATGCGCCATCTTGAACAAATCATTTCCCCTGGACAACGGAAAGATCCTTCATAGATTCAGGGTTTTTTTTTATCGATATGCAATGGATTTTCTTTTCCCCGTAATATATGCGATAAGGAAAGTATTTTATTGATAGGTTTACGTTTCTTTCTAAAACCGCATTAGTAGCCTTCGACAATGGTAAAAGGTTAGGACCAGCAAGAATATCTTCTAACCCACATGAAGGGGATAGGTCAGTTTATGTTGTTCTTAATTTTAAAATAAATTAAAACTGCATCATCTTGAATATTATTAGTTGACCTTATATGTATGAGGAAGAAAATGGTCCGGATGGAGGTCAGAGGGAATAATTATAAAGGATTATGAGAGGGAATAATTATAGAGTATTGTCATATATATATAGTATTATTATTATTCCCTCTGTTTTTATATTTATCTAAATAGTTCCCCATTCTCCTAATTTTAAGATACTTTTTTTCTGACCACTACCCGGACCATTTTCTTCCTATTAAAAATATATGAATGAAATTCATTATAAGAGTGACAGAGTAAGTACATCATTAGCGTTGTTTTGTTGAATTCTCTCGCGACTGGACAGGGGGGAATCGAACCCACTCCATCACTTCCAGCCCATAGACCCTCAAGTGGTAGACCCATTGTCTGTGCAGTGGCCATCGGCTACGCCCTAAAGGGTCGATATGTTGTTAGGAAGGGCTCAGTTTTCCATTGTCCTAAATGTCCCCTTTTATGGTCGTATTTGTGCCGCCATCTAGCGTACATCCATCATACAGTAATATAGATATGTCTGCTCTACGGGTTCCTTATTCCTTATCAAGCAAATGTTAATAAATACGATTTTGTTTCATTTATTTGATAGTACTAAAATCAACCGTTTTAATTGGTTTTAAGGTTTCTGCCTGGATGAATTTCTAATTATCATTAAGGTTAATTTGATATTAATAGATTACATAGTTTATTTTGTGGATATTTGGTTTATTCCTTTCGATAATTTAAATGTTTATTTATTTGTATTAATAAAAGTGAGTAAAAACTCAAAAACAGACATAAACTATAAATTTATACTTACGGTTCTCGAGATTCAGTAATTCTTTCAAATTAATGTATTAATATCCATTCTTCATCAATTTGGCATCATTATGAGATCAATACAGTCATATATAAAATATTAATCCATCATAAATTCAACAGACGTTATTGATTTATCTATTATCTTTATTTGCTTAATATCTTATCAGGATTCCTGCTTTGATTCATGATTTACTTATTATTATTTTTTAATTGTATTATGTCTTTTTATAATCTTTATGATTTGTATCATGTAGCTTCTGGCCAGAAATATATTATGTTTCTTTTCCTATTCTATTCTATATATTCTCACACCTACAAGAATGGTGTCAAAATTGGAGGATTAAAATAAATCCTAACAAATCCCATCAAATTACCTTCACCCTTCGTCGTAAACCTACGAATTCCTGTCCTTCTGTATCGTTTAATAATATACCACTGAACCCTGTCGAACAGATACGTTACCTAGGACTCCATCTGGATAAACGTCTCACTTGGAATCCTCATACAAGACTGAAAAGACAAGAAACTGCTCGACGTTTTCGCCTACTTCAACACTTACTGGACAAACGCTCTAAGCTACCAATTAATTACAAAAGACTTATTTACATGACAGTCATCAGACCTATTTGGGCATACGGAGTTGAGCTTTGGGGCTCTACTAAACCATCCAATTCATCTCGTATCCAATCCTTGCAATCCAAAATCGTAAAATCCTCAATGCTCCTTATTATGTCACAAACAAACTCATCCATCATGATCTTAATATCCCATATGTTACTGATTTGGCCCAAACTAGATACCTATCCTTCCATAACAAGCTCCATACGCACTTGAATCCGCTAGTCTCTCAGCTTGCTTCCCATACTATTCCTGATAACCCTCCGAGGCGTCTGAAAAGAAGATGGCCTCGAGATCATCTACTATAGAACTTTATTGGAGTGCTATCGATGGGTAGTTTCTCCACAAGTGTTTTCATGTCATATTCTACATTTTTGCACATTTACTTGATATAATACATTATAGTTGTAAATATCATTGAATTAAATAAAAAAAAAAAAAAAATTCTATACATAATAAAGTGGCGCATTTATTGCATATGAGGCCAAGCTGAAACCCAAGTCATCTTCAACTAAATTACTAATATTGAAGCCTATCATTTTGAATATAATTTTCGTTCATAAGAATTTCGTGTAGCGCATCCTGTCGCGGGATTACGTCATGCAATAATAATGGGAATTCCTTTTCTTTCTTTTTTTCTGAATCGGATCCTTGATAGCGAGGCCTTCCCTGGTATTTTTTCCTCCTTCTTATCTTTCATACTTTTATCAACTCGGCAAAAAATAGCCTTCCGCTTCGAGAATGTTCCAATTAGATATTACATTTTGTTACCTTATTTTGATTAAACAATTCCATTATAACTATCATGTTATCTCGATCAATAAACGCTACTATATGTTATACATTCAGATACAAACTAAATTTGAAGGTTTCGGTTATTCGAAAAAAAACTCTTTTTAATTTAAAAAAAATGGGCTTGTCGGCACGTCTGATTTCCAGGAAAGCTTTAACTGAGAAGTATGTGGTAAGCTATTTGGAAATTTAACATTTACCCAAAATAACTTAATTATAATACCTGGACGTGTGTGTAGATATCTATGCGTGTGCATGTATCTAAATATATATGAGGTGTTCAGGATCAAAATCAGGTAACTTCAAACAATTTCAAAAATTAACTTGATCACATTTTCGCTAGTTTATTCAAGGAATGCATTATGGTTAATTTCAGGTTTCTGAACCGGATTAAAGCCACGAGGATGTTTCTTGTAATTTTGTCTAACACATTCCCGTCTTATTTCAGTCCGTTCCTAAACCTGAGGTTTCGGTCAAGCATTCCTTGACTAAACCACTTAAAAATGTGAAAAAGTCAATTTTTGAAATGAATTAATTAATTTTTGGAGTAATCCACTTTTTATCCTGAAAGTTCAATTTATCAATCAACAAACATTGCCTCTACAACCCAGTACGGGTCCTGGCCGCATCAAGGCTACACCTCCACTCTCCCCTATCCTGTGCCAAGGTCCTCCAGCGTCAGGATCCAACAATGCTACAGTATCCTTCTCGAACTCGTCTGTGATGTGACTTCACTGTTTTTATTCATGTAATAAACTTAACATAAATTCGTCAGTTCTAATTATTTTTTAATTCTTCAACTTTTATAGCTTTAGTTACTAAATTATAAATTAGTTTTACACTTTCGAAGTTGGAACAAACTATTACCGCTTAACTTGATTTAAAAAAATTTTAAATGTTATAGCGGAAGCTTTTAATTTATAAACTTTTTTATCTTAAAGGAAGCACCCCCCCCCCGGCCCACACACAAAAAACTAAAACTAAAATCCTTTTAGTATAATTTTCTTTCCAGGTTTTATACCTCTCTGTTCCATCATCAACTAGTGCTAACTTCTTGCCGCATTAACTGGACTGCCTGCTACGCGGGCTTTCAAATGACTTTGACGATAGGTGAAGAGCTCCATTGACTCGTAGCAAGGAAAATAGAGGCTTTTGTCGTCCTGTGAAGGGGGGGGGGGTTCTATTTTGAAAGCTGACTCCGTCCTGGGGGAAAACAGAGCTCGGGTGGTCTCTTTGTTGTTCGCCCTGCCAAAGGGAGCGGGTATAAAAGAGATGGCATCAGTCCTGCCTCACAGGAGGCTCCAATCTTTATAGCCCCAGTACCAGTAACAGAGTAAGTCCGTTCTCATTATTTATCTGATATTTAACTTTTACTTGATAAAGATAAAAATCCTGCATTGGTTAATCAGAAGAGACCTATACTCTTACGACCTCGTGTTTTTCGACGATGAAGAAACTAAACGAGCTGGACATCGAAGTCCTCTCACACCCTCTTTCGGATTTATCTCCAACCGATATTCCCGTTTCCAGAAATTTGGACAACTTGCTTGAGGGTAAAATTATTGAAAATGGTTCTCAATTCAAAAACGTATTTTTCCTATACAAGCAGCAAGAGGAATCATTGAATATTTAGGAGAGAAAAATACTTTAAAAATTATATGGACCAACCAAAGATGCAAATCGTTTACGTATCAAAAAAGAATCAAGAACTAAAGGACCTAAATGAAGAACCTGATATTGTGTCTTGTGTCAAATTAGCAAGATTAAGATGGTTGGCCCACGTACATAAAATGTTTTAAAAAAAAAAAGCCCCCATAGCTGATAATGGAGCGATGACCAAATGGAGAAAGAGGAAGAGGCAGACCTAGCCTGCGATGGCTGGACAATGCGGAAGCAGTCTTAAGGCTCCTGTGGCTGAGAACATGAAGAAAAGCCGTGGAAGATCGGTCAGAATAGAGGAACATGTAGAGGAGGTCAAGTTCCTCCATGGACCATAAACATTATTACAAAATCCTTAATTTTTTTGTTCAGGGATTGAAATTTTGATTCCACGTTGTGAGAAATTTATAGAAAATTAGGGTAAATATTTGGAATAAATATGTCTTAATTTCATTAACTTGTTTTAATAAATAACTTTCCCTTTTAAAACGGACCTATATATGGTAGTGCTTTGTGGATTTTAAAGAAGAAATTTAAAAGCAACTCGTCTATGTATCGAATTCATTAAAATTGCACAAATTTAATTTCATCTGTTGTAATTGAAATTTAGTTTTGCCATGCGGAAGCACTGAATTATAAACTAGTTGTGCATAAACTAGTTTCCAAGTTGGAACAAACTGTTAGCATACTGAATATATATTACCTTGAAGAGACTGGATCCAAACGGCGGGGATATTCAGATCTAAACCTCCTCCGGACCCCTTGGTAAGATATGCAAACGACTCGGCCACTTTTAGAGTGAAAGTGGGCCTATTATGTTATCGGTTGGGCCGGGCCGGTTAGCTTCGCTTCTTCTCTTCTCTCTCACTCGGCATCTGTTCATATTTTATCATTTAATAATTGAATTAATGGAAATAATTGCTTGAATGATTTGCCTCGATGGAATGATAATTACCTCAACCGCTTATAATTATAGAAAAGCCGGTAGATGAAATCAATCATATTAGTTATAAATTAACCTAAACTTTATTTGAAAATCATCAACTATTGATCAGCTATCTCGAAACATATTATTTTAGAAATTGATTGTGAGGTAAAATTACTTACTATTAACATCTGAAGTCCTATATTGAATTAAAAGTTAAATATTTAATATTTTAAGTTTACAAAACATACAAAAAATGCGTGAAAAGGATCAAATCCTTCCCCCCCCCCTCTCCTTTAGGGTAATCACTGTATACAGGCTGAGTGAACCCCATGAAGGTTTATATCCAATAGGATCAATTTATGCCTGTTAATTAAACAATTTATCACCCTCTGCTGGATTTTTCCAAGGACCTTCAGCACTCTACAGATTGAGCTTCCCCGCGCCTTAGTAAAAGTTAGTCTTAGATAATTATAAAATTGTTTTAAATCAATTTATAATGAATTAATACCATTGAGAGTATTAAATTAAATAAAAATACTTAGGGGTAAATAATAGATAATGCCATTAGAGTGCATGAATTAATGCATTTACAAAATCATAATCACTAAAAATAATGATAATAAAGCTTAGCGAATCCGAAGGCTCGTTGCAGATACGACTGATCTCTCCTCAGAAACTTCCGTCAACAAAGCATTGCCCTAACTCAAATCACTCTTAAAGCAATCCTTCCATCTACGCTCGGCCTAGCCCTCAGACGTTTAACAGTCGCCACTGCGCTTATTAACTTTATAGGGAATACTACGTTAATCAGCACAAGAACTTTACAAGCCCAACTTAACCTTCGCTTCTATGTCTATAATATTAACCGTTTGCCTGTTCCGCAATTCCGCGTTGTGTGATCTCATAAATTCTCCATTGGCCTCATTACCTTAAGACGTTGTTTATCCTTCAGCGTTAACTGCTACAATTAACATCCGTAAAGAACAGTTGGAAGGAAAAGAATATCATAATGTGTATTTATTATGTAAAAATAATAATTAATTTAAAGATTTAAGGGCCAATAATCAATAATAATAGAAGAATACTTGCTGACCGGATACATTAATCACCTAGAATACATTAATGCTTTGTATTGTATATAAAATACATTATACTACACTAATTTTAGACGCCGCTAAAGTTGAATTTGTTAGGAAATCTGAAAAAATTAAATTTAGTTTTAAATTAACTTCGCTTTTTATTAGTTTGCCTATTTTTTTTCAGTTATATTTCGATTTCCTTTAACTTTTAAATGTTTGTCGATCATATTTCCTGTTTGATGAATTGCAAATTTAAAGTGGATCTATAACTCCTAATAAAAAAAATAAATAATAAAATAAAAAAGTTTTTTATCGAAGTAAATACCTCGAAGACCTTGTTATCTTCTTTAATATGTCCTTTAAAAGTGAACTTTACCGTTTAATATTCTTTAGCCAAGTATTACAATTTTAAATTACTTTCCTGTGGGAATATTTGTGCTTCCTATTTTCCATCCTAAGCCGAAATATATTAAAATTTCAGTTATAGAGTTTTGCCGAGGAAGGGTGAGTTGGGCGAATTTAATAACAAAAAAAAACGGATCTGGAGAACTTTTTAAATAAACGTAATAAAAAATCCGATCTCCGAATTATACTACTCGTATTATAATTTTTTGTTATAATTTTTAAATCTGTATTTATTTATTTTACTCAGTGTTATGAATTTCATTATAACCATTTTACTTTTTTCTAACAATTTTCGTTCACTTTTAAATTTGAATGAAATATAACCATATTGAAAGATTTATTATTTATTTATTAATATTTTATATTACGATTTTTTTCAACTTTTGAGATTTGACATTTCAACAAAAGTAAATGTATGAATGTATTTAAATAGATAAAAAGCTAAGATGCAATTCTAAGTTTCTAAAGATACTGTTGGCATGAAGTTGATGTTTATTTGGTAAAAATCAGCAAAGTAGTTTTTGCAGTTAGTGCTTAAATTTTAAGATCTTACATTTAGAGATATATCCAAAAACAGTTTTTATATAATCGTAGGATAATCCTAGGAACTTGATATTACAACCCACATTTTCTTTTCGAAATATTGGACGAACGTGTTAATATTACAGTCATTAATGAATATAATGGGGTAACATAATGTATTTTAGGTATCAGTTCCGCAGGTTGTGGCTTCCAGGTTAAGTCACAATAAGTTTTAACTTTTCATTCATTCCCCCTTTAATATTCTCGAAAATAAAAATAATCGTGATATAAATAATGTATAGGGAAAATAGATTCAACAAGTGTAGATGATGATATATGTTTGTCGAAATATTCATTTCTTCATTTCTTTTTCACTCTCTATTTTCTACACCAAAACTCTCGATTATTTTTAAATACCATAATATTAAAAAAGAAACGAATGAAAATTTAAAACTTGTTGTTACTTAACTCGAACTGACAACATCCGAAAACTGAAACCGTCTTTTTTAAAAATCGTTATTCCCTGTCATTAAAAATAAAGTAAATATATAAATGTATTTAAATATATAAAAAGATAAGATGGACTTTTCTAGATGCTAAGTTTTCAAGATACTATTAGCATGAAGGTGATGTTTATTTGGTAAAGATCAGCAAAGTAGTTTTCGCAGTTAGTGCTTACGAACTAAAAACAAGCCGCCTTATTAAAGAACAGTATAATCTTAATAAGCTCTTAATGACAAATATTTTACCATTCCTTATAAAGATTTATTTCTATTGATTATTGTCCGTTATCAGTCTAATGTCTATAACACTTGAAGCCGATCACATAACTTCCTAATAATGAAAGATTAGATAACACAAGGTGTTGGAATGTTTGTTAATGTTAATTCTCAATTATATTCAACCTTTATGGTAACCATTATAATAAATATTTGCAAATTAGATTGGGGACTGTAAGAGGTGTCGAAACTGGAGTAACTACTAGGTTCGGATAAAATTACTGGTAATTTAGTCTCATTAATGAATCGGTCTTTGGCATTTTAGGCAAGAAGAAAAAAAAAGCTGTCCTGTTCAGTGAGTTTGCTTAATTTAAGAACCGAATTTTGGGTTCCGAGTGCCAATTTAGATACTTTTTTTTATGGTTCCAAAATTGCAATTTAATTAATTGATGGTTTGATAACTTATATGCATTTTTAATAAGTATTTTCTCTTGAATTATTTTAATTTATTTTTTAAATAATTACTCAGCATCTTGTATTTTTTTTTTGTTTACTCCGAAGAATAATGTTTGTTTAACCTTTTTTGGTATGCAATGATCTGAAACGGGCGATTGCTTAATTTTGTTTTTATATTTCTTTGATTTTCTATATATATATCTATATATATATATATATATATATATATATATATATATATATATATATATATATATATATATATTTATATATATATATATTTATATATATATTTATATAAAATAATATATATAAAATTATATATATAAAATAAACATATACAAAACTTTCTAAACTTTTATTTTTTTCCTATACCTTTTCACATATAAACAAAATCAACCTTTAGTTGAGGTTTTAAGTTGGATTGTGTCTTCCTATCACTCTTGCAACCAGACTAAATAATGCACTTGTCCCATCCGTTTCCACTCTTCCTTTCCAATGCTACTCTCTTCCAGGCTGCCCCTCTGCAGCTCTTCTTCATCTCCTTGTCCCAGTCTGTCGGTGAACGTCCTCACCTCTTGGATACCAATCCATAAGCTGACCAGGCAGCTTATATATATATAGAATAGAATAGAATAGAATAGAAAACAAACTTTATTCTGGGACCAAGTCCCTTTAGAATAACAATAAAGAACAAGCAAAATAAACATAATGTTCATCTATATAAAACATGTAAAACATATATATATATATATGTATATAAACATATATATATACATCTAATATATATGTATATATATATTAGATATATATATAAAACATGTAAGATAAAAAATCGTTTGCTTATTCTATGATGAGTCTCTTTACAGTTTACCGGTATTAAAGGCCTCGCGGCCGTAGATTGGATCCTAATGCATGAAATAGCAAATATATAAATTTAAGAACATAATAATAATAATAATAATAAAGCTTTATTGACGTCATATTACGACAAAAACCTCTCCCTTAGGCTACACCTACATTGGATCCGGTGTGATACGATGAGACGTTGCTAGCAAACCAAATGACTGAAATATATCGAGAGTTATAACATTTGGTTCTTTAAATTTATAAAATTAAGATTATTTATTAATTATTTTTAATACATTTATATTTTACTAAAATGTATAGTAAAATATGTATAATGTATACACCCCAGCATCGTATGTGATAGAATCACGTCGCACCGAATCGGATTCAATGTAGGTGTAGCCTTAGGAGGTAAAATGGAGTTCAGCTCCCAAATATGATTTTAGAGAACAGTAACAATATAAAAAAAATAAACAACATTCATCACAAACTACAAAAACAAAACAAAAACACTCTTTTAGAACAAATGTAAATTAATAATAAAACTATATTTTTAGCACTTTCAATACAAAATAAAACAAACAACACTCACTACAAACCACAAAAACAAAACAATACTTTTTCCCTTTTATAGACTCTTCTCAATTCTGGCCCAACAGTCTCTGTCCATGGCCAGGAACATTTACATAATTAAATAAAAAATAGTGATATCAGCATCACCTGAGGCATAGTGGTTAGCACAAGAATCTGCTATGCCCAAAATCGCGGGTTCGCATCAGGTGGCCTTAGTACTTAGTAAAATCTTCAGTTATGCCTTCTTTCGGAAGGGGCGTGAAATTAAGGTCCCGAGGCTTTACGGTGTCTGATACTCGTTGAAGATACCTATCCTTTTTATAACTGTATATGCAAAATATAGGACTGTAGCATCCTCCGATTAGCCATAGCAGCATAAAGTGACGTTAAATCAATAAAGAAGTATGATATCACTACAATAGAGGAACATTTAACTAAAGCACTGACACTGATGAACTAAAAATTTGTCTGACATATTTCTAATATTAATAGTATAAAAAACATTTGAAAAAAATTATAATGATAAATATAAAGTGTCGAATCTTGTAGTTCATTTAAAATGTTTGGGGGTATTGAATTGTAGAAAGTTATTGAATAGGCAGGTTGGAAGGTAGGAGGACTATTGAGGCGTTGGATAGAGAATGGAAATCCATATGGATGAGGATCGAATAAGATCTGTCGAGCTCTTCTGATCGGTGGGCCGCGGAATATAAATCTGAATTCCGATGACAGGCATGTGCAGAGGATTGGAATTGAAAGAGGTCGAAGATGTAGAAATCAGTGGTGGGATGGATAACTTGGTTGAGGAATGATATTAGGATGTACTTAATCGTCAGGAGAGGTCTCATCAACACTTCAGGTCTTGAAGATGATTAAATGGTTAGAGAAAGTGAACAAATATTAAGATGGCAACAATGAGTTTATGGTTTTCTTATAGAAATGAGTGATGGAGGAAAGTCACTTCAAGATGGAAAATATGGTGGAACACACGTTCATCCAAGGCAAGAGTTTATTTAAAGTCATCCCAAAGTTTAAATAGTACTTATTCTACATATTTTTATAAAAACTTTTTATATGCCCATTTTCAAAAGTGTTTAATACTTAAAACTTATTCTAGGCGCTTTTTGGTTATTAGCATAATATACTTGTTATTTACAGCACTTGTTGATTACTAGTAAGTAAGCGGAGGGGCTCAGTGTTAAAGCACTGAGTTTCCATACCGGAAATCCTGGTTCAATTCCCGCTGCCGGCAAGACTTATTAAGTCTGTTAGCAGCCGAAGATGGACCGTACGGGATCTAGGACAATCCTGGGGCTCGCCAAGCCCCTATAAGAGGGTACCTAATATAAGAGGGGGAATCTGACGGTTAAGCGTGATCTAGGACCAATCACCTCCCTTCACAACCGTTGTCCATGAAACACTACAGTCTCTACCATGTACTGAACCCAAGACGTGTAGTGGACGGGTTTTTTTCACGTTGATTAATAGGAAATATATCTTATCCCCTAATTATCTTTTAGTATTGCAGTTTTACGAAATACACGCATTGCCTGTTATTAAAAGCTATTCTTAATTATGTTCTGAACCATGGCTCCAGAAAAAAGAGCCATTTTGATAAAAAAAACTTCATTAACTACCGCAATAGCTCGTTTCGCCTGCCCGTTCTATTGCCTCGTCAGGTGTACCTGGTTTAATTAATTACCAGTTCCTGGGGAGGAGTAACGGTTATTTTAACAGTTATAGTTCCAGGTTTACTGCCTGCCGTAACCCCGCCCCCCCTCCCATGCGAGGTTAATTTGGTCTGGAATTACTACTTTTATTATTCCCTCCTCCCTTGGCTTGTTTTATATACGTCAGGTCGTCATTAAAAGATAAAGGTTATTGAAGCTCATAATTTATGAACTAATAGATGTAGATGATATCAGATGTTTTAAAGGTGAAATTTAGTGAAAACGTTACGTTTTAATATTATGCTTCGGTCTAACTTTTAGGCCTTCATCGTCTCTTAACTTTAGTTTTAAAGGGTTTAGTCCAGGATCCATGGTCCATTTTTGCACTTGATTACTAACAAGCTGAATCTTCGTGAATAGCTTCGTTTCGGTGAGACACACAACAATTTCCTGTACGAAAATTCTAGATTCTAGTAGCTAACAGGGGTAGCAAGGATAAAATATGTCGATTTGATGTTTCTCAAAAATTTATTACTAACTGGGTTTTTTTTTTTGTTAAATCCCATGATAATTATCTAAATTATTAAAAAAAATATTTGTCCTACAAAATGTATGGTTTGATCACAATGTATGGTATCCATGTATGGTTTAACTGGGTTGTTTTTTTTTTTGTTAAATCCCATGATAATTATCTAAATTATTTAAAAAAATATTTGTCCTACAAAATGTATGGTTTGATCAAAGAGTCGCCTCCTTCTAACATGTATCGATAACGAGGTCATCAAAAATGATTACTAACCAGCTGATTTTTCATATTGGAAATATTGGAAAGAGGGGACTCGTTGATCATACATTTTGTAGGACAAATATTTTTTCAAATAATTTATATAATTATCATGAGATTTAACAAAAAAAAAAAACCCAGTTAGTAATACATTTTTGAGATTCATCAAGTTGACATATTTTATCCTTGGTACCTCTGTTAGCTACCACAATCGAAAATTTTCGCACATGTAATTCTTGTGCGTCTTACCGAAACGAAGCTATTTACGAAGATTCAGCTTGATAGTAATCAAGTGCAAAAATGGACCATGGATCCTGAACTACTACACATCTGATAAAATCACCTCGAATCGCGCTCCGGTACAACGTGTTCGGGATCAACTCAGACCAATTAATGTGACTGTTCCTCCTACGGTACTCTAAAAAATATTAATTTTTAAGGACATACTGGTTTTTAAAAATATTTTTTTGAGAATTGAATTTTAATTATACTATAATATTAATCAACTCTTCAATCTTTAAAATTGAATAAAAAAAGGTAGGAAAATCCTTAATAATCACGAAAGACCTGGAGATGGGAGATGAATGAGAACATCTCAGAGTTTAATGGGTGCACTATAACAGAAACCAAACTCCAACGATTAGGGTCAGATGATGCGAAATGATTAGTATCGTCTAGGGCAGACCTAATATCGTTGGGATATTACTAATAGGAGTTCTAAATTTGGCGGTTAAAGATATTTAATTAATTCAACTGTTTAACATATTCTTTATTGAAATTGAAGAAATCTGGTTTTAGGCTTAACATTTGGACAAATAACTGGCCATACCGTTACAAGATTGATTATCAGATATTCTGTTCCAATCTAGTATAAATAGTTCCTTAAAATTGAATGGTTACCCATCGGAAGTGGTCTAAGAATCCTCTAAGTGAAGAAGATAGAGTTCTAGTGATCATTAACCTACTTCAATCATGAAAATGATGTCTCAATTAGTAGGGCAGAGGGCGCCTCTGTGCTTTTTGTCTAATTATAAATCTCAATCCTACGCGCATTCTAAAATATAATCTTCAAAGATATTTAATCTTTTAATCATCCATACATCCACAGTGAATAAGTGATTAAGTCTAATCACGATTCGGGTTATTATTGTAGTGAATAGGGGGCTAAGTCTGATATTGGCTTTATTGAAGTTATTGCTTATATATTACGACTCCATTTTAAGCTAAAAAGTAAGGAACGAAACATTTTCGCTTCCCTCAATACAGATAACTCACTCTCGACAGAATTCGACTTTGGAACTTATTTAACGGAGTTACAGATATTATGTTTTGTATACCTGAGTAGCTCAATGACAGCTATAATAGCTTAGCCGGTAGGTGTCGGATGCAACTGCTTTTGCTTGAATCTATATTGTGAATGAATGTATCGATTACTGTTATTGCTTGAATCTATATTGTGAATTAATGTATCGATACTGTTATTGCTTGAATCTATATTCTGAATTGCTATTGCTTGGAAAGTGGAATCGGATTTATTGTCAGGTTCAGAGTGGCTCGAGAAAGTGGTGCTTTAGTAGCGCCTTGGTGAGTCGCGTTATGGGCCACTTTTATCATAACGAGCTTTTGCTGAAATAAAAGCCATCTCCCCTTTCTCCCATAATTATATAGTTATTTCGTATTTCGCCTTATAAGGTGAGAGAATTTCAGAAAGTCAAGAGTAAAATGTTACTAAAAGTGAATCGTAGTTGGTTTCTCTTTAATTAAAAAATATAGTGGATATGGAACAAAAAATCAATACCAATAATTAGTACCCATGATGGTTTTTCCTTGAATGAATGGAGGTAGGTACCTGGTAGGGAGTGCAAAGTTTCTAAATAAACTGTTGTACAATGTGGAACTCCTAACCAACCTTCATCCACGATGACCATCCAAACCCGTAAAATCACCCTCAACACAATCTTCCCACCTACGCCTTGGTCCATCCATAATAGATACTTGCTATTAGGCTTAGCGCTTAGAATTTCTCTTGTTACTCAGTTAGCATCTTTTCTAGTCCATCTAAATCCTCTTGATGCCATCATTTGCATTATTTAATCTGTATGCCCTCATTGATAGCATGATGAGTTTTCTGATGGCAATACCATCTATGCCATGCCCTTATTCTAGAAGACCATAAGACGTCATTCTTCCTTTAAAGTTGTGGGCCACGTTTCGCACCTATTTAAAGTTGAAAGGATTATGGTGCTATCTTTTAAGTTCGAACAAAAGGTGGTTAATATACGTTACATCTGTCATTAATCTTAATTATCTCATTCCTTTTATTTTTTTTATTAAGAAATCTATATTGATGGGAATCCGGGTTGCTGCTGATTAGAGGCATGATTTGTTTAGTTTTAGGTCATGGGTTCGAATTCAGCTATACATATCTAGCTCTAGATTGAGCTGGCGAGGCATCCAGACTCTCCTGTTTCATATCCAGTCTTTATAAAGTGGGTACCCTTAATTGGAGTAAACACCTGGGGGTGGAGCGTGTGTATATATATTTATAAATATATTTGAGGCCTGCTAGAAAGAACTAAACTTGAAAACAAGAGCGTGGCCCCAGAGCAAATTGCGATGAAGCCAGGGGTCGGTGATTGAATTGCCGGCTGGGGGCCGCCTCCAATTAAAATTCATGTCGTGGGGGGGGGCGACTTTTTGAGGTGGAGTGGCTCCCGCTTGATCCTCTATGAATATTTAGTGGATCATGTTCTAGTCTTGGCTTCCTTCCTCTACCTTCCTCGCGAAAAAAAAAATACTCCGGACTCTTGACAGTGTTCCCTAGCACACAGATGTCTCGGATAACAACAGTCAACAGAGGATTAGGAGTCTTAAAACATCTCGAAAATATCTCTACAGCCTCGGAGAATAAGTGGTTAGCTCGAATTTTGTCCAGAGAGAGTCCAGAGAGGCTTGAGGGTAGCGGATTCGTGTCATTCTTGTAGTAGTTGGCTCGAAATGGAGCTGTAATGTAAGGAATAACTGCTTTCCAACCCAAGGTCTTACTTAGCCCCTTATTCACTACAAAAATGCCGCGATTCCGATTTTTTAAGTACAAGAATCTCATTTTGGAGAAAATTTGACTTAAACCCATGCTCACCGGGTTTGTAGATATAACGTATAACGTGTTTAGTATCTCATAAGATAGACTCAGTTATCTGCCACAGCCTGATTTTAATCCAGCACACTCGGTACGGCAACTGAGCCCTCTACCACAGAAGTAACCTAACTACTTGTATACTGAAATATATGAAAATGTTATGTTGCCATATGTTTTCTCAATCAGTTTGCTGCATCTCCTAATACCCTAGTGGTCGTCCATCTGCCTCGACATGCCTGTTCATGTAGAGGCCCACAACGATGTTGACGTCCCTTCCATCATAACTACTGCCCTGAAATACCTAGCGCCCAGAGAGTTCCTTATTAGCCCCGCATCATATTTTTCTAGATGGCTAGCTGGAGATAGGAGACTACTAAGCTATGGCTGGAATGAGACGCCATGGAAGGAGTAATATATAGCCGGGGGTGCCCAGGTATCTGGGTCAGCGCCTTGCTACGTGGGCAGCCGTTGGGTACTGCCCTCGTCTAACTCAATATCAGTCGTCTCTTATAGAAGATCTCTTTAGCAATTATATAGGTGATATAAGTATATATTAAGCCAAATCCACCACAGTTCAATATAGTGATGATACTTTAATATTTTAAAGTTTTACTTGCCCTCCTTTTAATGGTTTAGGTCCTCCTTATGGTTTAGTGCTCATTTTGTTGAAAAAGTATCTATATTTTACAGAAAATTACCATTTTCTGAAAAACTGCACTTATTCAAACCCTTTAATATGGACAGTATACTTTTTTTTTAAATTTATTAAGCAGAGTTATTACGAAAATGAAACGTTGTCGGTTCCATATCACAGACTAGTCAATATTATGAATGATATACCTAATATAAACGGCATGAAAGTCAAGTCAAGCAGAGAACCTACCCAGTTTTAGTACTGAAATAACAAATTCAACTTAGAAGGTTACTATACCATTTTCTTTGCAGACGCCTCGAAAGATTATCAGAAATTGAAGAAGTAGCTAGGTTTGAAACTAAAGGTTTTGAGTGGGAAAGTTGGTCATGAAAGGACTTACATTGGGCTCGGGCCAAATTAGCAACAATGGGACATTGATGTCATTATGGATGATTTTATTCGTAATATATTCATTTAAATGAGTTATAAATTACATCAAAAACAATTATTTTCGATAAAGCCTTAAGCTATAAGAGTATAGGTGGATATGTGAAACAAATAAAAGAGTAGCTGGAAAGGCTAAAAATCAAGGTTAGAGCTTTTCAGGAAAAAACTAAAGAAGTTGGGGTTCATGCAGGAAGGAAGGAGAGACGAGGAAGAAAATGGACTAAGAAAGAGCGAGAGGAACAGCCCAAGAAGATGAGAGAGTATTGGAGTAGAAGGAAAGAGGAGAGTGTGAAGAAGATTATTAAATGATATGAAGTAGCCTGAAGCAGCGAGGTCGAATACTATTTAATTATATAATTGTAATCTAGAGAATCCATTAGGCGTCATAAGGACTATATGATAATGAATCTTGTAAAAAAAGAAACTTGAATTTTATTTCACTAAAATAAAATTGGTATTAGATTCGGTACTTCCAGTATATTTGCGCTAGGTTAATCACGAACAAGTTCCGTGATGTAATTTTCCTTCAACGGCGTTATAACCCTTCTTGTGCACTATAACAGGGATCACAGATACCTTATATTATTAAATTGTTATTAATTAAATTTAAATTATTAAGATCTTAAAATAGCAAGTCCACCGATTATATAGTATCTGGAACATGATTGCGTATTTAATTGCTTCTGGTTATTGTAAAAATACTTAATTTTATGAATTATAAATATTTAGTTGTAAAATATATTCTGTAAAAAAATAGTTTATCAGGAAGAAAATAGACCGAGGGGAGGTAAAAAAAGATATATATATATTTTTTTTAATTTTTCGTTTATCTAACATAATATCTATCATTATCCTTAAATCCTTAATCCTTACAATTCCTTACATCTTTTTACACCATTTATTTATTTTTATCTTTCTGTATATTTCTTTTTAAATACTCCAGTTCTCTGGATTTATCCTACCACCCTAGAAGGTTCAGAAGATGAAGGGATGGTTGTAGAAGTGCTTACTGCTGCTCTACTGTGGAAGTGGCCTCATCGGATAAAAATCACGACTGCCCCTCAGCAATACAAGGTCTATATAATACTCCTTTAGATTCCTTCCTTACCTGATTTAAATACAATACACGAATCTCTCTAAGGCTTCAGTTATTGTGAAACCTTTTGGAAGGTTTGTGGGTTAAGGTGATGGTGTCATTGATATGTATTGATTGCTTCGTACGCCTCCTAGAAATGGATCCTTGTTAGAAGGCACGTAGTAATTGGAAAGAGGGATGTTAGTAGGGGTTAACCACTCCAATAAAATAAAATTAAAAAATATATATAATAACTTTATAAAACAAAAAAATGTGGACAACATACGTCTTCCTTAAATACACATTTTAGTATAAATCTCCTGCTGAAAAAAAAACCTTAAATCAAATTAAAATCAGCTGATTTAATTATAAATTATCGCTTATCACTGATTACAGAATACATAAAAATATTAGTTACTATTACTATGGCTTCAAAAATACCTATATGGCAGTGGACTAAGGATCTGTAGAAATAATAGGCTTTAAATGAAGTAAGGGATGAGTTTTACCCATGTAAATATGTAATAAAGAATTTTAGAGGGTAGTAGAAGGAGGTAAAGGATTTTTTATGTTCTAAGTTCGGTTTGGATAAACATGTTCGAGATTTCGAAGCCGGTATTTAATGAATAGACTATGTGGAATATAGATTGAATAAATTGAATTTATAGGAAATTTTGTCAGTTCATAGGATCGGAAAACTGGGGAGGGTCATCTCAACTGACTTGGGTGACTCTTTGGGGGCACAATAGATGGATGTTACGAACCTTATGAATACTAGACATTCCGACGTATATGAATAAAGGGACGCTTATCAATCTAATTGGAGAAATTTTATGGTTAATACTAAATAATATTTAAGAAAATTATATTAATAATAATAATACATACCTAGTTGCAAGCTCTTTCTGAAAGTTTGTAAAACTGAAAATGTCCAACTCACTTAAATTAAGGAGACTGAAAAAGACATTGAGGAGCTTAAGATATCTCTGGATGGCATTGAGTAGCGTTCCTCATTTAGGAAAGAACTTCAAAATGCTCAAGGCTTTCAAAAAAAAAAGACCAAAAAGAAAAACAAGCGTATTTTGGACCGAATAAAGGAAGAAAACCCCAGGAATCCAACGTAAGAGACATGGAAGAGAAGGAAAGAAATTCGTAAAAAAAAAAAGTGCTTGCTATTTGAAAATCGGGTTGTCAGCTTCTAAATCAGGAATTAATGGGAATTTGTTTTAGGATTTGTGGAATGTCTAAAAAAAACGTGTCTCACGCCCTCATAGGTATCTGCTTGTATTGGAGTGATCATCAGGCTAATTGTCAATTTCATCACCTTATCCTACATATTTATTTGAAAACTATTAAATAATTGTATAATTTCTAAATTAATCAACGAAACCTACGAGAAGGGCGTAGGATTTTGTTTTCGCTGCTAGTGTTTTTTTTTATGAAACTTGCTTCCATTGATATTGGATTAGTCCCCACACGAACTAAAAGAAAACACAAACAACTTTTTTAACGAATCGAAAACTTCATGAGTGGGTGTGGGCAGTTTCAGTCTCGCGTCAATTTCTATATTATCCCCCCCCCCCTTTATTATATACAACTTTGGACTGCAGTCCCCGTTTTTAATCATTCTAGAAGTTTTCAATTACCGGCAATTATTGCTATTATCCTTTAAGTTAATATTAATGAATTATTTTAATTTGTGTTAGGCATTCGTTATTATTTTTATATTTGTAAACTGATGTAATGTTTATAATTTTATATGAAATAATAAGTAGTTATTGAAGTCCGAGTTTTTTTTATCCTTACAGTTTCGGTGATTAATATGAGTGAATTTGGTTTCTGTTTCCTAGCTCTATCATGTCATTCTATCTACCTACTATCCATTAACTTTCATAACATAGTAATTGGGTTAGTCTATCTGAAATTCGGTACCTTAAAAGTTGAAGAGATTTAGGACATCCTTCCAAATTCAGGTGAATAATTGGAACGCATTTGGGCCTTTCCTTCGATGCTCTCTTACGAATTAGCAGAATTTAATTTTTATAATTAGTTGCGGCTATTTTAAATATAAAATTTATGGTCAATTGCATTATTTGTTTATTTTTAAATTAATTCAAAAAATACACATATATATATATATATATATATATATAGTCACAAAGTTATTTTATTACTCGCGATCTTAGTACTTAGTATTCCAAGTCCGAGCCCTCAAAGGTCATCAGATTGTTCCTTCTAATGTAACTCGTCCCTCAGGGTCCTGGCAGGGATAGAAGACGTGCTTGTCATTGTGCTATTTGATGTCCAGACTTGCGCAACCATTTAGTATGCCGTATCTCGATCACCAGAATCGAAGACGGTGAGTTGGGCGTTGTTCTTCGTCAAAGCCGTTCCAATGGTGGTCTAGTGGTTAGCAAAACAAACTACTAAGCCCTAGATAGTGGGTTCGTAGCCCGGCAGGTGGCCCTAGGATTTTTTAAAGGGAGTGAAAAATCCTTTGTTATGCCGTCCTTCGGAAGGGACGTACAGCTGTACGATGTCAGGTACTCGTTAAAAATCCCTATCCTTATAAAACCTTGGTTGGCCAAAATTTAGAGCTCCCACTGTAGCATCTTCCGATTAGCCACAGACGTTAAATGAACAAACAAAGCCTTTACAATAATATTGTTGAGATATTTATATATATCTAGAAAATAAAAAAGGTTTGGCACCCATTAAAAGAAGTATAATATAAATAGTGATATGTTGGATATTGAAATAATTAAAGAAAAGTAATATAATAACAGTTGGAATGTTATAGGTGAATAAGTGGTTAGGTCAAATTTCGAACAGAGAGAGTTAACTTTATTGAGGGAAGTAGATCCGTGTCATTCTCTTAATTATTTGGCTTGAAATGGAGTTGTAATATGAGCAATAATTCCTTTTCAAGTCAATGACTGATTTAGCTCCTTATTAACTACGAAATTGAGTACACATAACCCAATTTAGAGCAAATTCGACTTAACCACTTATCCTGTAGTATTCCACTATGGATGCACCAACAATAGTATAAATTAATAAAAATTTATAATGAAAGAGTGTAACGTATCCTCCTGAGATCACCGAAATATTAGCCGTATTTGTGCTTGGAATTTTTTTATTAGTGAAAGAAAATTACTATTTTGAAAAAAAGAAGCAATTAACGCCTCAAGCATTGTTTACGTACAATATAAAATTACCTCACTCCCGCTCCACACGGTGACTAAAGGAACTAATTTGCCACTAAATTAGGCGACTAATAACAAAATGGCTACCCAATTTCTTCATACCACTTGCCCTCTTTTTTTTTTCAAGTTTCAACCGATTTTATTAATCATAACCCTGTTCTGACTGATGATGGTCAGCAATAATTTAAACAAAACAAATGAGTGAAGATAACAAAACAAAATTATAATAGGAAATGTACATATGAAAGGTTCTAGGGAATGGATCGTTCAACAGAGGGAGGGATATCCCTGGAAGGAAGAAGACGTTAACGATTGAAGAAAAATCTGAAGAACCCTCGAGGTCGCATCGGTGCCCCCCCCCCCACCTTCCCTGATTTAAAATTTAAATGAATGCCTCGAAATTCACAAATATTCCGCCCGGATTCAATTCAATTCAGTCCAATGAATAAGGATTGAATGCAAATGTGTTCCCACGGTGAATGCCCTTCAAAGTCATATTTAAGATTGCTTTCAGACTCACATCGAAAACTCAATAACCCAAATGTATCTTATTATAATGCTGATTTATTGAGTAGAATCGCTCGTGAGTTATTGGGCATACACGATTATTGGTTTCTGATGGACAGGAATACAGGCAATATAATATATTAGCTTCTAGCTAAGTGAGAGAACATTTGTTAAGCCAGGTAATGGAATAAATGGTGATGATTTATTTAATGGTTTCAAATTGAAGAAAATTATTCTCATCTATCCCTTAAGAGTTGTATACAGCCTTTATAAAGCCTATATTAATAATAATAAGGCTTAGCGAACCCGAAGGCTCGATCCCGATACCGCCATTTTCTGGTTACAAACTTCCGTATGCTGGCCACTACCCAAACCCGAATCCACCAGATCACCCTTAACCTAATCTTCCCTCTTACGTCTCGGTCTATCCATCACACATTTGCCAGTCGGCACATAAACTTCTAACATACAAGACCATCATCAATATTTTTGGACCTATGGACTGGAACTGTGGGGGACCGCAAAAAAATCGAATATCAGACGTATTCAATCCAAAATCCTGAGAACTATTGCCAATGCTCCTTACTATGTTTCCAATAAACCCCTCCATAATTATCTTAACATTCTTTTCGTCCTCGACATCATACCTTCTAAATTTTCAAACTTTTATCAATACCTTGCCTGTCATCCCAATCCCCTGGCTCAGTCACTATCCAGTTCCACACACCCATATAACCCACCTCACCTTCTAAACCGTCAATGGCCCCGACATCTGTTATAACAATGTTATTTGGAGTACTGGCACTGGCCAGATTCTCCACTCACGACGAGTGTGTGTGATGCGCACTTAACCAGCTTCCATAGGCATTTAATGCCAGTGACGCGGCAGGGAAATGGCGCAGGAGCCTCCTGCTTTGCCCTTGGGGAAGAACTTAGTTCAGGGATCCCGGGTAAATCTTGTATGTATGGTATAAATGTGAGAAATTATTTTATTTTTATTATCATCCGCATTTAATTATTTTTATTTTATTTATTCTTTTTTTGTTCCTATTGAATGATCGTATAGCTATTTAGCGCTGTTACATATTGCCTAAAAGTGGCAGATTGTGATATTTCAATAAAGTGTATATATATTTTTGGCAACATTATCTAATGTTATAAACAACATTGTACTACAACATTTTCACTTTTAGTTATTTAATTAGTTGGTTTCTCTAAATATATTCATATGGTTAACCGGTTATTATTCTATAATATTATCTTTTCTTTTCTGTTGGAATATACTTTGGGTCTAACTCTTGCTTATCGATACTTAAGGCGTTTGGGATCAAAAACAGATAACTCTGAAATTTTAAAAATTGACTTTTTAACATTTTTCACTTGTTTAGTTAAGCAATTTCATTGACTCGAAACTTCAGGTTTAGAACTGAACTAAAACAATGAGAAATAAGGCGGTAAAGTGTTTTGTTCGAAAAAAACTGCTTGACTCGACTAGCAAAAAATATAAAATTGACAAATTTTTGAAACTGCGGAGTTTTCTGTATTTAATCCCGAAATAAATATCTATAAAATAATATGTGACGAAGTCTCTGGTAAACCTCAGTTTTCTGGGTTTCGCCATCGAACTTTAAGTTTCCCTTTAGCTCAGTATTATTATTATTAATCTTACATGTTCTGTCGATAATACTCATGAAGCATGCAAATTCGAGAGTAATAGAGAACTACTTTAGAAGTTACCCCACGACCTGTCCATAACTCACACTACTGCGGGGGCGGATTAACAAAAGGGCTTTGTCCTCTGGAAATAGGGCGCCAAAGGTCAATCCTTCCTTCCGCGTCCACCGCGTACACCGTGGTGCAGTAGTGAATCTAACGTCATAATAATTAATAATAAATGATGTTATAACAACTACAGAGCTATGTCGCTTAATGACATCACGAGACAGCGATAGTGAGGTCATACGGGATCCATGCCAAGGGGAATAAAATGGTCTTCCCGAGCCAGTGTCGTATCTGACACTTGATGAAATTCCATGTGCTAATTAAACCTGGATAGGCAAAATATTCTACTCCCACTTTACCATTGTCCGACTAGCCATTGTAGCATGAATTTATGTTAATTGAATAAACAAATAACTTACATGGATTATAATAATTGTAAGCATAATATGTTGGCACTGCCCGGGCATTAAGCCCATTAAGGCCCGGAGCCTCATCCGATTTGGAGCCAGGATCGATCCGAGCGGAACTGGACTCGTACCCGCGACTGCATAGTAAATGGAGCGGATTAGCATCTCTATGGGCCACCCTCTGAGGGGCGCTCTGTATAGCTTGGGACAGTTCCGCTCCCTCGGGGATTCTTTCCTCGATAATCCAGAATCCTCCGCGTCAGAAGGGGCTTGTAGGTTTAGTTCCAGTCCATGTGTTCTCTCTCTTGTTTGCAAAGCAAATGTGTCTCTCTTTATGCTTATCCAGTAATATATTTAGAGAAAGAGATATATATCCATGTCCAAAGCTCACTTTATCTTCTTATGTTCACGTATAACCAATGGCTAAAAATGTTTGTTTATTGGATTTGAAAGCTATGTTATATTAATGCGACAAGTAAATAAAATGAATGATACATAATGACATGAGATTAAGGCAAGCTGAGAAACTACTCCCCAGTAGTACTCAGTATAACAAATTCACCTTGAATGATCACTAGGCCATCTTCTTTTCAGACGTTTCTGAGGTTTATCGGATTTTAAGTAGAATATATATTTTTTTATTAAAGGAATTATATCCGTCTCGGGTCAATCCAGCAACGAATTGGACATGAAGGTCATTATGGATTGCTTTATTCGTAACGACGTAAGGAGCATTGAGGATTTTGGATTGTAAGGATTGGATGCGAGAGAAGTTTGAGAGCTTAGTGGAGTCCCGAATCTCTACCTAGTAAGTCCAAATCCTTTTGTAATTAATTGGGAGCGTTTTTCTCATAAATTTTGAAGTACCCTGAAAGTTACTTCTTGGCAGTTTAATTACTCTCTGAGAAGTTACTTTTGTGAATAAATGACATGATAAGTAATGTAAGTGTGAATACATGAAACTTATTTAAGTGTAACTTTATGAAAATTTATAGAAAAAGATCTTCGTTTTGACTCTTTTCTTTAGAAAGGTCCTTTTCTATGAAGTTTTACTAGTCATAATACGTAATTTCTTTAAAAGATTTAAACAACACTATAACCTTATTATTATTATTATTATTAATATTAGTCAAAATTAAAGATATGATCGCGAGGCACAGCTATTAAATGGGATATACACAGAATGGATGCCTTATGAGATTCAGTTTATTGTTACTGAAAAAATTATATTTATAATGAACTATATCAATTGATAACATTGTAACCCGGAGGAGGTTATGATAGTGATATCAATACGTCCATCTTGTTTCTATTAGATAAGGTACGCCTGATGAAGCTCAGCTGATGAAAAAAACGGCTTCATTAAGAGAAAGGATTTCGGAGGAAGGTCCTGCCTCTCCTTGGGCCGATCCCTTCTATTTCCTAATTTTAAGCCGAGTTTGGAAATCAGTGTGATGAAGTTTCCTTAATAATACAGGCCTGTTAAATAATTAGGCAGCCAATAATGTTTATATATAAATCTGCTTAAGGTTGTTTATTTATTTATTTACTTTCAAATAGTATATTGCATTTTGGAATGGTTGGAGTATTCTGTTACGTGAGATCCTAAACCTTACATAACAGAATATTTCAGGTGAATTATTTTATTTTAATCAGCAAAACTATCTTGCGATTTAGAAAGATAATGCGACTTTCTTTTTTCTCCTACACATTCATCAATCGGATTTTAAAGCAAAGATGGCATCAGTAAATTATCAAGTAACGAAAACCTAAGGTAATCGATTCAGGGAATTTCGACGTACATCATTTTTGGATAATATAATTACTAAGCCCAAGATCGTGGGAAGGTGGCCCTAGAATTATTTAGAGGGAGTAAAATAAACTTAGTTACGCCGTCCTTCGGAAGGGACGTTAAATGGGGGTCCGTGTACGATGTCAGGTACTCGTTAAAAATCCCTTAATTAAACCTAAATAGCCAAAATTTAGGGCTCCCACTGTAGCGTCGTCCGATTAGCCATAGCAGCATAAAGTGACGTTAAATGAACAAACAACAATATTGGATATAATAATATTATATCCAATATTGTCCATAAGAAACCTAACGCAAAATGTTATTACCAATTGGAGGGATTTCGCTAATAAGAACAAAACCCCTAATTCCGCACATTATGTGTAATCTTAAAAAATCCTTTTTTTTTTAAATGAGTTCATTTGTATTATATTGAAATTTTAATTTTATTGCACGATTTCTCTCTATACAGGACGATGCACGTTTACGTTTAAGATACATATAAACGTTTTAGATTTTATCAAAATATTTTAATATTAAAATTCATTTTTACGAAACCCACTAAATTGTAAATTATGTCCCTTGGCTTCTCATCGAGTCATATTTATAATTTAGTATACATTATCTTTTCAAGTAATGAGTTACACATGGATAAACTGAAAGTAGGAAGAAGAACTGCTATTACGCGTATATGAAATAATATTTTCTAATAATACAAACAAATGTAATGCATGCAGAACGATTTCATACTAGCTCATACCCATTCTTGAGTAAATATTTAACTTAGGATTCCGATTTGGCCTGTTAAAAGTTTTTTACTTTTATTAATATAATAAATATTATGAAATATGTTTACCATTTAATAATTATATTTAAAAAATTGTCCAAGTATTTTGGTCTGTTATGTAAGCAAACGGATTGGACACGTTAGCCGAGCGGCCTGAATGAGTGCCAAGGCCAGCAGTCGTGTTCTTCGGAGTGATTGTATCACTGCTTGGAAAGTGAACTTAGGGCTCGGCCTAATAAAGCGATTTTAAAAACATATCAATTTCTTTAAAAATACATCAATATTGTCATTAGATACCTTTCAACTGTAGTATTGATTTTAAAATTTAATTACCGAAAATATTGTTATTAAAATATACTTATACTAAAAAAATGTATTTAAAAGGAGGGTTTGGCATATAGCTCGTGCCAAACATAATTTCATTATTTTTAGGGATGTATCGAGATATACTCCTACTGATACAATCTAAAAATAATATCTATAATTTTTAATGATAATTTTTTCCGATAGATCTTAAAATTGAGTTTCATTAACCTGTGTTTCTTTATTAACTGCGAAACAGGAAAACATGTGTGTTGTTATTTTTGGTTTAAAATAAAAATAAAGATTTATAATTTCGTAGCGAATTTATTTTCAATTTCCAAATTGCGGGGTTTTTCGGCCACCAAAAGTTTTCCCATCTGCTTTTTCCGTAGCAAACTTGGATTTCCACTAGTCAGGCATGCCCTTACAACATATCAAAAATGCAGCTCTCTTCAATTTATTGCGACCTAAAGCCCTTTTTTGGTACCTGGCCGCTGGCCTACAAGTCTTTGAAAAAGATGCTTTTGATTTTCTTTGAAACCCACTTAAAATCTGAAATTTCTAATTCTTTCTGATGATGAAGATGAATTTCTGAGCAAAAAAACAAAACAGTTTTGTTTTGTTTATCATTTAGTTATAAAGTTAATTTAAAATCTGTTTTCGAAAAAAATATTAAAAATTCATGCGTTCAAAAACTCTTGTTTTTATAATAATTCCAAAATCATCAGATTTAACTGCAGATGATGACAGGTATTTTATTAATTTTACGGAAGAACTCTATTCACAGAAAATAAAAATTAAATCAACATTGATCAAAAAATATTCTGATGCACTGAACTATTGGAGGAAAGTTTATTTGATAAAAAAGGGATGTATTTAAGGATTGTATTTTTTTAATAACAGCTGTTTCGGTATTAAAAACAGGTCAATTTCAGGCTTATCTTATGGTACAAAGCGATTACAATTTTTTTTTTATCGTTAAATAATTGACACGTTAACAGTGCCCGCTGTAGTAATTAAATGTGACATTTAATCATTACAGAGCAAGTAGCCTTAATTGACCTGTAACGTTCAACGTTTTATGTAACATCAATACGTGCAATGTGGGCCGAAACGTAATGAAGCAGTTTTCCCTTCAGGTTTTTTCATATCACGTACTAACCAGGCAAATATATGTTTGGTCGAGGCGAGGTGAAGGAAATGCATTATGCAGCACAGCTGTCCAAATGCAGCCAGTAAATAGGTCAGCAATTGCTGGTATTACTGATGCATTCGTAAGTGTCGCAAGTACTCTCAGGGTATTGATTATTAGAAAATAAATTATATTCAACCCTTACAATCTTTGAATATTGATCAATTCTTATTTGAATCAGTTGAATCTATATTATGACTTGCATACTATTTAAGTTGCCTGGGTTGAAAAGAGGAAATTAATCTGAAAAGTGCCCAATCGTACCAAGAAACTAAATTAATGATGGTGAGATTAAAATTATTTTGAATAGTAAAAGCCTTAGCGTACCTAAAGGTTCCTTGCCGATACAACGCCAATCACTATTGTCCTCTTATTATAACCCTAATCATACTCTGTAATATTTGTGATTTTTTTGTGAATGATATGTTTTTCATTTCCAAATAATATAAGTCAATGCTGAAAATCTCGGTCGATCGGTTACCGTGCCCAAAAATGTCCTACTACAATTCCTACCTAAACCAAGGTCTTTTATCTGTCGGTTCAGGAATTCGTACATGAAATAGTTAGTTATTACTACGTCAATTATGTTAGCCGGGTGCATATTCTACGTTCTATAACCTCCCAAATTCTCTAGTTTACTTCTGTCTTTTTTTCGGAAATTTAACACACTTAAAGCCATTTAGATATATGATGGTTTCATGAACAATAATTTGAAATTCCGAGTCAAAATGTCTTTAAGTATGCCTCTATTTCCTCTTGAATAAAAAGAGGCTCTATGAACTTAAATTCCTCAATGTGTGAAAACTTATTTTCATTGGTATCATCTGGGAATAAAAAATATTCATGAAAAGGTGCCGAAAATCCTATTTAAACCTAATACATCAAAAATTTTGTTTTACATTGAAACCTATTTCAGGTCAGAAAAACAGGGATGAGCTATTTTTTCAACCATAAGGTTCGTCAATTTTAAAAAATATGCTTTAAAAACCGGTGAGCCCTTCGAACTGCTCATAAATATTTCGAATTTGATAACATCATTATTTTCTTCTAATTCTAATCATTAATTTCTCTGAAAATAATTCTATATGTAGTAATAATGGCTTAGCGAACCCAAAGGCTCGATACCGTTGCCACGAATCTTAAATATTTCTAAGATATATAAGGTATTATATATATATATTATATATATATATACAGTGGAATCCCGATATTTCGTATCCCGATTATTCGTATTTCCGGCTAATTCGTACAAATTTGCCGGCCCCCAGAGAAAATCTCGATAAATGGTATAAAATCAATGCATTTCAGACCCCTCGATAATTCGTATTATTTTTATGCTCAAGGTCACTTACAACGCCATGTAATTCGTATTTCCAGCTTTAAAATCTCGTTACTTAGTACTGTTTTCGAAAGGGGAGGAGAGAACAGTGAAGCAGATATGCCAGGGAGCAGAATGAGAATAAATAAATGCTTTCTAGGAAATCACTCAATTTGTATTGTTTTTATACACAAGTATGTTTGTATTGTTTAGATACACAGTAGATCCTATTGTTTTTTACGGGAGAGCGAGTGAGGAGACAAGTTTTCTAAGAAATCGTATAAGTAATTCGTACTGTTTTCACTCAAAGGAAATTAGGGGAGTAGAGAGGGGAAGTTCTAGGAATTTTATTAAGCTTTTCTTACAATCACACTTTTATTTACAATTCAGTTTCGTTTTTGTTACCGTTATGACACGTAATCATACCTCCAAAATACGTTAGCTTCTCTATTGAAGAGAATCAACAAATCATAAACGCCGTGACCAGTAGCTGTAAGCTAATTGACGTATCCAAGCATTTCATCGTCCCTGGTTCCACGATCACATCATTCCTGAAGAACAAGGACAAAATCACTTCCCAGACTTGTAGATAACTTAAAACAGTGGTTCGTACTAGCAAGGAGTTCAAATGTACCAGTTGGAGGGAAAATTTGAAGGGAAAAAGCCCGAGTTTTTACAGAAAAATGGGAATTGAAGACTTTCGTGCAAGCGATGGATGGTTCGATAGATTAAAAAAATTGCATTAATACGTTTTTTTATTTTGTACTCCCGATAATTGGTATTCCCGATAATCCGTACCAAATCATCAGTCCCTTGACCATACGAATTATCGGGATTCTACTGTATATATATATATATATATATATATATATATATATATATATATATATATATATATATACGCATATAATATATATGTATACATACTATAATATAAATAAATATATACTCTAGTTTATGGTTATATTTACCTCAGGAATTAAATTAATATTGTTTTTTACTTTTTAATAATATACGCAATGCTGTTCTATATATATACGTAATTGCCACATTTACTCGTACAACATTCTTGTACTGGTTTCACTACTGCACTAACTCAAACAAGCCTTTCCTGATTGAACTGGCTCAACGGTTTCCGATCTGACCGCTCCAGTCCAATCCGTAAATTGTCCAATTATTGTTGAGGCCGCGAGACTTATCACGGATTGATTGGATTTGGAACGGTTCCATTTGTTGTAGCGATTATCGTTAGCAGTTCAATTTATTCAATCTAACTAAATATTATCGCAGAATGTATAATAAACGCATTTGAATTGATTCTATTATCGTTAAGCTTATTCACTTCATACTAAGGCTAGAAGTATCTTTAAATTTGATACGATTAAAATAATTGTTCTTATCATTATATGTATGTATGTATAAAGGATAGAATAATTAGAATGGCTCGGCGCACCCTCGGTGAAGGATCGATGCCGATGCAATATCAATCGCTCTCTTTACTAATTATCTTCCAAATCATAATCCCTTACATTACAGAATTTTTTGTGAATGATTTATTTCCAAATAATATAATTTATTGTTAAAAATCTCGATCCAAATGTGAGCTATGACCAATACAAAACCGATCATAAGATAATTCATTTTTATTATTTATTTATTTAATCGGGTTTTTTACATTTTAGGTATCCCAATACCCTAAATCTTTTCCCACCAATCCTTTTTATCAGTCCATTCTTCTTCCAATCGCAGCCCTCTGACTGCCATTCCTTCAGAGAATGGCCTCCTCATCCAATGACATCCTCCATCCATGTCTTTTTTTCTTTCTTCTATAATCTGGTTTATATAGAAAGGGTTTCTTTGGTCATCTATTGTCTCACATAATATATTAGAAAAAGGTCATAAATAATTTTATAGAAAATTAGTGTAAGACAATCGAGAAAATTAGCGTATTATTATAATAAATGCCTGTTTAATAGTGTAGAAAAGCGTCCGACCTTGTCTTACATTAAGACCTGCAAGACCCTCACAACTGTTGAGTATCGCGTGCACATTATAACCTGCGCCGCATTTATATTTAATAAATAAATAAAATTCTCGCGATAGTGAACATACAATACCTTTTTAATTGGATGATTGAGGGAGTTCTTAAATAAATAAGGACAAATAAATTATAAATTGAGGCTAAATATTATATTTCGTAGTATCTCAGTTAGTTACAAGCGTCCTTGGACCGGGGCCTTTTCTCCCTAGTAAATAATAGAAACATTATTTACATATTTCATAGCAATAACTTATTTATAACCCTGAGTTACGTTAAAAACAAAAATAATTCTTTGAAATGTTTTATAAGCAAACTTTAAACGATTGCTAAAACATTAGTTTATTCTTACCCAAATTAAAATTTGATTAAAGATTCATTAATCTAATGAATCAGATCAAAATCAAATACAAATTATTGATTGTTAACTATAACAACCTTTGATTTAATAAATTTATATGTTGTTATATTACTATCGTGTTACATACATTTTTTTTTTTATAATATAATTTATACATGTTATATACAGATTTTCTATTTAAAAAAAAACAGCTGACTTTTTTTCGTGAAAGGCTTACAGAAAGATTTTTATCTGATTGAGAACATAGGTTATCAATCCTCTTTGGGTGATTCTGAATACTTGGGTGATGCTAAACCTGAAATATGGCAAAGAGTACAGGAGAATGAGGAGAATGTCCGAGGTAGGAGAGGATGTTTAACTTTTTCATCTTTCATCGTAAGCTTGGCTTTTCAGTTTGGGTTGAACGTCTTGGGGTGGAGGTGCGGTCTCAGGTTATGAGCCTATTGGGGCGATTATTCTTTGGGATGTATTGCACTTCTTCCTTGAGATGTGATTGATCTTACTCTTGTTTGTGTCTTGATAATGCCTGAATAGGCGAAACGTCGAATAGTAATTGTTTGTTTATACCCCAGATTTGAAATATAAGGCTTCGTTTATGGGTTTTTTCCATTTGCATTCTAATAAATGTTAATGTTTCCTTTTGAGTTTTGGCTCTATTTTATTGATTTCATCGTAAATTTCCTCCTAAATAATGCCTTCTCTTATGTTTTCAAAGTGTCTGTATTTATATATATTTTTTTTTTTAATTAAATTAAATTTAGTATATATACGGATTCAGGGAAGGTCATAATCTAATCCATATATCCGTTATGATCCGTTATTACAATACTTTCTTTTTATAGCATTTTATTACTTCTTTTTCTAAGTACAAGGAAATATTAAAATACTATTTTAAAACTTGAGGAATAACATTACTTTATATCAGCAGGCCCGGGAATAAGTGATTAAGTCGAATTTTGTCTGGAGTGAGATAATTGTAGTGAGGGAAACAGAATCGTGTCATTCACGTAGCTTTAGGCTTGACATGAAGTTGTAATATAAGCAATAACTGCTTTTCAAGCCAATGACTTCGCCTCTCATGATTCGCCACGAAAATAATACGATTCTGCTTACTTAAGCACAAAAAACTCATTTTTGAGAAAATACAACTTAACCACTTCACCGGGACAGTTGATATACAACATATTAGAGTTTAATTGAGATTAAAATAAGAATCAGGGTTAGCGAACCCGAACGTTCGATGCCTATACCATCAATCACCATCCACGAAACTCTGCCCAAATCCAAATCCGCTAAATTACTCTTAACGCAATGCTTCCACTTACGTTTCGTTCTACCCCTAGGCCGTGTAACAGTCGGCTCAGAGCTTATTCGTTTGCTACTAAGCCCAACAACTTTATATGCCCATCTCAACATTATTTCAATTAATTTATATATCTGGATACTTTCAAAACTTTACTATTTTTAATTATTTATATATTTCTTATATATTCCTGGATGGCTGAGATAGTTATTATAATTATCACCCTCTGATTGGACATTGCAAGTCGCCCGAAATCCCGGCTCAGTACAAAGCACCGCCGCCCAACCTTGGCTTGCTAAGCCGGCACATCCTGCCAATTACCCTCTCCCGGCTGATGAGCCTGCTAATTCTAATTAACACTGGCTCTGTCAATTAACTATATTAAAGAGAGTCGGCTCAATTAGCAATCTCAACATATTTTCTCAGCCCTTAGAGGCTAATTAGGTTTTAATTGTCTCTGCTAATTCACTCTCCATGGCTTGGGTTATTGTGAGCGTTTAATCCAGTCTATATTGTTAGTAAATTATCATAGGGCAATTATAAAGTATGGCATTTACTTTTATATTATGTAAGTCATATGCTTACAGAGAGAGAGAAAGATAGAGAGAGAATATCTTTTGTTGTTAATCATCGTAGAGTATGAATTAATATCCCAATAAGCATCTTCAGTTGTTGTATATTTGTCAAAAAAATATACAATACAATATCTTTATTTTGGTTTGAATAAAATAACAGGAGAAACAATAAAATATGACTTGAATAAATATTCGTGGATCGTATAAATATGGAGAAGGAGATCAAGGAGTTCCAGTGGAGGTCAAATAAATAATTCTTTAAATAGTGCTATACTATTTATTAGAAACCGAGTATATTCAGCCCTGAAGAAGACTTGCGATGTGGGTCGAGACTTCGTCTTAATACAATAAGACGCGTAGATCAGCTTCTTATCACAGGTGAATAAGTGGTTAAGTCGAGTTTTGTACAAAATAATTCTCTTGTACTTAAGTGTGCGGAATCGTGTTATTTTCGCAGCGAATGAGAAGCTAATTCAAGCATTGGTTTGAAAAGCAGTTATAGCTCATATTACAACATGATATCAAGCCTAAAACTACGATAATGACACTATTCTGCTCCCCTAAACATAGCTAAATCTATCTGAACAAAATCCACTTAACCACTTATTCACCGGTTCTGTAGATATATTCCTTTCTTTACCTGCTACGAACTAATTTCTCTTGGATAACAATCGAAGAAACAGTTCAACAAGTTAACTCCTAACTAAAGGGCTAAGTTGGAGGATAGATGAATAAAATAAAGTTCAAGTCGACACAGAATTAGACTTTAATTCTTTGCGTGTCTCCTGCCCTTCTTAATTCATCAAGTCTACACCTCTTATAATCCTTCATTTATTTTGGATTCGTTTAATCTTTTCTAATCGTTCTTTAGCTTTCTTGTATAGTTATGGAAACGTCATCTGAAATTTATTATTGCAATTTATTAATAAGTAAATCTATAAATTTCCTTGCCTGCGATTCCTCTAGGGATTTTTTTATTTTGTATAAAGAATTGAGGGATAGCCTTTATTCTCCAATCTTCATTAATCCAATTGTATAATAATTCAAATCACTCGAACCATCGTGTTTTTTGTGTTTTTTTTGTGGTTTTTACGAGTATATTACATATTTTTCTTTCTTTCTCAATATGCCTTGTCATTCGTCTTCATTCAAATTCAGTTTTAAAGTTCTTACTGCACGATTTCTTGCATTATTTTTTTAACTAATTTTTTTACTTCACATGTTTGCTGTTTTAAGACAATTTTTAGTTTTGTTAACAGATGATATGTTAATTGTTTATATACTGCCCAATAATTTGGTCTCTATACTTATAACCTTATCTCAATACAATATTCCGATTCTATATCGGGGCTTTGTAAGAAACTACTCACACAACACAGCAGTTCACTTCCAAACTATTTATTTTTATTTAGGTTCAGTTTAACCGTCCATTTAATTTATTTTTAAGGAAATCTCCGTTCCAAAGTTGTGCAGAATACTCTTTAAAAGATCTGAGTCGCTTTAAGAATCCTATTTAGAGAACTGTTGAGATCAAAGAGGCGCCCTCTTCAAGTACAAATCATCTTCCCGTCGGGAGCCATTGTTGGGGCTTCAAGCGAAGCGATGAGGGAAATTGTCGATGGAATACAATTAGTGTATCCCTTTTGTCGTTTGTCATTTCCATAGCTTTACTAAATTATAAATTAACTCATCTTAATTAAAATTACGAAAATTCAAAGTCGCATTATTAAACTTCAGTCTTTACAGAAGAAACTTTTTTAATTATCTTGAACATTTAATGTTCTATAATTTAAGGAAAAAGTAATTAATTTTTCATTTTGAATTACTAGTGGTGAAACTACCCCCCCCCCCATTAACTTTGAAATGTATCGAAGGAGCAAAAGCTGTATGAGAAGAATTAAAACTTAAAAAATAGAGTGATATTTACTTTTCGCATAAACTCAGACACCAAGCTTTCTGCCTAACTAACCATCCTTTTTTTTGATAATTGTCACCAGTTATTGACACGATTGTTTATTGATATTTTGTATAAAACACTGACTATAATCTTTATTAATTTATTTATTTGACGCGAAACAAACCCTGAAGGACTATGCGACTATGATGCAGCATTTTCTTTTGTTTTTTCAGGGGTTTTTCTAGGCCCATCTTTGTCTCATGGTTTCAGTGAAGGTTTTATTATCTTGGTTATTAAGATAAGTTCTTCAAGTTCGATTACCACAACTATTTATATATTTATTACTATGTACTACTCTTTGATCCTTGCAGGACCTCCTCAACAATCTTCCTTTTTTTATTTTTGGTTTGTTTTTAAGGTTAAAAAAATAATTTATTATTTTATAGTGTTGTATAATCATATACTAAAATCAATATTTGAAACAGTTAAATCTAAGAAATAGTAGTCACTGTACCCAAGGCTTGATGAGTTGTAGAGGTACAGGTTTATTTTTATTTTTTGAATTATGTTATATTATATTCTTATTACTTAATTGTTGTGATTATTTTAGGAAAAGTAAAAGAATATTACTCTTCCTTTGTAGCTGGAATACTCCGGCTAGGAGCTAATGAAATAATATAGAACTTCGGCTTCTTTGAGCCTTTGTTATCCCCCAGCTTGTGTTATAATTACAAAGTATGACTAGGAAAATTAAACTGCAAAATGGGTTTATTTTTTTTCTGTCTTTATTATAACGGATCTTTTTATTTTCTCATTTTTTACTATTAACTAAGTTTTATTTTAAGTCTTAAGCAAATATTTTAAGACCTTACGTTATTAAATTTGAGTTGAAAATAAAATAAAAATATAAAGTTATTAGCTACATAATTTTGCAGTACTTAGCATAGCAACGTATATTTTGTCTGATCCTCGTCTGAAGAAAGGGTTTTCCGAAATTTTAACCCTAAGGGGGTAAAAAAGGGACCTCAGTGTATATACTTGCCACCTGTTTCTTACTCGCAAGATCTACATATTTTCGTCGAACAAAACAAATCAAGTACCATAGTTCACACACGCACAAAAGGCGTCTGAAACCATAGTGAACGAGCTAAAACTGATTGGCATCAGGGTAAATCCGTCTAAGACGGATGCCACCGTAATGTCACTTTCAGAGTGTGAGTAAGAAACCTCTACCGAAGACTTTAACCGTGGACTGCGAGGATAGAAGATTATCCACTTCAATCCTCTACCTTGGCGTCAACTTTGATAGGCACCTCACCTTCTCAAAGCACGTTCAGGCAAGATTGAAGTTGGTACGACACAAATCCCACAGGCTATACCATCTGCTCTTGTCGCCGCAGCTCACACTGAGGTTGAAATTACAAATCTACAACTCCATCATAAGACCTACGTTGCTCTATGGTGCACCACTACTGAGACACCTCTACAAAACAACGCTGAAGCGCCTGCAGCATTACCAGAATTCCATCCTTAGTAAGATCGTAAGTGGCACATCGCTCGAAGGGGCACTTAACACCACCATCCGGGAGGATATTCGGCTTCCCTCGGTGCCCCAGTACATAGGTCGGAGGCACATCAAATTTTTTGATGGGCTGAATACCTGTGCGAACCCCCTATTTAGGGACTTAAACCCCCCCCCCCCAGACCTGGGAGATGGCAGGGCAGTGTCCCCTTGGTCGATGTACTTACATTTGATCTAGGGATGGGGTAAGTACTCCTTTGTCCTTATCCTTCCTTCCTTTTCCTTCTTCCTTCCTCCACTTTCTTCATTCTACAACTGTCACTTGATCCCGTTAAACGGTCCTTCACCGTTTTGTATTGTATAATGTCAGCGGCCTCGAGCCGGTTCGAGTAAAAACCGCCTTCAGCGGACTCAGTCCATTGTTACGCCTTAAAATACGGTAACAGACGAATTTTGTTTATATAATGTAATTGTAATTTCATAAAATAAAGGAGGTTCTGAAAAAAAAAAAGTTCACTTCTCACTGCTGCCGTACAACCAGTGAAACCGTTATACTAAGTAATTCTTTTAAATAAATACAATAACATACAATATACTAATCCCTTACTGACACGAACAACAGAAAACTTCTGCCCATCCCTTTTGTTATCAGTGTCAATGTTTGTTTCACGGCTGTGGTGATCCGTCTGTGATCAAATTTGATATAGATAATCTCAAGCCAAGGGAAGGACATAGGCTACTTTTTATCAACTCACCACACAGACGAAGTTTATATGAAACTGTAACCTGATTGACTAACACACCCAGCGGTCAACGCAGAGCAGAATCCACTGAACTTAACATCTTGAAATTCGCAGATAGATTCTTTGTATAGCTTAAAGAGCACTAAGAAAGGAATTTGGACAGTTCCACCCCTAAGGGCTTCCACCTTAATATAATAGGGGTTCAAAGATTGTATGGAATCAGTCAGTTTTGAAGTTAGACATCTGAAATTTAGGATGTACGAGTAACTTATAGTTTAAAAAAAATAAATTATTTAGTTAAAATAATTTGCCATGAAACTTAATGTGGCAGGCCGAATTCCACGCAAGCGAAGCCTTGGGAAAAAGCTAGTTTATTTATATAGTAACAAACTGAAGGCTGATCACATGTTGATTGAGGATCATTCTAATTCAAATACAACAAATTTTCTTTTAAAAAAAAAAACTTATCTCTTGAAAATTTTACATATCGAGATTACTTAGATCTCTTCAAAACTTCATTTCATTGTCAAATCATTCAAGCTTGTACATTTATATAATTATAAATATGTGGCTCAAAACGTGATTATGAATCCGTTCGGACTAATTTTTCAGAGATATGTTGATTAACCTCGGCTTCCAAATAAACAGTTCTCCCTGGATAAGAGAATTTTTTTGATTTCCACCAGGACCATTTCTTCCTCTTAATTGCAGTATACTGTATCATGTATCAAAATTAGAAGGAAATCTGCAACTACTATAACACATGAAGAATGCATCTATTGTATTGTTTCTACGAAAACCTTTTTGTAATTATAATTTTTTAATCATTGCTTTAATTTGTATTTAGAAGAGAAAAGATTTGTCCCCAGCCGGGATTCGAACCCGGATCTCCGCCTCACCGTGGCAACGCTCTAACCATCTGTTCTCTTCACCGATCCCATATCCTCCGTGTTCTCGCAATTTTTGCGATGTATACACGATGAAGAATGTTCATTACTTTTAATTTTAGAATCTTTTTTGACATACGTCATTATATTATTGATAATATTTTATAATTTTTTAATCATTGCTTTAAAGAAATATCTTGACTGCTATGGAAATTATATGTTTTGGTCCTTGAGTTTCAGTCCTTTAAGAAATATAATATTTAATATTAACGCCGAATTTGGCCCGGAATCCTCCGCATAGCCAATTTAGGAAAACCCTCTTTATCATTACAGCTTCCTAAAACACAGAAGATATGGTCACTATAGGGAAAAACTCGAGTGATACGATCCCTATACTTTCTTTGTGTAGAGTTTCTAATAAAGTGTAACTTCCAGTTTATCACTTAAAACTTTTAAAACTATTTATATATTTTTTTCTTTCTTTTTTTTCACAATGAAGACATTTATTAAGAATACATTAATAAACACATTCTGCTAGGGCTATGTATAGACAAGTTTAATCTTGTACTAACCCGAGTTGTAGCGCCACGAATGATGATGATGATGATGATTAACCCTAGGATGTTATTTAGGTTAGTGGCCGAAAAGGGAAGTTCACAGCTAGTTGTTACACCAAACCCAAATTCGAAATTCTAACTTTCTCGTGTTTTACCTCTTTACCTGGTGTTGGGTCATGTGAGACTTACAAACTTAAAAGAACGTAAATGCAGATGTATACATTTTCAACATTAGCCATTTTTTATTTATGTTGTGATTTGTATATTAATGATTACACCTGTGGTTTTTTTTTATACTAATAAACTTATTAAGAAGAAAACAAAAATTATTAGGAAATTTCAATGGTCATTTACTCATATTCATATTATATCTATATCTATCTTATACTGTCACAATAATCAATTTTATGTATTTATTATTTTTCAGTTGGAGGGATGGGGTGTTTTGGGAGTAAAGATAAACTGTCCAAAGAGGACATGGACTTCCTGAAAACCCGGACCCGCTACGACGAAGCCACCATTAAGGAATGGTACAAAGGTTTTAAGGTGAGTTAATATTTATTAATCATTATCGATTAAAATATTGCTTAAAACGTCGATAAATAATATTTATCGATGTTTAAGTTCACCCTTAACGTTATCCAAGGAATCGATACCTCGAAGGTTTACGGGTTTTACTAACTCGTCAGAGACTATGTCCATCAACTTTGCAAGCCCATCACAATCTTCGGTTACTTTACCTTCTTATCATATGATTCTGTTATTTCACAAATCCAGAATAGGATATTAAATAAAACGCTCTGTGTAACACATGAACTGTAACATTGGGTCGTTTCATATGGAAAAAAAACTTAATGAAATAAAAACATTTTTTTCAAAATATTTATCCTTAAATCTGTATATTTTCCCTACGTTCTATCAAATTTTGAAATTCATAACTCAAAAATTGAGGGAGTTTTCATGAAAGAAAGTCTCCAAATGCGTTTTTGACATGAGAATCATTGTCTTAAATTATTTATCCTTTAAGAAGTTGTTCACATGTCTGATGTACATGGGAATCTGTTGGAGATTAGTCTAGCGAATTAAGTGGGTGTGGAAGGACTTCGTAAACCAGCTCGTTTAGTTTCTGTATAAGATCTAGTATTGTCGTGTTAGAGTATAGGTCCGACCCGATTAATATATGCAGGTTGTTTTTTGATAAGTTTTTGTTGCATTATATCCGTATCTCGTAGTACGATCTGGATGTGATGTTTTCACTTCTGGGTGGGTATAAAGGGGAATAGTTATTTATTTGACAAGTGAGGAAAATGCCACTTTATTACACCCGAGTGAATTTTACTACACGAGCCGAAGGCGAGTGTGCTAATTAAACGAGGGTATAACAAGCACTTTTCTCGCGTGTTAAATATTACATTTTTCCTGCAACCATTTAAAAATTAAGAAATTAAAGGTGAAACTTTAGATTTGTTAAAACTACACTAGCGCTAGTGGGTAATGCTAATGCTAGATCTCTAAATTTCTGATGTGTGAAAGTTCCAATACATTTAAGGTTATATTAATTATTTCTATAAAATCGCTTCAAAATAAATAAAATCTATCTTGAATTAAATATAAAATAGATCTAAAATTATTTATTTTTTAAATTTTAGGAATATAAAATGAAGAATATTATAATACCGCCATTTAACATTTAAAATGACACAGTGCTGATTGTCAAATTCGATTTAGGTCCCTGTTACTTTTCCTCACTAGTGATCACCAGTGTAATGGATTAGTTGAGTAATGGATAGCATTACTCAATGGTTGAAGAAAAATGAATATTTTTGAATTAATTATTTATTTATGAATTAATCAGTGTCACCAGCTGAAAATGTCTCAAACCCTCCGTTAGTTACAACACCCTTTCCCGAACGCGGTGGTAATGTTTCTTGCAACTTGAGCTTCCGAGTGTCAAAGTTTAAACACTTAAAAAAATGACATAAAAACCATTGTTTCCACTGCCAAATTTGATGGCATACTAAGCAATGTACGTTCTAATACCAGTGCGTAAATAATATCAAAAAAGATAGAATAATAAGAGCTCAATACAATCTGTAAACGTAATCATGGTAAACAACAGAAGTCCACTAATTCCAGTTTTAATTTTAGAAATAATAAGATAAGACCTTTCAGATGAGTAGTTGTGTAATATCCTTCCTACGAAATTCATCGCAAATCCTCTCTCCCTTTCTCCTTCGGCGCTGAAGGACCTTCCCTCCGAGGCTGCTATAATCCTCTCGGTCTCGAAGAAGTAATCTTATTTCCTTGAGTGCTCCGGGCCTTCCTAGCGTCAATCTGTTGATGTATGAGTGTAAGGAATCCGAGATGTTGTTTCCGGTATGTGATCTTCAATAGCAAAGGCTGGTTTCGATCCTCTCGTGTCCTCCGGAGGTAGCAAAACCTTTCTGAGCTGCTTATTTTGTAGAGTACTTTTCACATCGAAGTTTTCCTCTTCGTTTCTCAGCAGACCTCAATTCTTCTCTCCTTCCCTCTCAAAAATCTTATTTCTTTAACTTATCTTTTTGCTGGCCGATACTGTTCTGTAGAGCAAACCAAATTACCTCACATGTTTTAGGATACTTATTCCGCAGGTTGCCAGCTCGTTGGTAGGGATAGTTAAAGTCACGCCAAGTGACGTCATTTTACATCCACGATCTTCTCTGCAATACAATAAATCTAATGTGTCCCTCACCATTTATTCCTAATATATATATATATATAAACAAAAATAGTCTAGGATATCTAACCTAATCAATATTTTGTTATTTTAGTTTTTTTTAAATCTGGCAGAATTTCCTGTTCTTTGTGTACTTAATGGAGTTTATAATAGACTTCTCATGTAACAGGAAATTATGCCAATTGAAATCCCTCATTTTGAATTACCCATTACAGGTTAGATTAGTCATTCTCACATAAGCAATCACTTTGTTTTATTGAGGTATATTTCTATAAATCATTTTTATTCTAACCATTCCAATTTTATGGACTACGAATCGTATATCTTTGTGTGACGTAGAAATGACGCAACTTATAAAGATAGAACAATGTCTGATGTTCTTATATTTTTTTCTATTGAAAAAAAAAGGTGTTGCTTTGAGTCTCGAGTCCTTTTTTATGAATTTTAAAGGCTCAATAATGTGGAATTTCGGAACGTGTTGTTAATAATTACCTAGTAAACAGGCCTAGAGTAGAAGCATCGGGAAGATTTAGATGATCCTGTAAAGCTGTCGGAGCTTAGCAATGAAATAAATAAATATTGTAATCTGGCATGTTAAGTATTGGCTTCGTACATCCGGCACTTACTATTTTTACGAACTCCAAAGAAAGATAAAAATAAGCAGTTAGCCTTGAAAATCATAGATGCGTAGTATCATAATATAAGAACTTTAGTTGTCTAAGCTCTCATCTTCAATGACAAATTCATAAACTTTTTTTTCTACTTTATCTGAATATTAATATGAAGTATTACATATGTAATATCATCCTCACCATTATTTGCCTTCGCGTATGTTTCTACGAATTTCATTTTTTCTAGTTAGTTAGCATTGACCCTAAGTGCTTAAACTTCTCCACATGTTCGAACTTATTTCCTCCTACAACAATATCACCAAAATTTCTCCCCTTTCTGCTACTAACCATATATTCAGTCTTATATATTGATATGGCATCGGTTATATAATTCTTTCGAATTAATGAACATGTTCTGATAAATGAATTTGTATTACTTTAAAATATATTAAATTAATTATTTGAAGTATGGAAACCTTTTCATGTCTTTTTGGAAATCATGAAAAGAAGGTTCAGGCGACCATATCTTCGATACAGATTCTAAGTATCGAATGTAGACAAAAATTACATTATCCGTTTTCGATCTATTGCGATTGCTTTAGTATTGATAATTGATATAAAATTCTTGTAGTCATCAATAACGCACAAAGCCAAGTGTAATGACATAGATAAAATACATTTGATGATACGCGCCGCTTTTAAATGAACCTAGAAATAGTTTCATTCACTTGAACAGTGCTTTTCACATTCAATACTTTGTATTTGCAGTGACGAAATATATCAATTCATCTCTATCTTTTGGCGCATGAAACGATTTTTCGACGGTGAGATTTGTCCTTTCTCTTATGATTTTGAGTGAGGATTTTTTTCTTCCTGCCGATTCATTTTTTACTTCCTACTCTATCCTGTTTTATGTTAGTAGGTATTTGTCGTTGAGTAAGATGTGTACTAAGTAAATTGTTTTTCATGACTTGATGGTTGTTACCAGATTTTGGTATCCTGTGGTCGATATAAATGCAAAGTATCGATCTATAGATCCATCTGTATGGTACGAAACCACAAACAATTACGTAGGTAGAATACATTTAACGTTTAGCACTGATGAGCCTTGAAACGGTTTTTTTCACTCTTCTGAGAAGTACTTTTTTTCACTTTCAGTACTTTGCATTTGTAAAGGCGATGTTATGGCTTTTACGTATCGATATATTGAATCGATTTAGCGCTTATATGAACCTCATGGTTGCCTAAAATTTAATTTACTAAGACTTTTTTTTTACTAATTATAAATATTTCCTTACTCCTTGTTAGTCATTATGGACCTCCCAAAAAAGGCCAGAAAACTAGAGGGTCTCCTCGTAGCCATGAAAACACCCTACTCAAGTAAATAAGGTCGCCCCCACCGCCCCTCGCCACCCCCTCCTCTACAAAGGGCCGGGGGGAACAGATGATTATAACTTAACGAGGAACACTTGAACCCTTGCAATTATAACTTGTACCTGAGTAGGCATGTAGATCTCTCTCCGCCGCCTCAATTCAACAAACATCCTTACTCTATGAGACTTAGGTAACAAATATTGGATACATTAAACTCAAACCCTGTCTTCAATTTTACCATCAAGACTAAATATTTGTAAAATTATATGAATTATATAAAGAAAACCTGTTCCACCACAACCCAGAAAGATTATTGGGGGTAGTAAATAAAATCCGATCCTCGTCTATTTGGAACTCAATACCTTAATGTATTCGTCGTTCCAATAACCTTTCAACCTTTAAACCCCGTATATTCAATCACCTAATTTCCTTAGGATCCCCAAAAAATTGGAAATAGCACGTTTAGTTTTGAGATTAAGGTTTTCTAAATGATGGATGAATGATTTATTTTATATATATGTGTGTATCTGCATAATTGTATATGTGAATACGCCTGTGATTGAGGTGTGCATATATATATATATACATTTGCTTTCTCTGATAATTTGGCTGTTCACACTTCCAGACACATATCTCTATATTTACTTATTTATAATAGCTTTAATAGTTATCATAGTTAGTATTGTTTATATTCTTTTCTTTTATTATTTTATTCCTTGTTTTGTTATAAATTGTTTCTCTCTTTATAATCATTGTTATCTTATTGCTATTTTCTTTTTCCCTTATAGGAAATACTTTTCTTTAAATATTGTTTTAGGAGGTAATTGATATTTTTTTTTCAATTATTTTCTTATTTATTTGTAATTAGTTAACTAAATGTAATCTATTTTACTCTAAGACATTTTGGTTATACATTATTCCTGTAATGTTATTCTAAAGGGACTTGTACCAGATGAAGTCTTTATTATTATTATATCCACCTAATTTAGACCACCCACCTAACAAGGGCTGGTTGAACCATAGGCTGATCTCCATACACCACATTCTGTTATAAACAGATTAAATATTTTATCTACAACAGCCGGGAACCAAGAGGTCCGTAACTCAGTAGGCTACATACTAATCTAACCCTCTCCAAAATTAGATTTTTATAATTACATGTCTATTCGAATTATTTAAAAAATAATTGTTTATTGAAATTTACTGCTGTATTTTAATAGAACAAGTAAATAAAATTGATGATATAGAATTGCATGAGATAAAGGCAAGTAAAGAAACTACCCTCTGGTAGTAGTAAAATAACAAATTCAACTTAAAAGTTCTCGGGGCAATCTCCTTATAAAACACCTCGAAGGTTCATGCAATATTTAACGCATGATAAGAGATAAGTAGATTTGAAACTAGTGTTTTTGAGTGGGAATAAAATTAGCCATGAAAAGATTGATTTCGGGTTCGGGCCAAAATGACCGACAATTGAACCACTCAGGTCATTGTCGATTTATTTATTGGTAAACAAGTAAGGACCATTGTGGATTTTACGAAGTATATTGTAAAATATGGATAGGAAACGAAGGAAATGGATTTTAAGTTGAATTTTAAGATCCATATGCCACCGTCGTAAACCAACGACTTCCTGCCCCCCTGTATCGTTTAACAACATCCCTCTAAGTCCTGTAGAACGGATCCGGTAATTAGGACTACACCTTGACAAACGCTTAACATGGAATCCTCATACTAGACTGAAACGACAAGAAACAACTCGCTGTTTCAGGCTACTTCAACATTTACTAGACAAACTCTCTTAACTCCTAATTAATTACAAAAGACTCATACACATGACAATCATTATACCCATCTGGACTTAGGGAATAGAGCTTTGGGGCTCCACTAAGCCATCGAATTCCTCTCGTATTCAATCCTTCGGAAAATCCCCAATGCTCCTGTCTTTATTACGAACAAAGTAATCCATAAAGACCTCAATGTCCCATTTATTGATGATTTGGCCCGAGTCCGATATCAATCTTTTCATGACAAACTTTATTCCCACTCAAACCCGCCAGTTTCAAACCCAGCAACCTCTTCAATTCCTGATAATCCTCCGAGGCGTCTGAAAAGACCTTCTAAGCTGAACTTTTTATTTGAGTACTACCACTGGGTAGTTTCACTACTTGTCTTTCATGTCAATGTATTCATTCATTATATTTACTTGATGTATTCTGTATACAGTTGTAAATTTCAATAAATATATTTAAAAAAAAAAAAAAATATCCATATGATCCATTATAAGGAATTTGACAGATTAGTGGATCCTTTAACCTCTACTCCGTAAGTCCTTATAATCTTAGCGACCTGTAAAGGATGCAAATACACCACCTGTTAATACATGTACAGTTTTTATTGTCTTGAAGTAAATTCCTCCCATTTGTACTATTCACTAGGGATCTAATATTTAGACATCAATGTTAATAATTAGTTCCTTTTGTTATTTAAATAGTATTCTTCTCATCTTGAATAATTCCGTTGAGGATTTATTCCTATTAAGTATGTATCACTCTTGGACAATTAGTGTAAAAATGATCAACGAAGTATTTATTAATTAAAATTAATTAATAAAAACAATCCAGCAGACTTGGTAAAAGTATGATCAAATACATTTAGGTTCGTATTTATTTCATTTTTGACCAGAGATCATTCATCCCCTTTAAATAAAAAAATTTGTATATTGGAATTGGGGGAAAGTGAATCACTTCTTTTTAATTGGTCTGATGTAGAAAAAAAAAATTCTATTCCCTTAGCCAATTAATTCACTGCAAACAGCAAAGATGTAAAATAAAATCTGAAATATGGAAATGTGAATATCGTATTTCCAATGGGTTGGGATTCATTCGAGTTACTGGGTAGTCGACTACTAACAAACTGGGTATTGAATGATCGAAAAGAAAAGGAGTATTTGCGTATGGACCGGAAAGTTATTTAATTTTGCAGTTCCTTAATACACTTCTTTGATTTAATACTTTGTAGTATTGGGTGTGTTTCTCTGTATAAATGTGATTGCTAGCTCAATGTATAAAGTGATGAGTTGCTAGGCTGAAGGTTCCGAGTTCAAATATTGTTGTGACAAATAAAATATTTAGTCTGTTAACAGCCACGGATGGGCCTTTTGTGATTAACTGGGGGGGGGGCTGGACGAATCATCATCCTGCACAACCGTTATCCAAGAATCAGCTAATAAACCTATATTATTATTTAGTATATGAATGATCATTGATTTTTTTTAACAAGCCTTTAAAACATACTACCGCATTTTATATATAAAGGATTATTGGTTTTACAATACTATCATGCTTCCAACTGCCTATACGGATTTAAAATGTTTCCGTTGAACGTTTAAAAAGGAAAAACGCCAACGGAGTCAACTGAAGAATTTATGACATACCACAACGCTGAACTGCAGAGTTTGCACCTTGTTAATTGAAGTGATAGGTTCCAAAGGCTGGGATAGGCTTGGAAAGTTATCAAGTTCATTAACGAACGAATTCTGAAATTCGTAAACGTCCGACGCGTAGACCGAAGCATCGGTGGAAGGAGTGGTTATGATTTATGATTGGTTTATGATAAGGGGCAATAATCCGTGATCGAAAGTTAGTTGGTGTTGGTGGTATCGCCATTGATTCCTTTGGTTCACTCAGCCTTTTATTAATCATTTTATTAATATTAATAGTAGTATCAGTTGTATTAATAACCATGAGAGGCTTAGGCTACACCTACATTGGATTCGGTACGATACGATGAGACGTCGCTAGCAAACAAAATGACTGAAATATATCGAGAGTTATAACATTTGGTTCTTTAAATTAAAAAAATTAAGATTATTTATTAATTATTTTTAATACATTTATATTTTCCTATAATGTATAGTAAAATATGTATAATGTATACACCCCAGCATCGTATGTGATAGAATCACGTCGCACCGAATCGGATCCACTGTAGGTGTAGCCTTAGTGAACCAATTGCTTGTTAACGAACGTTTTACAGATGGTTATAGAAGGTAATACCATTTTAATTTGGTTAGACCTAGTAAACCTGCATGGGATAAACGTCTTGGATTTCAAGTTGCCATTTGGAAATTTTATTAAAAGTATTGTATGTTAAGAAAGTGGAAAATTAACTAGCTCTTCTTTTTTTTTTTTTAATTTTCCGCAGCACACTATTTTCTTCAGCTAATATGGGAGATATAGAAAGCAGTGGTTCCAAGCGGAGATGTTCCGTAAGGTGTTGAACTTGCTAACAAAGCTCAACTCAATAACTCCTAACCGGCCATTATTTCCGCCTACTTGGTCAAACCGACCGAACTAACTTACTTGGTTCTCCAACTCCAAAACTAGATCATCTGCTATTTGTTGCTTCTCACCTTTAGGCTCGCAGAGGGTAAAACTATGCCTAATTTCATGGTACAAATACACCATGGGATACAGCCGACTTTCTGTAAAGTAACAAATCATTAGTAAAAATGTTGGAGCAATAAGAAAACCGGGTAATTCGACTTATAAAAGTCGCGATAGTAATCAAGCCAGAAGCCGATAAACAGTTGCAACACTAAACACAACACTAACACGACAGGACTAACACGATATCACTAACACGTCAACACTAACACTAAGCTCACTACCCGGAGCTGGCCTCTTTTCGCTATCTCGATCCCTCCCCATCGCGTGCTTTTGCTAAATCGATTCCTTCAAGATATTCCTCAACCAGGGCTGCCTACATGGCAAGAAGTCTACCAACTTCTTATCTACTCTGCTCCAATTATAAACAACTTTTATAACAATAACTTAATTTGTTTTTTTACTAATCAATACACATAAAACTTTAAGGTATAATCTGAACATGCAACACAAAATACGCTACGACCTTTGAATACAGTACTTTGAGGTAGAACTATTTCTCAACCAAAGTCAGGAAATAAAAATATCTAAGGTTCCTTGGCAACAAGTCGATATTTTTATTAGAATATAATTGGAAATTCCAACAAACAAAGAACCAAAAGCCTGAAATCCTGGAAAGTATTGGATAAACCAGTCAACGTTGTGCAAATTGAGGCTTCATGAGTAAGCAGACAAAAAAAAATCACATTAATGAAGAACAAATGCAAAACAAACCCATCAATCAGATCGAGATAGCAAAGAAACTAATTCAAAGATGTAATGTATAATAAAAACATGATCTTGGAATATTTTGAAATAAGATTACTGTCTTTGAATAGTGAGTCTGTTTGGGTTGCTGATTTGAGATGTGGTTCATTAGATCTTCAGGGATGTTAATATTATAATTAACTCTTTTTGTCTATTTAAATCGTCATACAGGAATCTTTCACTTAAAATTCCCGCTAACTATTTAACATCATAGAGCATTAAACATTTAATACATGTACAGTGTGGATAAAACGTTTGATGTTTAATTTTAAGTAACCTTTTTTATTTGTTTATTAATAACAGTCTATTTTTTACTGAGCTATGGATATCTATGTTCCTAATTCGAGACCAGCTGTAGCAACTAAACTATTTATTTTCTTAACAGTCCTGAATGAAACCTAAGCGATCTGGAGACTCTCCTTGGATTCTCCAGTCTCCACCATAACACCTCCCTCCTAGAAATTACTAGATTCGCTATACCATGTACTTAGAACCGCTAACCCTTTACAGCTAATAGTTGTGGTTATTACTTCTTCGTTAATTCAAAAACCGAAGAACTCTTCGGTACCCCCAGACAGGGAGACGTCCCCCGGGCCCGGAGACTAATGGATTTGTTCACGGCTTGAGCAGTAACTAACCCCATTAGCTCCTTGGAGGCCCCGAGCAATCTACTTAGGCGCCCCCTCCCCTAAACTATTTAGCCCGATAGCCAGGCCTCAATTTTATTTTCTCGGCTCTCAGTTTATTAATACCTCTAACTATGTTACTTTCAGAAATAAGAATTATTATTAGAAGTTTAATAACGTACAACCAAAGTTATCATATCCGTTATATAGGCTTCTTCCTTTATCTCAATAATAAACAATTTAATACAATAATTATATTTTTTTATACAAAATACTTCAGTGGTATCTTCTGGTTTAGACCGTGTCGCTAACGTTTTTGCCAACGTTTCGCCAGACATGCTGCTGAGTTCTTAAGGGCAGAAAAGAGAATGAAGACGTTCGGCTCGCCATCGGTCTTAAATACCCGCTCGGGTCCGCTCGTAAATCATCGGGCCCCATCGTTAGTCAATCGGGTCCTTTCGTGTCCTGGGACGGAACCTACTTTTCCATGAACGCGATTGGCTTGTTTCTGGTTGTTCTGGTTGATTGACCAGAAGATACCACTGAAGTATTTTGTATAAATAGTGGCCGTGGAAACCTAAAAGTGTATTATTTTTTTGTCTGAAAATTAGTTTTTTGTATGCCTTCATCCTTTTTGTACCTTTCATCCGAGCGTTAAGCCATGGTTGCCATTCTGTAGTTCTGGTCAGGGAAGCTTTCCTAATGTTTTTGCCTTTTTTCAGCATAAGTGTTCGATATTGGGACGAATTTTACTTTGAGGGATATATTCTTTCATTTTCAATAGGTCCATTATGCTCTTCCATTCTGACTACATCGCCAAACCGTTTTAATCGGATAGAATATAGGAATGCCTTTATCGAGGTAACCTTAAGTTCCGCGAATACAATCTCTTCATGATTATCCCGTAATCTTTCGAAATAATTTAATTTTTGTAGCGCTGGCTCTGCTCTCCAGCTTGCTCACTTTTCTACTAACCTCCCGTTTCCCAATAACAGTATTACAGATCTGCAAGTAGACCGTGTTTGCTATACGTATTCCGTTTGAAATTTCCAAGTCTGCTTTCCCATTCTTTTCCAAAACTCTATCGAAGAGGAGGTTCTTGACTGTTCCTATTTCTCCGTTTTTTATATAAAAATAATAATTGTATTGTCAGTTCTTATTAAAATAAAGATTTGAATGATTACTTAGCCCGAATTGCTAAATGTATTTTAAATTGCTAGCATGCTGCCAGTGGGTAGTGCCTCTACATGTCCTTTCATGTATCTAGTTAGTCATACAGCCCTTGTACTAGATGTATATATTACAGTTGTACAATTCAATAAAATAATTTTTTAAAAAAATTGCTAACTTAATAATATTAATAACCTTACGAAAGGAAACCAACCAATGAGTTGTTAACCATTATGGCCAGATTCGCATTGTCTCTTCAATGATGAGTATGCTTGTCAGCCATTTTGTTTCATTTTTCAAAGGATCAAGCCCGAAGATTATTATTGGAGAACGAGGAAGTGGGGTGGGGGAGGAGGGAGTGAGATCTGTCGGAAGAAGGGGATGACAGCCGGATGGAGCCGTAGACAATATCCAATTATTGGCATCTTCCGCCATTTTCTAAACCTCTTCTGCTCGAATCCACCTTGTCAGCCATTGTACTTTTTCATCGGCTTTACCAATCCGTTGTTTTACCAAATCGTCTAGTCTATCTTCTTAATCCTTATTCCTTGCTATATATAGTTAATGAGGATTCGTTTTGAGTATTTTTTTAATGTCTATATTTTTTTTACTCAATTTAGTATTTTATTGTGTGTATGTATTATGTATTCGGATTGGATACTATGCATTGGAAGCTTACGTCCCCTCTAATGGACGGCATAACCGAGGATTTTTTACTCTCTTAAGGAATGGAAAAAAGCAGATGTTAATAGACTCGAAAATTCGAGCTGTGGATGTACCGTCGCATGTTGATGCGTTGGAGGATGAGTCGTAAATATTACGGTACTAGCACGTACTTAAAAAAAAAAAAAGAACTAAGATCTGCAGAGAACCGTCATATTTTGCATTAAAAAGCAGAAAACGGTCAAGGAGAAATATAATTATAACATTTTAAAATGTTCTGTATAGAGGTCTATTTTCCGGCAATTTAGAAATCTACGTTTTGCGAAATCGGAGGCGCGGCTCTGGAGGTGTGGTAGCGATTGTCATTGGTTACCTGTTATAATTTATCATCGATTATCAGGGGTTATGTTACTGTGTTAAGAAGTTGGGTGTCAATGCCCTCCTCACGGTCGCCGAATTAGTTCAGGTATAATTATAGACTTATTATTTTTAGGCTTATAATATTATAGCCTATTTAAATATAATTATAGCCACGGTGAGGATTAAGGGCGAATGGAGCTACTTAGGTAATTGGGAAAAGGCCTGGCTTCCGTAGCCGGTCCGAGGCGACTTCTGCGCAGGTCATTTTCTGAATTGTCAGACTATAGTGTTGGATATAACTAATATTGAAAGATCCAATTTAGCCATCAGGTTCGAAAGGATACTTCATCTTAGCTATCTCTCGTAGTTTGCTCGCCCGTTGTATCCATCTCTACCCCTTGTTTGTTTCGTCTCTTCCTGCTGTTTGTTTGTTTCTCTCTTGGTAATTGTTTATTGAGACAGACCTCAATTGCTAGGGCACTCCGATAAGATAGGGTTACCAACGCCTTTCCAACCTAAATAATTGGATTTTTTTTTTAACTTTTCCCCACCCATCTAACCTGGCGGATACATATCTCTCTAGAGGAATGACAAAAATGTTTTTTGAAAAACTATGCCACTACAATCTGTGAAGGATCTGGTTTTTCCCCTATACATAGACTGTATGCTCAAGGTGAGACCGAATATACTAGAGGATTGATCAAATCAGTTAACAAATTAATTGATTTATTTACCTCTGCCGGTTCAAAGCAGAGACATTTAGTTTATCAACTCAGCCTTCAACGCTATGAGGTAGCTATCCCTCAACATTAACAATATGTAAATTAAATCTAATCAATATACTATATAATAATAATTTTCATTTATTGTTCTTTTGATGGTGATTATTTTTAATATATTTTTATTTTGAAGAGAAAAGGTTTGTCCTGGCCAGAATTCGAACCTGGGTCGTCTGTATCACTAGTGCAGTGCTCTAAACATTCTTTCCAGCTGGCTTAAGTTCCTACGAAGTAGTTCATTCACATAGGGATTAAAACGTTGTTCTTCAAATATTATTAATTAATTTCTATTATTGATTACTATATATATATATATATATATATATATATATATATATATATATATATATATATATATATATATATATATATGTAATGAGTAATTAATAAATACATTGAATTACTATTTCGTCTTAAATAGGGTAATTATTCCGCATGTTTTAACTTTTTAACTACAAGTTATCATGATCTTAAGTATGGAAAATAGAATGTAGTTACCAAAAATGTGTATACTTCGAAATGTTAGTCGTAACTTTTATTTCTTGATAAAATGATCACCGAAATCTACACATTACCCATAATCACATTCTCTTTTCCATACTAAACCTCATGAGCTTGTATTTTTGGAAAATATTAAAATGGAAACGATTGAACAGTTGCTGTGACTCAACGCGAAGCCACAGCCAGAGGAACAGCTGCTTTTAATAGTAATTCATATGTTCCTTATACCAAGTACAATGGCAATTTGATTAGTCAGATGTATATTGCCATTATATTATAACATATAATTATTCTATACTATTAATTATATAACAACATAATTACCTGACAATTATTACATTTTGCTTTCTCTACTTGCAGCAAGATTGTCCTAACGGAAGGCTGACACCCGCCAAGTTCGTCGACATGTACAAGATGTTCTTCCCCAGTGGCAATGCCGAGGAGTTCTGTGACCACGTCTTCAGGACATTCGATATGGACAAGAATGGATACATAGACTTTAAGGTAATGTATAACTACACTTATATCTGATGGATCATTGCCAATTTAATATAAATCGAAATTTTATTGCGATATATTACCGTGTTAAAAAAAAATCTTGATGATACAGTCATCGATGTTTAGGAGTTCTTAGTCTTCTATATCACATGATAATAAGAAACTAAAATAGACATAAAAGAAATCTTTAGAAATTAAATATTGTAAACCAAAATGTTACTACTTTAATCCGCCTCTGTAATATCCCCAAATTATGACAGTAAAAAAGGATACAAGAAATAAAAAATTTAAGGGGAAAAAATCGAAAATCGTTAAATTTTCAGTTAATTTTATAACAGTTTCACTCATTTTAAAAACCTCATTGGAGGTACAATAAATATACTAGATGATGTATAATAGAAATCAAAAATCACTTCCTAAAAGGTGATATTAGAAGTTTTAATAATTAAAAATTATTGATGAGAAATTATTAAAATATGGGAAGGGTAATGTTTGTAAATATTATCATTAAAAAAAATAACTGTATAATTTGATCAAAATTTGTACAATAGTACTATAAATATTTATTGTTAGTAACATTGCATTGTGGAAAATGTTCCTAGTGATTAAGGACTTCGAATCGTTTATGACTGTGTTATGAATAAGTTTCTTTTTCTGATAACGTATAAAAGTAAGATTTTTTTTCTGCAAGTCAATAAATTATAAAATAAATTGACCTTTACATGTAGTTTATGTTAAAACGAAGCGTAGAAGGGAGGATTGCGCTGTAGGCGATAAGGATTCTGGTTTAGCCAGTAATCGTTACACAGAGCATTATAAACGGTGATTTTGTGGTATCGGCATCGAACCTTCCGGTTCGCTTATCTTTTATTATTTGTTCTTTGTTCATTTAAAGTCACTTTTTGCTGCTATGGCTAATAACTATGTAACAAAGGATATTTTACTTCATTATTATTTGTTAATAATTATAATAATAATAACAGAAGTACAAAAAAACATTGTTTACAAAATACCAGTAACGTTGTTTATGTTGACGGTTATATAAATATGTTACATCGATGTAAATCGATTGTTATATTAGACTCTCAGGTTATTAAAGAAAGGTGTTTGCCGGCAATAAAGTGATAGAGGAAGTTGTACAAGGTTGGCAGCAATGACAATGGAGTATTTCAGGAAGTTGCCACTGCCAGCTTGAAATTTAATATCATCTTTTGTTGTCTTATTATATACGTGTTATTTGTGTTTTGGTCCCATAGCACATTAATTAAGGAGGTATAAATATCACTATATAAAAATAAGCATATAGAATTCGACTGAACTCTACTGGCCGCTATGTTGTTCTACAAAAAGTCTGTTTCCTATTGTTGATATAATGTGACTCTCATTGTATATTTAGTTATCATATTTAATTTTCGGATTTATTTTAAATTAATGAATGGATCGGACCAACCGATTTTCAAGTTTTATAGCTCAGGTTATTCGTCTAGATCTCTTGAAGGTTTTGAAACTTAGTTAAAGAAATAAATGTTATGTTAAATACGTTTAATCTTTCCATTTTTCGAGTGAACTGAAAGACACTTTTTAAATTTTCCAGGCTCAAATTACATGGTTGAATTCTAGTGAGTGTTATAAAAGAATAAGAGCTCAAAATAATGAAAATTAATTACAATATATTTTATACGTGCATAAACTTGTGACATGAAAAAAAATTATTAGGTACATGAAAAACTAAAAAAAGTCAAGAAAAATTTTTAATTAATAAAAATAAATACCCTTATTACAATAGCCTATTCGCCTGAAGTATGTACTTTACGGATATTTACCTTCTTAATTTTTTGTTGGTGAATTTGGCTTTTATGAATGTTGGAACTTAGTGATGTTAGGACCACCACTGTGCACGTTACGTCTTCTTCCGAGTACGTTCTAGCAGTAGGCGTTCTAACTATCTATGCGCGTAAACGTAAATATTAACAATAATAATGAGGCTGTGCGAACCTGAAGTCTCAATGCCGATACTATCAGCTCCCAATCTTTCGTTTCACTACCAAACTCAAATCGGTTCGATCACTCATGTCGTAGTCCTCTTACCTCTGACGTTTACCATTCGGCTCAGCGCTTATCAACTTTTTAGTAATTCGTTCCTTATTAACCCAAAGACAAAGAAAGTATATTAAATTAAATATATTGAGTTATGAAGGGACTTGAATACTATTTGTGATTTGGATGACATCATTCTTGAATCTCAATATTGGCGATTGTCAACTTTTCTAACAACCCATAGATGATAGATCAGCCCTGTGAAATCTGCGGATCTCTCTGGGGCTCATCCACCTATAATCCACAAGCCTGTAAAGTAGCTTTTAAAAATCCTCAGTTATGCCATGGTTCGGAAGGAACCTATAAGCCTGTACGGTGTCAAGTGCTCGTTAATGATCCCTGTCATAGCTATACCTGGATATAAGAAATTTAAGATCCCACTGTAGCATAAAGTTGCGTTAGATAAACATAAAGAAAAACAACTGTAAACTAAAGGAAATTAATACATAGCTTTGGTTTTTTAATTTAACCTATAATAAAAAAAACTGGTTAGGGTTGCCCTAAGTGATGTTGGAGCAGAAACACATAAAGGAAATAACATTGCCCGCTAGGAGAAGAAATATCAGGGGCAGTTAGGATTCGGTGGGGGGAGGGGGAAGGGGTTGGGGTAGAGAAGAGCATTAGCCGGCCTGATTTATGGGGCCCGGCTCTAATATTCATATTGCCTCGGGGCGAGGGGCGTCCCTAGGGCGATCTAGTAGGGCCCCATCCATCTCCATTCCTCTTCCGTTGTTATCTATCCCGCGTCTGTCAGGTTTAATTATCTCATCAGCCGTTAATAGGACTAGTTTATTTGTTACTAAGATGTGTCATTATCATTATTAGGGTTTTGTAAAACTTAAATTTCTAAAAAGTTCTTGACAACAGAATGAATCAGCATAGATTGACCAAACGAATATTGGACTATTTTTGGAAACAGAAGACCACAATAATGTTGACTAAAGAAGTACGATAAGATTTTGAAAAGTTGAACATGAGTCTCACATTCTAGAAGGAAGTGTTTGTAAGCAAAATTAAAAATCTGGAAGGCTTTCATGTTGAAAAAAAACCGGAGAAGGCTGGACGAAGCTGGACAGAGGATCAAAAGGAAAGTGACATTGAACACATGGAAGAACATTGGAGAACCTGAAAACACCAGCAGAAGAAAAATCCGAAGTCATCAGCACGAAAAAGAAAAAAAAAGTGTTCTTCAGAACTGCATGAAGGGTTTTATGTTCCGTATTTAGCCGAGACGTACTTTTCTTTCAGCGATAAGTGGTATCGGCATCAAGCTTTAGGGTTGGCTTAGCCTTTTATCATTGTTATCCTCTGTTTTTTCGCGCATTTGCGGGTTCAAAACTTAGACGGGGACAAGTCTACAATATAGTCTACAACTGTAGAAATTTTCATACCATCATGGCTGTATACAAGAGAACTGCTTGTTCAACCTCTCTTCAGGCATCAAGCGGAAGTCCTAGGCTTTCAGTGCCCTCCACTGAGGATTTAGGGGTCTGTGCATTCGTGCAAGTGTTACCAATTCCATAGAGTTCCTTTAGATCAGCCGGGAGTGCCTGATATCTTTAAAGTTTCTCTCCCATAGTTGAATTGGGGATCGCAATATCAATAATATATGTTTCCCTCTCATTCTACTTTATATGAAGGATGTCTGATCTGTTATGATGCACTGTATTCATCCCAATAGAGCTTGAGATGGCCTTTACAGAGGAGTTTATTTCGTTGGTACTTATAATATGGAGTCTTATTATCTAATGAGTTTTGTTTCACCGCCAGAGATTTATTATTATTAAATTAATCGTTAAAACATAAATATCTAAGTCCCGTAAAAACAAAAAGTTCAAGTTTGTCGGAGTGAAGAGGAAGTTTCCTTTCAATCAGAAGAGTCCTTCGGGGAGCTGGATGCTACTGAATCTTTTGCAGAATCTATTGCTGTAGGTCATGGACATAGTTAAGAGATGTGCCCGTTTGATGGTGTTTGGATCGAACCTGACAGCCAATCAAAATTAAGAATGGAAACTAGGATATAAAAGTTGGTAAAAAGACTTCTCACTTCTTTTTTCTTCTTCATCGGTAGACGAGTTAATTCATTTACGTGTCTTGTACTACATTGACATTTGGTTAAGTTAGAAAATTGCTAACTATTGTCAAAAACATTTGTAATGCTGAAGGTATAACCTTGTCAAATAACTAGCCTTTACTTTAGTAATGGTCAGAGAATGGAAAAAGTGTTCCAACACAATCCAAGTTCGATCATGCGCACTAAAGTTATTAATGAACCTACTACCTACCTTGCTACAGCTTTCGCTTATAGAAATCTTTAAATTCTTTTTAGAAATGGTCATGTTCAGTTAATTATTCCCCCAAAAAAATAATAATAAATACGTTTGTTTTTTAAGGATTTTTTTATGCTTTAGCAGAGATTTAAAGAAAAAAAACAAGATTACTGCTCATGATAATATCTTTGGAAGTTGTCAAAGAATACTTCATGTTAATTTGCATACCGGATTCAAGAAAACATATATTAAAATATTACTGTCATCGCATTAAAACTCATGTTTTTCCTTCTTTTTTTTTTTTTTAAATAAATAATAACACACTGAGAGTACAACCGTGATCAGGCCGAGCAAGCCATGAAGTTGGCCTGCCAGGAAGTTCATAACCGCCAAGAATAGCCGTTGCTGAAAAGGAAATAGTTGAGGGATCTTGGCCTGGTGTGGCTCCTGTGCTTCTGGGAAGGAAGAAAATATAAAAGTTTGCCGATAAAGAGAAAAGTTGTTGACGGTGTTGGAGTTTTATAGCGGCCTTCCCAAGCTTGGAATTCCTTCAGTATAACTTTTTTTTTCATATCATCTCCCCTTAGAAGATTATTACATTGATCCTGCGACCGCTACAACTTTTAAGGGTTGATATTCCTCGAGTTTTGGTTTTTATAAAAGGTTTTTTATTTAATTTTAAATGCCTTGTTTTAAAGATAAAGGTTTATTAATCAAGGAGGAAACGGTGTGAACGTCACAGTATTTCTACATTTTTTATATTCATATATTCTTTATTTATGAATAGAATTATAACAAAATATTTTTTTTTAATAATTTAATTAAATGTATTTATATAATAACTTAAGTATTTATAGGTATTCGAAAATAAGGTGTTGCGGAGGATATTCGTTCCAAAAAAGGATGAAACCAATGGGGAATTTAGGAGAGAACATAATGCGGAATTGCGAATCATGCATCCGGTAAATATTATTCAAGTGATAGTGTCGCGAAGATAAAGATGGACCTATAAAGTTGCTGGGCTCAGTAGCGAACGAATTCCTAAGATATTAATGAGCGCTGTGCCGACTAGACCTAGGCGTAGGTGGGAGGATTGCGTTGAGAGTGAGCTGACGGATTTCAGTATGGGTAGTGGTCAGTGTATAGAACTTTGTAATCAGAGATTGTTGGTATCGGGATCGAGCCTTCGGGTTCGCTAAGCCTCATTATTATTGTTAATATATACGTTTACAAGCAGTTTAATAAGGTTAGAACGCCTACTGCTAGAGCGTACTCGAGAAGAGGCGTTTCTTTCAAATAAATAATTGCACATTACCCCATAATAAAAGACTAAAGTTTAAATTTTAACTATGCGGTATGTAGTAACGAAAGTATTGCAATTTCAAAAATATTTATACTTTTAATAGATTTTTATCGAAAATCATCCCTTCTCGTAAAAAACGGTTTCTTTAATATAATTTATTAACCGTAAATGGTAGCTGGCTTGAAACTTTTATGAGAAAATACAAACAACAGAATGGTTTTATAGATATAAGTATTAATTATGTAATAACTTTTATTGATGCCATATCAATAAAAAAAGAATAATACTTCTTTAAACATTAATTGGGTGGATCCGTAAGTTCGTTCGCTTTTTGTTAGTAATGTGAATTGTATTCGAATATATCGAGTATATCATGACTGAATATCAATCTGCAACTCTCTTCTTAACCGGTACGATAGAAACCCATTTCTCAATAGAATAGTGACGGGTGACTAAAAGTGGCTCATCTACAGCAATTAAATGAGCAGGAGATCGTGGGCATCTAGGGCTGGCAATCCGCCTAATGCCACCCCGAAGTCCGGTCTACATCCAAAGAAGATTTTCCTCTGTATGTTTGGTGGAATAATCCCGGCTTGCAGTTTTACGAGTTGCATCTACAAGCAAAAACGATCGATTCGAAGATCTACTCCAGGCAGCCAACAAAACTGGACTAGGCATTGCCACAGGAGCGCCCAGAACTGGCCAATCGCGAGGGGGTTGTATTTCTCAAAACTCCCTCAACCGGAAATCGTTCGCTAATGAGAGATATGTGAAAACATACCAATCAGTTTTTCGCTCCAAAGCTCGAGATGTTTTACGAGAGCAGAATAATAAAATTGTTAAAAAGTTGACAAGAGTTAATAATTAGAAACAGTGAATACATTATTGAATAAAACTTTTTTTTTTTTTTTTTATTCCACCTTTCAAAAACCGAACGAACTTATGAATTCAACCATAATGTACTTCTTTTCCTCTGGATAAAAAATATTGACTTTTTTGTTCATTGTTTACAGGAGTTTTTGTTGGCAATAGACGTTACATCGTCTGGTACACCAGAGGAAAAGCTAAAATGGGCCTTTAGGATGTACGATGTAGACGGTAATGGTGTCATAGACATTCAAGAAATGACCAAAATTGTACAGGTAAGATTATGAGTACTATGCAGTTATCGATCCTAGTAAGTAATCAAATTTGAAAACTGATCTACAGTAACAATTATGTGTCCCTAGTCTTATAATTTGTTAGCATTGTAATTGCTAAGGATACAGCAGGCTTGAACAGCCATTCTAAAAGAAATCCTTTCATTTAACTTCTCAATTATTTTTTATAAGTTTTAATATTTCATACTATGTTTATCTACTGTTCTTTGTTCTTTGACTTCTTCATCAATGCCTTTCATTGTTGAGGTGTTTCACCAACCCTGGATCTCCAGCCCTCTCTGTCTCTCGCAAGAGTTTTAATCCTTTCCTCTCGCTTGATCCTACTAGGATATATAGCTGTTATAGCTAAGCCGAGGTCTTCCGCTAGTGCCTGCTCTCACCACCATAAATTTATGTGGATCAGGGTTCATTCTGCATATGTGTCGATACCGTCTTAACTGCCTCTTTTCCCGATTCTGTTTCATTGCAAGAATATTTAATTCTTTCCTAATGGTTTCATTTCTGATCCTATCCTTGCTTGTTTTTGAGGCCACTCTGTGCGAATATTTCATATCTGTTTCAGTTAAACTGATTCTTCTTATCTGTTGTCTGAGGGGACCCAACACTTTGCTCCATATATAAGGCCTTGAAAATGTGGAGCTTTACGTCTTTCCTGGTCTCTCTCTTACCCACGATTGTGTTCCTAATATAATATTATGTACTATTAGCTTTTCTTATCCTGTAGAACATTTCGTTTCTCTTTCCTTTTCTACTGATCACAGTTCCAAGGTAAGAGAGCTCATATGCAACTTCTAGCTCAATATCACAACATGCCGAAAGGATTCTATTGACCAATCACTGCTCCTATTGTTCTTTTCTTGCATATTTTTATTATACCATGTATGAAAATGATAGTATACTGTACAATATCTACAAACTTTAATTTCATTTTATACATGTTAAGGCATTAGGGAAAAGATTCCTACCAAAAGGCTTAAGTCTTTAAACTAATATTTCACATTTAAAATATTTTGTGAAATAGCTGTTTGTCCACTGGCTTCTTGATAATGTCTTTTTTCTCTTGCACATTTATTTTCCTTTTTTATGGTATCTTATCTTCTGTTTTTGTCTTGCTTATTATTTTTTTCTGTTGCATTTATGAAGTTTGGTAAGTGTATTCTGCATTTTATATTTGGTATTTATCAGCTGTTTTTATCTTACCTTTCCCACCTGGGGTCTGTTAGTCTTCTTTATGAATCAGTAGTTGCATTTGAGCCTGGGAGGTGGTGGGATGTTTCCTCTTATTTGTTCATTGCTGCATTTTGAGGGTTGTGCTTTATAGCTGTTTTGTTTTTTTCATTGCCATTATTCTATTTCTGACCTGAAAATTCTCTAATGAGCGAAATATTTAAGGTATTTTGTTTCCTGTTTTACTTATAAGACTTTGGGGTTTTTGGTTAGAATTTTTTCAATAATGTCTTAACATGTATTTTATGTCTCTTTTGCTCTTCAATATTATTTCATTTTATACCTTTGCATTTATATATATTTTTTAATATTAATTTTAAAACTTGAATATTCTTTTGATGCTTCTTAGGCAATCTATGACATGCTCGGCGCTTGCTCGTCCAACCGGCCAGCAGATTCGGCTGAAGAAAGAGCCAAGAACATCTTCGCTAAAATGGACGAGAACAACGACGGCCAGTTGACTCAAGACGAATTCCTCAAAGGATGCCTTCAAGACGAAGAGCTCTCCAAGATGCTCGCCCCTTAATGGACCAATAAAATTATAAAACCCAAATCCACACACTCACACAAACACATTCAATTATTGTGTATATATTTATACATTTATTGGGCCAAGGTTTCAATTATGTGTACATATTGAGTCCCGGGGACTCGAGATTAGTGCAATTCTCAGTCTGATATATTTTGTAAATTTCTCTATTTTTTTTTTCATTTTTGTTTTTTATGTTTTAATTATTATTATTTTAATTGATATAAAATGTACCAAAATGATATTTTTTAAACCAGAAGCCATTTTATTTTGACTGTTTAAATATACTATTTGTTTTGTAAATTATTTTTTATTAATACGTTATTATTATGACGAAAGCACATTATGTACAGCTCAAATAATATACACCAAGTGTTGTTTTGAGCGCAAATTTCTTAATTATATAATTTATATGTATATATATATATTCGTACATACATGTTAATGCTTAATTTCCCTTTATTTTCTGATAATCGAATAATACAAGTGTTCAAATACTTGCCTACAAATTTACACTCTAATGAGTGATTATAAATTTTTTTTGTGCTGGACGCAAAAGTGGACAAGTTTCAATGATGTCCAGATTCGATAATCATTTAACAATTTGATTGCTATTAAGTATTATGGAAGCATTTTTTATTATATCGAAAATATAATAATGTTAAATATAGAAAATTGTGATTCCTTTCCTAGAGCCCTGAAGCCGTTAGTCGGTTCATCTCTTTACCCAAGTACTTAATCATCAGATATCTGGATCGTACTGGACATGTAGCAAATACTAGTGCTTTTTAATACCCGGAAGCGTTAACTTTTATCGCAACCTTTTTAAATAATTACAATCTTATTCGTCTTATTCTTGGGGAGATTAACTAGATAAGTAATTTTATTAATAATGATTAAAATAAAATTCATGAAATTCATGTGTATCTTGTTACTGTTTGAAACTCCCTTACTGGACTTTTCAGGTTTAGGAAATGATATAATAGCTTATCGGATCCCACTCTCCTGTTGAATTATTGTAAAATTATTATTTTTATTATTAATATTTTTTTTGTATATAAAACTTTTCCAAACATTATTGTGCACTATTTCATACTCTAGAAACTAATAATTTTGCTTCACCAATATAAAACATGAATTTTATCAAAAAATATATTTATAAATGTATAAATATTGTATTTATTTTACTGATAAAAAAAAATGAAATTTATGGATTTGTCTCCCTTGCTGTGAGTTTTTGAAACATTAAAAGCACAATTTTATATTTTTCTACTTCTATCTTATTCTATCTGCACAAATTGTTAAATTTTATTTAATTTTAATTTATTTATATTAATTATAGGTAAAGAAGAAACTTTGTTACTTAATCCAGTCATTTGTTTATATGTAATATTATTTTATTTTATTCTATTTTTTTTGTTTTTATGCTTTGTGAATATATATGGTATTTTTTTGTCTGTACCTTTTTGTAGTTGTATAACAATGGCAATCTCATTATAAGATTTTAATGTTAAACGTGTATATTTCTATTGATAACTCGATCCACCAGCCACTTTTTGCTTATTTTTATAACAATTTCTTTCATTTCTATCTTACTAAATGAGAATCGATGGATATCTATATTTTCATTTTCTCATTAATAGGCAGTGAATGCTTGACGCCAAGGTAATTTATTCTTAATAATATTAGAAGATTTTGATTAGTAAATGATATGCTTATGATTACTTATATATATTTTTTTTGTGTCATTATAATTGTTTATCATTATGCTTTTAATCCATTATTAATTTACTTACTTTTCAGGTTCATACCTACAGTTAGTTTTGTAGGTGAAAAGTTTAAATTATACAATCGTTATGGGTAAACAAAATAGTAAATTAAAACCTGAAGTTCTCGAAGATCTTAGGCAAAACACAGAATTCACAGGTTTGTTTTATTCATTAGTTAATAATGTTAAATATTTTGTAAATACTCTAAAACTTTATCAATTTGTTGTTTTTTAAAATCTAGAATGATCATATGCACATGACAGACAAACACATACTTAGACCATTTCGATAGACTTGGTTATTTATTAAGATTCAGGAGACCTGTATTTAAACTAAACTATAAGTAATGTACAATTGAACAGCTGAGTGGAAAAAGGAAATAACTCGATTTTTTTTAAACTTGAACTTTTAAATAAATAAATAGTTCCTACGTCCTAAAAGTATAAAATAATTTTCTAATAGATATATATTAAGATTGCCCATGTATGAAAGTATATTTTTCATGCTTAATGTTTTTTTGTAAGATCAACAGCAATCTGTTCAGACAGTTTTTTTTGTGTTTCTGAAAAAATTGGTTTGAGCCACTTATTCCCTTTTTCCACTCAGTGCTTCAATTAATAATTACCAAAACTGAATTATAAAGTTTTTAATTGAACATTCTAGATGCTGAAATTCAAGAATGGTACAAAGGTTTCCTAAAAGACTGTCCCAGTGGACATCTGAGTGTAGACGAATTCAAGAAAATTTATGGAAATTTTTTCCCCTATGGCGATGCTTCAAAGGTAATTTTTCCATATCTTTAAACTTTAATGTTGAAACAAATATTTTTCAAATGTTTTATGTGAATTAGCGATGAAATAATAGGGGATACTTTTAATATTTTTAATATGGAATACTAGAATAATAGGGAGTTTTTTTTTCTTTGTTTTTTTTACCCATTTTACAAATTATAAAAATTTGAAGTTGAGTCCAGTATTTAGTATTGTTTTGTGATATTGAGTATTTTTTATTAAATAAAATAATATTTTTTTATTGTTTTAGGTTTGATTTATGGATTAAACAAAAAAATTATGTTTTATGAGAAAAAGATTTTAAACTTATTTCACTGCATTCTCTTTATTGAAATGGCACATCTCTAGAATCAAAATATTGGAATATGATGTAGCTTGTCTTATTTTTTAAATCGACGAATTCCATTTAAATTCAAAAAAGTTCTATATTTTAAGTAATGTGTTGAAGAAGTCAGGGAACTGTGGTTTAATGATTTGCCAATCTTTAACTGATTGAGCGTGACAAAAGACCAAACAAATATTAGTTCAATGATCTGTTGCTAGGCAACGGTGATAAAGTATTCCATTGCTAACAACTTTTTTGTATTAGAAATAAATGCTCTATCACTTGGGGCAATTTTATGATTGAAATAATTAATTGGAAATTCTGAGAAGGTATAAAGTGCTAAACAAGTAATTTCTAATATCGTGTTAAAAAAATATGAATTGCTTCTGGAGAGAATATCTACCTTAATAATTAATTTCTTGAACCCATCATCTTTAAATTAAGATTATACCTACTTCTTTTTAACAAAATCTTTTTACAGTTTGCAGAGCATGTTTTTCGTACATTTGATGCAAATTCAGATGGTACAATTGACTTCAGAGAATTTTTGTGTGCTCTTTCCGTCACATCGAGAGGTAAACTAGAGCAGAAACTGAAATGGGCATTTTCCATGTACGATCTTGATGGCAACGGTTTTATTTCTAGGCAAGAAATGTTGGAAATTGTCACAGTAAGTCCTCCTTCTGAATTTTATTTTTATTCATTGTTTATTATGTTTTTTATCCCGGGACAACATTCTAAAATTTACATAAACATTGTAGAGTTCATATTATAATATAGAAAAATCTTTGAAGCAACAGAAATATTGTTCATAAATAATCATTTATTAAAAAGATCTGTAACACTTTATGCTAAATTATTTTATCAGCTTTACTCATCAATCCTTCTTCATATAATTTTAATTTTTTCATAATAAATATTGGTTATTTTATTATTTATTGGTTTATCTTCTAAAATAATTGATTTTATTTAAATGCAATTATAAATATAATCTTTTTCCTATAGGCAATTTATAAAATGGTGGGCTCAGTAATGAAAATGCCTGAGGATGAATCAACGCCCGAAAAGAGGACCGACAAAATCTTCAGGCAGATGGACAAAAACCAGGATGGAAAGCTATCTTTGGAAGAGTTCATTGAAGGCGCGAAAAGTGATCCATCGATCGTTAGACTGTTGCAGTGTGACCCGCAGGCGCAGTGAAGCTACTCTCTTTAATATTGTCACTACTTTGTGCTCTTGTCAGATCAGTTCCACAACGAAATAACCTGGTTGGCCGGTTTTTTTGTCGGCTGCAATTTTTTTCATTTAAAATTTTAACATATAACAGCAATCATTGTGTCATTTGGTTGTGATAATTTCTAGTTATCGAATAATTTCATTTTCTCACGTTGATATTTTATAATTAGTTAAGAAATCTATCGTATCCCAGAATTATGGGGTGCATGTCTTCCTTTGATGTTGATTACAGTCCTTGAACAGCTTCTTTAGAAACTTATCGTTACCAAAATTACAGTGTAGTTTTATTGTTAATTATATTAATGTGAACTTTCTCAGTATTTTTCTTTTATGTGTATATTATTTTCTTTTTTCTTTTTTTTTTTCATCATTCGTAAAGACCGAGGTTAGTTTTGAAAAGAGCCTGACATGAGCACTTTGACGAAACGGTGTAGCTCACTTTAAACATTTCACTAAAGGAAGATGAGGTCCAGAAATGGTGTCAATTTAGTCTAGAGCCCAGTCCCAATTTTGACTCGTAATTAAAAACCGAAAACAAAGTAGCCAGTTATTATAATAACAATCATAATGTTGCTACGTCAGTTGTCTTTCCATTCACTGGTAGTCTGGTGATTGAAGAAGTAAAATAATTTAATTGAAAATCGCTTATGAAAATGAGAAAAAAAATTATAACTATATTTTTCTCGATTTGTCAATTTGGGATTAGGATAATTGCTCATATTGGCTGTGGCCTTAAACTTCCATAACATTGCTGTATTTATCATATCAGTTTGTTATCAATGTTTGCTCTAAGACATTTGACAATTTCATCATTTTTCAATGTCAATCTTCCCTTAAATAAGAATTGAAAATATATATTATATATGTATAGTACATGTATATCCATGTATGTATTTATATATATATATATATAAAAAATACCGATTTAAAAATTTACTATATTTTCTTCTACAATAGGCATGGCTTCCAATTGCATTGTTATTAATCTTTTTTGCACATAAATGGAATTATAAACTTTGTTTGAGATTTATAAAAAGTTATTTCTCATATCTGGGTGTTTTTAATAAAGTATAGTAATATGATTTACATTTAGCTAGGCTTAGGCGAAGTGCGAAGTATATCGGCCAACGTTTTAATTATATTCAGTGAATATTCTATTTTTAAAAGGGATTGAATTCTGCTCTTGGTAAAAAGAAAAAAACAATGAAACTGGACCTTCCAGTGGTGATAGTACATGTAATTCATGGTTTTTAAATCTTACCTTATTTTACAAGGAATATATTCTGCCTTACCACATTTTAATTACACTATATATTGAACAGTTTTTGCCTTATTAAGCTATATCTGTGCATATGTATATAGACATTTGACTTGTAGTAGCCGACTTGGTATGTTTCAAATTATTTTAACTCTTTGTTCTAAAGAAAATATTGTAAAAAACAAAACAAAAAAAAATTTAAAAACAAACGAAATCAAAAAAATATTTTGAAATTTGTTTTTCTATTTTGCCTCCATTGGACCCATCCCAATTTATGGAAATAACAATCGGCCGGAGCCTGATAAAACTCTCCTATTTTGTGTTTTAGTTTTTATGAATTTGTTTATTAGATTGATTCATAAATTTATTTATATTGAAGTAGTTTTAGTATCTTTTTATTATTTTACATTTAATTTATTTTAATTTTTTTTTTCCGAAGAGATATTGTATAATTTTTTCGAGCGTGTGTTTGTTCTATTCATGTTTATTTTCCCAATAATTAAAACGTAATAAAAAATGAAAATGTACATTTTTAAAAATAAGAAACTGTGTGGAGCCTTTGATTGAAACTGAAAGATGCCTTTTCTTCCTGGTTATAAAATGTGAATTTTTGTAAAATATAATAATTCCATGGAAACTTTTCATAGTTTCAATATGAAAAGTTTTGAACTGAGTTCCAAAATTTTAGAAGGAAAAAAATATCTATTTTAGAGTCCTGTTCATAGCAATTAGATTATCCAATAGAAAATTGTATTGAGGAGATTAACGTATTGTCCAAATAGTTAGTCAAATTAAAATACATACGAATAGAAATTGGGTTAAAATTAATTTGGCCTAATACTGAATAAATTTAAAAGTTTTTAAATATTTTTAAAAAACAAAATACTAACATATTGTTACAATATTAGATTTTACCTCGATAATAATGGTAGCAGAGGCATACTAGATTAGGATTTGTCTGTAAATGTATTTTCATTCTAAGGAAAATTCGATATATACACTAATTATAAATTACACATTCGACAAATATACTTTATTTCATTATGTTTAATTTTATAAATCACCTCATTCAAATAATATTTGTGTGTGTTTTGGTTTTAATTAAAAAAAATTAATAATAAAACTAAAAAAAAAAAATATCTAGTCTGAGCATAAAATATAGAGATGTGTCCTACTTTTCCAAATTAATATTATATAATTAATCTGAACTATGTATATATTTAATTAAAAGTATTCTTTGTGGTTTTAAAATATTCTTTAACTACTAATGTTCTTAATTGATTAACAATCTAATCTTATTCATCTCTTTATATGTGATATGATAGTGTGATCACAACGTGGTCATTATTAGAATTTTTGGAACATTTCTAAACAATGTATCTGTGTTATTATTAACCTGGTTATTTTGGTTGATTTAAAATTCTTTCTCGTATTTGTTGTGTGTCAATTCTGTTTCCCACATCTTCAGATATTTCTGTGTACACAAACCTCACATTACTTTTCTTGTGTGTATGTAATTGAAAATATATTTTGATGCAGTATAATCTTTTATATCTGATTTATGTATGATTTGTGTACATAAAATTGTTAATATCCCTTTAATTATACAAATGTTATAAATTATTTGAGTTCTAACAATTTTTATTAGTACCTTTCTTACAATTCCTTTTGTGTTAGATTCCTGTGCCTGTTCTAACATTCCTATACTTGTAATTAGATTAACCATTTACTATAATATCATACTACTATATTTTACATAGTAGTATGTAAATGTTCAGGCTTTGGAGTGGAGTGGCTCAGTTGTAGAGTGTCGAGTTGCCATGCCGAAGATCTTTTAGCGGCCAGAGATGGTGGCTATGGGACCTAGGACCCTCCTGGGGCTCACCCAACCTCTAAAAAGTGGGTACCCGAAATAAGGGGTAAAAATCTGGTGGTTGAACGTGATCTGGGGCCAAATCATCTCCCTGCACAACAGTTGTCCTAGAACTGTACTCTTTACTATGTATTGAATCCCAGACCCTTCATGGGTTGTAGTGGTACATTTTTTTTTTATGCATCTTTAGGTCAGTAGAGAAAACAATTTAACAATTTGAGGAACCGAAAGCTAAAATTTGTTAAAAATAATGATTGAATTTTCCTACCATATTCGATAATTAATTTTTTTCAACTCTCTTATGTAATATTATAAGTTTCCTCAATTTTTTTAAATTTGAACTATTCACTTGTCTGTTGTAGAAACTTGACAACAATGATTTTTTTCTAATTAAACACTGCATTGAGTCAATAAACTCCAAATGTCTTAACTGAAAAGGTTTCAGTTTTAAGGCAATGGCCCTCTGAATCTCAAAAATCATAAATATTGTTATACTATATATATATTTATACATATATGTATATAAAAACTATACTACTATGGAGGTCTTGGATACTTACATTGTATTAGAGACTGTACTATTTCTATGACAACGATTGTGGGATAACACAGCCAGGTTTTTACCACAATTTAGAGTACCCAGTTTATAGAGACTGGGTGAGCCCCAGAAGGATCTGTAGGTGCCACAGCCAGATTTGAACCCGGAACCTTCAGCATAGTTACCCCGCTCCCTTAACACTGAGATACCCTGATCCCCTTGTTTTAAATAAGCTACTTCTTAAATTTAAGAGGGAGCTGTATAATACATTTCATTATAATTTTTTTTTTTTAAACTCCAGGGCCATACCTTGCCAAATCAGATGTTATCCTCTTGTTTTAACTTTTAGTGGAAGTTTGTATTTATTAAGTCAATACCAAATTGAATGCATGCATAGATATATAAATATAAGTTGTTTCAGAATTATAGTCTTTTGAAGTTGGAAGAGATTTGAAATTTGGATTAGAATTTGATATGGAAACCAATTTTTATTATTTGGAATTTTCTACATAAAATAAATACTTGATATTCTTGAACAATAAGATAATAATATATAAGATAACAGAATAGAAAGTTAGTCAGTTCAAAATACATAATAATTTATACCCATGTGATTGATTTCCTTGACCCCCCCCTGAGCAATTAGTTCCTATCCAGTCTGTCTTAAATTCATTAGCGCTAGAAATAACTAAGGAGATAGTCAGTTGTCAAAAATTTGAAATATATAAACAATGTAAAAAAAATAAAAATTGTAATCGAAATTACTGTTTATATATTGGAAATTCATACAAAAATTGCATTGTCACTTTATTTAGGCGGGAAAGTAAAGTCATAAAAGCTATTGAAATTAATATTTTTAAATTTTGGAATTTCTATTATCAATCTTAAAAAATAATTTAAAATATATAAATTTTATTATTTATATAATATATTGTGCATCTGCATTAACCTCTTTTTACAATGAAATTTTCAAATCACGGAGAAAATAGGTATGAATTATTTCTCTATTTAACATAATAGACTTGGATTAAAAAAATGTAATAATTTTTTGTAGTTTATTGAAATGTTACAGCTAAATATGGAACAATAAATATTCTTAAATAAATAAGAACGTCTTTATTCTTAAACTTATGAAACTACTCCTGTTATCACAATGAGGCACTAAATAAATGTAATTTGAGAGAAACAGCTTTTGTTTATTCAGGGTTGCTGAAAATTTCTTGGCCTTGCCTATTCACAGTCAATGTTCTGGGACACCCTGCAAAGTAAAATACACTTTATTATAGAAAACTAATAACTTTTATAAACAGATTTATTATAAGAATCAGCTCATTCAATTGGAATTATAATAAAAATTATAGAAATAAAAAATTCCCATTTTTAAACAAAAATCCCCCTTAAGAATATTTGGATATTTTTTGGTAAAATCATAAAACTAAATACATACTGGTGACCAAAATGATTCAATTTAAAGAGAAATTAATGGAATGAAGAAGAGAACGGTAAATGAAGAAAATTACTTATTTTCATTGTATACCAACAGTTCGGCATAAGTTATAGTATCTGGGTTAAATCGAAAAAAAATATATATTGCTACATTTTTAAGTCCAAAGCATTAAAATATACCTATAAATATAGGTAGATCATGTATTAAAATAAAAATACAATTTCAAGTTTATTTATTGTTTAAATTATAATATGTTTATAAAACTTACATCCTTTTTTTATAAGTTTTTCTTAAGCATTTATTATTGCTCCACCTTCTATTCCTTGAATATTTTGCAACTTTTTTTTTTGTTCTTTTTTTTTTTATAATTTACTATCGTTAATTGCCCTTCACATAAGTTTTAAAAAAAATCACTTGTATAACTTGGATACTCACTCCCTTACATCATTTTCGTAATAGCATTTTTTATTTGTATTTAGCACCTCGAAGTCTACAATACAATGTTGGCGCATACAATACATGACAAAATAATTTTTTTAAATAAATTATTAGTGTGTTTTTATTCATTAGTCACATTCCTTCCCCCGAAGAATTTTTCAAATTGCATCAAGGGTCAATTAATCCAATAACAACACAAAATCCCTCACATACCATTCTAAAAAATATCAAACTGAAATCGGTAAAACTATAACCAATTAAAGTCATCATCAATGCTTGGAAAAAAATTATATTCCTTTTTGAAGGAGTTGTTTTTACAAGAACATGTGTTTTCTACCTAACTAATAAGTAATGTAGCCTCTTTATGAAGGTTGCATTATGTAGTCATAATGTAAGTTACACTCCTCTAAATTTCAAATTAAACAACAGAAAAATGCCTAATTTTAACATAATGTTGATTTTTTCTGGAGTGAAATAACATAAAAATAAAGAAATAACAAGTGAATGGAGGATAATAAATGAGCCAGATTATCCAGTAAAGCTTTTTAATAACAATCCAGAAACCACATTGATGAGTTTGGATCTTGGTTTGCCACATTTTAGTAGTTTGAATTGTATTATTTAGTTTTTAAAATATGAACTGTTATTATTGAGAGTGGTATAAGTCCATTTTTTTTATTCGCGATATCTACTAAGGGTTTCCGTTTGAATTAGTTTAAAAATATGAGCAAACGGGCAAATGTTTTTAGCACTAAGCAAAGAGTGATGTTTTAAACACTATATGACTTTTTAAATTGTATTGTTAAATTATTATCATTAAAACCATTTAAAAGAATAGACAATTTTTTAAATCCAAATGGACCAATACGACTTTCAAAAATAACAGCTCACGTGCAATATTTTCATTATAATTGTAATTTGATTTAATTGGCTTATCATGACCGGTCTAATTTTAAGTTCATCTTTTTAAAAGAAAATGTAATGAATTATTAATAATGTTTTTGTTCGATAAATCTTAATTATAATAATTATAATCTCAATTAACTTCACTATAATTTTTTTATTTATATATCTATCTAATTTTATAACTTTATCTAACTGAATTTTATAGTTTGATCCTAACTCAGGTAAGGATGAAATTAGTTATGAAGTCTGGCTCTATTTTTATATTTTGATAATGATTAATAAAAGTTGGCAAATATTCCTTTATTTCGTGGAGGGTTTCCAAAGCCACACATGGTTGAACAGCTTACAGTAGATTAGGTTGACATAATGCTTAATTTGAGACCATCATTTTTAATAATCACTTCGTATTATTCTAAATTATATCTCATTCTGCTTATTTTCTCATTAAATAAACTTTTAAAATAAACAATCAAAATTTAAGAAAACAAATTATCTAAACAATTTATAATAATTATTAAAAGGCTGGGGAAAGCAATCATTATATATATCGGTTTCTACTTATCTTGACTGTTATGGAAATATTATGTTTTGGTTCTTGAGTTTCAGTCAGTTTATTTTAACTTCTTAAGGCGACGTTTCGAGACTAGGTTAGTCTCATATTCATGCCCTGACAGTGTTAAAATACATACTGTCAGGGCATGAACATCAGGCTAACCTAGTCTCGAAACGACGCCTTAAGAAGTTGAAATAAACTGACTGAAACTCAAGAACCAAAACATATAGTCCAAGAGCTAGCTACATAAAACAGGGTCGATAAGGTGCGTGCAGTTTTAGTCTATAAACTGGGGGGCCCAACTTAGTACGTCACCAAACGCCACTTCTTAAGGTCAGCACAGGTCGGATATGAAAATGCCAGCCGGTTTTCCCGGACGAAAAAATTGAGTGAAAAACCTCATAACGTGCGCGCGTGAAACTTCTTGTAACGTGATGTTCGATCCTCAAATAAGAGCGGTGTAATAGTGTAAGAAGTTTTGCAGGCCGGAAAACCCTCGTAAGAAGTGATCGAAAGTGCCGGAAAACTCAGCTGAAAAACCTCATAACGTGCGCGCGTGGAACCTTTTGTAAAGTCAAGTTCGAACCTCAAATAAGAGCGGTGTAATAGTGTAAGAAGTTTTGCAGGCCGGAAAACCCTCGTAAGAAGTGATCGAAAGTGCCGGAAAACCCAGCTGAAAAACCTCATAGCGTGCGCGCGTAAAAATTTTTTTATTTGATTTTTGGGTTCTCAACTAAGAACGCTGTAATAGTGTAAGAAGTTTTGCAGGCCGGAAAACCTTCGAAAAAAATTAAAGAAAATCGGCGTATATTAGAAATGAAAATTTTTCGCATTCGGCTTAATGGAAAATTAGTTTTGATGATTCCATTCAAAATATCTCTTCGTGCTATCCAAAATTAAAAAAAAAATCGTCAGGATACGATGGAAACTCGCTAAAATATAATAATTTTTTTTAGTTGAGAACCCAAAAATCAAATAAAAAAATTTTTACGCGCGCACGCTATGAGGTTTTTCAGCTGGGTTTTCTGGCACTTTCGATCACTTCTTACGAGGGTTTTCCGGCCTGCAAAACTTCTTACACTATTACACCGCTCTTATTTGAGGTTCGAACTTGACTTTACAAAAGGTTCCACGCGCGCACGTTATGAGGTTTTTCAGCTGAGTTTTCCGGCACTTTCGATCACTTCTTACGAGGGTTTTCCGGCCTGCAAAACTTCTTACACTATTACACCGCTCTTATTTGAGGATCGAACATCACGTTACAAGAAGTTTCACGCGCGCACGTTATGAGGTTTTTCACTCAATTTTTTCGTCCGGGAAAACCGGCTGGCATTTTCATATCCGACCTGTGCTGACCTTAAGAAGTGGCGTTTGGTGACGTACTAAGTTGGGCCCCCCAGTTTATAGACTAAAACTGCACGCACCTTATCGACCCTGTTTTATGTAGCTAGCTCCCCGTCTAATATATATATATATTTGTGATTTGAAGGGAAAATATTTAAAACATAACATTTAAAGAATTTATCATTTAATACCAATAGTGTAAAGTGCTTTGTACAAGGTGAATCAACGGTAATTTTAAAAATAAAAAGTAAAATTGGATCTTTCATGATACTTGCTGGCATGTCGTGTAAAAGACTCAAAAATAATGTTTTTATTTATAATTAAAAATTGGGTAATTGAAATTAAATACTGCCCAGAAAAAGACAAAATATGTTCAATTTAATCTGAAACTTACTGACGCGAAATTTTTTTTCTTACGAAGCTTTACTAAAAGAAACACAATAGATAATTGACATGATAGATAACAGAAATTGTTATTTTTTTTTCTAGACAAAACCAAGTCAGTTATAATTTTGTCACTCCTTGTTCGTATTCCCTTTATCTTTCCTCATATTAAAATTTGTTCTGAAACCAGTGATAAACAAATTCTAATATTGTTTTTACCACTTTATTTTATGCAGTAATGAAAGTATAGTAATAACAAAGATTTTTATTGTAAGGGAAATATTCATGATATCTGCTCATTCATTTCATTGTATAACTCAACAGTAACTCCAAGAAAGTCGAAATTTTTTACATCTGGCATTTGTGTAACATATTGTAGTTCACCTCCTTTTATTTTGTCACTAGATGAACAAGAGGGTAATTACTTGAAAGTCATTATAAATTTTTATTAAAAATATGGTAAATTATAATCCAAATCTAATTATTAGTTATAATTTAAAAAATATATAGTTTATAACTTTTATAATAAAAAAAATTGAGGTACAAGACTAAAATAGTTCTACAAAGAAGATGAGGCTTTAGTCTAAGTTTTAAAACCTGTGTTTTACTTGAAGGTTTAAACAGATTTTGATAAATAAATAAATAAAAATAATGAAATAAATATATAATTAAATCAGATCCCACTGGATTCAGTATATGGTAGGGACTGTATTTTTACAATCAATGGTTGTGCAGGGAAGTGATTACATAAAGTCAACAGATTATTTTTAAATATTTGAAGGATTTAATAAGGAAATAACTCTAAACTCCTTTTTACTGCCTCTCAAATGATAGGCTTAAGAATAGTTTCAAAAATCATTTTTCGAGATTTATCTGTAGTAATTATTCCTAATATTGTTTATATATTTAATTTATTGTATTTGATTTGTTATTAATTTTATTAATTTAAAAAAATAATTTATTAATAAACATTCCAAATAAAAATGTTTATATGTTTAGCTGAATTACGTGATAAGTAATAGTTGTTAATTTAATAATACTTCATTTACTACTTGCTGGTTATAATTTTAATTTGATACAGGATAGCTCTCGGAGTTACCGATTTTAAGTTTAACAGCTTAGAAGGAATTCTTGTCTAGTCTACATGAGATATTTTTAATAATAATCCAAAATATCTTAGAGAAAAGATTGCTTCGTTTCTAACTCTACAGCATCAAATACATTTATTAAACACTGTACTCATTCTATATTCTAGAGACCCCTAATGCTTACCATAAATTCCAATTATTTTAGAATAGTATTGCTTTGTATTTTCTATTGTAGTAATCCTTTGAGTGGTCTGAATGCCAAGTGTTAGCCCAGTGCGCTGTGTTTAAGAGAGCAGCCTCAGGGTTTTGTGGTCTTGGTAACCTAGAAATTATTAAAAATAAAAGTCATAATGGTTAGATTAATTTTTAATGATACTTATTTAAAATTTTATGAAACAATAGAATTATATCGAAGAATACTTGTAAGTATTGTTACCATTTGTCATCTAAAACAGAACGAAAGTAATTAAGAAATATAACCTTGATTCGGAGGTCGAAATTAGGGTCGAAGTCTTTGATCTGAAGTAAGACAACTTGTGTGGAGGTGCATACGATTCTTCTGGATACCTTTTCTGTTTTGGTACTGCAGTGCTACATCAAAATGAAAATTGAAGATTTAAGTACGTTACTAAATTTTTTACGTTTATTAGTCAACAATTGCGGAAAGCGGTGAGTTATTCCAAGCATAAGTGATCAGCCCTGGTATATGAGGTGATTCAATCTTTAAGATTAGTAATTCAGAACCAATATAATTATAAAAGCAAAAAAAAGTGAAAAGAGTTATTGATATTTTGTTAAACAGAAAAAAATATTCTTTAATCTAGTTATGGCCTTGTATAAAATTGATTAACACCAATTTTGACCTAATGGATACATGGTTCAAAATAAGAAATTAGAAATTTGTTTCCAATTAACACATTAATCCTGAAAGACAATTAATTATAAAAATCATTCATTAATCCAAGCAATGAGTGTAACGCCTAGGGTTTATTTATTTTGTATCAGAAATAGCAGTAAATTGTTAATTAAAATAAGAAATCTATTTATAAAGTTCTTTACAAATCAAATAGACATGTTTGTGGTTTATATTCTGAAGCATTGTATTCTTTAAGTTAAAAAAAATATATATTGTATTAAATAATGATATATTTTCTAATATACTTTACATGAAAAAGGATTTTATCTTTGTCCATTCATATTTAATTCTTGGGATTCGCATAATAGTGAAATTTTTTGATGGATGGTATGGTCAAGTTTATTTTTAGGTACAGCATTAAGCTTTGAACTAGAGATATGCCCTCGATTGTTATACCATTATAGAAAGTATCATATATTAGTAATAAACTTACTAACTTTATCATTTTAATTGTTAATAAGAATATATTGAATGCCTATATTAGTTGTAGAATTGGCACCAATAGTTCATTTTTAAGATTCAAACTGCATTATTCTATCATTGAATACTAGAATGAACCTTCTTTCTACTTGAAAATTTATATATTTTTAAATTTGTTTATTGAAATTTACATCTGTATGTATTAAATAATACAACAAGTTATGAATGATTTATAGTGGCAAATAAGTGAAGGCAAGTAGAGAAACTACTCACTAGTAGCACTCAAATAACAAATTTAAGTTAGTAATTTTCTGACACCTTCTTTTCAGATGTCTCAAAGGGTTATCAGAAAGGAAGTTAGGTTTAAAACTAGTGGGTTTGAGTGAGAATAAAGTTTGCTATAAAAGGATTGACATCGGGTTCGAGCCAAATCAGTAACTAATGGGACATTGCCATTCTAGATGACTTTATTTATAACAAAGTAAAGGAGATTGAGGATTTTGCATTGGATATAAGAGAAATTTGATGGCTTGATGGACCCCAAAGCTCTACTCCATAAGTCCAAAAGGAGACAATTTAGTAGAAAATGATTAGTTTAATTTTTTAACAAAGATTTGTTACTAAGCAACAGCTGTGGCCAGCATTTAGTATTGTTTGGTATTAATATAATTTGAAATAGTTAGAATATAATTGGGCTATTTCTTCACTCACTTGTAAGTCAGTGAATGTGGATAAGTGTTCCTGGTATAGGTACGAAGTGCCCTCTCTGCCCAAGTCTGAGGACGAGGAGGCTCAACCTCGTAACCCTTCATCCTCTTATCCAGGTAGTCGATGTAATCATCATAATAGTTGTGCATGTAGTTGTAGAGGTAGTCATACTGGAGGAACCGTGGTCGGGCCCAATGCTTGTTCAACTGCTTCTTGGGGTGCTCCAATACCTGAAAAATGGTTATTATACATCACCTGTAGGGAGTGACAACAATTTAAGATTACTGATAATTTTCGAGAATACCTTTATTTATATTTAAATAACATGTGAGGTCATCAGTCCAAACAGTAGCTAAACTCAACAAATAGTTTTTAAAACCAAAAAAATACGCATTAAGAGGAAACAAAACTAAAAAAAGTAGAAAATAATTTTCAGTACGTTTCAAACAAGAATATATTGGTGGAAAAAAAATATTATTTTAATGAAAAAAAAGTGTGGGGTGCTTTTTAAGACATTTTGATGACTCTACATTTACCAATATCAGTCTGTTGGTATTTTTTGTTCATCGCTCTATTTTTATTTAAATTTATTGAAAATTATTTTATAATTTTAGTTTTGTTTCCTATTAAAGCATGTTTTTAATTTTTTAAACTATTTTTCTATTTTCTACTTTGTAATTTGACTAGATAGAAAGATGCGTTCTTTATTTTTTTTTTACTAATATTTGTATTTAGTTGCAAAATATATGAAACTCCCCAGTCGATCCAGACAGTAGTCAGTCATATGCTTGTCTCAAAGATTAAGCCATGTATATCTTAGTTACACGCCTAAGTACTCAGCACAAGGCACTACCGTGTCTTCGGATATGAAAAATGGCCCATCCCAAAGGTCCTGGTCAGGATAATGATGCAAACTTATTAAATTATTGTATTGTAATCGGTCCTTAAGAAGTGAGAAAAATTTAGTAAAAAATTAAGGAAACGTTTGGAAGTGTTCTTGCTCTATATAAACTAGTAGTTTATAATATATATCTAGATGAATAAAATACATCCAGATAAATCACTCCTTGGATCTTATTTTTGGGTCTAAAAAGTGGATTGTCTAAATTTTTCATACCAGACTTTGGAGGTCATTTTGACTGGTTATTTTTGAACTTAGGGTATTTGGGGTAATATATAATATAGAAAGGGCTTTTCTAGAAGCAATCATGTCAATTAAAATATTGTAACTTAACACCGTGCAGAGATACTCTAATGTCTCCAAATTGAAAAACCATGGATTGTCACCTTATGGTGCTATGGCTAATCGGGCGATGCTACATTGGACTATCCAGGTTTAATTAGGTTAGGGATTTTTAACGAGTACCTGACATCAAGCCCGTGGAGGCTTGAGAGTAAAATAGAATGAGCACTGCCACCTTGAAGAAACTTAGTGGGCCAGCGGCAAGGTACTTGAAGGTTGCAATAAATTGAAGACAGCTGCATGTCTGGCTAGTGGAAATCCAAGTTTTCTACCGAAAAAAATGGATGGGAAAACTTTTGGTGACCGAAATACCTCGACATTTTCGAAGTTATTTCAGTTTTTGTCCTATATCTCCTAATCGGTGCGTTTTTCATAAAAAACTATTAGTCCAGGATCCATGGTCCATTTTTGCCCTTGTTTACTATCAAGCTGATTCTTCGTTAATAGCTTCGTTTCGATGAGACGCCCAACAATTTCCTGTGCGAAAATTCTCGATTGTGGTAGCTAACAGAGGTAGCAAGGATAAAATATGTCGGTATGATGATTCTCAAAAATTTATTACTAACAGGGTTTTTTTTGTTAAATCTCAAGCTAATTATCTAAATTATTTGAAAAAATATTTGTCCTATAAAATGTATGGTTTGATAAAAGAGTCCCCTCCTTCCAGCATGTATCGATATCAAGGTCATCAAAAATGATTACTAACCAGCTGATTTTTTTTTACTTCTTCTTTTTTTACTTCGTTATCGATACATGTTGGAAGAAGGGGACTCTTTGATCAAACCATACATTTTGTAGGACAAATATTTTTTCAAATAATTTAGATACTAATCTTGAGATTTAACAAAAAAAACCAAGGTTAGTAGTAAATTTTTGAGAATCATCAAATTGACATATTTTATCCTTTCTACCTCTGTTAGCTACCACAATCGAGAATTTTCGCACAGGAAATTATTGGGCGTTTCATCGAAACGAAGCTATTCACGAAGATACAGCTTGATAGTAATCAAGTGCAAAAATGGACCATGTATCCTGGACTATATGGTATCCATTTTTAACGCGGATTAAATTTTCTATAATTTGGGCTCAAGCAGCTCTGTAGCTTTGATAGATTATGAGTTTCGTCCCTTTGAAAGTTGATAATTTTTTCAAAAAAATTCAAATTTAAGTTTTGACCGACTTTCGTGAGGAACACCGGCCGAAGGAGTGATCCTACGATGAAAGTCAAAGTAGTAAATATAATTAGCTTTAATTTAAGCACAGCCTGTAGGTGTAACAGATTCTGAGTTACGGCTCTTTGAAAAGTAGTCATTTTTTCACACCCACTTTCCCCGATTTTCCATTTTTTTAATTAACAAGAGAAGTATAACAACTACAGGCCTCGGTCTGTTTTTAAATTAAAGCTAATTAAATTTACTACAGCTTCATTCCCTATGACTTTCATCGTAGGACCACTCCTTCGACCGGTGTTCCTCACGAAAGTCGGCCAAAACTTAATTTTGGATTTTTTGGAAAAAATTACCAATTTTCAAAGGGCCGTAACTCAGAATCTATCTGATTGAGCTAAAATTATAGAAAATTTAATCTGCGTTAAAAATGGATGTCACAGTTCTTTTTTTATCAAAAACGCACCAACTAGGAGATATAGGCAAACAACTGAAATAACTCCGAGTACTTTTTCGGTACCAAACTTGGATTTCCACTTGTAACACTGCCCTTACAACATATCAAAAACTCAGCTCTCTTCAATTTATTGCAACCTAAAGCCCTTCTTTGGTACCTGGCCGCTGGCCTATACATATTATTTATATAATGTATTTATATAGTGTAAGGGAAGATATGTATGAATTGAGAATGTCAGACAAGAGGCCTGGATTGAGTCCAGATCTTTCTCATACTACGGATCCGATGACATATGTCATCCCACTATTTCTGTCTTAAACGTTTCTGACATCAAGGTCACTACAGTCAAGTTCACTGCTTTATCGTCTGAAACTATATATACTTTTTTACAACAAATATTCAAAGTTACACGTTTTAATTATTTACATTTATAAGTACGGTACAAAGACGCCTGACCGTTCCGAGACTTAGGCCGGTATACAGAAGACGATGAAGTTAAATTTATAAGAGAAGAAATGAGACTTGTTTCCAAGGTGAACCTTTTTTGAAGTGAAAACTTCTTTAGTTCCGTTTAGCCACTTTTTGTTGGGGGGAAACTTATACCGGCTATCGACATACTCGTCACATATTGCATGATTTATAAATTATAAAGGTTAGAATTCCATTGATATAAAAATAACTATATTTAACTAAAAGGTCGTTTAATAGTTGTGCAATTCATACTAATAATAACTAAATACATCAATTGCTAGATAGATTTTTCATTGCCTCTAATAAATTTTATTTGTCATAGTTAAATGTACTGTTTTATGAAATGATTGAAATTACAAATGATCTGTGTATAGTTGAACTTAACGATGATAATAATGCTAAAAATGAAAATCAAGTTTAATAGCATCTATACATAAATACAAATACAAAGTATAAAAAATATAACTGTATAATAATTATTATTTATCATTTTAATTAAGTAATTGGTATTTGTATTGAGCTTGTGTAGCCCATAATATACTTTGTTAAATAAATAAATTACTTACATAGCCCCGGCGAATAAGTGGTTAAGTCTAATTTTCTCCTAAATGAGTTTCTTGTAAGCGGAATCGAAATATTTTCGTGGTGAAGTAAGGCATTGAAAAGGAGTTATTGCTTAGATTACAACTCCGTTTAAAGCCATAAACTATGAGAATGATACGATTCCGGTTATCTGAAAGCATTTAACTGTCTCTGGACAAAAGTCGACTTAACCACATATTCGATACATTAGTATTCTTTCACCATTTATAGTTGGTGCACTTCCCAACAGATGACGTCCGTGTAGGCAACGCCAATGAAGACTTGATAGTAACAGAGCCAGTTAGATATAAGTTGATATCGATATATTGCGGTTACCTCAGTCTCAGGGGCGAAGTGCCTGGAAGCCTTCCTGGCTGCAGCGGCCGGGGCGGCAGCGGCAGCAGCTTCTTCGGCCGGCTTTGGAGGTTCAGGTTCAGGTTCGTTGGCACCGCTCAACCAGTCGTCAGTGTTTTCATCGTCAAACATTTTATTTATCTAGAAAATAATAACTATGTTTAAATAGAATATAAATAATCCAATATACTTGGTTAGATTCGAAAATAAACACAATTGATAAGTTGATTTGGTTATTTCATTTTAACATCAGTAACAACTGCCATTATCATATCGCGGCGCTTCATTAGTGCTACATAGCGGAATTCGTGGTAACTGCTTTGTATCTAAAAGATTAAAATTCGTATTCATTAAAATTATTACTGTCAAATCACCTTTAAATTTCGATGTCAAGAAATGACTTGCTCTCCTCCAGTATCCTTCAGATCCAATACTTGGAACTATATCTTCACAAATATTTAACTTGGAATCCTTATACTGCTCCCTGTTATAGGCTACTTCATCATTTACAAGACAAACGCACTAAGATCCCAATTAATTACAAAAGACTCATGTACATTGCATACATACATGACTATTATAAGACCTATCTGAACGAAATTAGAGCATTGAGGCTCCACTAAGCCTTCGAATTCCTCTCGTATCCAATCCTTACAATCCACAATCCTCAGTAAAATCCTTATTGCTCCTTATTCTGTTACGAACAAAATCTTCCATTACTGACCGATTTTTTGCTGATATTAATCTTTTCATAACAAACTTTTATGCCGACTCAAACTCACTAGTTTCAAACCTAGCCAGTATATTACCGTATAAAGTAGTTCAAGTATTATTGTAATGCATTTGTAAATTCAAATAAGTAAATATTAAAAAATATTATGTTAGTAGACTGTATAAATTATAAGGAAGCGAGAAACTATTGGAAACCAACAGGTACACTTATGATGCAGTTGTTCATATGCACTGAATAAACAGGAAAGGAAAAATAATAATATACAATAATTATAGCAATGATATAAAAATAATATTTTAAAAAACGCTATAAATATTTTATAGTAATAATTATTTGGATAGAATATTTACAATGTACGGATGATATTTATTTATCTTTATGTTCAAGTCAATTTTTATATAATAATAATATAAGTTAATTTTTCTGTCTATTCTTTAGAACTTATATTCATTTTGATTTCAAATTGTTACTGTATTTATTATAGTTATCTAATCTCTTTGTAATTTCATTAACTATTTATTCTTTTTAACTCAGCCTCATAATATTCAAATCTTGCGATTATTCCATATTTTAAAAACGTTTTGAATAATCCGTAGGTCTATAATGAATCTTTATACTGGTCTACAAATATCCGAATATACCAAAATGTTGCTCTGTAGCTGCGCTAAAAATATCAAGGGAAGAAACTTCGAATCGTATCTCTTAAAATATTCCTAACTAGTTCTGTTACATTCGCTCTTGGCTAAGATTGAATTTTAGATTAAATTCATGATTTATGTGATGTATTTGACAAAAGCACGTATGATTCATATTATTAGTTTAAGATTATCCAATTGAAATACAATTAAAAACTTATTTGTAATTAAGAAAATTGAATAAGCAAAAAAATCAATAAGTTCCACTTTATCCAAATCATAAGGTCGTTATTGATGACTATAGTCGCAACTAAAATAGGAGCATTGAGGATTTTAACAAGGATTGGATATGGGATAATTTCAAAGGCTTAGTGCAGCCCAAAAGCTCTACTCCGTAAGCCCAAATAGGTCTTATAATAGTCATGTATATGAGTCTTTTGTAATTACTTTGGAGCTCAAAGAGTTTGGCTAGTAAGTGTTAAAGTAGCCTGAAACAGCAAGCATATTTTTTTTTAAATCGGAAGAAATAAAGGGAGCTGAGTGGCTCAGTGGTTGAGAACTGAGTTGCCATGGCGGAAATTCTGGTTCAAATCCCGCCGCGGGCAGTTACTTTTATTTAGTCTGTTTGTAGCCGGAGATGGATCATATAGGATCTAGGACCCTCCTGGGGCTCACCCAGCCTCAATAAAATATTATAAAAATAGGGTACCCATAATAAGGGGGGAAACCTGGCGGTTGAGCGTGACCTAGGACAAGTCACCTCCTTGCAGAACCGTTGTCCATGAAACAGTACAGTCTCAACCGTGTACTGAACCCCCAGACTCGTTTACGGGTCGTAGTGGTACAGGTTAAATCGGAAGAAATTAATAGTCCCCAAATTTGCATCTTGGATAAATTAAGGGTGCCCTTTGCCCTTCATTAAATCCGCCTCTGAATTTATCTATCATACTTTTTTTGGCGCTTTAAAGATAAAAAATTTACAGTATCAAATATGCTTTTCAATGAATATAAATGAATGATATTAAATTTAAAACAGTATCACCTTATTCTGTTGGATACGACGTCACGCCTAGTACTCTTTCATAATAATGGGTCTGTCAAAAAATAAACAAAAACAAAGCAGTATTTCTAGTCAGAAGAAAAAGAAATATGTATTTTTAATGAAACTCGAAATTACTGGCTATTTGTCCGTAACAAGAACTAAATGCAACAATGAAATAAATTATTGTTTGTAATTTATAATACATAATTGGGTAACAGGTGAACCCAAATGGTGATTAGACCTAATGTTACTTGGCAAGAAGGAGGTTTCTGGGTCTTAGATTTAATGCACGATAAGGCAATCGCACCTGCCCAAACTGAACTTAGTCCAAATTCTAGTCTCAGCTTAACTGTCTCATTAAAGTATCAAGAATCAAGAAAAAGTGGGATCAAAATTTTATAAACAAAATTAAAAGATATCGATGTGGATAAAGTTAAATATGGATTGTTTGTGTGATCAAAAGGCACTTTTGAAGATCAAATTTGTCAGGTTCGTTTAATTGTCTTCTTACACATTTACATAATCATTTTTAAAGTTACTTTTAGTGAAAAACTGTGAGTTATTCAAAAATAAGGTTTTGCTTTGAATATTCGATTTGAAAATACAAGAAAGTTCGAGAATTGAAGTAACACAACGCGGAATTGTTGACATGCTACCGATTATCAGAATTCGAGTAACGGCATGGCGAAGATTAAGATGATATTGTAAAGTTGTGTGGCGAACTAATTCCTAAAAAGTAAGTAAGCACAAAGACTGGTAAACGACTGAGGGTAAACCGAGGAGTATGTGGGAGGATTGCGCAAATGAGTGATCTTACTGATTTGGATTTGGGTTTTAATCCGTGGAAGGAAGAGTGCAGAAAGCGACTGGTGGTATCAGCATCGAGTCTTCTGGTTCACTTAAACTTTAATCATAGTCAAATCTATCATTACAGGTAAAATGAACAATTTAAGACTAATTTATTATCCTAAACTACATGGCGTACAGGTACAATTCCCACCACAGATGATACAGTTCATTATCTAAAATACGTAAATTCCAAGTACAGAGATCTTGCAGGTGAAAAACAACTGAGTAAATCAAATATCCGGCCCGTTTTAAAACAAAACCTACTGAATTGGTAATGATAATGGTCTTAGAAATGTTTATAGAAACAGAAATAGTTTGTGTCTGGTTCAAACAAACCTTGGCTGGCAGGATTTGTTGATGTCATAAATTATTCAACTTTTCAGTAAAACTTTTTTATGTTAAATATTTATAAGATGTGGTTAAATCTTATTGTATATTTAATTCGATTGTAGTTTGATGGCGTTTAACTGGCGAGTTTATAAATTTTTCAATTTAACTAATAATACTTATAAAAATAATAACCAATCCGTTTACGAGCCTCCTTACACGGATTACAGTCCATACTTATGCCCGCAAGAGCACCCTTTACGCGTCGCGCATAGGAGTATTCCAAGCAAAAACCCGGACAAAATTATTTATTGTATTATATTCTTTTTTTTTTTTGTAATAAAAGACAATAATTTATTAAAATTAGGTATAAATTATAAAAAATAAAATATATTGTTATAACATATAAAGGTCTGCATATTTATAAAATTAATTAATGTTGATACGAAACTAGTTATTTGGTGTCGAATCAATCGGAATCGCAACTTTCTTGGTCAGTGACGAGATCTTCACCATCTTCGTTGTCAGTGCACTCATAATTAGTTGTTGGCACTAAAATATTCATAGCTTCCTCCGAAAAAGACTTTCTTTTCTTCTTTAACTCCATCCTATCACAGCTGATAAAAGGATCAGATGTTAATAGTTATATATTTAATATGTCTCTGTTGCAGTCTGTTCTGTAAAATTTTCTCACAAAATCAAAAAAATATTTACGAAAATGTTTATTTCGTGATTCAGCAGCTTCCTCTGAGAGCTGTCATGCAGTCTCCGATATGACTTGTGCGCCATGCATCAGAATCTTGTGAACTGTAGATGACATGATGCCCAACCATACAGTTCAACATAAAGTTGTGTAGTTGTATGTGCATAGTTGTCGAATTTGACTCAATGTCAATGTCGTGTCCGCTTGATATAACTTTAAGAATAACTTTAAATCTTTTTATCAGGTCTATGTTAATGCCGGTGATTCGAGAATAGCACTCCGGATTATTAAAAAAACTTCTTGATTTATTCCCGTCGTTACTATTCCCATATCCAGCTTTAGGAATATCGATAAGAAAACCCATCTCTTCTCGCTTGGCGCCCTGCTTTGTGGGACCACGCAAGTAGTTCAATTAATGTTTCCACCCATTCTTTGTTATTTTTTACAAATCTTTCATCAGTGTAATGCGCGGCCGTCCATTTTTCTTTAAAACTTGACTTGAAATATTTCAAAGAACGATTAAGAACACTCCTTTCTTCGGGTGGACATGAAGTCAAAGTCATAAGTTTTTCTTCTAACATCAACAATTTTTCTTTCAAATTCTTTAAGAATGGTATATAATTCCATCCTGGTGATTTTTTTTCACTCTTCCCGAGATATCTGTAACAAAAGAAACAAATAATGATACTCAACCCATTTTGAGAATCTTGACTCGTTTCCTTTGATGCACAGTAAAATATTATGGGGTGAGTTGGGGGTCGATTTTTTTCTTGGATCCACTTACTGAGACTCTAAATTAAAGCACATATCAAAACTCTGACAGGACCATGCGCGACACATCAACAAAAACACTAATATATCTCAAGCTTTACAAAAAAAATTGGGTTGTAAAAAGTGCCTTTACTGATGACCATAAAAGATGAAAATACAGAGTAAAATAAATGAAACAAGCTTTAATATGTAGTACTAACCTTCCATTTCCTGGTTCAAGTCGTTTTCCTTCAGTTGTCTGCCACAAAAACACGTTTTGACTTATAAACTGAGTAACACAAACGAGATTGGCGAGAACAGAGACGTGTTAATACAACGGCTAAGTTCAAACTGTCACTGAGGACAGGCAGGTAGACTCAGGTGGGGCAGGTAGCTATTTTTTAATAAACCGTTTATCGCAAATTTAAAAAAATGCAGTTTAACTAATATTGCATTACTTTTGTCCGGCTTTTTACCTGAAATACTCCAATGTGCGCCGGTTTAACCCTAGGACGTTTACTAGTCAGCTCAGCGCTTACTTACTTTTTAGAAATTCGTCACTAACCCCGACATTATTAGACGCCCAAATCAATTTTGGCCAACTAAACTGCTTTTCCGTGCTGTAGGAAGGCTTATTCCAGGATCCATGGTCCATTTTTGCACTTGATTAGTATCAAGCTGAATCTTCGTGAATAGCTTCGTTTCGAAAAGACGCCCAACAATTTCCTGTGCGAAAATTCTCGATTGTGGTAGCTAACAGAGGTTGCAAGGATAAAATATGTCGATTTGATGATTCTCAAAAATTTATTACTCACTGGTTTTTTTAATGTTAAATATCGAAATAATTATCTAAATTATTTGAAAAAATATTTGTCCTACAAAATGTATGGTTTGATCAAAGAGTTCCCACCTTCCAATATAAATGAAAAAAAAAATCAGCTGGTTAGTAATCATTTTTGATGACTTCGTTATCGATACATGTTGGAAGGAGGGGACTCTTTAATCAAACCATGCATTTTGTACGACAAATATTTTTTCAAACAATTTAGATAATTATCTTGAGATTTAACAAAAAAAACCCAGTGAGAATCATCAAATCGACATATTTTATCCTTGCTACCTCTGTTAGCTACCACAATCGAGAATTTTCGCACAGGAAATTGCTAGGTGTCTTATCAAAACGAAGCTATTCACGAAGATTCAGATTGATAAGTAATCAAGTGCAAAAATGGACCATGGATCATGGACTAGCTCGTCTTTCTTATGTTCAAATACCTTATACCCTTGTTCCTTCAAAGTTAGTTTTAAAATGATAATGTAAATAATAGAACCACAATTACACAAACATTTCATTGACCAACTTGATCACATATAAAATATTATCAACATCATAATGGGCTAACCCCAAAAAGCCAGCTTTCGATCCCATAATCGATACATATTTAACTTGAATAATATTAGTTGACCTTATATATATATGAGGAAGAAAATGGTCCGGGTGGAGGTAAGAGAAAATGCTCTTAAGAAGGGGGAAATGTTAATTGGAAAGGCCACGTTTGGACCCCGGTTAGGGTCAAGTGTCCCCCTAAGGGTCCTTCCGAGCTGTTTCTTAAGAGAATTTTTTTCCTCCATCTCCCTTCATTTTCATCCTCTGATACATATTTAAATAAAAGATGTCCCAAAGTTAACGCAAGATTTGAATTTTTCGCCATTTGTGCAGCAAAGTGTTGACAATCATAAAAAAACAAAAACAATTCGACAGCTGACAGTTTGAGGTTAGTAAAAATGGAGCGTTACGCGATAGAACAACGTGTCTTCATTATTGAATAATATTTCAAAATTAATGAAACTAAATAATAATCGAGTTCGTATGTGCATGCAAAGCCATGGAGGCCTGACGTGTTATTCCATAAATAAGCCTATCCTATGTACTTCATGATTCAATAAAAAAAAAGCAATCAAAAGACTAAAAATTGTGTTTTCTAGTTAATTCAAATCTTGCGTCAATTTTGGGACACCCTCAATTATTCCTCAACTCTCAAGGGTACCCCAAAATTAACGCAAGATTTGAATTTGTCGCCATTTGTGCAGTAATGTGTTGGCAACCGTATTTATTAAACGAATCAATTAATTCAATAGCAGAGTACTTTATTGGAAGCAATATTCTTCCTATTATAAAAAAATCTATTTTGGGATTTTTCTTTTACTCCATACGAGTCTCACTCCCTTTACTACCGTTCTAGAGTAACAGTTTAAAAGAGTCCAAGGTCCGGCCAAAAAAGCAAACGGTTATATTTAGTTCTTAAAAGGTTCCATCCAAATTACGAGACAAAAATCGGCAAAAGAAACCGTTAAATTGATAAGATAGGCGAGGCTTGCCCGGGAACTGTTTATTACCGCGAAGACAAAATGTGTTCGTTCGCGGAATGTATTCGTTCCTCGTTTGCCAAACCTGTTCCCAGGCCAAGAATCCCATCGATGAATCCTTTGAAACTGAAATTCCTACAATTTAATCAAGTCTTTGATAGACGATTTATATTTATGCGAGCGGTGTAGAGCGCTGAGTTGTTAAGCAGTAGTTTCCGGGTTCAAATTTGGCAGTGGCAGATGAATTATTTAATCTGTTATCAGCCGTAACGACTCTCCTGGGACTCATCCAGCATCTATAATGTGGGTCCCTTTAATCGTGGGAGAACCTGGCTGTTGAGCATGTCCTCAGACCACCTTCCAACACAGCAGGTGGCTAAGAAATAGTACAGTCTCTACCATGTACTAAACCCAATACCCTCCGTGATCCTGAATCAACTTCAAGTCAGCGTGTACGGCGTCAATTATAAATTAACACTTCTAATAAAATACACTTTAAATAAATGTATATTTACTACTGAACGGTTCCTATACATCTGCAACTTATTGATGGGAAATAATTGCCGTACCCGGGTTCAAATCCGGCTGAGGCAGGTTATTTAATCAGCAAACAGCGGGGGATGGATTCTTTAAGATCTCGAGACCCTCCTGAGGCACACCTATGAAGTAGGTCCCCTTAATTGTAGAAAAACTTGGCTGATGAGCATCATTTCGGACAAATCACCTCCCTGCACAATCGTTGTCCTCGAAATAGTAGTCTCTAGAATATACTGAACCCAAGACCCTTAATGTTTTTTTGTTTCCCTTTTTATGTTTATCTTCATCTATCAAGTACAACAAATTGACGATTAGAAGATATCCTGTCAGTAAAATTTTAACAAAATATGAGAGACATGAAGAAGAACAGTAACCACCGAGCGGTACTTCTGCCTTGGCTTCATTTAGTCTTCACGAGAGTCGTGGCCATTTTTGTTCTATCAGTGGGTTTCTCGGTGTCAATGTAAGTTTTCTTGAAAACATTTCTAGTATGTTCGAATGTGTTCGTCAACCGTTGGTATTTTAAAGATTGTATGAAAAGTTTTGTTATTGGTGCTGTTTTGATCAGTTTCTTTAAATGAAATATTGTAAATATAAATATCTAGACTATAGATGGATTTTTTTAAAACTTGTTAGGTTAACTAACACAACAAGACGCAATGTCCATTAATGAAAGAACAAAATTAAAACTGTTGCTAAATAGACAGCGAGATAGGGATTTATTTTGAGATGTTTATCAAGGCGAGACTAAATGCCAAGTGTCCCTGTTCCACGAAGCGGGCTGACATCTGACCCAGGGGCTATGTTTCGGGCAACTGTCTCCCTGGCCAGCACCTGCACCTTCCGGCTACTTGTTAGAACTCGTCTCCTTTATCTCATAGCTCTAATAGCGTATGTATGGGTCACTTGTGGTCATGTGGTTAGCATAAAAATCTACTATGCCAAAGATCGCAGGTTCGCAGCTCGGTAGGTGGTAAAACATTTTTTTGAAGGGCATAGAAAAATCCTTAATTATGCCGTCCTTCGCAAGGGACGTAAAATGAGGGTTCCTATCCTGTACTGTGTCTAGTACTCATTAAAGATCCCTATCCAACTATACCATCGCCCGATTACCCATATAAAGTAATGTTGAATGAATAAGCAGCATACTGGCGTATAAGCTAGGTAGGTAACGGTCCTCGTATAACTACTGGAAAAGAAATAACGATTTTGAGTGATATCATATCGATATTATATCAATTTAAATCTATTCAAATACATTTTAGATGGAAAAGCATCATAAAAACAACTGTGAGTTATGTTAAAAATATACTAAAAAACCTGTACCACTGAACTCCATGGTCGAGGAAAGATCACCGTTGAGTCTCCGCCTCCCTGAGTGATTTGTCCAAGTTCAGGCACATGCACCGTTTTCGTAACTAATGTACCCTAACTAAAGGTAAAGGTAACTCGATTGAGGCTGGGTGAGCCCCAAGAGGGTTTCAATATCCAGCAAGTTCGATTAACAGCTCATTACACAATAAATAATCCTTTATATCCGGTCTTGAACCTTTCGAATGAAAGTTTTTTTTTTTTTATACATACAGAAATGCTTAGGGTTAAATGATAGATAATTCGGGACATCACACCCGTTTTCATGTTGATGAAATGACTTTATCGTTTCGTAATTATAACATTATAAGCCAAAGTTTATACTTGGTCAATAAAAATAAAATAGTTATTTATTACATAAATTGCTTAGGTGATATTAAACTAACAACAAACTGTGTTAAGTACCAACATAATTACTTTAACATTAAGATGAGATATTTTACGAAATAATTATCACGGATTAAAATCGGTATATTAATCAATGTAGTTTTTTTTTTAATTTATTACATATTAAGTGATAATATGTATTATGCTACGATATACATTAATAAAATTAATGGCATTTTTATTTTATGTCTCCTAAAGTCCTTCCTATATCTTAGACTTCCACATTTGTCTACACCCCTCCCACAGGAATTTTCTCCCTGCCAATATTCGCTATGCTTTTTCCTGCCATCCTTCTAATCAATACTATGTTTCACTCCAAAACTATGCTTCCTTAACCATTTTTATATTTATTTTCGGTATTAATATATTTTTCTTTTCACAAGAATGTTTAGTTTTTGTTGCTTATTTATTTTTACTGACAATTTTGTATATTTTGAGATTAATCATTTCTCTCTATAACTTCAAATACTTCATGATAGTTTTTGAAACGTTCGATGGTGAAGTAAAATGAATGAATAATATTCACAATATCATATCATTTAATATCTTAACAGTGTCCCTTTCAAAGCTTCCTTGAGGACTGCCTTAGTCACGCAGCCTAGCACACATAAGAGGAAATTTTTTAAAGAAATAAGGTAAACAAAAATTTCAAGATTTTCACTGTCGTTAACTCCTCACTATTCACTAAGATCATTCTAAAAAAAATGTAGACTGTCACGATATTTCTAAAAGCTCAAAATTTATAATTATTTTTCTTTTATAATATTTTTCAACACAAAAATCAGTCAATCAATTAATCGACACATCAATCAATCAAATAAAGTTAATCAACCAATCAGCCAACCAACATTAATCATTTGATGATTAAAAAATAAAAATTGTGCAACAAACTTTCTTGTGTCGTATAAGTTGTAACTTGTGTCTAAAATTAATTTTGAGCTTCACTTTATTTTTTAAATTAACAAAGTAGATTTTCTAGTTGAAAAGAACGCAAAAAAAAACAAACTATAATTAACTTTAAAATCATTTTTAATTTTTCGAAAAAATTGCCTAGAAAAAATTTTAAACTCGCAAACTAAGTCAGATTTTTCACTATTAGACGCAGGTATAACACTTTATACGGCCAAAGATATCCATTATTTTTTTTTTTAATATTAATATTTCGATTGTGATAGTTTATAGGAGTGTGCCTGACGTTAAAGGAAATGTTACAAACTAATTATCATAATTTCTATGTTCTGAAGTACACAATACTAATGGCATTTATTAATAATCCACCTACATATCATTTATAAAAATCTTAGTACCAGGTACGAAATGTTTTAACAAATATACTCCCATTATTTCATTATATGGCTATTTAAAAAATATATTAATTATTCCCCCCCCCCCAGATATTACATTAATATAAAAAAAGGAAGATAGGACCATACACATCTGTGTATATATGCATTAGACTATGCATTACCCGCAATACTCAGCGGTTGTGAAGGTTTTAGACGAACAAAGCGACGGAGATTGCCTGACGCACCAAGCGATTTCGTTATATTATATAACGCAACTCAATATCGCTAAACAAACAATTATTGGATTCATTATTTAAAATACAACAAATCGGTAGACAAAAATTTAACATTTAAAAAATTATATATTGTTTTAAAGGTATAATTAAGGAAATAAAAGAAAAAAATAAATGTATTTTAAATTATTAATATCTAGAGTTACAAAAACGAAATTGAAGGTTAGAAAACAATCGTTTGTTTGATTTCAATTTATTGTTCATATATGCAATAACTACGTGCCCTGGTACCTAATTAGTAAGTTATAAAATTTAAATTTTATGTATTTCTTATTAAGCTAATTAAATCAGTTTTTTATCTTTTTGGATTTTCGAATATTTTTTTATTCGACTAGTTTATTTTGTGTTTTCTTTTGATTAGGTATATATTATTTTGTTTTATTTCATTTTTTATTTAATTCCCTCAGTACTACCTTTTCTTATATTATATTAACTATATGATATAATATAATTAATATGTTTGAGAGATAGGTTGGACTCACCTGTGGGAGCTAAGATGCTGGGAAGACTGACACTGAAAGCTTGGACACGAGCACTCGACTGAAAACCCCACCACCTTAGCACCTATTGTTTTATTTTGAGTGGATCATGCCTTGTATCTCCCTGGCACCCTGCCACGGGACCTTCCTATCTCTATGCCCGATATCAAGGAGGCATAATTAATAACAGGTGATTAATATATATAAAACATATGTCGACACAATTAAGAGATTAGTAGCCCATGAAAATTCATAAAAAAAATATTCATTGGAATCAGAATGGTTTTTGTTGGATCGTTGTATATGGAATGTCCGTTTTCCAAGGAAAGGTTACAAATTAAAACAAGTTTATGAAATCAAAACATTTTTATTCAAAATATTTACACTCATTTTCTATACATTTTTCCAAACGCGTTACCAAATTATCAGTCCCAGTACAGAAAAATTTAAGAATTTGTCCACAGTTTCTGAACAAATGGAATTTCTTCAAATCCCAGTCTGGCGAAAAGGTGGGTGTTGAAGGACTTCGTAACCCACCTCATTTAGTTTCTTCACTGTCTGTTGTGAAAATGTTTGGCGTTGTCGTGTTTGGGTATAGGATCTTCTGTATTGGGTATAGTATCTCTTCTGTTTGGGTATAGGATCTTCTGTATTGGGTATAGTATCTCTTCTGTTTGGGTATAGGACTCTTCTGATTAACCAATGCTGGCTGTTTGGCTTTTATAAGTTTTTGTTTCGTTGTGACAATATCCTTGCAGTACGATGTGGATTTGACGGTTTCACCTTTGGGTTGAAAAAATAAATGAATTATTTATTTATGAATTAATCTGAGTCACTGGCTGAAACTTTCTCAAACCAAGGGCAAATGGTTTGTTCTTACCAACACAAACCTTCCCTGAACGCGGAGGTAACGTTTTTCCAGCTTGGACTGGTGAGTGTTCAAGTTTAAACTAAAAAAAAAAAAGACACGAAAATCGCGTGTTCCATGGTCATATTTTTTGGCATACTAAACAATGTTCGTTCAATTGTAGAGATAGAAATATCAATAAAGAGAGAACTAATAACGGCTCATTACAGAATGTAACTTGAACAACATAAATCCACTAATTCCACTTAGAAATTTAGAAATAATTATAAGAAACATTAGTAGATACTTAACTTTCGGAAGGAATTTTCCACAAATCTATGATATAGCACGAATCAAATGAATTATGGAAAAGCAGTTCAATTTTCAATAATCTTTTTTTTACATTCAAAAAATGAAATAATCAATATTTAAATTAGGGAGAGGTTGGTCCCGGCTTGTGATCCTGATGGAGGCCTGACACCTAGGCCAAAATTTGACATATTTGAAAAAATTGCATCTTAATTATTAGCGCATTTTCTTCTTAATATTTCCTCTGTAATTTGGCATAAGTTACTTATAAATACAATATTAGTTTATAAATGATTAACATTTATGGATTTAATTTTATGTTTACTTGTTAATTCTGAAGAAAAAAATATTTAATTAGTTTCCAATTAATTCTATATTTATGTAGGTAAAATATTTTATTCCTTTTGGAAAATTTTTTGTTTAAATATTATTTCAATTTTAGGTTTAAGTCAATCTCTCATATAACACACAGTGTTTTAAAAACAGTGTTTGGAAAAGATCTATTCCATTATATGGATACAAATATTTGTTTTATTTCGGTGGATAATTTTTCCTTAAACTTTATTAACCCTTTTTTTTTTTTAGAAGCTGTAAGTAAACAGACTGGAGTTAAATTTACCCAACTTCCTGAGATCCAATAAGACAGCCTTGATAGATCTTGCCAAAACCTTGGCTCATACAGGTTTCGAAATGTCACTTCGTTATTGAGCAAGCTATTAATTTAAATACTGCTTATTTTTATAACTTTACTAAATATTAATTTAAAAAATTATATTTCAAACAAAGTAAGTAGCCTTGGGTTTGAACGAGGTCTGGACAGAAGCAATTCTAATTAGTATTTTGGATTTAAACCTTCAGATATTCTGAGTGATAATATTATAATAAATGTATAAACGTAAGAAAAAACTTAACTTATTTTAGTAATAGGTCAGACCCTTCACGAATTCCCAAACTGGCATAAATTTAATTTTACCCAACTTGCTGAGATCCAATAAGACAGCCTGAAATCCAATAAACATGTTTTGCCAAAAGACTACAACTTTTTTTTACATATACAAGTTTTAGTGGTTTAACATTTTATCTGCGTTGTCTAATAACGGATCGAGGAACTAATTTTTTTTTAGTCTTTGGTCGTGCTCAATCAGTTAAATTATAAATACTTTGAAAAATTGGAATAATCACAAAGCCACAATTCCTAAATTCTTTCCCTCATTTCTTTCAAGGGATACTTGATCTTTGAAGACAAAGGTCGTGGAAGAATTTCTGCCTTAGATGACGATATTCTCCGAGCTTTGGTGGAATAAAATCTCAAAAAACTGATCGAAAACTGGAAGTTAACAAATCAACTCAAAGCTATTGGGAAGGGGAAAAAGCTTGAATGTTGGCAGAAATAGTTCCACAGCCTTCTTGGGCGAACAATAGCCCATTAGGGGTCTTGGGCTCAGTACATGGTAGAGACGAAATTTTTTCTTCGTATACATCAAGAATAATGTATCTGCCCCCGATGTATTCGAAACCGGATCCTTTAACTTAGGACTCTACACATTGAGCTAAATTGATGTGTGTAAATAAAAAAACTTAAAAATGTCAGAGGTTTCGAATTTGACATGATTTGAAGTTTTTTGTTAATGGATGACATCTAAACAATCTATTTTATCGTCTATTGAGGTGTACCCTAAATACATTTTAAATTGTGATAATTTATTAGCGTATTTTATTCATCTGTCATACTTCATGGTCTTGATTTTTTGGTGAATCTTTTTTCCTTTTTAATTTCATGTTTCTTGGATAAACCCACATTAATGTGAAAAAAATATACAACGCGACATCATATCTGGTATTTCATAAACCTTCAATAGTTCTTCTTACCGTGAAATGCTCTATTACAATTAGGAAACACTATTATTAAACTTCTGTTTTATTTGTATGTCATTTTTCTTCTTAACCCTAAAATCAATATTTGGAAAAAAGCAAGAAACTTGCATTTGAGATCCAGATACCATGACATTCTCGTATGTCTATTGAAATATAAATCAGCGTTTTCGATCATTGTCCATCCATACTCCATGATTGGGAGTAATGTAGCCTCCAGAATTCCCTATTTATGTTACTCTTCAAGAATTAAAGGTGTATTTCTTCTACCAAAACATTTTTTAGACCCTTAAAGAAGAAATGAAAGGCTATAAGTTTTGTCAATTATATTAATGACAAAATAAATCTATTTTGGAATAGTTTCTATTTTTAGGTAAAGAAAACACGATAGAGGAAATAACAATTGAGATATGGCTATGTATAACCTTCATGTCCACTGCCTCTAGAATAGTATGCTTCAATTTGGCTCATAGATTTGATACTACATAGTTGATATTCGATTTATATGTCTGATATTCTTATCCAGATGTTGTGTATACTCATTTTTATTTACTGTAATCCGTAGCTTTGCGATATCGTAAGGTAAATTATAATAATGTCTTTGTTTATTCTGAGACAAGTCCCTTTAGAATAACAATACAGGCGATGAAAGCAATTGTGCCTTATAAATAAAATTATAAAATTATATATAGAGTATAAAAATAATTACAATTAATTAATTATCACAAATAATTTTGTAAGTGAGAAATAGTAAAAAACAAAAAATATAATAATGCAAAATAACTCCAATAACAATATTTTAAAAACAAATTAGAAGAAGAGAAAGAAAAAATTTAAATAATAATATATTTTATTATTAAAATATGATAATAATGATTATTTAGGAGAAACAATTGATAGTTACATAGATAATACTATCAGTGATTTACACTTATTTCCTTCATTTCTCCTTCTTTAAAATGTCTAACTAGATGATACAATGCATATGTACGTGGTTTATATCCCACACACTAATATATATAACTACATAATCACAAATTCAAGAGTACATTAAATAACATCTTTCATTCATCGAATGAGAGAATTTTATCTCAAAACTGATCATACTATTCCCGATTTTGGGGGAATCGTAGAGATATTAGGTGATGGAATATATGGGATTTGAAGGTTTGAAGATTATTGGAACGACGAATGGAAGAAGCTATAGATTATAGAGGAGGATCGGATAAGGAAAGCTCTGTCAAAAGCTGCTGTTCGGTGGGATGCTGGATATAGATCAGAGAGCCGAGAACGGTTGATACGGGAGTGGAATGTGGTTTTGAATTGAAGGAGATCGAAAATGTATGATGGTCGGCGGGATTGGATAACTTGGTAAAGAAAGGATGCTAGGAAGTAGTTACGGCGATAGGAAGGGTGGGAATGGCTGAAATATCTTCTGATTCTTATTCTTACAAAACTATAAGAATAATAAGGTATCATATATAAGTATATGGCCTATTAAACAGTTAGCATTTGTTTCTTCAGCTTCAAAGTCACTTTGTAGACAAGGTTATGAGAGAAAAAAAAATCAGCTGAACTACAGAATAAATAAATATTTGTACAGTAGCGCAGCGTGTGGCTATTTGACGCATCATCAATCACGGGCAAATGCCGTCATTAGTAACAATAACTAATTATTTACGCGAGGAATTGTTTCGAAATACCTGCCCTGCCTTCGACGGCCAGAAATATTTCCACTGACGAACGATGGGAGAACAAAAGCCAGGAGTTTGTCGCGTGTTTAAATAAACCGGCTAATATATGCCAAAGATTTCAAGTCTATTGACTCTTAGCTTTGGCACATCTACGCCTATAGCATCATCTTCTTCGTCGATGATATTATTTTAATCAGTAGTCTTTTTAGAGTAGGCATGTTTAAGTGTTTGAAATAAAGTATTAAACATGATAATAATTATCATTATTAGGCATAGTATGTATGTTTAGGGAACTTCATAACCTTCAGAATTCAATGCTATATTTCGTTCTACAGCTTAAAGAAGTCAAGAATAATGTTTTTGTGGTTTGTCAAGTGGAAGACGTTTTACACAGGATTGACCATATTGCAAACCGAAACAAATAAAAGTGTACACTAATTATTTTTTTAAAAGTACAATAGTTAAATAATCACATTATTTTTTTAGTACATCGAACAATATTTTAATCATTAAATCATACAGATTGTTCAAAAAGATCTGGCTTTTAAGTTACAACTCTCATTGTCATTCGGACGCCATTCCACATGTCTGCGTCGGAATTATGGTTTCGTTCTGAGTAAGCATCATCCGAGAGACATTTCCAAAACTTTTCCGGGGAAAGAGAAGTTCATCCCAATAGCCTGATTCCGATCTCAGGGAATCCGCTAAGTTGTACCTTTGATTTGATGTAGGGAGCATTATCTTGAAGAAGAAAAAAATCTGCGTCAGGAAATATTGAAGACATCTCTGGCTACAGATGTTCACTAATTAATGATCCGTTGCTAGACAACGCTGATGAATTATAGCGTTAGTAAAAACTTTTTTATATAATAGATAGCTTCAGCCGGTGTGGGCAGAAATCAATACCAGCACCGCTATTGTACATAACATATACACACGATATTCCTCAAAGTCCTGACATATTACGTTGCCGACATACTGCCATAATCACCAAACATCAAGAAGCGACACAGGCCTCACAAAAGGTGAATGAGTGGAAAATCAGAATGAACCACGAAAAGTCACAGCACATCACTTTTACACTTAGACGTGAAACATGCCCTCCCATTTACCTTAATAACTCACTCATCCCACAGTCTGATAAATTGCAATACCTCCGACTAACGTTTGACAGGTCAATGACATGGGATCCTCACGTTAGGATGAAACGCCAATCAGTAAACCACAAACTCAATTTAATGTATTCGCTGATAGGGAAAAACAAATTAGCCTTAAGACAGAAATTAAACACGTATACTTACTTATTAGAACCAGTTTGGACATAGGCACTACAAATTTTGCGAGATCGCTAAACAGACTCACAGAAAACGACTGCAAACCATTCAGTCAAAAGTACTTAATATTATCACCAAAGCACCATGGTATGTCAATAACAAAACTCTGCATACTGACTTAAAACTACCTACGGTTGACGAACACATACGAACGTCCTACAAACTCTTTCAAGAAAAACTACACGGACACCCAAACCCATTGATATAAAAAATGGCCACGACTCTCATGCCTTAGAACAGTAGGAGGAGATTAAAAAGAACGTGGATGAGAGATCTATTATCTCTCATGTCATTATATATTATTTTACTGTGAGCCAATTTGCTGATTGTCATTGTTTTTATTTGACAGGTGTATAAATATTTAAAGAGAAAAAAATATAATAAATAGATAATTAGGATCTAAAATTACCGAGGCATTTTGCAAGTAAAATCTCTTCTACAATCGGAGCAGACCAAGGCGTATGCGGGAGGATTACGTTAAGGGTGATCTTAATGGATTAGGGTTTGGGGTCTGGTTTGCAAACAGAGGTTGGTACACAGTGATTGGTCGAATACGGATTTCGCCTTATCTTAGTCATTTATTATTATTAATTAACTTTATTTACTATTTATCATTAATTATTCGGAATCTAATTACAGTGATTTTTTATTAAATGTTTGTATTATATCAATAAAAGGGATCAAAAAATCGGAAAGATATATAAAATATTGAAGAGCAAAAATTCAAAAAACCTAGTTTTAAGTCTCTAAAATAATGGAAAATAACTAGCCATTCTACGCTTCGGCAATTCAGGCGTCTTCAGGACACTCGTTAAATTCATTAATTTAAGTTAATAAATTCATTAACATTAAAACAATACACATTATTGAAGGTTTAATACAGCACATCTCACATTAACGTACAGACACATCAATCAAAGGGAGCAACCTCATTCCTAAGCGTTCAATAGAACACTCTTGATTGGTTATTGTTTTTGCCGTATGTCTTATTGACGTCTAAAATGGCGAGAGGTGGTTAATTTGTTCACTTTGTTTTGGAGTTTTCACATTGAACTTTTATAGTTATGCATTATAGTCCAAAGGCACTAGTCAGTATATAAACAGAATCGAATAGCTTATCTGCTAATAAATCGATTTTACGAGATTTCTTAATACCATACTGAACAATGTTATATTCATAGATTACCAATATATTAATACACTAAATGTAGCCAGTTAATTCACTATTATGTTTGTATTTTAACTTTCTTTCATCTTTGGCCAAGTTTTCCCCTGCGATGAGTGACTATAATTCAAATAGATTGCTTTTTGCTTATTAAAGTATGGGTTTTCGCCGGTTGCAAACAATGTTTTTTTAATTATAATCTAGGTTTCTCTAAGATTCTTAACCTTTAAGGTGGTGGGTGCCAAGAAGTTCTATTTTTATATCAAACAGTAATTATAAAAATCACGTTTATCCTGAAAATTAAATATTTTTGTTGGTGATTCGAATATTATTATTGGCTTAACATTATTTAAAAAAACTGTACCACTAAAAACCTTAAAGGGTCTGGGGTTCAGTACCTGGTAGGGACTGTACTGTTTCTTGGACAACCGTTGTGCAGGGAGGTGATTTGTCCTAAATCAGGCTCAACCGCCAGATTTTCCCTTTTTATAAGGGATGGGTTAGCCCCAGGAGGATCCTAGATCCCATAGGATCCATCTCCGGCTGCTAACAGATTAAATATTACATACAAGTCTTGCTAGGAGCGGTAAATCCACCTAGGAACTTTGGCGTGGCACCTCAGTGCTCTACCACTGAGTTACTCCACTCCCTCTTAACGTGTGTTATTTATTGGAATTTAAAACGTATACATATCTTCCGACATCTAAAGTTGTATTGATTGTATGAAGCACTAAGGTTGAATCTTGGAATTGTGGGCATAATAATATAAGTTGACAAGAGTTCAACAAGGTCCACGTGAATCATCGAAATTCATGGAGCAACGATACCTCGGCCAATCCACACTTGCAGCAGGTTGGCACAGACCCAACCCCCTAACTTATCTTTAATACCAACACCTATGTTTCTTCTGAATCAGGGCGGATTCAGTTGTTAACCTATAATAAACGGGCATCTAAGTCATATAATATCAAGACCTTGACATTTGGCCATTTGCAAACAGAAAAAAATGATTCAATCTAATCTAAAACAATAATTGAACCACTGAGTGGAAAAAGGGAATAAGTGACTGGAACCTATTTTATCAAAAACGCAAAAAAAACTTTCTAAATAGATTTCTTTTGATATTACAAAATAACATTAAACATGAAAAATATACTTTCATACATGGGCAATCTTAATATATATCTATTTCAACATTATTTCATACTTTTAGTATATGAACTATTTATTTACTTAAAAGATATTCCCTTTTTCCACTCATTAGGTTATAATATGTATTTGAGTTTTGTTTGATATCGTTTACCAAGTACTGCACTGTATTCAGAGAAGGTAAAATCATTAATGAAATACTGAAAAATGTTTCAAATACAAATTGATTACCATTTTAAGTAGAAAAGTTAACACTGTTTTTACTTGACTTGAAATATGATATTTTGCTAGTCATCTTCGGTTCCCTCTTTTGTTTTCCATGATAAAATGCGTTTATGAACAGCCTCTCGTCATCTGGTACGTATTGTCAGATTTTTCCCACATCACCTAGCTTTTTTGGTGTTTAGTATTCACAGAATGTTTGTTAATACCCAAAGATACTGATGGATATTGTTAATTCTTTCTGTCACTGTAATTCCTAAAACAATATCGTTAGGGTGTGGTTTCGATTTTGTCCTCCGCAAGCATCGCCAAAGACATAAAGCTCATTTACAGGCTGGCAAAAAGTTGGTTATGTAATGACTTAAAAAACTATATACCTCATGAGGTCCTTTTTTTCCTTCACCTTCGTGATACGTGTAGAAGACTGAACTGATGTCTGCTACATTTTAAATGGTCTAGAGCTATTGAGATATTACTTTTTTTCTTCTCAATAAATGTGCCTAAACATAAAAAGAAAAATGGCTATCTCAGTTTATATTACAGCAAAAATCGTAGTATTTCCTTTTCCCACTCAGTGGTTCAATTTAACCTTCACTGAAAACATGTACCATTACAATCCATAAATAAGTTGTATAAGGCAGAGTCAGTACTATATTGAAGTCAACGATTGTACAAAGAGGCTGAGATGACGCTCAACCCCCAGGTTTACTCTCAATTAAGAAGTAGCCATTTTATGGAGGCTGGTGCACGGCTGTAAACTGAATAAAGAATGTATCGGTCAGTGCCGGTCTCGAATTCGTACTCCCTCATCCTGCCATACTAAGCTACCACCGTCCCGGGGTGGAGGGAGGTACGGAGTCCCTCTGAGTAATGAACTCGTGATATAGCGTCTAAACACAAATCTATTTAATTTAAATTATTTGATTTCAGGAACAAAAAAAAACAAAACCTTATAATCTTTTCATATTTTTATTTTGAACAGAAAAGATATGACCTGGTCGGGATTTCGAACCCGGGTCGTCAGCATCTCTAGTGCAGTGCTCTAACCACTGAGCTAGCAGGGGTCGTTTCCAAGTCAGACAAATCAGACAAATAAAGTATGTTTACTATTTTGTTATTTTTATGTACTATTATTTTTGTAAAACTTCTAACCAAACTCTCTCCTGTATTTTACTAATGTAAAGATCAGAAATAAAAAAATAAAAAAAGCACAGTTCACAGTTAGCTCGAGATAAGAACAGTCACCTTTTTCTCACGCAGATTTATACCTTATTTTTTAAATGAATAGAGCGTGTTTAGCAATTGTGATCGCCATGGCATTGGAAAAAAAAGAGGAAAAGACGCTTGTGAGTGTAGCATTGGCTATTGGACAGGGATAAGTTCACCCATTTAAACTTATATAGAAATAATTGTGGAAGTATTAATAAGAAGATATTATTAGAAAACAAACATTTAATATATAATTAACTAGGAACAATACAACATGGCACAAGAACTTCTACTTTCCTAAGTAGGAAGGTATTACAGACTGTTATATGTTACAATGCAGAGCGCTCAAGTGGCAACTATTACAAATAAAATTTCTTTTTAACACTCCTCCTAAATTTTAATCATTCAAAAAAAAAATATTTAATAATAAATTTATGTTTACAATATCCAAGAAAAAAGAATTCATTTTTTTTGCAAACAGTTCCAAAAAAAATGAGAAACACTATACACTTTCAGATCATTCACATATCACTATCAAACTCCTTACACATTCCTAGACGATTTCTAAGTTCTTCAAACCTTTTTCTTGGAAGAGCCTTAGTGAAGAAATCTCCCAGCTGCTCCTCGCTAGGGACATGTTTTACATCTATCTCATTCAGTTTTTCTTTGATGAAGTGGTATTTCGTATCAATGTGTTTTGTTCGTTTTGAGGCCTTTCTGTCTTCCTGTTGTATCATGTGAATAGCGCTTCTATTATCTACTAACATTAATACACGTGAACAGTCTTCAACAACTCCCAGCTCCAAACCGAGTCTTCTGATGAACAACATGTCTCTGACTGCTTCGCTTGCTGAGACAAATTCTGCTTCTGCAGTTGAAAGTGCGACGGTCTTCTGCTTCCTTGATGTCCACGATACTGCTCCATCTGAGAACATAAGTACATATCCAGATGTCGATCGCCTGTCATCCAAACTGCCGGCAAAATCAGCATCACTGTATAATGCTAGGTCACCTTTACCATTGTATTTAATTCCATAATCGATAGTGCCACGAAGATATCGTAGAATTCTTTTAGCTTGTAGCCAATGTTCCATTGTTGGACTTTCCACAAACCTGCTGAGATAACTGACGGCGTATGCTATGTCCGGTCTGGTAATCGTTGATAAATATAAGAGACTACCAATTAATTCTCGATATGGTTTCCCTTCTGCGGATGTAGTTTCAGCTATACTTTTTGAATCTTCTATTGGTGTGTAGGTTGAATTGGCATGAATCATATTAAAAGTGTGCAGAATTTTTCTAACATATTGACCTTGGCTTATTGAAATTGACTCATTTCCTTGTTGGTTTATTTCCATACCTAAGTATTTACTAACTTCACCCCAGGTAGCTTCAAAAGTTTTGTTCAGCTCTGACATTAATTTCTGCATTTTATATAGATTTTTTCCTATCACCAATCCATCGTCCACATACAGAGCAATTATAATAGCAGATGATTTATTGATAAATACACATGAATCTGATTTCAATATTTCAAAGTTGTTATTTTTCATAAACGATTTAAATTTTTCTCCCCATTTTCTAGGAGCTTGTTTCAGTCCATAGAGACTTTTCTTCAGTAAACAAACTTTGTTTTCATTGCAGTTATCTTGTGTGAAACCTTCAGGCTGCGTTACGTAAATCTCTTCATCCAATTCTCCATGTAAGAAGGCGGTCTTTATATCAAACTGAAGCATTTTTAAATTTTTCTTAGCAGCATAAGCAATGAGGAATCGTATGGAGTCATACTGTGCAACTGGAGCATAGGTTTCTTGATAGTCTAATCCTTTAATTTGCTGGAATCCTCGAACTACTAATCTTGCTTTACACTTTTCAATTGTTCCATCATTGTTAAATTTTTTTCGAAACACCCATTTGGTTGTTAACGGCACTTTGCCTTCAGGAAGACTCACAATTTCCCATGTTTCATTTTTATATAAAGCATCAATTTCTTTCTGCATAGCAAGTTTCCAATCAGGATTATCCAAGGCTTCTGACACTGTTAAATTTTCACATTCTCCAATCAAAACATAGTTTTCAAGCTCTGGTGGTTTTCTTATTTCTCTTCTATTTCTCAGATTATACTGGTGTTCTTTTTCCTGCTCTTCTCTAGTTTGGTTTTCATTTTCTTCATTTGCTTCTTCTTCTTCTTCTTCTTCTTCCAGTTCTTCCGAATTGTGGCTATCATTTATTTCTTCAAAATCTAAAGATATTGTTTTCTCTTTATTTTCTTCTTCTGAATTATTTCTTAACTGAACTACTTGATTTTCTTGATTATTAAAAATGACATCTCTGACAACTTCTACATCATTCTTTTCAGAAAAATAAATTCTAAAACCTTTTGAAGTTTCACTATATCCAACAAATATGCCCTTTCTGCTCTTTGAGTCCCATTTGAGTCGTTTTTCTTTTGGTATATGAACAAAAACAGTTTCACCAAAAATATGTAATTGACTAATATCTATATTCTTTTTGTGCCAAATTTCAAATGGTGTTTTGTTTGCAATGCTACTTTTACCTGTCTTATTTATTGTGTATACTGCGGTATTTACTGCTTCTGCCCAAAGTGATTTTGGTAGGTTTTTGGAGTGAATTAAAGTTCTAGCCGCTTCTACAATTGTTCTCATTTCTCTCTCTATTCTACCGTTTTGTTCTGGTGTATACTTGCACGAAACTTGATGTATAATACCTTCTTCATTTGTTATATCTTTGACATAAGAATTACAAATTTCTGTTCCATTATCAGATCTTATAAATTTGGTTTTAAAATTTAAGTTATTTTTTATGTATTCCAAACAAATTTTAATTTTATCTTTAACTTCGCTTTTATTTTTCACAAAATATACCATTCTATAGTGACTAAGATCATCTTTTATGAGTAAGAAATATCGAGCTCCTCCTAAAGATTTTTCCTCCATCGGGCCACAAAGATCTATATGTAGCATTTCTCCCGGTTCTGTAGCTCTAGATGTGCTTGTTTTGAAAGGTAATCGATGTTGTTTCCCCATCATACAGGATTCGCAGAAAAAATTTTTATCATCAATAAATTCTGTGCCAGTTAATTTTAAAATTTCTTTAACTTGAGTAATATTCTGGTGAACAAATTTTTCATGGTAGGTTCTTAGACTTTCAACTCTTTTTGTATTGTTGCACATCGCAGTTCTGCTAGGCATCCTAAAGTCCATGTAAAATAGTTTTTTCTTTTTATTTCCTATTGCATAGATCAAGTTATTCTTCATAATTTTACAACCATTATTTTCATAAATCATACTATAGCCCATTTCTGTTGCTGCACTGGTTGAGAATAAATTAAATTTTAATTTTGGCGCATATAGCACATTGGTAACATCTGTAGGTATGTAAGTTTTTTCATCGTTTGCTAATATTTCAACTGTACCTTGACCAAAGGCTTCAAGAAAAGAACCATCTCCAATTTTAATTAATAAAGGTTTATCAAATTCAACATATTCTATAAACCATTCCTTTTTCATGCACATATGGTCACTTGCTCCGCTGTCCGCAATCCAACATTCTTCATCAGTTGAAATTTCAGACAAATTTAATGTAATGAAAGCTGCCTTCTTCTTTTGTTGATAATTATCGTTTCTATTTTGTTTGTTTTTTTCTTTTCGAATTTTGATGGGACAATCAGCTATAAAGTGCCCTATACGGCCACAGAAATGGCAAGGAAATTTTTTATTTGCATGTTTTTGAAAGTTACTTGATACTTGATATCTATTTTTATGCTTTGAATAATTATTTAATTTTTTAGTTGTGAAAGCAGTTACCTTATCTACATTTGCATTATCATTTTCTTTTAATCTACCTTCTTCAATAAACAAACGAGATGTTAAGTTATTTAATGTTCTTTGATCTTCAGAAGCAGATTCCCAAGCTGATACAAAATGTTTGTATTCTTGAGGCAACGATGACAATATTTTAGTCATGAGCATTGTATCACTTATGGTTTCTTTTTGAGCCTTTAATTTAGCTACAATATTTTCTAAATCTGATATGTGTGTTCCTAGGCCTTGATTTTTAAATTTATATTCAAAAAATTGTTTTTGTAACAGATAATTTCCTACATTCGATTGTTGATCAAATAAACTAGACAATTTATTCCACATTTCAAAAGCAGTTTTACAATTTAATAAATACGATATAATTCTATCTTCAATAAGTGTAATGATAAGACCTTGACCTTTTTCATCATTTCGAACTTTTTCGTTACTGTCTTTCTCTGTTACTTCATTTAATATACAGCTTGCCCAGCCTTTTGATTTTAACAGAACTTCTACTTGAAACTTCCATAGATTCCAATTTTCACTTCCACGTAATTTAGTAATAGACAGAGTGTTACTTACGGCTTCCATTCTTTAGATTCGACTCAGAATTCAACTTGCACAAAATGCAATTTCAGATTTCGACTTCTGATAGTTTGCAACTACAAAAAATGAAACACTTCTAAAGATATAACAAATTACCAATAACTGGGGCTGGGCCCATAACCTATAGAAATAATTGTGGAAGTATTAATAAGAAGATATTATTAGAAAACAAACATTTAATATATAATTAACTAGGAACAATACAACATGGCACAAGAACTTCTACTTTCCTAAGTAGGAAGGTATTACAGACTGTTATATGTTACAATGCAGAGCGCTCAAGTGGCAACTATTACAAATAAAATTTCTTTTTAACAACTTAACCAATGAGATTTCAGTAAAGGAACAATCAGATTACTATAATTATTTTTGGATGAATGAAAATTTATTCAATAATTTATTAAATATGGTTTCTCCTCGTATTAAAAAACAAGATACAAATATGAGGGAAAGTATATGCCCAAAACAGCGGTTGGCAGTTACAGGCCGAAATTTTTAAGGCCTTAAAGTTTTCAACGCTAACTTCTCCATCAGCCGGATTGTGATAGAAACCTGTAAAGCTTTCATTTAGGAACTAGGAAAAATATAATTTTTTTTCATATACAATACACAATTTTACGTATAAAATTAAGTTCCATCCTGTTGTGATAAGAAAAAAATGAACTTTTATGAAAAACATTACATAAATCAATTAAAACTTTTGAAAAATGTGGCTAGGTTTTCATTATTGCATCAGAAATCAGTCGATGCGTCGCACTCAACAGCTACAAAATACTGGGGAATGAAAGAAACGGGGATACAGGATCAGTAATACTGTCAGTATCCCCTCCCCTACGCCGGGTTGGACTGAGGAATGATGGAGTGAACCATTACTCCTCAATACCTTACTTCAGTACATCATTATTGCCATTACACGATCACTATCGGACTATACTGTCAGTAATACTGATCCCCTGGGCCCATTAAGTCACTAATTCCTGGTCATTAATTGCTGTCACTAAGTTCTATATAAAATTGAGGAGCCTCCCTCACTCCAATTCGATTTATAAATTTTAATTTTCAGTGAAATATATAAGCTCAATTTATCAATAGTTTTATAAATTTACTATTAACGATATTTTAAGATTAAAATTTATATATGTTATTAGTATTCAAATTTAATAATATTCTTTTTTTAAGATAAAACTACGATAGTTGTTATAAGAATTTTTAAAATTTATTGATTATAAAACTCATTAAATAGACCTCATATGTATTCATTATCTTCAACGAAAGGATAAGAAAAGTCTAAAAGAGAACAATCCCCTTCGAAGATAGATTTGGCTTCGTGTTTTGGCACTTGAGCTGTATAAAGTGTCAGCCTTATCAAAAATATCGGATGTTAATTCGGTACAGTCCCTGCCTATTAACGATCAGCTCTCTGGCCAGTCTGATAGCGTGGCTACCTTAACTTCAATTCCACTTATATTCTTTAAGTTAACAGTATTAGGAGTTATATATATTTCAATTTAAAAAAAGGGAAATATACAGTATACAAAAAAACATAAAAAGTTTAAATTAAAAATAAGGTATCTGTTCCGCAACAGGCCGCTTCAATTGATTTACAAGTTTCAACTTAGTTTTCGTTTCATTTATAATATTTCCCCAAAATAAGTTATGGCGAGCTTTAGTACGAAAAAGAGAATGTAATTATGGGTAATGAGTAGATTTCGGTAATCATTTCGTCAATAAATAAAAGTTTCAACTAACATTTCGAAGTATAGATGATATATGTTTGTTGAAACGTTCATTTCTAGATGAACAAATGATTACCGAAGAAAACCCATTTCCCATGATTACATTCTCTTTTCCATGCTAAAGCTCAAGATAACTTGTATTTTCGGAAAATATTAAAAATGAAACGAATAAAAGGTTAACTACAATTCCGATAATCCGATAAAGGAGGATGTATGGAAATGCGTGGGAGTTCACAGAGACAGGCCGACATGATCTTTCCCAACTTAGTTAACAAGAAAGCCAAGGGTTTCTGGTTGATCGAACAAATAGTTTCATGAAATAGGAATTACTCAGGAAGACATGGAGGAACATGCTCTTTTACGGATCATAAAAAATCGTTACACAGACTTCGAAGAAAAGCCGAAGATGAACAGGGAAGAAGTGGGCTCCTGAGTGTGTGGATGCCTATGAGTTAATTCTGGAAAATTGAAGCTGAAGGATGCAATGTAAGCAGTAGAAATGCTGTGGTCCACAAAATAAAAATGTAAAAAACAAAAAAGAATCTAGCACTGCAACACATGGCAAAGGCTGTACTGTTTCTAGGGCAACGATAGTGCAAGGAGGTGATTTGTCTTTCCGGTGGGATTTGGGGGCCCTCCTGGGGCTCACCCAACCTCGATTAAGTCGGCACCCTTAAATGTAGAAAACCCTGGCGGCTGAACTTAATCTCTGATAAATCCCCTCCCTGCATAACCGTTTCCGAGGAGCCCAAGAACCTTACAAGGGGATCGTTGAGGTACGGGTTTTTTTTTTTATTATATACAATTTTGAAATTTTTATAGGTAGAGCATACATACATCTTTTTTATACTTGAGTTGCTTACAACGTTTACTTTTTGTTTGGAAAATAAATGAAAAAGGCATAGGTAAATAATAAAAAAAATTCTGAAGAGCAAAAGTGATAACAAGGGCCAAACGATTATAATAAGGAGACTATGAGTCAGCCTCTAAAATGAAGATCTAGAAATAAATCACAACTTTGGCACGAGCTATAAAGGAAAGATTATAATATACGTCGAGCTCCCTAAGAACAACATTATAATTACTATGATTAATAAATAAAATATGACTACATTACAACATAAAACATATTTTATTTAAAAGTAGCAAGTTTGACGCAAAATTCAAATTGATTATTTCGTATTAATTTGTAATATATTAGTGGAAATAAAATAAAGAATATGCAAAATCAGCTGTTCATATTATTTTATGACACAACTGAATGCAAATATTATTTTAGAATTACGTCGGACCAACCCCCATTTTACAAAATCATACAAATGTTCTAATATTTTTATTTTGATGAGAAAATATTTGTCCTAGCCGGGATTCGAACCCGGGTCCTCCGCATCTCTAGTGCGGTACTCTCTCAACTGAGCTACCAGGGCTCGTAACAACGTCAGAGAGATCCATTCTCTTCACCGATCCCACATCCCCAGCACCCGCACTCTCTTCCCCATATGTACATCGCAAAAATTGCGAGTGCTGGGTATGTGGGATCGGTGAAGAGAATGGATTTGTCTGGCCTGGTTACGAGCCCTGGTAGCTCAGTTGGAAGAGTGCCGCGCTAGAGATGCGAAGTACCCGGGTTTGAATCCCGGCCAGGACAAATATTTTCTCTTCAAAATAAAAATATTAAAATGTTTAAATAATCACACAATAAAATAAAAAATAAATAATAATGTTCATTAAATGTAGTAAAGTAGGTAATTAACCTTTTAATAAAGCTACTCCGATAAGATTCTAAAAATCTGAAGTTCATTTTAGTATTTGTTTTGTTACTCCCGAGTGGTCCAATTAAAATATGAGTAGCCAATAAATATTATTTTGATATATTGACTATTTTGCATAAAATAAAACAATTATTTTTTCTAGGTTTGCTTGCTTCATAGTTTATTAGAAAAATTCTCAATCTTACCCACTTTTCTAAAATCGAAATATTGGAATAACTGTAGCTTCTTTTATGTTTTAAATTCAAGTACTCTAATTGAAAAAGAGAATTTTTGTGAAACGGCTTAAATATGTCAGATACCATGGCTTTGCCGATTTTTAAAAATGTTTATTATTTAACTGATTGAACACGACAAAAGGCTAAACAAAAAGCCTCGATCAGTAGCTAAGAAACGCAGATAAAAATTTACATCGTTCAAAACTTTATTGCATAATAGAGAGAAGAAACGGTGGAGATCTCGGTTATATTTATACAAGTGTAAATATTTTTATGGGAATAGGTTGAGAAATTTAAGACCATTGAGGTAACTAGAACAAACAACATTAAATGAATGAAGGAATAATTAAAGATGGGATTTTTTTTTTTTCGTAGTTTCTTCACTCATGTCTTTTGCCCACAAGAATTACAAATCAGAATTTATTAAGCTATTATCCTTTCTTCCCTTTATCTAAAAGTCCGAAACATGGCCGCTAATTTTGAAGTTCTAACTAAGTCTTGGGGAAAGACATTGCGCCGAACATTCCGTCTGAAAACGGATAAGCCAAGAAGAGACTTCAGGATATTATGAAACTTGAATATTGCAGAGTGTATGTCTTGTTAATATAATTCTTGTGACAGCATCGAAGATTAGGAGTAGTAGCCATATAATAAATACAGTGGCAGTCAAAAGTAATTGCACGAGCCAAATATTGGCCCTAAAGTTATATTGGAATGAAAGAAAATTACACTACTTTTTCAATTGAAAAATCTTTTATTTAAATAAGTTTTAAAGTAATAAATAATCAAATATAGTATTTATTTAAAAACATTATTTTGTTTGTTAAGAGCTCAATTTCATTCAGGATTCGGGGGATTATAATGAAATTTATTTAGTCTGTATTGTTCTATATCTAAGTAAACATGTCACCAAAAAAAGGCGAATTTTCTATTGCGACCCGAGGAAAGTTTGTATTTTTGCGAAACAGTGGAAAAACATATCGGGAATTTGGTCAAACCTTGGATATGTGCTTTTCTGCAGTTCTATATATTACTAAGAAATATGACAAGACAGGAAGCAGCACCAACAATCCACGGAAAGGACGGCCAAAGGTATTGACACCCAGTGACTGCAGAGACATGATTAAAGAGGCAATATAAAATCCATCAATTAGTTCTTGACAACTGGTAGATATGGTGGCTTGTACTTTAAATAAGCAAGTAAGTGATTCTTCTGTAAGAAAAGTCCTTTATCAAGCAAATATGCACGGTAGGATATCAAGGAAGAAAGCGTTTATCAGAGAGGTTAACAGAAGAAAGAGAGTTGAGTTTGCAAAAGTGTATCTTACAAACATGTAGAATTTTGGCAATATGTTCTATTTAGCGACGAGAGCAGATTTAATATATTTGGGAGTGATGGTGGAAGTAAATTTACAAACCTAACAAAGAATTAAAAAGACTAAAAGTTCGACCAACTGTGAAACATGGAGGAGGCCATGTTATGGTTTGGGGGTGCACTTCATTTCATGGAGATGGTAAACTTGTTCCGACTGAACACAACATAAATCCAGAAGGATACCTCAACATTTTGCACCATAACTACAGATCAGCACTCAAAAATTGAGGATTGAAAATTCTTACATATTTCAACAGGGTAATGATCCAAGGCATACTGCGAATAAGATTAAGGATGTACGCAGAAGGCTTCTAACCCCACCCAAAGTCCGGACTTTATTGTCATAGAAAACTTATGACACATTAAAGAACAAAGGATTTGAAAATACGTCATAATCTCCAAAAGACGCCTGATAGAACTTTTGCTTGAAGAGTGGGAAAAAATAGGGCCAGAGTTTTAAAAAAATCTTGTTTATTCTATGCCAAGACGCCTTCAAGCTGTTATCGATGCAAATGGATTTCACACAACATATTGAAAAATAAAAACAATATACATATTAGGCATTATATTGTACAAATTAAAATTTTAAAATTGTGCAAATACTTTTGAAAGGTCCTATTTTTGTGTTGTATTTTTTTTAAGTGATCAGTATTATTTAATTGATGTGTCAACACTTTAAAACTTATCTAAATAAAAGATTTTTCTTTTGAAAAAGCTCTGTAATTTTATTTCACTCCAATATAACTTTAGAGCCAATATTTGGCTTGTGCAATTACTTTTGACTGCCACTGTACAAGAAACAAGAGAAACAAGGCTTCAATGCTCAGGGCTGCCAAGAAAGACCAAAAAAGGAAAAAGCGGAATTTAGACAAAGGAAAGAAGCGAAAACATGGGGAACAAATTAAAGCGATAGGGGGGGAGACGAAAAAAACAGTTGAACGAACGTAGTCCATAGCTGAATAAAAAAAAAACTAACAGTTAACTCTTTTTTTAAATAATTTTATGGACTATCGACAATCATAATGTTTATATACAATAAATTAAACCGTCAGCCTGAGATCAAGTTTTTTCTACTGAAAACTATTGCAAAATGTAGATACTTGTACTGAATTTCAATGATACTAGCAAGGGAATATCCCAGTAATAATCGATAATTAATTATCTGGTTTCATCAAATAAACTAACCAATATTATTAACTACTTTAATTAAGTAATTATTTCTTTAATGTTGAATAATATAAGTTGATGTTACATATATGAGGAAGAAATTGGTCCGGGTGGAGGTAAAAAAATTCCCTTAATTAGGGAGAACTGTTTATTTGGAAGCCGACGTTTCGACCCACATTGCAGGTCTTCTTCAGGGTTGTTGAGATGAGTTGACCAAACCCATTTTTCTTTTTTTTAGTTCAGACCCACATTGAAGCACTTAAATCGATCCATGTACATGTACAAATTGATCAAACATTAGCTGTGATGCTTTAATTTTATTTATTAATAAAAAATTGATTTATTTACCATTCTTACAGTGTATTTTTATTATTTGAAAGTTGCTGTATTATCCAGCAAATTTAAAATGGAAGGAAAGAAAGTTCTAAAATATACCTTTTCAATAAATTAAAAATGTTTTAAGGTTATGGATCATCATAATATTGTAAGGTAGCATGGTAAGGAATAGTGCAACCTATATTTGGTCAAGGTTGGAGTCCAGGTTTAACAGATCACCTGGATCTACACTGGGATTAATACAAAGGGTGTATTCTTAATTGAGAAAAAAATTGTGCGTACAAAGATGAAATTCCTGATTTTAAAAAAAAGTTTATGTTTTAATTTAAATGCTAGGATTTGACCCAAATTATGGATCATCCTGAAGGATAAAATTGGATAGAAATATTTATGCAAATTTATATAAAACAAGAAACAATAAATATGAATATTTATATAGTAACAATGATATGATTAGAGGGCATAAATATTTTATTAGTTTATTTATTGTAACAGAACATATTTTTGACCTAATTAAAAATTTGCACCAGCTAAGCAAAATGTAAATATACCAATAATTTTTAAATAGTACAATAAAGAGAAAAGAAATACTTTAATAAATTAAATCAAATGAACAAGCTTTGTGGAGGGAGGTGATTTGTCCAAAAACATTCTCAACCACCAGGTTTTACCTCTACTTATGGCTACCCACTTTATAGAGGCCGGGTGAGTCCCAGAAGGGTCTGTAGATCCAACATGGTCCACCGTATCTGTTAACAGATTAAAAAATTTAACTTCCACAGGTAGATTAGAAACCAGAACCTTCAGCATAACAACTCGGCGCTCTACACCCGACTACCTATTTAGGAAAAATGGGTAATAACACCAAAAAGAGCTCAAACTCCGTAGGTTCGCTCACCAGCACCTCTCGAAGAATTAGAGAATAAAATAAACAAAAACTAGAATTGTCTATTATGTATTAACAAAAATAAGCATTCTGGATGGTTATGTGTAAATAGGATATTATAATTACTATTATTGGTAAAAAAAAAATCAGTGATTAAAGAGTACAAAACAATTATAGTTTATAAGTAGATATATATAAAAAAAAAACTATTATTTTGCTTAAATAGGATAGCATCATCAGTCATAAATTTTGAAAAATTACAGTTCAATCATGATTGCTTCAAAATATAATACATATAAAATTGAGGAGATTATAAAAATTGAATTTAATTCATGCTTTTCCAAACGTTTAAGGATTGATATTAACATACATATGTATATACATATTCTTATATTATGTGAAGGGTTTCATGTTATAGGAAACATATTTGATAACTGTTCTCTATTCCAAAAAAAAAATATATGTATATATATTCAAAGGATTTATATACTTAGGAAATATATACTTCCTTTGTTATATATTTACAAGAAGAAAAAAAAATCAATAATCAGAAAAATAATTATTTATTTACAGTATATACATTTTAGATAATTTATATCCACATTAGATTGACATTTCCTGTAATGTACGAGCAGAGGATTCAAATGATACATGTAAAAAATACTACATATTTTCATATTTTTACATATTTAATATGTAAGAATTTAACAGTCTATTCCAAGATAAATCCCAATTGATACCACATCAATAATTAGTTAAATATTTTAAATTCATGATTGAGAGAAAATCGTTGACTGGAAGATCTAATTAGGATAGAAATAGCTAGGGGTGCAGTCAAGACTTATTTATTGATAGTGCCTAAGTTTCAAGCTACTTTGTAGTTCATCTTCAGGGCCAATGGAAGCTGAGGCTAGAGTAGGTCGAAACGTCGGGACTATCAATAAATAAGTCTCACTAATTAGTTGTTTACATTGACTGCACCCCCAACTATTTCCATCCTAATTAAATATTTTAAAGTTTCAAAGGTAACAAAAAAATGGCTATTGTTGTGAACAAATAAAACATTAATATGACATACTAAAAATAAAATTATTCACTCTCTTTTTTACGTTTATTTTGTTTAATTGCTGCCTCATTACTAAGCTGATCAGAATTTTTCCTTTTAAGCTTTTTAAAATTTTCTTTGGTTATCGTTTCATTAGAAGATTCTCCAGATTTTTTTCCTTTAGGCTTTTTAAAACTCTTCTTATTAACTGTTCCATTAGGAGAGGTTTTTTCAGAATTTTTTCTTTTACGCTTTCTAAAACCCATAGGAACAGTTATAGGAGCTCTTTTCACATTATCCTTCTTCAGTTTAGATTTTTCAGTTTTCCTCAACTTCTTCAATTTCAACATATAACTTGGAACATCACAGCCGGATTCTTTCATGACAGAAGCAATACTTCTTAGAGCAAGCTTGTCATCTTTAGTAAAGTATGTTATTGCCTTACCAGGCCTGCCTGCTCTTCCTGTACGACCAATGCGATGAATGTATGAAATAGCTGATGGTGGAAAATCATAGTTAACAACTAATTTTACACCTTTGAAGTCGATACCACGACCCATGAGCTCAGTACATATGAGAACCCATATTTTACCCTCTCGAAAAGCACGAACAACATTGTCCCTCTGCAGTTGTGATCTGTCCGAGTGAATCACATCAACATTGATCTGGTCTAATATTAGTTCATTAAACAACTGCTTAGCCCTATCTTTCGATTCCACAAAAACAAGCACAGGAGGATTTATGCCTGCTTGTATAAGATCTCGGAAAGCAAGAAGTTTACCATTTTCGTCACCAACGTAAATCAGTTCCTGTTCAACTTCTTGAACTGTGGTATTCCTGTGGCCAACTGTAACTGAAACGACATTTTTTAAATTGTTTTTGCACCAACTGGCAACTTGTGGAGTATATGTGGCACTGAACATAGCTCTCTTAATTTCTTGATTATTACAACTTTTATAGATTTCGGCTAACTGCTCACGAAAACCACGCTTTCCCGTTTCAAATAATTTGTCAGACTCATCAACAATTAACCATTCTACATTGTTCAACGACAAAACTTGATTTTCTTGTTTCAAGAGATAAATGAGTCTGTTTGGAGTGCTTACCAGTATATCAAACTTCATGGAAAAATTTGGTCCAAATTTATCTTGTTTGACTTTTGTTATTATGTGAGGTTTCAACCCTGTTTTTTCAGTTAGACGAACGCATTCTCTAAACGTCTGCCTGGCCAACTCTCTTGTAGGACAGAGAATCAATGCTCTAAAACCCTTTCGGCTTGGTTTCTTTAAACTGCTAAGTACTGGAATTAAAAATGCTGCAGTCTTACCAGAACCTGTAGGAGCACAGGCTAATATTTGTCTACTACTAAGCATTACAGGAATCGCTTGCATCTGAATCGGAGTCGGATCACTATATCCACATGCTACAACATTGGCAATGATCTGCTGATTTACCTCAAAAGAGTCTAATTCATGAAAACTTCGAATAGGAGGGGGTACATCAATACCTTTCACAGCTATGTTGTTATTGTTTCTAAATCTTGAAATTTCGTCTTCTAAATTAAAATTATATTCGTCTTTTTTCGAGGTTTCTTCCAAAACTGAATCAGTAACAATATCATCTTCAATTTTTATATAAGTTTTGGATTCTTCTTTAATTCTAGGCTTGTTCAATTCACTTGTAGCATTCTTATTTAAAGTAGCAGTCTTTGAAAAATTTGCTCCCTTAGAGAGTTTGCAAAAAATATTAAAAGTATCCATTTCTAAAAGGTAATAACGATTCGAGACACTGATCCCAAAATTTCAACTAAGTCTCACAATCACTAACTTCACATGGTCACAACTTTGTAACTTCATTACATACATAACCTTTTGGTATACAAAACCTACCAATACCATGTGCTTTTCGATCTTGAAGACAACGCCATCTGTTATCTACTCGAAGTAGTAATTAAGATTTCGAAATTTATTATTTAATATCTGACAACTGTATAATTTTCTATACTAGTATTTAGTTGTTTTTTTATTAAATGTTATTGTTATTTTTAATATAAACAATTCTAATTATGTTGTTTGATCACTATAATTTTAATAATCAAAATATTTTTTTCCAATTTTGGCTCCTGAATTAATCATATCAATAAAATAACACTATCCTCTGTAATGTAAATAAATAAAAATGATAATGAAAAAATTAACATTTATTATTCATATTCGAAATGTATTCAAGTTTAATAAAAAAATTTAAGATAATTAACACTTTCACTATTGCATTTAATTTAGTTATAGAGAAAACATATTGATTTTTCATTATTAAAATATATAAAATAAATTAACCGAATTAAATAACTATTTATTATTATAATTATTTTTAAGTTATTTTTTTAGTTCTGCTTTCTTTTTATAAAGTTGGCTAAATCTATAAGCAAAAAATAAAATAAAAAATAATTGGGTGAAGGATAATTGGTATATTTATCATATATAGGAAAACAGGGCTGGATCGATAGTTTAAAAAATATGTCACTTTCAGCATTTTTGAATTAAAACTGGCTCTAAGAGTTTTACAAATAAATAAAAAAATCTATTATACAGTTTGCACAAATTGTAACACCAAGTGAAAAAATATTTGGTTTTCAACCGATATAACAGAAATTTTATATTATTAGTGAAATCAATACTGGGCCCTCAAATACTGAACTAACTCACTTCTACATAACTATTAGATTAAATGAAAAGTAGAAAAAAGCTTCAGGAATAAATTCAAGAGGTGTTGATTCTTACCATTGTCAGGATCACAATTGTTGAAAGTTATTTCAATTTAAATACGAAAATGTCATAAAACAATTGTTCAAATAAAATGTAAATCAATTCAAGATCAGACAATGTTTTTCCGGTCTATTACAATAATATACTTCACTTGCAGTCCAGCATATATCATTCTATAGATAATTTAATAAAAATAAAAAAGTATTTGGCCAGGAAATGGCCAAGAAAAATATACCTGACATTTGTGGAAAGTTGAAAAATACCTGCTACTTGAAAGATCATTTTGAATAAGCAAAAAATAAGACTGAATCATTGTCACCAGGTGAATTTCTTCCTCATACATCCCATTCCTCATTTATTTTTTTATTGTAATCACATTCACAGGTTGTCAGTGGCCACTAACAGTTATGTTTTAAACTATTTTAAAAAAATCAAAATTGTTGGATTAAAGAAATGTTTATACTTCAACAATGACCAATATTATTGCTAGATCAATGATTTTTTTAAGTTGGATAGTTTGGTTTTAATAACTTACTTTCATTTTAAAATGACAATGAAAGTAGATTAGAGATTAAACTAAAATGAAGTCTCTCCAGGTAGCTCTGATTGAGCTATGAGAGCCACCTGTCGGTAGCTTGAAGAACTAGCTCGAGGGATGAGGATGCCCAGCTGCCGAGTTCAACGTTTTTCCGCTAGGCTAAGGAACAAAATAACGAGGGAGGTTTATTATTGTTTTTCGGGTTTATAAAAGTTTTATCAGAGCGGTGAAGAAGTTTTTTTCCCACCAGTGAATTGTGATGCGTTTAAGATTTATTCGGTTTGTCTTACAACAATTTATTTAGAAAGTCGGATCCTGATACAATTCGGACTATATATTGGTATACCATCTTCATTATTTACATTAATGACATATGTTTGATAAGGATTAGAAGAACCAGATAGATTTTCCCCTTAAACTGTAGACAAATTATTAGTTCAGTTTTAGAGAACTTTAGAACCACTGAAGATTATACTACTTTCATTATTTTTTCATTTTGGAAAACCAACAATAAACTTTTCAATTCCCAAATTTATATTTTACATTCTGTTTTATGTCGCATGCCCTTTCATTTCTATTTTGTTACTTATTATCAATATATACTTTATTAATTAACAATATAAAATGCAATGATTTGTCTTAATGTATTGGATTCATTTGTTGAAGCATCTGTACATAGATTATTAATTATTGTTATTTCATTGTTATTATTATAATTCATTGTTTTACTGCATGTTAATTAGAAGGAAAATTTATCCAAGCATTGCTCTATTTGGGCTGAAGGATTTTTAGGTTAAACACCATTTTTAGAAAGCTAAGAGAAAAGAAGTAACTTAATCGTTGAGAATATGTTTTAACTTATTTCAGATGCTTTTATCACCAAAGCCTCAGTACAATAACAGCTGATAATGTGTCAATTTCAGTATATTTGTCTTTATTTATTAGTATATTTATTTAAATTGCTCATTTACAACCTTAAAAAAATGGAATAATCCTTATTTAATCATTTCCATCTTAATAACTTCTAAATGTTCTACAAATTCCTTCTGTTTGTGTACATTTCTAGTTAGCAGGAGAATCCCGTTTGATTAAATTGAGATCCTATGAATCATTCTACATTTTAGCATAAACCAAGAAATCTATTTAATAGCTCTTTAGGCACACAATTCTTGTTATGGTATATTATTTGACCTATTAATAAGAAAGCTTAGGTTGAGCTGACTATTGTACTAGATTTTCTCCAGCGAAATGCTGTCATCTGTTGAAACATGGTTTATATTTCAAAAAATATGTTTCAACCTTACAGGATATCCTAAAAGATTGAATATCTTTCTCTCTTTCTCATTCATATAATTAATGAGAACAGATTAGGTTCTTTTTTAGTTTTAATTTTGTTGTAACATATATTTAGGATGACTAAAAGCATTCCTCATGTCAGGTATTTTTTTTTTCTCATGAAATTGATAGAGCTTTGTTTGTTTCATAATCTAAATGTTCAGATTTCTATGTATATAAAAAAAAAATTATATTCTTTTATTGTGATCCACAGTGGATCAAAAAAGTATTGGCACACCCTAATTTTCCTGAATTATGGAAAGAAAAAGCCTGATATAACTGTGACAACAATTTTATTAAATGTATACATAGAAAGTAAAATTAAATTAACAGAAGCAAGTCTTAAAACAAAAGATTTATTTAATTAACATGGAAAATAACAAAAATGATATGTCAAAAAATTATTGGCACACACTTCTTCTTTTGCGCTATGCAAAAATCTTAATATTTTATTATGATCCCTTTTACTTCTATAATACCCTGCTGTCTTGATGGCATTGATGAGACAAGATTTTACATTTTACCACAGTTTGTGAATTCATCAGATAGAATTTGATAACCATTATTAATGTTACAAGATATTATCATGGAATGGAGTTTTACTTTTCAGTAATTCTCTACGGGGTTCTCTACATCGCGAATAATGATTATGATGTTTGAAATATTTAAGTGATTCTTTACTGGTATTATTTATTAATTATTTCTAAGTTATCATTGATTCTTCTGATGATATTTCTGTTTCAGCTGTTGTTGTTTTTTTGTTTTGTTTTTTATCACTATTATTTGATAATAAATTTAGTCAACTTTATCTAGTTGTAAATCTCACCTAAGACTTAATATTTTCTTAACAAATTGCATTATTGCAAGGGAGCTTCACTGTTTCTATTGTAGCATTTAGGGTATAATAATCTATCTTAGATAGTTATTTAATAGATTATTTGTTCATTTTTATTTTTTATATCTGACTGCCTGGTGTGACCGGTGTGAATGTGCCTGATTGATAGGCATTGTGTACCTTCTAAAACTTAATTCATCTTACTGTTTTTATTTGTTCCAGTTGATAACCATCAAAACACAAGATGTCTGTGTTCCTTCTCAATCCTGATAATGAAGTGATCATAGACTCTCCTTCTGACAACGATTCTGGAAATGGTCAAGCCCTTACGGACGCTTCTCAAGCACTCCTAAACTTCTGGCCTCAAATGACAGAAGAAATTAGACAGATTGAAAATATGGATGTGAGATGTCAAGCATTACCTCTTGCACGAATAAAAAAAATCATGAAACTGGATGAAGACGTGAAAATGATATCCGCAGAGGCTCCTGTTCTCTTTGCTAAAGCTGCTGAACTATTTATACAGGAGCTAACATTGAGATCTTGGGTACATACTGAAGACAACAAAAGGAGAACTCTTCAGAGAAACGATATAGCAATGGCTATTACTAAGTACGATCAGTTTGATTTCCTCATAGATATAGTGCCGAGGGAGGAGGCGAGACCAGGTGGAAGGGTGCCGGTATCTCTGGATCAAGTTCAGTATTATCTGCAATTAAACCAGAGTGGTGGACAGCAGCCCCAGGACGAAGAGGAGGAGGAGCAGCGCCCAGCAGCTTTGCAACTTCTGCAGCAACAAATGACGGTCGCTGAAGGCAAGCCAGTGTCAACAGGTGGTGGTATCCAAGTGCTACAACAAATCGTAGGTCCGAATGGGGAAGTGCAGCATGTTCCTGTACAAGTTCCTGAGCACGCGATGGAACTGATTCGAGTGCAAGGTGCTGGTGGTGGTCCAATAATGCTTTCCCACCCTCAGTTAATACAAGTGAGGCAGCAGAATCCAGTCTTTGTGCAAGCACCAAACCCTCCACAAAACTAGCAAATAAAGAAATATAAGAAATAATAAATTTCTTTATTTATATTTGCATTGGACTGATTCAGACATTCTTTAATAGTCTGTAAGTAAGTTATGAAATTCAAACAAAAAAAACTGTATAAAGCTTGTAAATATTTTATTAATAGAACATTCCTCTAGAAATCGCTATTAATAGCATTTAAAATATAGCTTTATCCTTTAATGGTCTTACTGTTCAATTGAAATTATATCAAATCATCTTGATATGTACATCATTCTTTTTCTTTTCTTTTTTTTTTTTTTGTAAATTATGTTGAGATGATTATTGATACGATGGCAGGTATCCATAAGTAGTATAATCCTGATAATGAAATAGTGAAAATTGAGCAACATAATATATAAGTAATTTTAAAGTATTCTTTATTAATTTAAATAATTGTTTCTTTCAGCTCAGCATTGTAAACTATATTACAAATAATAATTTATTTCCTGCAGTTATTGTTAAATATTGTTATAATTTAGTTAGTGTACAAAGGAAGGAAAATTTTTCAGAAAAGCGTTCTTATATTTTTCTTAATATAAGAAGAATTTTCTTAATATGTTCTTAAGTTTCCTGGTTGAAGTATTATTTACTGTTTATTGGTTTAATTGAAATATATTAATATATGTTAAATTGAAGGTACTTTGAATTTGGTTATATTCATGAACTAATATTATATATTAGTCTTTCTATCAAATTATTATATTTCTCTTGAATAATATAAAATATTTATAAAATGTTTGTGTTACCATTTACGAGTTTGCTTTTATTATTCTGCAAAATATATACCATGTATAAATAATTGTAATTTCAATTAAATGATAAAAGCTCCATTATAATTTTAATTGTTTTGTTTTTTTGTTTACTTCTGTAAGCTACATTTATTATCTACTCATATTAGAGATAGTTGATAAGTGCAACATAAAAGCAATAATTAATTTTTGATTTAAAAATTATACTTTTAGACAATTTAATTATTTATTCTTGTTTCATTAATACCTTTTTAAATCTCATAAATTTTTTAAAATAAACTTAAGTTCAAGGTGTTTGATTTTTCTTGAATATTATTGTTTTCAGTATATAATGTAATATAACAAAGTGATAAGAGGAGAAAAGTGCCAGTTACTAAAGCATTAAGTTTAATTTGAGCTACTTTATAAAATTGATTTTCTGTTCAATCGACCCCGGAAACCCTTTCTGTTGCTTTTTTTTCAGCTTTGATTAAGTGAGAACCGTACCCTTCATTGGATTATGAAAAAACATAGCAGTTGAGTGTGATCTTGCCCATATTGTTGATACAAATATGTGAATAAATACATTTTTCATTTTCGATATGTAGATAATTCATTAAAAAAAAATCATGCAAAGTCATCTAGAAGACATAAAAACAATGTATAATGACATAGGTAAAATACGTTGATGATGCACACTTGAATGAACCTTGAAGCAGTTTATTCTCTCTCCTGGAAAGTTGTTTATTTCAGTTTCGATACTTTGCATTTGTATCAAAGATATCACCTACAGTCATTAGTTGAGAAACAGCATATCTTAATCCATTATTGAACAATTAACATTTCATAGCTATAGCTACAAGTATTATAGTTTTTGAAGTGGAAAACTTCTTTAGCCACGTTTAGCAAATTTTGGTTTGGTGAAAAACTTATAGATTTGCAACACCGACATGCTTGTGAGGTATTACACGGCCTGTCTATGAGTTATAACAATTTTTTCTAGTTTAAAGAATTCCATTAATATAAGAATAATCATATTTAACTAAAAGGTTGTTTAATAGTTGTGCAATTGATCCTTATAATAACTGAAAACATCAAAAACTTGTCGAACTTTTCATTTTCCTTTAAATAAGTCTAAACTAAATCCTCCTTAAGTATTCTTCTTTTCTGCCAATCCTCATCTGCTTTCTTTGTCATTGCTTAAGGAAATTTTGGATGAGACTTTGTTGAACTATTATTATATAAACCTGTTTAATATGCTGAGGGGTGCTGAAATAATAACGATTCGCTGAAGAGATTTTTCTTGGCTAAGAAGCGGATGTTAATGAGCTCTTGCTCTCTAATTTAAACTATTAGCAACCCTACACAGCTGTAGCTGGACTGCCCGCTTGGAATAAGCTAAGGAAACTACATAAAAGTTGTAGCTTAAACAGAATAAAAATATTATCTTATCCCAGAATGTTTCATGAGATTACTCAGAATGTATAAAACTTAGATATTACATTGTTTTTTTGTTCCGATATTTTAATGATACTTCAGTACACTGATCCATTTGTCTTCATAACCATAACAATATCTTGTAACAATATAGAACTATAATACCCTATGGACCTTTAGATAAAATGATATGGTTTCAATCTACTCCAAATTATTAAATATCCATAATGTCGCTTTGCAAGGAATATATTATGTCCCATTATTATAACTGGACTATTGGAATGAATATTTGTCACTTTATTTAATTCTAATATTGTATGTTTTAATATTTTCGTATTGATATTTTTTATATTTTGTGCTATAAAATATAATAATTTTATGATAATAATAAAATATAATATTTTATGGTATAAAAAAGCACTGTTAAGTATACAATTTGTTAATGTGGCATAAACAGTTATAATTAGTGTAAGATGTATTTGACATAGTATATTAGAATAGAACATAAAATAAATAAAAAAATGATCTGCAGGTAAGGCTCACTTATATGATTACACAGATTTTTCTGTGAATTAGGTAGGACAGTTGACACTACAATTAAAAAATTCTGATTTTATTATTTTTAAGTTATTAAAATTTGTGGGTCTTTCAGGGCGAAAATTTGATTCCTTCTTTTTTCTCACTAAGCTCACTGGCTTCCTACAGCTAAACTACTTCTGTTCTGATCCTTGTAAACACAGGACTTACCTTGACCAGAATTTTACAGATTTTTAAAATTTTGTGATGATCATAATTTCAGAAACATCCTGGTCCAATCTATCTTAAAATTAAAATACTTCAAATTTTTAAAAATATTTTTTTATCAGTAGCAAAAAAAAGAAAGGAAACGGGAAATCATTAATAAAATAGGCATGAAATAACTTTTATTTCTGAAAAGTGAATTCTGTGAAGAAATAAATAATATGTTGAATTTAATCTTTTTTAGTCATACCTATGCATGTTTTTTGTTTTACTGAATCCATTCTTATATATTATTAAAATTATAAAATAAATAAAAATAGTCCATATTCATGTATTTAAACAAAGTTATTTCAATCTCATTCCATAATATAATATTTGTTTTTTTGAAATTTTTATTTCAGACCTAAAGAAATTGCTTGGTGTATTTTTTGCAGTTTAAATAATTTCTGAATTTCTGATTTTTATTTGTTTTTGTAATGATTTTAATTCCTGTGGTGTTCCGCTTGTTTCGTAACCATTTTATCATAGAAATTAATTTATTTTACACTAAGCTCTTTCTATAAGCCTTGACTTAACATTTTTCTTTTTTATTGAGCAACTCTCTTCTCACTGATAGTAACGGTCTTCTTAAGACGAATTGCAGAGGAGTCGGATGCTTCTGAATCACCAAGAAGTTGACGAAGATTGACGAGTCGTCGTTCCCTGGCAGCTCCCCTCTCGGCTAGCTCTTCCATTTCATTCTCCAGGTCAGCTAGCCTGGCCCTAGACATTCTAGCTCTACTCTTCGAAGCCATGTCATCGATAGCCTCTTCAGCCTGGTCTTTCAACGCACTCCACTTATGCATACGAGGTCTTTCCTCTTCAGTCTCAGCGACCATCCTCAATGCTCTCCTTCTTAGTGAAGTTGAATTATCCTCATCAGATGTTAATAAGCTAGTTCCATTGATTCCTACTGAATCCAGCATCTTTTCTGAAAATCTTCGTTTTACTTCTTCCCTCCTATTTAGAAATGCGTTTTCAAAATTCTCTTCAGTAGAAGGTTGATGCCTCGCTCTTGCTCTATGCATTCGGGACATACTTTCCATGTCTTCTTCGATTTGGCTGTTAATTGCATCTAAGTTGGGTCTTCTCTCTTCCAACAAACCTTCTAAGCTTCCCATTGAAAGAGGGCGTTCTGGCCGTTTTGGTGCCTCCATGGTTTCTTGTAGACCACCTCCTCCATATTTTCGGTCTAATGTGTCTAGGGCAGGCCTGTAATAACTTTCCCCAAGGGAGTAATTGCAGTCATAAAGACGTGTCCTTGGCCTGGTATATCTTCTCCCAGCCATCTTTTTCTTCTAAAAAAAATAAAAAATAAACAAATTTTAGTACATTTATTTTTTCAAGTATGTTTTTGTCGAAGAATTATATTTTTTTGTAGTTACTAAAAATAGTTAAAATCTAAACACTGCTAACTTAGAGCCTTCAAAATGGACCGATGATAGCAACTTTTTTTAACTGAGTTTTTCAATTTATATGTAATCCTGAATTTTTGTTTTAATATTATTATTATGTTTTAAAGGCCCTTAACCTAATTAATAAAGTAAGATTTCAAAAACTTTATACTTCTAATCTGGGCTATTATAAAATTGTCAATAAAACATATTAATTTACTTAATGGCATTTTAAATTTGGTACCATTGTGGTGAATTTGTTGGCAACAGTGTAGCTTAGTGGTAGAGCACAGTTGCCCTGCCAGAGGTCCTGGGTTCAAATCCAGCTGTAATTTATTTAATACTCCTTGGGAAACATAAACTGGGTACCCTTAGTAGGGGAAAAACCTGGCGGTTGAGTGGCACCTTGGACAAATCACCTCCCTGCACAACTGTTGTCTGAGAAACAGTACAGTCTCTACCACATACTGAACCCAAGACCCTTCATGTGTTATTGTAGTACAGGTTTATTTTTATTTTTTATTATATATCTTTATTTATGACAAATTTCTTAACAAGCAGCATGTTGAAAAAGAGAATTTTTCTTCAAATTTGTCATAGTAAATTAGTCCCTATTCCTTATTTTAAAATAGATATCTGACAAACATTAGATTAACTAATGGAATTGTAAAAACATTACATTTTCTCGAATTCAAATGTTATTAGTAAGATTCATCTTTTTGTTGAAATTTATAATAAGCTGTTCATTAAATGACCTAAAAAGATCTTAGGCATCAGAAACTTCCATCAACATTGCCTCAGCTAGTATTTTAATAAATATTATTTTGGTGAAATCTGTTATATATGTTTTCTACAGGTGTAAATAAAATATATATAAGCCTTAAAAATAATTTAGGACAGGAAAAAAACAAAAACTATTACTTAATGTTACCTAATTACAAAATATATTTTAGAGGGAAGAAAATGGGGCAGGTGGAGGTAAAAAACTAAATTCCTTAATTAGTGATTAACTACTTATTAGAAACCTCATAGTAATAAAAATAATGATAAACAGGTTATTAAAATAGGTATGTAAGTTACATGATAATTGGTAAATAAAAATATGTTACTAATAAATAATTAATCATTATTTAAGGAATTAATTTTTTTGACCTCCCACAATATTTTATAGCAGATATTTATACGGTCAAGTAATAATTATTCAAGATTATTGAAGATTTCAGTATATTTTAATATTTCATACATAATCCTGAATCCTTGAAATATTATCATAAGAAAATGTATAAGTTATTGACATGTCTAATATTTGCTTTTAATTAGTAATAATGCCATTCAATATTTGTCAACATTATTCTTATTTTTCATTAAATCCAACAATGCTATAACCTGCAATATTTTTTCTATTTTGGCATTGACTTTTTTGAGCATTCTTGCCAATACAAACCTAGTTTAACATATGATTATTAACAACTGAACCTCCTTGGTTTGGTTAAAATTAGTCTAATTACGCACCAAAATCATTAGTAATGGTCCTTGTTTAAAATTCTGAGCCAAATCAAAAAAGGAACTCTAACTGAAGAAACTAGACCTTCAGTTTATTTTAAGCTCGAATTTAACTAAAGTTTAAATTTCTTTTTTTTCAGGCAAAAAGTTTTTTCTTCTGTTTTATTAATGCCTTCAACCCATGTACAAAAAATATTTTGTATCAATTTATAACCTTCTATGGATCCTCTTTACAGAATTAATTCGATTTTTTTCTAAGTCAATATGCTAGACTCTGTAAATTGATACTACAATCCTTTACAATACCCTACCTTAGTATTACAAAGTTGTATGATACACATATATGAAAATGATATCAAAGATTCTGAGTATCTTTTTATTTTTGGTCTTCGGATGATACGCGGTCGCGATTTTTTGACGTTTTGAAGATCTATATATAGTTTTCGACCCACAGAACCATTTGGTATCAAAATCTCTGATTTTTCAATTTTGTAACATACAACCTTGGAATACTAAGGAAGCGAATAGTCTGATGCATAAAAATTTATTTATTATTAACAATGAATTTTATGTCCAATGTAAGGAAAAGCATTAAGCAAATGTGAATACGTTTATGGCAATTTTTTCAAATTTGAATTTACCTTTTTATTTATTTACTATTTTTATTTGCACTTTTCCTGAATAAACTTCAAGGAGTGAAAATTGTATTATATATATTACAAATATATATCATAAAATACAAATATAGTTCGGAGCAAATTTGATTTTTCAACAAAAAATTTAGAACCGACTAGTTGCAGTCATTGTTTTATTTATCATTCGACAATAAACAAACATGAAAAAGTGTTGATGTGTCCTATGGATGGCAGGGTCCTGGATCTGAGCCTAATGGTGTCATATGCTAAAGATGACAGTCTCAGATAGGACTCTTTAACGTTCATCATCGTTTGTTCTACAAAGTGACGAAAATGACACCATTGACGTTCTCCAAATACACCTAAAAGGAATATGGTAGAAGGCTCATTTTTTTGCAGAGTAACTCCTTTATTGCTGTCAGTTGGGAGCATATTTTCATTTTGGGGGGTCAAGAGGATTGGTTTTTTATAAATGCTTTATATTGAGATGCTATTTTAGCATATTCGGTTGTTATTCATTTTTTATTATTAATAAAATGTTAGATGCACATAAATTTAGTTTAAAAAAAGGTTACTACGTTATAACAGAAGATGATAAATCAAATTCTCAATCTTTCTTTCACAGTTCTTCCTAATTTTAATAAACTCTTTACTCAGAAGAGAGGCAGAATTACACTACTGCCACCTGGTCAGGGCTAGTAGTAATCTACTGCCCCATTATTCAGAAAAGTTTTTAGGCGAAAATCCATAAACCCTGGGTATAACATTGCATATGTTACAACGAAAAACCTTGTAACTTAATTTTGGCAAAACCACAATTACTCATTGAATTTTTTTTATTAAAACTTATTTTATTGAAAAATTAGCTAGGTATCCTTGGCAGTAGCCTCAAAACTACCCACTAAATCTGCCTATGCACTTGACCCTTATTACAATAGCATACTTTGCTATACGCTGGGGGAGGAATGGGATGTAAAATATAATTACAGATTGACTCACATATTCATGATACAAACCTTTATAGTTGATTCAAAGTTTTATTAATTATCAAAAATAAAAACTGTGCACCTACAACCCAAGGAGGGTCTTGGGTTCAGTGCATGGTAGAGAGTGTACTGTTTATGAGACTAATTTATCTGTCACAGCCGTACTAGTACCCAGGATCCTCAGTTTAGCAACTCAGGACTCTCCCATGGAGCTATCCTGCTCCCATTTTCTCAAAACCAAAATTACCAAGCATTTAACAGGAGAAACTATTCTTGACAGTGCACTTTGCGAACTTATTCTCAAGAAATCAAAAATACTTTGAATTTTTAATTTCATTCCTAATTTATTTGTTCATCAAGGTCTGATGAGTCAAAATCACTTTCCATCATTCTTTTTTATTAAAAAATTATTGAAAGTATTCAATTTTTAATGTTTAATAATTAATATTTGACAATATAAATATGTTGGAGGAAAAAATGTTCCAAGTGGGCATCACATAACCCAATAAACAATAAAGACCTGCAATGCGCAATTCCTGTCATTTTTGTTTTTTAATTTCCGTTTTGCTGTAAATTATTTGTACTGTGATACATACTTCAGATAAGACTTGTTTTTTAATTCTGTTTTTTCGCTTATCAAAAACTGGCGCCCAGATCTTCTCAGTTTGAATTCAAGGACTGCAATACAGACATGATATGTTTGTGTTTATTTTATTTTATTTTTTTCTCACTCAGATCGACTAACTTATTTTATTCAGCCAACACCCAGGTTCCCATCAGCTCTATCACTGCGTTATTTGACACAGAAACCTAGTGAACAACTGGTTGAGGAAAAGGGGTAGAGGTGAACTGCGAATGATATCCTAAAGTAAGTTTTGGCAGAGTTGTTAGTGACACAATAGGGGAGTGACCCTGGGTATTTAGGAGGGCTATTCTTGGCGAGCAGTGCTGCCAACCGCCGCCCTTTAGCACCGCCGACGGTGGGGGTGGCGGGTAACGAGAGTTCACGCTTGATCTGGGGCATGTCATCCGTTGCTTTGTTATTTCAGCTGTCATGCTACATCTTCGCATACTCTTCTTTTTCTAGTTTAAATTTGTCTTCATAACGCCTACTTAATTTGGGCTTATGTTTTTGGCATAGTCTGTACACCGATAGACGTTCTCTAAGCATTTGGGTTTTGGTAAGTCTTCGATATCAACTAATTTTTTGATAGATACACATAAATAAACTTTTAAATTGTCTAAATGAATAAATCTGGTAGCGAATCATTATAAAAAACCATTATTTGATGTTCAGATAGTACCAAAAACTTTGGCTGAACTGTCAAGTTTTGGGTGATGAAACTGGAGTAGAACCATTCAAAAACATTTGTTTCTATTCTCTAATCCTTGTTCTTTTCTTAGCAATCTCAAGGGCAAATAGAATCCCCTGGTTTTCCCAACCGTTATCTTCTATTTGTCTTTATCCTTTACTGCAGCATTCTATTTACTTTTCTCTAGGTACTTTCCTCTTATAAGGGCCCATCACTGACAAGGAGAACGGAAATAGCAATCTTGTAACCTCTTGAGGTTTGTTAGTATTTTTGTATGCTTTCTGTTTCCATCTTTCTTTTTTTTTATTTATAGGCTTTACAAAATATGAATGTGGGAACTTCCGAAAACATTTATTGAAGCGGTATAATTCTTCCAGAAAAAGGTATATTGCTTCGAAAGGAGTATGGTAAAGGTCCCAACATGAAATTATGTGGCCTCGATTCGACAAGGTATCACTAATTAATGCCTTTTGGTAATGATTAATTTATTTTCGGTGTTGGGAAATTACAACTGTTAAATTTTGTTCAGAAGAACAAAACATGTCAAAAAATGCGTTCACGTAGTGGAAAATGTGTTTAAGAATGTTGCCTGCTCTTGGACTGAAACGGAACAAAGAAGGAGAAAATGTTATAATCGATTTTATGTTGGCCATAAATTGAGCTACAAATAATATGTAAATGTTATAATTATTAAGGAAGGAAATAGTTGGGGGTGAAGTCAAAATAAACACTAAATAAGTGGGTACTTATTTCATTTGGTGCCGACGTTTCGACCCACTGCACCCCCAACTATTTCCTTCCTTACTCAGATCTTCCATTCAAGTATCTCCTCGCTAACGTTATTATTATTATTTAAATCAATTTTTATGTTAAATATACGTAAACATGTTATGTTATGTTACATCTTCGTGATATATTTTCTTTCATCGTAGCTTCTAAACAGAGGCGCTTGCGTCGGACGATAAGGTTAAGCAATTTTATCAGTGGTTCCCGTATAATAGGAAAGTACAATCATTGATTTTGTTTTAGTATACCATACAAGGCTAACTAAAGTTACAAGTCGAGTAGGGAGGATTTTATCTATTACCAGTAGAGTCGGTGAAGAAATAAATTCAAATATACTTCAGTTTTTGTGAGATTTATGAGTACTTATAAAGGTACGGGTAGTTACAAATAGTAGCTGTGAAATCTATCCATTGTTCAGTAGGAACTAAACATCTAGAACTTGTAGTGCTGGATATAACAGTAACATATATCTCAGCAAGTGGTTTGACGATTGTTTATCATGAGGAAGTACACTTGTAGTGAATCACTGATCTAATTCCAAAGCCATTCGAATCAGCTCAGGATTGCCAACCGTGCCGGAAAATGTTGATGGTGGTCGTTTTCTCTTGGACAGTGCCCAGCTGCCTCGTCCTAACTGATTAAAACTGCTTATCAGGAAGTGATCAGTTGTGGTTATAAATATATAACAGGGTCAGTTCCATTCCCTTTCGCCTACTGCTGGTCCTAAAGGAAGTAAGGATCCTAAACTGCTAATTTGTCTTCCTCAAATTTGTCAAATTTGTTGTAACCTTCCACTTAGCGGTAATACTATCATTGTTTCCATGATAAAAAAATCTTCCTGATTAGAACTGCTTATCAAGAAGTGATCAGTTGAGGTTATAAATATATAACAGGGTCAGTCCCATACCCTTTCGTCCACTCATAGTCATAATTTTGTCTTCTCTTACGTTGAGCGAACCTTAAGTAATTTGTTGATTATTTCTCAGTAACCTACCGTTTAGCAGTAATGTTATCATTGTTTCTATGTTAACAAAATCGTCCTGGTTAAAACTGCTTATTAGGAGGTGATCGGCTGAGGTTAAAAATTTATAACAGGTTCAGTCCCAATCCCTTTCATCCACTGCTGATCATAATTTTGCCTTCGCTTACTTTGAGCGAATCATCAATAATTAGTTGGTTATTTCTGTGTAACCTTACATCTGGGAATCATCAATAATCAGTTGATTACTTCTCTATAACCTTCCAATTAGAGGTTATCTTTTAATTGTTTCCGTGGTAACAAAAACTTATCTTGACTAAAACTGCTTATCAGGAAGTGATCAGTTGTGGTTATAAATATATAATAGGGTTAGTCCCATTCCCTTTTGTCTATCGCTGGTCAAAATGTTTCCTTCTCAAATCTGGTTCTAATCATCCTAAGCAGTTAATTATCCCTCTATCTTAGCTTCCAGTCAGGTTATGGTGGTAATAAAAAAATATTTGAAAAAGTAATTGTTTGGACGAAACAATATCATAAAAAAAAAAAAAAAAAAAAAAACTACCAGTGCAACTCATGAATATTTTTGGGTATAGTAACTATACTGTTCGTAAGCCAATGGTTCTGCTGATTTAACCGCCGGCTTTCTCCCAATCGAGTGTACGCACTTCACAGGGTTCGGTGAACCCTAGAAGGGTTTGCTGATCTACAGGGTCCATCTATGACTGTTAGCAGATTAAATAATTTAGCTGACATAGCCGATAAATATAGACATTTATATTTGAACCCGGGATCTTCAGCACAGCAACTCAACCCTCTACCCGCTCAACTATCCCACTCCCCTTTTTTTTTTTATCAGAAAATTAAAAAGAAAAGGTTTACGAACCCGAAATTCCTATTAAAATAGTACCTACCGATGTTTACACAACAATCTCCACCGTCAACCGAACATCGTTAAAATCCACATCCCAAGACTGTAAGCAATCCCCCCACCTCTCACCAATACAATTTTGTCAAACCCTCGGGCATGTACTAGTCATTTCAGAGGCTATTAACTTTTTAGGGATTCGTTCGCTACTAAGGCTAACGACTTTGCAATTAAACTAATGCATGCTATGCGATTTCTTGTAGTTTAACTTCTTCAGTGGAATTACATTGTTGAACCGAATATAACATATAATGTCTTATTCTCTTAAACAATATAGCGTTGTTTCTATTTCTCATGAAACTGGGATGTTTCTAGCGGATTCGAAGTAAGATCAAAAACATAACAATTACGTTCCTGAACAAAAACCGCGAGCTTAGTCATTCCGCAACTGCAAAATTAACAAGCTTATAACTTTTTTTTTTGCCATTGTTGATTTCTAAAATTTGGATCCAATAATAATATTGCAATATAAAATAAACACTTCAGAAGATCTAACCTGTTCTTCCAAAAACTCTGGCGCATGTAATTAGTACTTGTAATTAGTCTTCGGTTATTTTCTGTGCTCTATTTTTAAAATAGAATTATCTTCTTCACTTCTTCTTCTTTTTTGTTGTTTTTTTTTGTTTAGAGAATTATTCGATAATTAGATTTCCACACTAGTCTTAAATGTTAACATTCAATCGTTTCCTGTTGTTGTGCATTCTTCCATGAATAAAACAGCTGCTGAGAAAAACAAACTCCGGCCGACCTACATTTAGTAGGAGAGGCCACCATATTTATAGTCAAGCCTGAAACCAGAGCTGTTTCCAAACAATATATATCTACTTCAGATCTGAGGTATAGTTTATTTAAGAATTTCCGAATTTTGTAAAAATATGGTCGAGTAACAGAACAGAAAATTGTCGCTCTGTTTTGTATGGTTAGAGGTTGAATCATCATCGAAATGGAGAAAAAATACACTGTTTTATATATATATATATATACCTATGTTCAGTCAAGTTTCCTTATTAGAAGCTTCGTAATATTTATTTGGTATGGTAAATATCTGAGGAAAATCAAAAAACACCGAGTAAAATCCCATCACGAATTCTCCAACCTTTATTTCATATCCACACTTAGGAATACCATCCCTCCATCTCACCATTTGATGTCTCACCTATTTTTTTTTATCACAACGTTTTCAGCGTCTTGCGAACCTCATTGGAAGTGTGTTATACAAAAGTTTCTTTTCAGCTTGATGAATCATTTTTTACTTTAGTTTCCTTTTGCTATTTAGAACTCATCTGTTAAGAAGTTCTTCAATCCTTTATCACTTAATCTCTTCTATGATGGTTATGTTGGAGTATGACCCCTATCGGCTTTTGTTTTCTTAGATGTTTGTTTGTTTATTTAACGTCACCTTATGCTGTTATGGCTAATCGGACGATGCTACAGTGGGAGCTCTAAATTTTGCCTATCCAGGTATAATTGGGATAGGAATTTTTAACGAGTACCTGACATCGTACAGGCTAGGGATCCCCTTTTAACGTCCCTTCCGAATGACGGCATAACTAAAAATTGTTCACACCCTTTAAAAAAATCCTAGGGCCACCTGCCGGGCTACGAACCCGCGATCTTGGGCTTAGTTGTTTGTTACGCTAACCCCAATTGGTATAATTGGTGAATTACATTCTCTGTTTTCTTAGATATTGGCAGCATTTTCCTTATAAGATTCGAATCAGGGCACTATTGTAATAAATAATGCGATATTGTGAATGTTGTTATAGTGATATTATTTTAATTACAAATAAATTCGTGTAAAGATTGACAGAATACAATTTTAAAATTGTTACTATAGCGTACAAAAAATATATATAATCTGTATAATAATAATCAAATCATTATTTTAATTGTGAAACATTTCGTATCCAAGGTTTGAACAGATATGAACATTTTAAGGATCAATTTTTAGGCTAGGCTGAGTTTTTGTGTGTATATGTATATTTAAATTTTAATCAATCTTACGAATTTCCGAAAACAATTTTTATAAAACTTCGTTCAAAAATCCTCCTTAAACCCCGCTATTTAACATTTTGTAGATGAATTCCATCACCGAGAGAATGTAATGAAAAGAAAATTTAAGCTCCTCGTATCTACAAAATGAAGAGGTTCACTGGTAGAATGCTGAGTAGCTGTGCTGAAGGTCCCCGATTCAAATGCAGTTGTGGCTGATCAATTAACAGTTAACAGCCATGTATGAACCCTGGGCTATTCACCTCCTTGCACAACTGTTGTACTAGAAACAGTACAGTCTCTTTCCTGCACTGAACACAAGATCTTTCTTAGATTGTAGAGGTTAGAAAAATGAAAAAAATTTACGGCATCTTCATACAGATAGTGACATTGTATTTAGCAAAATTTATTACTTCTACTGGGCTGCTCACGATTTCGGATTGCATTGTAGCAATACAGCATATCAAATGAGATTGTAAATAGCTCTGATATAATAATTTAATCTAATAGAATATTATTTTCATAAGGTTGGCAATTGAACTAAATATAAAGCGATGGCAATGTTGGAAGGAGATGTGGTTTCGGCAGTTCTAAATTTAAAACTCTGACATAAGACCTCAATTTTGAACAGTTATTGGCTTGGAACAGTTTTTCGGTTGTCGAATACGTTTTTTTTGAGTCACGCTTTTATTTTTGTTTTAAATAAATGTTTTATTTAAAAACAAAGGAATTAAACTAAATTTAAACATACAATACAGTTATTTTAAGCAATTGTGAATTCAAATTCATCCTTAATTATGTTTACGATACTTATTTTACACCTGATACAGAAAGATACAAAGTTAATGTCTTCAAGTATTGTTTCAAGGAAAATCTTCATATATATTTGGTGGCAATGAAAATGATGGTATCCTCTAAACGGAAATGTTCAGTATTGAGACTTACATTAGACGATGTACGTATTGTATATGTTTATTTATACTATTTCTGAACGCTATATATTTATCGTTACATTGGAGAGATCAAAAGGTGTGGTATTTGCCCCAAAGAACGTCATATAACCAAATGACTTTAATAACATAATCATATATAATAACGTTAGCGAGGAGATAGTTGACTGGATGATCTGAGTAAGAAAGGATATAGTTGGGGGTGCAGTCAAATTAAACACTAAATAAGTGGGTACTTATTTTATTTTGTGCCGACGTTTCGACCCACTTTGTGGGCCATCTTCAGGGCTAAGAAAGAAAACAGACAAAACAACAATACTATAAAAATACATTACAGTACCAAGAATATGATAATATAAAAACATATGTAGAGTAATAGAAAATTAGAACAAAAAAGTGAGGGATATATGTTATTATTATTATTTATTCATATATATCCCTCACTTTTTTCTTCTAATTTTCTATTACTCTACATATATTTTTATATTATCATATTCTTGGTACTGTAATGTATTTTTTTATTATTTATTTATTGATATTTACAACTATATTACAATAATATAACAAGTAAATAGGCTAAGTGATACATAATGACATGTAGAGAAACTACCCACTGGTACTCAAATCGCATGTTCAACTAAGAAGGTCACGTGGCCATCTTCTTTTCAGACGCCTAGGAGGATTATCGGGAATTGAACAGGAAGCTAGGTTTGAAACTAGAGGGTTTGAGTGGAAATGAAGTTTGTTATGAAAGGATAGATAGCGGGTTCGGACCAAATCTGCAACAAATGGGACATTAAGGTCATTATGGATGACTTTATTCTTAACAAAATAAGGAGCATTGAGGATTTTACGAAGGATTTTGGATTGTAGGGATTGGATACGAGAGGAATTCGATGGCTTAGTGGAGCCCCAAAGCTCTACTCCGTAAGTCCAAGTAAGCCGTATAATGGTCATGTATATGAGTCTTTTGTAGTTAATTAGGAGCTTAGAGCGTTTGTCTAGTAAGTGTTGAAGTAGCCTGAAACGTCGAGCGGTTTCTTGTCTTTTCAGTCTTTTATGAGGATTCCAGGTTAATCGTTTGTCGAGATGCAACCCTTAGTATCGGATCTGTTCAACAGGCATAAGTGGGATATTATTAAAGGATACTGAAGGGCAGGAATTGGTTAACGACGTAAGGTAAAAGTGATTTGATGGGATTTTTAAGAACTTATTTTAATTCTCCAATTTTGACACCATTTTTCAAGATCAGGGATATGGGATTGGAGGCTTTGCGATACAATAACTGGATTGGTGTTGACTGATAATACACATGTATCATCAGCATACGTGGTAAGGATAGTATTAGGATGGGTTGGGATGTCAGCTGTATAAACTGTATAAAGGATTGGGCCAAGGATACTACCTTGAGGATGTAGTTTCTTAGTTTTGTTGTTTTGTCTGTTTTCTTTCTTAGCCCTGAAGATAACCCACTTCGTGGGTCGAAACGTCGGCACAAAATAAAATAAGTACCCACTTATTAGTGTTTAATTTGACTGCACCCCCAACTATTTCCTTCCTTACACATGTATAATAACATTTTGCTTGGGGCAACCCTTAAAGTTTATAAACATGTTTAATAAATAAATATGTTAATAAATTAACATGTTAAATAAATGTAGGGACATTTATTTATTAATGTTTAACATTATATGTTATAAACATCAATTTAACAAGCAAGTTGGTTCAGAAATTAATAGAATCATAAGTTACTGATTTCATGGTCCTAAGTTAGAGACTGGCCGTGGAAGAATATTTATTCGGTTACTTGCCGTGAATCTGGGTGAAAAACCTAACGCTTGAACGTGATCTTGATCAAATCATCTCCCTATATAAATGTTGTCTAAGAATCAAGCTGCCAATGTAGCGAACCACATTTCCTTCATGGGTTACAGTGGCACATATCTCGTATGTTGTAAATGATTGAAATTTTATATATTGTAAATAATACATCAAGTCATATTTCTATACATTCTGTGTATAGGTAAAATAATGCTAAGAAATATTTTAAATATGAAAACTCAATACGATAATTTATGAGCCCTCAAAATGAGGAAATTTGCCTCATGGATTAATAGTAATTTTTATGGATTTACTACTTATGAGTAATAACTCATAATAACTTTTTAAAATGTCATCAAATTGTAATAAAATTTATTATGTAATTAATGGAAAAGATATTCATATATACTGGTTTGTGAGTGTGTGTGATAGGGAGAGAAATGACATCACTGCTATCCATACTTCTTGAGACTGAAATTAAAAATATGGGAGTAGAGAACATTAGTTAGCACTAATACCCTCAGATTGCCAACACATCTATTTTCATGACAAGTTTTAAATACACAAATATTTCATTTGACGGTGGATCTGTCTACTTAAAATAAATTTGTGGAACCTTCATTCGAAGGAATCATACTGTAATTTTTTATTCCAGTATTAAGAAATAATATGTAGCGTTAATCGTGCCTTCCACAATAGCCTTTAGGTAACAGTTTATGGATTTTATTATTATTTGATAAGTGGGTATGATAATATAAATATAAAAAACGTAACTGTTACTAGTTTATAATAATAAATAAATAAATGAATAGTAAAATTGAACTAATATTTTTTGGCAATAGTCTCAGGTCAAGGTTCTGTCTAAAAACTTGGAACTTAACCAAATTTTATAAATATTGCCATACTATGTCCAAGAGGCAATAGTCTCCTACAGTAATTCTGTTTTATTGTGGTAGCATTTTTAGTCGAATACTTGTAATATTGAAATTTAGTAATCGATCGAGAAAAATTATAATTAAAACAATTTTTTTATAAGATTATCGGGAACGGAAGAGGTCGCAAGGTTTGAAACAAGTGGAGTTGAGTGGTAATAAAGTTTGGACTGGTATCGGGCTCGGGCCAAATCAGCAACAAATGGGTCATTGAGGTCATTATGGATGACTTTGTTCTTACCAAAGTAAAGAGAATTGAGGATTTTACGAAGCATTTTGGATAGTGAGGATTAAATACGAGAGGAATTCGACCTTAGACTTTCTGAAAATTACTCTAGATACATGTATTGTTCTAGATTCTCCAGGATTTTTCTTGCATATCGTTTTTAAACAATTTATAACACCTCATCTCCAGTCGCTCTTATGTTGGGCCTGTTAATTCTTTCCTTAATGAACTTGTTCTCCTTGCATCTTTATTATGGCCTATTTCTTGAGAATTTTCATACACAAGCACGCTTCAGTCTATCAAAAAAATTTTTTTTATCAAACTCTTTCAAACATCGCCCTCTTTGATCCAGAAATATTTTAGTCAAAAGATGTTTACTTACAGCTGTAGAGATTATATCACTAAAAATTTTTTGTTCCCACATAAGATAACTGACTGTTAAATATTGGTATTAGAAAATAATGACATGGATAAATTGGTTTAATTGGATATGATAGGTTATTATGCCTTATACATAAGGGACGTTGAGATTCCGTCCATTTTCCAAAACAAAATGACACAAACGCTGATCACACGCGCCTGAACTAGTAGCAGGAATTGGTGCATGTTGATCACCTCTTAATTGGACAAAATAACTTAATGGGAATAGTTTTTATTCCTAAAATTAACATGTATTTACAACATATATTTAAACATAGGCAGTGTTAGACTGATTTCATTTCAGTAAATCAATTACATTTTATAATTCGTTAATTTACAGCCATAGTAAATACTTTTATAAATAAAGTTCCAAAAAACACATATACAAATATTGTATATAAGTACAGAAACTTGAATATTTAATTTATTCTTCGCGTACACGCTGAAGATTGATCATTGAGCAGATGGGGAATAAAAAAACTATACCACTACTGCCACAATCCATGAAGGGTATTGAATCAGTACTAGGTAGGAGCTTTTTTCAAGCCAACGGTTATGCATGTTATATAAATGATATTGAATGTTGATTGATCATGTTTTATATCATATCATATGTTAAGGCCAGATATTTAGGAAGGTTGCACAGAGGTTATAATAAAGATTATGCTAAAAGTTAAGTTGTGTCTCAATAATTATTAACACTAAAACTATGTAAGGATGTGAGTTGGCAGAGATCGCGGTCTTTCAAGTTTTTGCGCACAATTAAGGATGCTAATTTTATAAAATAAAAACTGGGTAAACCTTGTGGTTGAATAAATATATACTGATTAGATGAGCATATAGAAGAAGCTTTAGAAATAGGGCCGGGTAAAGAAATACAAATCAAGGTAGACGAATGATAAAAGATTTTTCTAAATATTTTTGTTTTGAAGAGAAAAGATTTGCCCTGGCCGGGATTCGAACCCGGGTCGTCTGCTTCTTCGAAGCAGTGCTCTTAGCCACAGAGCTACCAGGGGTCGTATCCAAATCAGGCAAATCCGTTTTCTCACCGATCCTATATTCCCGTCTACTCGCAATTTTTGCGATGTATACACGAAGAAGAGTGTTCATTGAACATTATTTTAATTAGGATCTTGTTGATATACGTCAATATATAATTTATTTGTATTAATTGTTATTATAATTTTTCCCGGCCAGGGCAAATCTTTTCTCTTCAAAATACAAACTGGTTTTTCATTTAAGCAGTTTTACACAAGGGAATAATGCTGTATAATATTCGTAGGTTATTTTTATTTAAGAGATTTTACTGAGATTTATCTTTACTCTTTATTATTTCCTTTCTTTCTTTATTTATACAAATTTTTTTGGCCTCCTTTAGTGTAGGTTTTTTATTTTATTTAATATTTTTTTAGGATAGCATCACACCTTTATTCAAATTCTTTCTTCTACTTAGCCTGTTTAATTCACTACATAGTTGCCGACATACAAAGAACTACAAGGTTTACTATCAATATATTAAGACCTATTCTATCTGCTTTGTCAATCGATATATTTCTCGGTTTAGGGCCCCAATGTTGGATGGTTCTAACTGGGCCAGGCCGCCATTGTATAGCTTAGTCCTATAAACCTTTTGCCAAAACGAAATCCTATCCGTAACATATTCTTCTTAGGGAGCCTATTGCCAAATGTCCGCCATTGTCTAGGCTAAATCGATTTAGTCAGTAATTTTATTATTTATTTTGGATAAATATTTCATACAGTTACATTATTCTTTATCTTTCCTTAAATTATTAATAAAGCGGACCACGAAAAAAACGAAATGGGTATTCTTCCCTTTCGATATTTCAATTTTTTTGGGGGGTCACGCTACGATAGAGGTACTTTAGAGATTCCGTTGAATTGGTTTTTTTTTTTCTAACCTCTACAAGTTTTTATTATCTTAGGAAGGTGTCAACAAATTAACAATGAGTCCAACATTTTTATGAGCCGAAAGAGTATTAGGTTGTTACTTATAATCTGCCCAATCACTATTATGTATATGTTGCTGCAGTGGGCCTATGTGGTTCAAAACGTAGGAAACAAAATGAAGTAAACAAGAAAATGAAACTTATGTTTTATTCACCTAGAATAATGTACTAGAAGAGATCATGGACTATTAATTATAGGTCGGTAATACTTATTTAACATTGCTATTGTGATAAATCGTTAATAAATGGATCATTGAAATGAATAGAAAACATTATAAACATGTTTGATCATCACTTATGATGTTCACAATCTTAAGTTATTGAAAAGAATGATTTTACTCTAGATGCATTGTATATCCTAATAAATATATTTACATTTACAATGTATCGATTTCTATTCCTAGATTTCGATATATTTATGTGCGCCACAGCCACCGAAATAGACTTCCCTATCGATTGTAAACAAGGAATCTGTTCTCTGTTAAAACCGATAACACCCATTATTAGCAAGGTTAGTTCTCTATTTTAATGCACTGCTCGACCAGTGTTCAATTAATTCAATTGATAGATGAGAAGAAATGAATAAATTATTTCTAATCTAAAGATGCGTTGTAAACAAGGAAATAGTCGTTCCCTATTATAGTTCTGTGGTAAAGGAAAAATATGGACAAACCAAACTGATATATTTTAATAATCTTTTCCCGCAACCGAGAAATAAGAAGAACTAATCATCGTTAACCTACTACTAACCCAATACTTTTATTTATTTGCTTCCAGAAGGATAAGTTGTCATCGTAGGTACGATAGTGGTTGAAGTCAACGATTTGGCTATCCGAGCCAATCAAGTGTGGTCAATCACAAGTTAAGGGGCCAACTTGGGGTCAAACATTTGACAACATTAATGAGGAATGAAACCATGTTTATCAAGTACTATGGGCTTGGCCATATATCACCTTATGTCATTGAAAAGACAACCGACTTAGAATAAGTTTCCGCAATATAATGAATTTATAACAAATTCAAATTATTTTTAAAAACCATCGAGGTAATTAATTATTCTATTTGTATAAATACTTCATGCACCATTTATATCAAGTCAGAAATATTTAAAAAAAAATTGTTTATGGACTAGGGGAGGCAATGGCTCCAACATGTTCGACCTGTTTGGGCGCCAAATTGGCATTCTTCCCCCTCCTTCCGGCCTAAACTTCACTTCTTCTTCAGATAGTTTCCCTATAATTAACTAGATAAATAAAACTTTAATTTTTGTTTTGTCGTCTCTCTCTCTCTTTTTTCTGATATATTTGCAATTTAGTTTAGGTTAAATACATTGCGAAAATTCTTGTACTATTTTCTGAATCTCCAGAAATCTATAACTTCTAATTTTTACCCTTCGGAAATAACAAAATTCATAAATCAAGATAAAATGCATTTAATTAAATATGTAATACTGAGATAAAGTCAATGTAACTTATATCTAGTGTTTTACTAAACAGTACATCGACCAGCAATTGACGTCATAGAATCCCTTGATTTACCGATGGGCATCTACTATGTATATGTTTTCACTATTTATAAATGGTGTTTTAATTTTCATTCCGAGCTAAAAATCTAAAGTTTTATAATAAACAAAATAAATTTCAATTAATTTACCTCATCGATAATAGTTTAGTTTTGAAGAGAAAAGATTTGCCCTGGCCGGGATTCGAATCCGGGTCGTCTGCATCTCTGTTGCAGTGCTCTAAATGGTAGCCCTTGGTAGCTCAGTGGCTTAGAGCACTGCTACGAAGAAGCAGACGGCACGGGGTTCGAATCCAGGCCAGGGCAAATCTTATCTCTTCAAAACAAAAATATTTAAAAATAAACACAATCAAAATAAAAATGAGTAATAGTTTATATAGAAATGATACTATGGGAGTTTAGAAGAGGCAATTGTTTTTTTCATCCCAATATACAGTTTTGAAGTTGCTAACATCTTCGATTATCGAATTTCAACCGACGTATCGATGTTGGTCACCCTCCAATCCATTTTGACATTGGCCCGTCTCTCGCGAAACGTAGAAAGTTGAAGTTCATTGTTAGGTACCATGAAAAAACTACTTGTACAGCTCCCTTTTTAGTCATCACACGATCCATGGGTGTTGGAGTTTAGAATAGGTTTTAAAAAAAAATTTCTTCATGTAAAAAAACAAAATAAACAAATGAATTATTATTAAATTTATTATTAATGGAAATAGCGTATAACAATTTTAATGTAGTTGCTAAACCGCAAATGGTACTTGAAACCCTGGACTGCTTTTTACCGCCAACCAAATGGTATATAAATCCAGATAAAAATAACCTTTTCAGGTCTGTAATAACCTTACCATGATTACCCATTTTTCAATATGATAAAGTGATATTTAAATAATACTTAATGCTGTAAACGAAGAATTTATTTTGATTTCTTTTTGAGCGATAGATTTAAGGTTTAATAGGTGCTGATAGAAGTTTTGTATTGTACAGATCAAAACGTTGTAGTATTTCTTAAAAAGTAATAATATAATGATGGAAATGAATAGTTTATTCAACCCAGAGACGTCCAAAAATAATATCTGACTTCAATTCCAACCCCCTCCCTCTTATATATGTGAAGAATTCTGACTGCGAGATCTGCCAGGTTTATTTTTCAACTACCTACAAGTATAATTTGTTTCAACTTAACGTATAAATAAGGGTTATACAATACGCCAGTACATATACTCTCATGACAGTTATTTTGCACATGTTGTTGAGGAGAAGAGTGCCCTCGTGATCCAGAGGAATGTCGAACGGCGACCCAGGATTCGTCGATAAAGGATCGAAGGTCCTGGATATTGGCAGAGGATATGAAGGAATGAGGATGAGGATTGGAAGTAGAAGAGAAGAATGCTCACCTTGATCTGCTACGGCTGCGGCGTCCAGACTGAGCCAATCTTCTTCCCCCACCAGCCTTCTTCACCTCACACCTCCATTACCGACTATTTTAATATTTCGCCTTATTCAGGATATGCTCATTTTCAATTCTATATCTCTTTGTAATTAATCGATAGTTTATTCACATCTTTGTTTAATCGTAGAACGTTCAACATGATAAAAATCGCAAGGAAGGAACGGCAATGGTTGCATTTACTGAATATCCGAAGCTAGTTACATCTAAGGTTCCAGAAATAAGTTGAACCCTTGTTAATTTTTTTCTCTGTCATAAATAGTTTACAAGATATGGGAGAAAAAATGAAAAAAAAGTAGTCGAAAACAATTTCCTTGTTTTTCGGTTTAGTGTACATCTAAATAATGGTAGAAAGTTTAAGTACTTTTTAAAAAAAGGAGGAAAAAAGAAAGAAATGCCGAAAAATCGTTTCCTTGTTTTTTCTTTTACTTTAAACCTCAAACTTTTTTTAAGGTTTAAGCTGTTTACAAAAGATAACAGGAAAAACGAATGAAATCTCCGAAAATATACACCATTGTTTTTCCTCCTCTGTCTGCCTCTAATTAGTCGGACACATTTTAGAACGGTTAAAATCCATTGAGAAAACGAAAGAAATGTTCTAAACATGTATCTGTCAGTCTACCTATAAATAGTAGGAATACAGCATGGAGTGGTATGATGTGGACATTATGGGTAGAAAACATAATGAAAATAGTCCAATTGTTTTTTTAAAACACTTCATACAAAATAAGCTAATAACTGAGCAGTATAAAACTGTTAAACAAACAATCACAGCCCATAAACCCACAGAACCACCTCTGCACCTGACGCGATTCCGATCGCGGCTGATACAAGTTTGTTCCTGTTTACGTTTATGTATCACTTTGTCAACACAGTGTACCCATATGATAAAAATAAATACAAATAGGTAGTCCACAACAGATCTTTTAAATAAAAATCAATACTATTGTAGTTTTAATATACAATTACTGCATAAAAACTCTTTAGAAACATACAATTAAAAAAAAAATACAGTGCGTCTAATAATTTGGCCAGGGACTAGATGTTCACTTTATGCTGCTATGGCTAATCGGACGATGCTACAGTGGGAGCTCTAAATTTCGCCTATCCAGGCTTAATTAGGATAGGGATTTTTAACGAGGACCCGACATCGTACAGGCTCTGGATCTTCGTTCAACGTCCCTTCCGAAGGACGGCGTAACTAAGGATTTTTTACTCCATTTAAAACATCCTAGGGTCACCTGCCAGGCAACGAACCCGCGATCTTGGGCTTAGTAGTTTGTTACCCTTACCACTAGACCACAGGTTGCCCTGAGTAGTCAAATTAGATATTAGCATGTTTTGAAAAAAATAATGACGTTTTTTAAGTTGAGCAATGAAAAGATGGATTCATCACTAACATTAAATTATCGATTCCTTATTAATTAAGTAAAATTTGTTTCTTAGTAATATTATAACAAAGTCGCAGTTCTTTTGGTGATTAGTTGCTGTTACTGCAAGGAACCCATAGGCTTTTTGTATCAATATTCAAAGAATTCCGGAATCGTTATAGACGGAACGCTTTAAGGAACTGTTCGTAAGCTATTTAATTAAATTGAATAGAATGTAGTTAACTAGATACATATTTTTTTTACTGCATTTTACGCAGTAAAGAAAGAAATACTATCCTGAAAATTTTCGATTTTCATATTTTACTGGATACATCCATTTTGACCATCACAGAATTCATTTAATAATGAATATTATTTTTTTGTACCTTTTTTAATTAGTAATGAGCGATAATTTTAAATTATTTGAGGGAGCGGCTTAGTGTGTAGAGTGATGAAATGCTATGCTGAAAGTTGTGGGTTCCAACCTAGCTATGACAAGTGAATTATTTAATCTGTTAACAGCCTAGGAGGACCTTGTAAGACCTGGAGGTGTCCCTAGGGCTCGCCCGGCCTCTATAACGGGGGTAACCTTAATTGAGGGGAAAACTAGCAGTTGTGCATGATCTCGGACAAATCACCTCTCTGCAAAACTGTTGTTTAAGAAATACCACAGTCTCTACCATTTACCAAATTCAAAGCATTAAATCCAAGTTAAAATTTAAATGGAAAATGGTTGCCTGGATTGTTCAAATAGTGGATTGAAATGGTTAGGGGGTGCAGTCAAAGATTACACAAAATACGAAAAAAATATTTTATTGTGCCAATGTTTCTGCCTACATTGGAGTCCATCTTCAGGGTTGGGAAAAAAAGAAAAAGAACCCAAATTCCCTAATGGGTTGTAGTGGTACAGTTTTTAAAAATAATTACTTGTTAGTATGCATGTAAAATTTTTATGTAATATAGGATTACTTTTTTGCAATACTTATTTATTTTTGAATATGGTTAAGTTAGGTTTTTTGTTTATAGACGCACAACATCCATGGTCATCAGCTTGTTTAATGCTGTAGATAATCATGTAGATGCTGTGGTAATCAGAAATTGCACTATTATTAAATTTAAATAATACATGTTGTAATAACTCTTAATTTATTAAAATTTAATTCAAAACTATAATTTGTAATTTACCGAATATATAAATAATATCCACTGAGTTAAAAATTGCTAAAAATAAAGGATAACTGTATCAGCAGCACAGATGATAACATAAATACTTTCTACAGGAAAAGGTTGAACTGTCTTAGGCAAAATCCATATAGTTAGGATAGAACACTTTTAGCGGAAGTCCCTGTAACTATCAAATTAGATACAATTTTTTTTTTTCTGTACCCCTCGAACCCATGAAGGGCCTTGAGTTCAGTACATTTTTCTTGGACAATGCTTGTGCAGGGAGGTGATTTGTACGACATTATGCCCAACTGCCAGGTTTCCCCTATTTTAGGATACTCCCAGTATCCAACCATGGCTGTTAACAGATTAAATAATTTATCTTCCACTGGTGGATTTAAACCTAGAACCTTTGGCACACCAACTCAGTGCTCTACCCGCTGAACTACCCTGTTCCCTAATTAAATACAACTACTTTGATTTCATTTAATGCTAAGGAAAAAATTTTGGTTTCGAAATAATTATGGATAAAACAAAATTTATGTCTAATAGTAAGAAAGATTACTTCAAGGGAAAACAATATAGAAAAAAAAAACAAGTTACTACTAAAAAAATGTTTTAAAATCAAATCTATAGGAAATTAAAGGCTGGATCAAAGTCAGATAATGATTATTATCTTCCACTTAAAGAATTTCTTGGATTGAGCATTCTTTGCAAAACTGATAATAATTTAGAATTTCTAATCGATTAACGATATTTGCTAATGTTCTATATGATAGGAAACAATCCACTAACTGAATTTAGTGTCTGTCCACCAAAATTTAAAGATATTTAAACCTTAAAATTAGGTTTTTGATGGAAGCATTGAAATGAAAATTTGAAATTTCTCAATTGGCTTCTTTCCAAGTGACCCAGGTTTTATTGACCCAGTGGGCAAATGGTCAGTATTATTTTTGTTTTAATTTTGGTATTGCTAAGAAAAAATCTTTATATGATCATTATTAATTAAAATTCATTAAAAAAATTTCAAAAAAGGATGCTGAGTTAATTTTCATATGGATATTTTCATAATTATGAAAATGCAATATATTGTTAATACAATAATTAATCAAATGTATATACAGCAGAGTTATTGATTTTAATAACTATAATTATAAAATTGGTACCACTTCAATTAAGGTTCCAGGGTTAACCACTTGGTAAACAATTGTATTGTTTCTAGGTAAACTTTTATGCAACCATTGGTTATTACCCGGAATGGTAATAGTTGACCTTGAATATATATGTGGAAGAAAATGGTCTGGGTGGAGGTTAATTAATTTCTCTTAAATTGGGAGAAATGTTTATTAAATAGCCAACTTTTCAACCCTCTTTCCAGGTCTTCTTCAGGGCTGTCGAGGAAGGGGGTGGGGTGCCCTCATACCATCTCAGATAGTAGATTTGTGATGTAACGTAAACTTGTGACACTGGGCACCCCACCCCCTCCCTCAACACCCCTGTAGAAGACCTGCAAAGTCGGTTGAAACGTTGGCTATTTAATAAACCTTTCTCCCTATCTAAGAGAAATTTATTGACCTCCAATACAATACAATACAATGTAGGGAAGTGGCGACCCCATTGCCCAGTCATAGCACCGCAGACAGCCCCTGGCCCTCCAGGTTGGGGGAACAGTACACTCACACTCACACAGTACACAATACAGCACACTACACTCATACCCACATAACAGACTAAGGTCATCAACAGTACACACCCTAGGATCGCCTTCCCTAGGTGGCTGCCCCGGATGGGGGAGCAAGTCAGGGAGCTCTGAGGAGGCAGCCCCTCCACCTAACTCGGAGTTCGAGGTCTGACTGCCCTCACTTCTTAAACAGCCAATGTTAAGAATCCTCAAATAGAAGAAGTCGGATTGTATAAACGGATATGACCCAGGAACTGCCATAAGGACTTACGAATTGCATATTGGAACATTTTAACACTTAACTGACTAGGGGCTCTACTGAATCTCCTTAAACAACTGGACTCGTACAAGGTGGACATAGCAGGAATCCAGGAAATCCGCTGGCTGGGAAAAGGAATACAAGAAATGAATCAGCATACCATATACTATAGCTGCCATGAAACCCATCACATCTTTGGAACTGGATTTGTTGTCAGGGGAAGAGCCAGGCAACTTGTAAGACAATTCGTGCCACATAGCCCACGTCTATGCTGCATCAGGCTTAAAGGAAAATTCCTGAACTACTCTATCATAAATTGCCACCTTTGCAAAGCTCTAGACAAATACCCTCATCGAGACGTCAAGCTAATATTTGGAGACTTCAATGCCCAGGTCGGCCAAGAACAGGCACACCAACCCGTTATCGGGAAATATAGTTTACACAAAACAAGCAATGACAACGGGCACCGACTAGTAAGCTTTGCGGCCGAGCTAGCTGTAGGAAGCACGCTACTTCAAAGAAGAAATATTCACAAGCAAACTTGGAGATCACCGGATGGAAAAGTGTCAAATCAAATAGGCTATCTCCTCATAAGCTCCAGATACAAATCTGAGCTGGTAAGTAACAGATCATTTAGAGGAGCCAACATGGATACTGATTTTATTCCACACATAGGTTATTACCTCCGATTAACGGAATCCAGTTAATAGATGCTAGTTGTGGAGGAGGTTTCTCCATCCTCGACTCAATCCGTAGCTGATAGAAATAATTTTATTATAATTATAATGAGTAGAAATAATTATATTTTATGCTGGACTCTAACCTGTGCATAGAAGGTGGGAACAGTGTGCCTTACTCACAGATCTACCCCCTTATCCTAATTATAATCAACACCTGGTGCTCTGAGCTTACTTAATAACTTCCCTAATTAAAGAGGAAGAAATGCTCAGTTATATTTATTATATATTATAAGTTGTATTTATTTTGTTAAATATAGCAAAAATAAAATGTTTGGGTTACTGTTTAATAAAAAACTCATCAATTTATTTACAATTTTAATAAAAAAAATAACATATATAACTATTAAGTAAAAATTGATTTTTTAAAATTTAACATTTTAAGTTTCAGATGGTAATTTAAAAAAATTAATAGCGACACTATTTGAATCAAAACATTTCTGATTCTATTACAAGCTCTGGTTTTGATTATTTCTTCTTTACACAGGTATGATTTTATACGACACATATATTGTTTTCTTATAAATAAATTCAAAATAAAAATTATATATAAATACATATATATGTATTAAAAAATAATTAACACATATGCATTTATTTATTTTAAGATCTTCATTACAAATTTCAAAATGATGTCATTAACTACTTGACGCTAGTTTTAAAATCTAACAGTTTTATAGTAATAAAAACCCGTGTATATGACTTATTCTTTTTCGGTCTCAACTGAAAGATTAAATTATTTTTCAACAATGAAAAATATCACTAATCTTCTGCCAAGTCATAGATATCATTATCTTCTTGTCGTTTTCTAATAACAGCCATGCACACACCTACCCCCAAGAAAAGAATACCGATTGAAAAGAGAACCCACCTTCCAATATTTTCAATTTTCATCACGAAAAGTAGTTGATCTTTGATCATAGAAATTTCCTTAGGCCCTAATGAAGCTCCCTAAAAAAAAAAAATAAATAAATAAATTTTGAAATAATAATTTCAATAAGATCATTTTCATCCAATTAAATATTCCAACCTGTAAATAAATAATGGAATATTAAAAAGATTTCTTTTAACGGTAATTAATAATAAATAAAATATTTTATATGAATGGAAAATTTGATGGGAAATTTTTATCTCCTATAAGAGTATTTCAACATTATTACATTCTAAATTATCAATTTTAAACTGTACGAGAAAACAATACCTCATCGATCCACATCATTGGTATGACTGCGTCCACATGATTACGAAGTATTTTAACATCAGTCCTCTTTTTGGCATTTACATTCAATTGAATTCTTCTCTTTCCTTGTAGTGGAATACCAGTTGTCTGCAATAATTGTTAATTTATTTATCAGAAAATTATTCTTTTGCCGCTGAAGTTTATTTATATTTTTATAATTTATTAATTGATATTGAGTTTTATATTTTGTCTAACACAGGAACAAGCAAAATTCTCACAACTTTTTGAAAATATGGCAATATTCAAACTAGTCAAATATTTTAATATTGAATTAAAAAAAAGTAGAATTGAGATAATGTACTGCTTCGCGGCAAATTCATAGATACCCATATTAAAGCCGATTTAATTTCTGTCAATTTGCTGTTTTTTTCTTTATCTCTCAATAACTATGAAGAAATTAACAAGATTCAATTCACTTCAAGTACATTGAAGTTAATTATATTTAACTTCCATGTAATTATCTTAAGTTCTTGAATGAAATCTTAATGACATGTCTGTGGAACCCAAGTTAGTGGAAGCCAAATACCAAAAATAATAAACCTTTTTGGAATAGGTTTAAGAGTTACTCACCGGTTCAACATCTAAAAATGATTCATGAATGTTTTGGTTTGGATGCAATCCTTTTACTCCTGATCTGTAATTTTCACTTGCTCCATAAAAATGTGGATTCGATAACAGAGCTGGAGCGCCTGTAAATAAATCATTACATCAATGTTTTATATATTGAAAAATAAAATATATTCTGTAACTGATTCATGATATCAGTTATAAGTTGTTACATGTTATAAGTAGTTATAATAATAAAGCTGTTATCTCAGTAGTTAAGTATATCTTCATTAAATCGTTTAATTGTGACCTTGAACCGGAACATATATCGAGACAAAACAATCTGTACAACTGCAACCCGTGAATCTGGGGTTCAGTACTGTACTGGTTCATGGATAACGTTTGTGCAGGGAGGTGATTGATATGTCGTAGCCATTTTAAAACTTTGTAGATGTAAACACTGGTGCTCACACAGTGTTGAATGCCTCAGGGCTTCAGTGAAACAACGTAAAAATAATGAATGAGAGATTAGAAGGGACTCGTTGGAGTCCTATCTGTGCAAATTTATGTGACGGAGAAGGTATGAGAAGGAGTGTTTGTTAAAAAAGATATTGGAACACATCGCTGAATTTTGTCCTCTGATTTAGATTTATTTATTTTTTAATATTAATAATTTTTATCTAATAAAATAGATGTTTCCTATTAAAGAGTTATTTCTTTAACATGTATCAGCTATAAAATATAACTGGCAAATCTTACTGACAAAAGACCCAAGTCTTTATTTTACAACTAGTGATATGAAATCTTATCGGGGTTGCCTAGCAACAGATTGAGGAACTACTTTTTGTTTATTCTTTTTTTATCATCAATCAGTTGAAGTAAAAAATATTTATTTGAAAATGAATATTTTTAAAAATTGGCTAATCATAAAGCCAATATTCCTGACTTCTTTAATCTGTTAAACAAAATTTAGTACTGTTTTTTAATTCAAATTAAAAAAATGAAATGCATCGATTTAAGGAATAAAGCTCAATTCAATATTTTGATTTTAGGGCTATTATTTCAATACAGAGAATTCAAGGAAGTAAGATTAATACTTTTTTTTTTTAAAGTATCAATTATTGCATTACCTATGAAACAAATCTAATTAAAGTCATGATGTGGAGTAGTACAAGTGGCACTACCTTCAGGAGGTATATAAAATTGTTAAACTACGAGGATATCACCTAGATTCTCTTCAGGCATCTATGGGTGTTCTTTATTTATATATTGTTTATTATTTATTATTATGAGTTATTGATTATGAAGGATAACCCTTATACACCTCCACTCACAAAGAGCCTCTGACTAGAGGTCCTATGGTTTCGATAAAGGACATTATTTCTTAAGGTTTGAGTTTATCTAGTGATGTCTTCAGGTTTGATGATTGCCTTATGTGTATTCTTCAGGAAACAAGAACTTCACATTCATTAAGAATTCTTAATAAATGTGAAGCTCTTTTTTCCTGATTTAACATCACAAACAGGCGATTCATTCCTTTTTTTTCATCTCTTTGAGGCAATATTTTTGTAGAAAAACACAATTCTATGTTACTGGGATTATTCTATGTTCTGGGATGAGTGTGGTTGCCGGATTGTTAGAGTGTCTGTGCTTTAATTGTTTATACTGAAGTGTAAAATTACACATAAAAAATAATATTCCAAAATGTGCATGCTCAGTTACATATCCGATAAAATTATAAAAACGAAATAAAATGGAGCCGAACTCTGGATTACTTGATGTGGAATCCCTATAAAGGTAAAGGTTTTTTTCCCTTAGTTATAAGCTAATTAATAAAACTTTAAAATAATTGAAATTCACATGCCCTTACTGTAATCCCTACCACGACTTTTTTAGCAGCTTTGAGGAAAATAATATTTGTTACCTACATCTTCGCTATTTTTCGATTAAGGTTTTTTTGTTCTTTAATATATATTTGTATACATATCTTATACTTGTTTAAATATGTACGTTATACCCTATATGTATAGCTATCTTTTAATTTATGTATAAATACCTTAATTACATAGCATTTGCTTGTAAACTCTACTATCCATTTATTGAACTAATATGATATAGCTAGAAATATTATGCATGCAAATATGAACTACTGATTGCAACAAAGTCAAAAAATTTTATCTGAAATCTAATATTCTGGTTCAGTTAAATGAAACATATTTTGTTTTATTATATTAGTTATTGATTTTATTTATTTTCTTTTCAAATAAAAATATTTAGAAACATATTTGTATATTACCATCATGATCATTTTGAGATATATTTAATATATTTTAAATCATATATTCATCATTTATTGCTACAGACAGAAACTAGTAGATAATTGCTGTACTATAATCACCTGGATATTTTGGATATTGGAGATAATTTTTAAAGGAAAGGTAGAAATGTATTTCAAAGTTGCAGCACCTTTTAAAAACTAGCTTTATTTTCTCATTTTGGATAGAAAGTAATGTACAATAATAAATTAAATAATTTAATAAATAAATTCATTACATACTAGTTTATATACAAGCAAATCAAATAAACACATATTTTGTATTAGATGAAATAAAATAGTGGGAATTTCTAAAGCATTACATGAAAATGTCGATGTTAGCAGGCAATATATGTTTTTATGCACAAAATAAAGCTTTTTTGAGTTAATTGGTTTTTTAACGGTGTAACTGAGATATTTTAAATAATAAACATTCTATGAAGTCTTTACGGAATCTTGCATATTGAGAATTCACATTCAATTATGGCAGGGGAAAGCTTTTTGTTCACCATTCCTTAATGGTATATTTCCCAAGTCCAAGGTTTCCATATCTTCTTTCTTGAGGCCACCCTGTTCACTAAAGATTTTCCAGATTTTACTCTTTTTTCCATCATCTCCAAGTCCAAAACTTGCACTTTCTCTGCATTATTTCCTTCTCGAGCACTGTACGACTCGGCTATACGCTCAGGTTCTTCATAAGAGGCAGTTGTCGAAGTAGTAGTTGTCGAAGCAGTAGTTGTTGAAGTGGACGTAGAAGTAGAGGAAGGAGTTGTGGAACTGATGGTAAGTTTTATATCTGAATCTGAAGTCTCCTTATCGAAACACCCTCTTACATACTCGCTATTATCTCCGGAGCATCTGGAAGAGTAAACTGCCCAAGCGTTGAATCCGTTGCCACTGAGGACCTTGTGCTGCCTGAATATCCTCTTGGCACACTTCCAATCGTCAGAGATGTCATCGTCCTCCAAGAGGTCGCAAGGTATGTTGCAGGCCCAACCCTGAGGGGAGCACCAATAGCGATCACTTATCTGGAATATCCCGTGGTCAGCGCTGCCGTCTCCGTTGAGCCTTCCTACGGCGGAAGTGTTGAAGTTGGACTCGTGCTTGGCAATGCAGACCCAGGTGGCCACTTCCTCCTTGGCGGCGCCCTTGGCCATCAACTCCTTCGCCAATTCGCAGGCCTCGAAGGTCTTGGCGTCGGCCCAGGACAGCAGCGCTAGCAACAGCAACATGACTGGCCCTCGGAGAGCCTGCAAAGGCTTAAATAGCACCTCTCTGACCCGCGAAACAGGTTCGCCAACCTTCTGACCTACTTCAAGGTTTCACACATCGACCAAGGTTTCCTTTACGTTAGTCGTAGTCTCCTCCCGTATCTCTTCCATCTCTCTTCCTTTCTCTTCTCTTCTCTCTCTCTCTCTCTCTTGCCGACCCCGCATCATCTCGCAGACTTGTAAATAAACAAGGAAAAACCAGTTTCGCTCGCTATTAATATAATTGCAGCAAGATATGCTAGAAAGTCGAGATCATTAGTTTTTAATCGACGTTGATGACCTATGGGCTTACCGCGTCTTAATGAAAACAAACAAGCCTGATTTGTATAGGGATTATTCGTTATCAATCCCATATTTTATTTTGAATTCTATAGTGTTGTTTATAAGATAGCTTACAATGTTGGCAGAAATGTATACATATTTTTTATGAAAAGTGTAAGAAGCGGTGCATCTTTTAATTTAAAAAAAAATAAAAGTTTTTAATTAGTTTCATACAACAATTATGACTAATTTGACTGAGAGCGTAGATATAAAAAAAAAAAAAACTATGCATATATTTATTGTATTGCAATTTTCTTAATATATCGATATGAAAGGAGAAACACATCTTTAAAGTCAATACATCAGACCTCGTCATTATTTATTTTTCTTAAGGAAGGACTTAGTGATATAAAACTCGATAAATAAGGTATCGATACTTTTTAAATTATATCGAAATAACAATATATCAATACACTATCATTATTTTTACGTTTAAAAGATAAAGAGGGTTTACCCTGAATGTAATATAAAAGTAGGAGAAGTCGTGTTTTTAACTTGAAGAACAGGATAATGAAAATGAACTGGATAATGTCAAATGTATTAATGCATACAAATTTTATCCTGAACATAAGGAAATTAACCGAAACGTTGACAAAAATATAGTATATTTAAAAAAAAATAAAACCTTAGAAAATATTCGTGAAAGGTAATTACTTCGCAAAATTACACTACATTAAGACATATATTACTTTATGATTATCTGTTTCATGCAAATAAGAAACTGGTACCAGTAATGGTGGGAGGAACGAGTACGGTAAGTGGGCTATGGAATAGCTTCCAAGTGAAAGAGATTGTACGGAGACATTAAAACGTTTAAATTTACTCTAAAAATTCATATATTCAGGTTATAATTGTATGCTTTAGTTCCGATTTCTATATTTGGTTTATTTAGGCAGGTGTTGTTAGTCTATAATATTAAACTGCATATCTGCATTTTAATAAATAATAATTTTATTATTTATTTTTTGTATACAATGGGCCCTCGCGGGCTGATGCGAACTATGAATTCGTACATTACGGAATGTACAGGGCATTTTTAAAAATTTTCTATAGCACAGGTTTCGGCTAGGGACGTTAATATCCAGAAATATCACGATTGTTTTCTTAATTATCGATTTAGTAGCTTGATACATCGAAGGAAAAAAGCGATATTTCAATATACAGGACTTATTTAAGGAAGAGACTAATAGTAATAGATATGTGTAGAAGTTAAGAAATAAAGTATAATTACTTTTTTATGTAAAAAAAGTGAAAAGGGCTTACATTTTAAGAATAAAAATTTGGAACTTATGAGAAAATGAAACTTGTATAAAGATGTTAAGTATTAAATTTTTTTTTGCGGGAATAAATGGAAAACAAATTTTTTTCTAAAGGACAGGAGTCTAAGGTATAAAAACCTAAAAAAACCTGTACCACTACAACCCATGAACGGGTCTGGGGTTCAGTAGATGGTAGAGCCTGTACTGTTTCATGGACAACGGTTTTGCAAGAAGATGACTTATCCTAGGCCACGCTCAACGGCCAGATTTTTCCCCCTTATTTTGGGTACACTATTTTTATATTTTATAGAGGCTGGGGGGGGGGGGGGCAGGAGGGCCCTAGATCCTATATGATTTATCTCCCGCTGCAAACAGACTAAATAAAAGTCATAGCCTGCAGCGGGATTTGAACCAGGATTTCCGGCATGCCAACCCAGTCCTCTACCACTGAGCCACTCCGCTCCTCTAAGGTATAGACATTGATAAAAAAAATGGAATGGATAGTTTTGAATAGTATCGACATTGCAATTACCAATAAAATACCGTTATTTTTTACCTTTATAAAATGAAGTGGGTTTACAAAGAAGTTATCATAAAAGTTAGAAGTCTGCCAACAAAGGTCAATGACCAAACATGGAGAAAAGAAGATGGATACTAAGGTGTCAAAGATAAAGAAACTTTTCAAAGGAAATAATAATAAATGGAAACTTTCGGTAAAAACTGGAACACAAGCAACCAAGAATAACTAACATTGCCTAAAACTATTAAGATGGCTGAGGAGTCACAGCCACTATAGATTTACACACAGCACTATAAGTTAGGGTTTTTCTTTGTTTGAAAACCAACCGTCTTCCTAGATTTTTTTTCTTTGTTTTTTTATAAAATAATAGCGGTTTTGATACCTCAATTTTTAATATCTCTATTTCGATACATCGATTAAAAAGTATTGAACGATATTATTGATTAAAGAACTATCGATACTTTTCCATGGTTTGTAACATTGAAGTTCGCAAATATCAGCTGACTTTATTATTTTATAAAAATGATAATATGTCCATAACCATGACTTTAAATAAATAATTACATATTAATGAAAAGGAAAATCTAATTATATTCATTATTCCTTCTCCAAGAATTAATGTAAAGTTCACGACGATGATTTGACAAGGTTAGGGTGATAAGAAAAAAGCATGACAGTAGTCCGTTGCAACTATCTAGCAACTAGCAACTATCTGGTCGAATCTGATGGTTTGGTGGTCCAATGACTCTTCCATGACAGTATAGATACACCACGGTAGTTGGCAAACTGCACAGTAACTACCGCTTTACATCAGGAAGAACTGCCCATTGTTAGGGAATTTAAGGTTAAGACAGTTTAAAAAAATATATTCTAATTAGAGATGAAGCAATAGAATACATGGATTGCGAAAATAGCAGTGTTTTAATTGGGTACTTGAAGCAGGAATTCTTCTATAGATAACGTTTAGTAATAAAATAAATAAAAAAAGAAAAAAAAAACTGTACTGCTGCTACAACCATGAAGGGCTCAGTAAATTGTAGATATTGCGTTGTTTCTAGGAAAACGATTGTGCATGAGGTGATTTGTCCTAGGTCACACTCAACCACTAGTTTTTTCCCACAATTCAGGGTACCCATTTTATAGAGATTGGATGCTCCCTTGGAGGGTATGAAGATATAGTGCCCGTCCCTGGCTGTTAATCGATTAAATAATTTATTCGCAACAGCCGGATTTGAACTCGTAATCTTCAGCATAGAAACTTAGCACTCGACAAATCGAGCTGCGGCCCTCCCTAAGTAAACATTTAGAAATATATAAATTCCTCTTTTATATATAACTTTTGAACATTATTTATATGTACTAATCTTGCGATAACCCAGCTTCTATAAAGTGGATACCGTTAATCGGTAGAAACACCAGCCAGTTGGCGGTGATCTCGTCTAAGCACCTCCTTGCACAACCGTTGGTCAAGTAATAGTATAATCTCTTTACTATGCACTAAACATAAGACCCTTCATAGGTTATAGTTACAGTTTTTTTATTTAATAATATATTAATTATTTTTATTTAACTATATACTTAAACTATAGCGTCAACTGTAAGTGGAATATACACAACTTAAACTATCTAAAAATATAAATCATCCGTTTTTGTTATAATTTAAATTTTACGAAATCAAGAAAACATTGACAAATAGTAATCGCCTTAAATTTATATCTAAGTTTACACAGCTGCTGAATACACCTGCGCTGATAAATACTCGTCTGAGAGTTTTAAATAAAAAAAACAGAAATATCCGTAATTCAAACAAACTCTTTGACTACTGATTTTCTGTCAACTCAGAACATTTTAGGATCATGTATCCTAATAACATTTCTAATGAATGATAGGACAAAAAATAATTGCATATTAAGTTTTGTTATCATCAACAAACATTCGGAAACGTTTCCTATTTGTCTTCACTGATTTAACTTTTATAAACAGTAGAAGCCTTGACATTTGTTAGCGTTTCTATTGGAAATATTATACGAATGCCGCATTTATGCCAATAATCATAGATTAATTTAATATTTTAAAATATTTAATTAACAAACTTTTAAAATATTAATGTTTAATTAAAAAACTAACGTATACTGAATAATAGAATAGAAAAGAAACTTTATTCTGTGACAAAGTCCCTTTAGAATAACAAACATGAACAGAAATAGAAACATAATATACAGTGGCTCACAGTGAAATTGATACACCCTGCAGAAAGAAGAAGAAAACAGAAAAATATATATTATTACAGGGTCAAAATCAGAAAATTCTTCAACAGATTTCTTTATAGTATATATTGTATAATATATATAAACAGATAAAATTGATTCAACTTTTATTATTTTTAAAAATTAACAGACAAAAAGGAAATAAATTATTTCATTTAATACTAAAAATGACACATGACTTCTAATTAACTTTTGAATACTAATAATTTATAAACTTTGTATTTAGAAAACAATTTGTTTAATACCATTATTTGTAGGTTGTGGTTTGTTGGATGCACTGAAACGTGGATTTCTTTTAATTTCCCTGACGCTCCTAGTCTCAGTCCTGTCAGTTAAAATTTTAATTTTTTTTCTGGCAAAGCGCTTTTCCTCTCTCCATTATATGCTGGACAGTTGAACGGCTTTTTTTAATAATTTCGGGTATATAATTTAAAGATTTCCCGTCATTAAAATGTTGAATAACCAACTCACGTTCTTTTAACGTTGTTTGTGCACCCGTTTTCGTAAACAAATTTAAAAAGAACGTCAGATTTTCTTCAACTTGCTTTGAAAAGAGCCAAACACTTTCAGCACAAGAGTTTAACTAAAGTAAAATAGTTTAAGGCAAAGAAATATTGGGAAAAACTAAGGTGTAGCACTTTCATTGCGAGATAAGTAATCCTAATCAAATGTGTTTTATTTTTATTATTAAATCCTTGTTTATTTTTAAATGTTTATATAGAAAATACATACTTCTAAGATGTTTAGTGATTACAATAAATTATTGTTTTTAATGTAATATAATATGAACTATTTATTTATTCAAAGACATCTATAAATATCCTGGTGTATCATTTTGACAGTGAGCCACTGCATATCAGGCCAGAAGGATACATGATACAAATCATATATATGATACATGATAGTATAAAAAGTGACAGAAAACAATAAAAAAAATATAAACAAATAATAACAAGTAAATAAACAGTACGAATCCTGACAAGATATTAAGCAATTAAAGAGAATTGATAAATCAATAACATCTATTGAATGCATGAGCTGGCAAGTAAGATTTTCTTTACTTGATGTATAATGTCTTAAAAAACAAAATTAAAACACCGAAATAACACAATAAATTATTCAATGCAATTCATTCTAAGAATGATAAACCTGCTTATAGAGCATCTTGCCGTAGGTGTATTCAAGATACTTAAGGCAGATCTTCACAAACATTGGTGAATGTATTTGAGTAGTTTTCTACCAGACAAGGATACGGCTCGGCTTATAAAATTGACACATTTGGTGGAAATGGACCTTGATGCGATATACATATAAAAAATGGATTTTAGTCACATTTAGTATAAAAATAGCACAGAAGAAAAAAATAAATGATAATAATAACAGTACACTACACATCTTAAACGTTATTGGTCTCAATACGTGGTTTATGTGCTGATTCTAATTCAACGGTTGTGCAGAGAAGTGATTTGATCGAGATCATATTCATCCGTCAAGTTTTCCCTCCGACTGATAGTACCGAAATTATTAAACCTTGGGTAAGCCATGGTAGATCTATGGTAGGTTAAAGGATTATAGGATATGTAGGTTGAAGGATTAAACAATTTATCTATCACCACCGAATTGAAACCCAGACTTTCAGCTTAGCATGTGAGTACTTCACTCACTAATTCACCATACTCGCGGGTGATAATTAGACTTCAATTCCTGTTATAAAATAAAAACTAAAATGAGAAAATATGGACACCGACACTGAAAAATCAAATATTCCTACTACATGTTATACAAGGAAAATTATTGATAGATTCATCGATCATTCGTACGTTCTTTCCTCTTATATAAGTTCTAATTTATCTAACTAATCTAAAATTACTTTATACCTTAATTATTTATTTCTGTACACTAAAAAAAAGACGAAAAAAACTGTTTATTAATGGATTCTGCTATTTTTGGCGCTCAACGTAAGCGGTCGTTCGTCTATCGCCTTCGCCTCTAATTCAATTGAATATTTTACAATACGTTTAATTTTAATCTTACCCCCAACCGCTATCATTCAGATTACATCCTAAAGTCAATCATGTTTACATGACGCAATGAATTTTATTAGCATCTAGAGATATTTGTGGGGTTTTTCTTTTTTTGGTCCATTATCATATCGCCGATAATTTCCAAAACTGGTTTCATAATTGGCGTATTTTGAGGAGTCAAAGAATGCCTTAATAAAGAAGCATCAGAATTTAAATTGCGGTTGTGTTTCTCGATTTCCTAATAAAAAAATCTCAATTATTCAGATTCAAATTAATTATTGGTTTGGCATAGCCTTGAGAAAGCGAAACATTCCTATCAGCATGGAATGTAAAGATGTGATTTTCATTAATTGAAGAAAAAGGTCCTTTTTCGGACCAATTTTTAGAACAAATGAATCTCCCCGTTCAAGAATGATATATATAAAAATATTAACAATTACTATTATGTGAACTTGTTGATGATATATATTTCATTGGAATGATGTAAATATTATGAATAAATATTTATATATCCTTTGATTATTTTTTATATAATATATAAAAATAAGATGCTTTCATTTACCCTCTTTTTACATAATCTACACAATACCAGTTCTTAAGGAGTAAACTTCAGTTGTGCATCGGAGCTGACACACACATTTTTATTTTTATTGAATCATTCCATTTTTCCATTTAAATTTTTAAAAAAGTCATATAATTTGTGTAACGGGTTAATGAAGTCAGGGACAGTGGCATCGTAATTTTATACTTTTTAAATATATTTATAATTTAACTGACTAATCAGGACAAAAGACTAAACAAAAAGTAGTTTCCCGATCGGTCGCTAGGCAACGCCAATAAAATATGAAACCAATAAAAACATCCATATTAAATATAAAACATCCATAAAAAAAAAGTATAAGTTTTTTCGCGCTTTACACATTTCCCAGACAAAAAAAATTCTCAATCAATTCTCAAAAAAAAATTTCTGCACAGCGTAACTCCAAATGTGTATGTCTACAGCCATACCTCACCTTCATTTTCACCATTAGAAAATAATGATGTTCCGTAGGTAGTAATTTTCTACCCCCCTCCCCCCTTTTTTCTTTTAGTATCCTTGTAAGGATTGCCGATGACGCATTGAAGATCAGTACTATATGCAGTTGAATTTTCTCGTAAACAATTTTGTTGTTGTTCGGGAGTAATCATGAGGTGATTAGATTCCACTGGCATCGAACTATCGTGATCGTGGGAGTTCGTTTCATGAAGCTCCCGAAGAAGTAATTCCCAAGTTCGAAACTGATGCTGAAGATAAACGAGTTACAATTTTTATGAATTAAATGTTATTTAAAATGGAAGTTATTATAATTTGGTCCGAAGACGTATAAGTCCTTTCACGAAAACTTTATTCCCACTAGTTTCAAACCTTGAACTATCTCTTCAATATCCGATAAACCTGCGAGGCTTCTGAAAAGATTCATCCTTCTAAGTTGAATTTGTTATTTGAGTACTAACGTTTGGTAGTTTCTATACTTGCCTTTATCTATAGTATTCATTATATTAATTTATTGAATTGTTACAATGCAGTTGTAAATTTCAATAAATAAATACCTTTACCGAATTGAAAAAATGATATAACAGTTGATTTATGAGTTTATTCAAATTTATTAAGTGTCAATTGTATACATTTTTTTCGGAGCAACCAACAATCACACTGATTAACTTCCCATAATGTCTTTCGAATAAATAAAAAAAAATAAATGAGCAGATTTTGGAGTTTATTAACAACGCAATGTTTCGTCTTTGTTTTGATTCAGTTGTATCTAGATTGAACAATTAATTTAAACGTATATTTATATGGATTTTTACTTATACATATGTGTAAGTATATTAGTGTATGTATATTTTTCGAAGCAATACACAATAAATTCGTTAACATTGGTTTACTTTCCACAATGCCTTTCAAATTGAAAAATAAAACAGCTCATTTACGAGTTTATTTATTTAGAATGTTTCGTCTTTGTTTTGATTCAGTTGTATCTCTGGATTGAAAAATGTCTTTATGTAAATTTATTTATATACTTAAGGAGATTATTTTAAAGAGGACAAATAGCAATGATGAAGGTAATTCAAGTTCCTGGGCCTGAAGTTGCAGTAGAAGTACGCCATGATATCGGGAACCGGAATTATTTTAAGTTGGCCAAAGGTCCCTCTTTCACTGCACTTAGCTTTCCTTACCCTATTCCTTCTTCAATTCGCAACCTTTGGCTTTCCGAGAGAGTTCATTGCGGCAATAATAAAAAGGTTTATTACTAACGGTAAACCGAGCGGGGTTTCACCTATGGGATATAGGTCACATTTTATTACCACGGCTCTCCTTGCTTTCCAATTGGACGATTCCATCTCCGTCGGTTCCTATAATTCGCGGAATCGATAATTATTTCGATTCGATATAACGGCCCCATCTATTTTTCCAATTCTAGAAGAACAAGTCCATCAATACAAAGAGGAAACATTCTATGATAAATAAACTTGTAAATCAGTTGTTTTATCTTATTCTTTTCATCCGAAAGCCATTATGGGAAGAAGTTTACCAAAAGAAATATTATGGAAAAAAAATTTGTTTTCTTAAAAACAAAATAATAAAAATTAATAGAATCGAAAACGATGTTAGGGCCTAGTTTATCGCGTAAACTGTTTTGAATGATGGCACTTTGAATACGTTTAAAAATCACTTTGAAAGTATTTTGAATACGAGGTATCATATCATACCTCTCTATGTGAATATCATACTGCTGAACCGTTACTGTATGCAATTTAATTCTTCTTCATCCATCTCATGCTACTTTGTTTCAAATGTTCACCAACAGGCACTCTATTGATATCCATATTTTTATGTTTGACATGTATGGCCAATGATAGAGCATAAATAGAAAAAAAAAAAGGAAGAAGAAAGTTTTTTCTAAATCTAAATTTAGCAAATGGGCGCTGATAAGTCAACTAATAGATGAAAGGTTGTACAATAAATTAGAAAATGTTGTTATTAAAGTGTTATTTTTGCAGGGCATATTCTGATAGAGAAGGTTGATTATCATTGTCCTATGTTTTCATTTGCTCATTCGAACCACTGTCCTTTTCTTGCTCGATAACTGTTATCTCTGTTTTTATCGCTCTTCCATAAATCGCCTATTTTCGTTTTGACTCTTCTCAACTTGATAAGGACCAAGGGAATTTTCAGATGAGCTTTTATCTATACAGTCATAGTTAGGCTCTGTGTCTGCGTGAGATGAGTGGTGCGTATTCGAAGTAATTATTTGCATGGGTGTAATCTCATCACTTGAATAGGTTATATCGGGTCTGCACTCGTCTTCTGGTCTTGGTAAACTAGATGATTCTGTTGATTCTATAAAACCTCTTTGGTTTCTTATGATTGCCATTTCCAATTGTTCGTTCCTAGTCTCTTCGTCGCAAACGAAACACTGGGTCATCACATCTTTTATTAACCATTCGGAAATACAATGATCAATTGAATTACTGATCGGTTCCATGTCATCAGTCTCGTTCCTATCAAGACTATCCTCGAAAATCCTCTGGTCAGCACACATTAACAATTTACAAGATGCATGTGGAAAATCATTCGCTCTTATGTACTCCATTTCTTTACAATTTGGCGAAGAACATTCTTTGGTTGAATGTTTTACTCCCGATGGAATCTTCTTGCCGCACAGAAATATAGTTTTTAGGGTATCCCGCTCTTCTTTTTCATTTTCTTCCGATGATGTCGCTGGTAAAGAAAGATCGATGTGTGCAGAAGCATTCGCTACTCCCAAAACAGATAAATCCATCAATGATTCCGTGTCTCCGTATCCTACAACTCTTACTACTTTATTACTCTCCTCTTTAGTAACTGTCATTAATTCTATAGCATGATCTTCTAAAGAACAGTACTCCCTTTCAAATATCTTTTCGATAAATATGTCAATTATTTCCCTCACTATAGTTTCTGCTAAAAATGACTTACCAGTGACCATGAGCGATTCAGCTTCGAAATCCTTGGCACCTAGTTCTTCTGAAATCACACTAGTTACGCCTGAAGACCCTGTAGATCTGTTATCCTCAAGCACATCGCTTCTGCTTCTTTCGAAATGAAATATGTCATCACCTTTCAATTTTTTATTACTTAAAATATTGCTTTGTATCGAATCAGAAACAACTTCATCGCAAATGTTATTGCTTATTGCTTGGTTGTTATCTTTCTCATAAACGATAAATCTGCTCCCTTTGATTTCGCAACTAGTTGATCGTGCTTCTGATGATAATATGGTCTCATCTGGACTATTTTGGACTTGTGCATCATCTGTCGTATGCGGTGGGACTAAATAACAGTAGGATGTAAAAGGCTTCTTTTGGTCGGAACAGTTAATATCAGATAATTTTATGCCGAAGCTATTAAGACGGAGAGCGCAGGACGGATCACCAATGAAATTAACCTGACTGCCTTTATCGTACGTTTCCTGGGAGCCGAATTCTCGAATGAATTCGAAATCCTTCTTGAGAGCAGCTTCGACAGTTTCCAATGCAACCTCGTCTTCTTGTTCATCCACGACGGTCTCGCTGGAACCCGGAACATCATCTTCATCAGGGCGTTTCACCTTCAAAAAAACCTCTTTTGTGCAATCTTCTTTTTCAAGTGCTCTAAGCCACCGACTGAATCTGAGCCTCCTTCCATCCAAAATCACCCACCAAGGTTTGACATTCTTTTTTGGATCGTTGTTTCTCTCGACAATAAGCGATGTCATGCGCACTCTATAATAGTTGCCATCTTTAATGCAATCCGATATTATATTTTCGCCGAAGGATGTCATTCTTATGAACGAATTTACAGCACCTACAAGATCAAAGCTTTTCCGGAAGCCGAGATCGGAGCGGAACGTGTACGACCCTGGTTCCCCGGCTTCCGTTCTCTTTGGAAGCGAGGTTCCTTTAAAGATCTTCACCGCTTCTCCAAGCAGCTTGTCATCAGAGTATGCCCTAAATACCACTTTCAATTCTTCCCTTGATCTGTCCATGGCAAACAGAACTGATTTTCCTGACGAAAACATAACCTTTCCGCTTCCAGTACCTCTTCCGTAAAGAGTCTGTACCCCTCCATCGTTGCCTATGACCATCTTAATTACTTGGCCTTTGGGAAGCTTGTCGAAGTATCCATTCTCTATGTGATATTCCAGATGATAAAGCAACGGCTTCATTTCCTTTAATTTTTCAGTGCCTAAACGAAAAAAAAACCATAACCTCAATTGCCAGCATGTGGCTTTTTTTTAAACCAATTTATAATTGAAGCAAACATGTGCCACGTTTTTTTTATTTATATGTTTTTAATATAATGTTAGACATGACTCCTGGATAGCGCGTCAAGTCACGTCGCCACGCTAGTACTATCTAGTGGAATTCCTGGTAAATAACTACCATCAATTCAACTATTATGTTCGTAATCATCGGATTTTTTTTTCCAATTCGTTTCAAAGCTGGTATGAATAACGAAATCAGTTGGTATAGTTTCTATTCATCTCAATACAATGACTATCAATAATGAAGAAAATTAAAATGTATTGATCAATTTGAAGTTTTAAATTATAAACATGTCTTGAGGTTTCATTAGGTCCTACCTTTTGCTTCCAAAGCATAATGAAACATAAACCACTATCAAGCTTTGGAATTTTCTTATATTATTAATTTTCTGAGTACTGCTGTCATTTACGTGGGTCACCTGTGGTCTAGTGGTTAGCATATAAAACTACTAAGCCAAAAATCGCGGGTTCGTAGCCCTGCAGGTGGCCCTAGGATTTTTCAAAGGGAGTAAAAAATCCTTGGTTATACCGTCCTTCGGAAGGGACGTTAAGGGGGGTCCCCGAGCCTGTACGATGTCAGGTACTCGTTAAAAATCCCTATCCTAATTAAACCTGGATAGGCAAAATTTAGAGCACCCACTGTAGCATCGTCCGATTAGCCATAGCAGCCATGAACAAACATAACAAAAGTGCTCCATCTCTGATGTACGCCGGGGAAAAAACTAGCTCGGGTTTTTATTGTTATTAATGTAGTAATTGAAATTTGATCATCATAAATCAATATTTATTAATTAAATAAGAAATAAATATATATGAAGTTTTCAAGCCACCTACCTTGACATTTTTTGTTATTATTCATGTCTGCTATTCATGTATCGCTATTTTTGAAATTAATAGAGCGTTGAAATTAATAAAATCGATTAAAATACTTTTTTCCTATATCAATATTCCTATCCAAAATTGATGGAATCGATGCTTTCATCGCTAGGTTTTGAAACTAGTTATGAACAAAACAAATGAAAGATTGTGAAAATGGATGTGAAACTAATCATAAATAGTCCGCAGCTTATTGTCATATTGCAAATTACTTCATTTTATATTATTTTATTCTATTAAATGTAGTGGATTGGTATAAGGAAATGCTCCTTTAGTAATAAATGAAATAAAAACGTATGTATTTAAAGAGGTTGGCTAGGGTTCGAGAACATTGGAATCCACAGGGTTTTTTTTATTTTTTTTATTTAATTATTTCTTGCTGAAAAAAATATTCTATAATAAATCATTTAAACCATGACAGCTGACTCTGGTTTTGATAAGGCTAGATAAGAAAGGTAACAAGTCAATTACATTATTTTACGCCATGTTACACGGTGGTAGCTTCTAGGCTGACAGTTACTGTCTTATCTACTTCATTGTTAACCGGATAAACTAACAAGCATTTCATATTAGGACTGAAATTGTTGAACATTAGAACTAAATGCATTGGATATTAGGACTGGAAGCAATTGGACAATGGACTGAAGTCGTGGATATCAGGACTGAAAGTAATTGGAAAATGGACTAAAACCAGTGGATTGTAGGGCTGAAAGCTTTAGACAATATGCTGGTGGCATTGTATATTAGGACTGGAAGGAATGAACAATGGACTGAAAGCTGTAGGGTTTTTAGACTGAAAGCAATGGACGATAGACTGAAAGCAGTGGATTTTATTATTGAAAGCATAGACTTTTTAGACTGAAAACAATGGACGATGGAATGAAAACCAAAGGATTTTACGGCTCAAAGCAATCAATTTTAGGACTGAAATCAGTGGACCATGGGCTGAAAGCAGGGGATGTTAAGACCAAAAGCAATGGACAATATGCTGAAAGGATTGAAATGGACTAAAAGCAGTGGATAGTGAACTGAAAACAGTGGAGTTTTCGGACTGAAAGCAATGGATATCGGATTGAAAGTAGTGTATTTTTGGATTGATAGCAGTCGACTTTATAATTGAATGCAGTCGATCTTTGGGGGCATCCAGCGTTTCTACATACCATAAAATGTCATGATTAAAACTTAGGAAAAAAAAAGGTTTTCCGAACTCATGCGGCAATACGGCCTCGCCTGCATGGTGTAACATGGCCTTTACTGCCACTTCGATGTAACTACCGCGTTGAAGAGCAGCATAATAACTAATCGCCTTCGCAGTAACAAGGTTCAGATTTCCCTGTTTCCAAGGAGGAGCTTAGTTAATCTACCCTAAAAATGTTTGAATAATTAAATTTCATAATTCCGAAATATTATAAAAATAAAATTATTTTAAACTGGGTAGGCCCTTATTTATTCATGACGCAAAAACGTGTTGCCATAGTAACAAACAAAATGTTTTAGGGATTAATTAGGGAAATGCACAGTGCGATTTTCATTTATAATATAGTGTATGGTTAAGAGAAATTAAGAAATTATAAAAAATGAAGTTAACTTATTATCATATTTATAATTACTAATTACTATTTCATAATAAGTTAAAATATATCTATTTTTACAATTCATGAATCTACTTTGATTATTAATTTTTTTATAGCAACTATTAGGCTTTTTTTTAGGGAGCTCTATGTTATAATATCTATATGTTAACACCCTCGTTCCTAACTAGATCGCATCGAAATTGCTCGGATATAACACCGTGTGTTTTTTAAATAATAATACCCTAATTGAGCTCATACATCCACATTAGTTGCACGAACACCTGAATCATCTCTCTCTCAAGTGCTGTCATCCATGTGGGAATTAATTAAATCCAATCAGAGCTGAGATAAGGGACAGGTGGCGCGATGAAGAAGGAGCTTCCATTCATCTTGAGATAATCCTCATCGACGATATTCTCTTATCTATTTGCCTTCCACTTAATTTTAAAAAAAAGAGAGATAACGTTTAGCTACAAAAAAAAATATCAATCTCGTTTCAAAAAGAACCTTTCCATGGTGACCAAGGTTTCATGTAGCTTAGTTAATCTGTCCTAAAAATGTTTAAAAAAATTAAATTTCATAATTCCGAACTATTATAAAAATAAAATTATTTTAAACCGGGTAGGCCCTTATTTATTCATGACGCAAAAACATGTTGCCATAGTAACAAACGAAATATTTTAGGGATTTATTAGGGAAATCCACTGTGCGATTTTTATTTATATTATTGTGTATGGTTAAGAGAAATAAAGAAATTATAAAAAATGTTTGAATTAATTTATTAAAAGCGAGTATATTAAAATTGACACTTTCTAAAAAGGATAGATTGTTCTGGGAAACACAGATTGATTCCAAAATAAGGATTGGTTCCGAAATTAAAATGATACGTTGACATTCTATATTTAAAAAAAATAAATTTATTTATTGCAATTTACAACTGTATTATAATAATAATACAAGTAAATAGAATGAATGGTATATAATAACATGAGATAAAGCCAAGTAGAGAAATTACCCGCTGGTAGTACTCAAATAACTAATTCAGTTTAAAAAGTCACGCGGCCATCTTCTTTTCAGACGCCTCCGAGGATTATCGAGAATTGAAGAGGTAGAATGATTTGAAACTAGTGGGTTTGAGTTTCAACAAATGAGACATTAAGGTCATTACGGATGACTTTATTCGTAAGCTTTAGGGATTTTACGAAGGATTTTGGATTATGAGGATTGAATACGAGAGGAATTCAATGGCTTAGTGGAGTCCCAATAGGTGGACTATTATAAGTCTAAATAGGTCTTATAATAGTCATTTATATGAGTCCTTTGTATTTATAATTAATTGGAAGCTTACAGTGTTTGTCTAGTAAGTGTTAAAGTAGCCTAAAACGGTTTTAAAAAGTAAATCTATATTATATTCCGAAACTTTTTCGAGACCGCTATTTTTGAAGTTCGCATTCAAATTTTAATTGCAGGTAGTATAACGTACCATTAAAATTTCAATGCGAAATTTATAGTTTTTTTTTAAACAAATTTTTTTATTTATTTATTTATTGATATTTATAACTGTATTACAATAATACATCAAGTAAATAGGATATGTGATACATAATGACATGAGTTAATGGCAAGTAGAGAAACTACCCACTGGTAGTACTCAAATCACTAGTTCAACTAAGAAGGTCACGTGGCCATCTTCTTTTCAGACGCCTCGGAGGATTATCGGGAACTGAAGAAGAAACTAGGTTTAAACAAATTTAATTATTTATCGATATATTGGAAAAGTCGCGGAAGATAATATTAATATCATCGTACATTCATATCGATCTGCCTTGAGATACATCCGTAGCTGATAAACTGCTTCATAATAAAACTAGGTGAGTTGGGCAGCTTAGAGCGTAGGGTGCTGAGGAGTTAATGAGTTTCTGTCGACAGCCATAAAACGAAACTATAAGCTGTATAGAGCTTACCCAAACTCTTTAAAGTGGATACCCTTTGGTGGAAAACCTGGTGGTGGGGCGTGATCTCGACAAATTCACCTTTCTCTACAACCACTATAGTTTGGAAGAAAGTACAGTTCGCTGCAACGTACTGCACGTAATACCCTTCATAGGATCTAATGGTTGTACTGTTTGTATAATAAAACTACAATATTGTTTTACTTACTCAGACAGGACGAAATATCCAGTACACCGGATCCCTTCGTGCACGCCGCCGGGGTGGTGAGGTTCTTTATTGAGCCAGGGCAGTAGCACCTCGACTTTGGGTTGGTCGCCGGGTCCCCGAACAGATCTGGGCCGAGGGTGAACCTGTACCCAGCGATCCCTTCGAACTCGGTGTCCCACCGGTACAGCATCTGTAACGTTCTAAGGAATTTATTAAAATTATCTGTAATAGAATCCGATAAATACATATTTACAAACCTGCCAATATAATTGGTTGTTCAGAAAGTAAGGTTACAAAGGGCGTGAAGAATGTGGGATTTTTTTATAGTTGTAATCACTGACATGTAGAGAATTTCCTAACGGTCAAAACAAATCATCGAACGGCTCAGTGCGTTACGAAATGTCGTCACTCCAATAAAACGCATCAACCTGTTCGTCCTCCGTTTGCTTCACCAATAGAAGCTCACGACTTTCTTCAACGTTATGAAACGAAACAAGATTTAAATAAAAAAATTAAAGACAAAAGGGGGGGGGGAATGCTGACTCGTCTTGTATCACTCCTACATGACAACGCCAGATCCAATAACTCCCGGGGCACTCAGAACTTGCTTGTCTCATTTGAATGGGATACTGGACACCATTTGTGGGATCTCTTGCATTGTGGGGTCTGCATCAAATATCTTTTCTTTCCTCGCATTATATTCGTACTATCCACTCTTAATCCTCCAGTCCGCTCGGAATATATTTACGGTAAATTTTCTTTGTATTAGTCTCTGCTACCCGACGATATTTTGCGACTAAGATAACTAGTAGAGAAAGAACGTTATTATATTTGGTTGTTTTAATTATGGTAATAATTAACTTACGATTGTATATCGTACGTGAAGAGAGGGATGCTTGTCCTCTTGACGAACGGGGACATCAACGTCATGTCGTAGCCGTCTACGATGTTGGCGGAGTCGCACTTCCAACTCGATAGCTTACTCATCCCGTTCATTGCGATTATCCTTCCCATCTTACTCGGGTCTTTGAAGCCTCTGTTGATCTCCATCATTGGTCCTAGCTCTTTCTGTAAGTATATCAAATTTATAACTAAATAAAGAACTTACTTAACATTACGACCAAAAATACTAACACGTAAATATGTTGGAATGCACTGCATCTCGGCATTATGCAAACATAATCCCAAGTAGTAATTTAAATTATTTATAATTAATAATTTCAATTAAGACATACAGATTATTCGTAAATTGTATTTATATATTATTACAAAAATAATGACCTCCAGTAGATCCCAACTCCAAACGTCTGCGAATTAAGATAGAAATTAACCGTGTTACAAACATCCCTTGACTCGGACGTTTATGATAAATCATTTTTACAATGCTTTATTAATGAAAATCCTTCATACCGTTCTATGTGGGTATCAAAGATGGCCGCTAACTTTAAAGGACGAATAACCCTCTTAAGGTATTGTGTAGAAAATACGATCTAAAAAAAATATAGGCGGTTACAAAATGCAGGATTGAAAATATGTATTTGATTAACATCATTGAAGAAATAGCGTATATTTGATTGGAATGGGCTTGTAAAGTTATTGGTATTAGTAACGACTCCAAAAAGCAATAAACTTAAAACGTTCTCCGCTGAGCAGATAGAAGTTCAAAAGGTAGACCGTGGAGTAAGTGGAAAAGGGAGATTCTGGTTTGAGTAATCCGTCGGCATCGAACCTTCGGGTCTCCTAAGCCTTTTGTTATTGTTATTTTATCTATCTTTTCACTCTTTTGCGAGCTCAAAACGGAGATGGGGACAAGTCCAACCACCTGAAGTCCATTCGTGAATATTATAATTCACCACGCGAATACTATGTAAATCCGTGAATATTATAAACCACATAGAGTTTTTTTAGTTCTTGCAAAAGGCTAAAGAATATTTGGAGAATACTTTAAAAAAGGTTCGTTAATACCGTTTTAGTGTTCTTTTTTTTTATTTTATTTATTTATTGATATTTACAACTGTATTACAATAATACATCAAGTAAATGGGCTAAGCGATACATAATGACATGTGAAAATGACAAGTAGAGAAACTACCCACTGGTAGTACTCAAATCACAAGTTCAACTAAGAAGTTACGGGGCCATCTTCTTTTCAGACGCCTCGGAGGATTATCGGTAATTGAAGAGGAAGCTAGGTTTGAAACTAGAGGGTTTGAGTGGAAATGAAGTTTGTTATGAAAGAATAGATAGCGGGTTCGGGCCAAATCAGCAATAAATAAGACATTAAGGTCATTATGGATGACTTTATTCTTAACAAAATAAGGAGCGTTGAGGATTTTACGAAGGATTTTGGATTGTAGGGATTGGTGGCTAAGTGGAATTCGATGGCTAAGTGGAGCCCCAAAGCTCCACTCCGTAGGTCCAAATAGGTCGTATGATAGTCATGTGGATGAGTCTTTTGTAATTAATTGGGAGCTTAGAGCGTTTGTCTAGTAAGCATTGAAGTAGCCTGAAACGTCGAGCGGTTTCTTGTCTTTTCAGTCTCGTATGAGGATTCCAGGTTAATCGTTTGTCGAGATGCAACCCTAACTATCGGATCTGTTCTACAGGCCTAAGTGGGATATTAATAAAGGATACTGAAGGACAGGAAGTCATTGGTTTACGACGTAAGGTAAAAGTGATTTGTGCGATTTTTGAGAGTTTATTTTAATTCTCACACGTAAAGACCATTCATAGACGGTTTCTGTTAACTCTAAAACGACACAAACGTTTGATACATCCACAATACTGCCCTTACCACTGAGTGCTAAGAAAATAAAAATATAATAGTTTACGAATAATATTATTAATAATGATATTGATTGTACTTACAAAATTTAAAATCGAAAACATCAAGTCGCCATCATCTAATAGCCTGAGGTACGGCACAGGAAGGAACTTCTTGAAGGCGTTGCAGATGAACTTGACGACGAAGGGCTTGTCTCCGCTGCAATGTAACCTCACACCGTTTAGAAGAATGTCTCGGACGGTGGTTGTAAATACTGGACCGTAGTTTTCCGGTCCCGCCATTGTGGGAAGGGCGAACTCGATTAATTCGTTGGTCAGGTTCAAGGCTGGCAGGCCATCTATTATCGAACCCACCACCTGAAACATCATCAAACTAGGAGTACACCAGTGAAGATCGAACGCGCCAAAGATTAATGTATTAGTAATCGATACTCTAGCTTACTACAAGAAACAAAGTTAACGGAATATTTCACTAAAATTCAAGGTACTTATTAACACGAGTACTTTTTGCACATGTTTACAATCTTCTGAGTACTTTATATCATTACTCCAAAGGTAGAGGTGCTGCTGAAGTATTTCCTAGAGTCGAACAATACAGGTTTACCTCGAGAGGATAGACTCCCACACACCCATCGATCTGCCTCTGGCGTTCGCTGCGTTTGATGCGTATGTTTCACGTTGTACTGCTTGCAATGCATACGCCACTACATGATTCCCATTTATATAGCTCAATAAATCTTTCCAAAACTTGATTGCGTTTCCGCAATGAATGATGATTTTTTTAAAAAACAAAACCTCAAAGCGCAAATATACTGTTGTTAAGTGAAAGAAAACACTAAATAAAAATAAAATAAATGCAAATAACAAAGTATGTTTAACCACAAAATACCCGTTCTTTTTCCGTTATCTGCCTGCAAATGATATAAGATAAATCTCAACATACACGTGAAAGTAAGTATTGCCATTTCTGGAGGTGTTATATAGTTTCTCAATTTGGCGAGATTCAACTCGAGACGTTTGTTCGTACGCAGTGGCACACACCCCGAGGTTTACAACTCTACGTGTATGGGCGGTTTTAGTATCAATACTTTCTTTACAATATATACTAGTGCTATTGAACATTTGATGCGGTTCAAGAAATAATGCACAAAACCAACAGACCATTTTTATATAAGGTCGGAACTTTAATGTAATTTACATAACCTTAGGGGGAGTAATGAATCACAATTCACATTACTCAACGACTGTCGCTACAATTGTATATGAAATAAATAGAAAACATTGGGTTATTGACTTCACCCTCCTCCCCAGATTAAAATCCGAGCTACACAGAACCATGGCTAGCGTTGTCTGCCAATCGCTCAGGAAGACCTTCAACCTTCCATCAGCTGACCTTCAAAAGCCAATACTGACCTCCCAGGAGCCCAGAACATGAGGATATCAAACGCTGAGAGGTCAAGGTTATGAAAAGGGTAGGATAGCCGCGTATCGTTTGACCCTGGTGTGACCTCAAGCGATATTCCTTGTTGTGAGTAGCCCTAACTTGATCGAGATGTTGACAGTCTGTATTATTCACCTTTCCAGAAGAAAGTCAAGCAGAATTAATTCTTTAATTTCCAAAAAAAAAATGATTAAGTAAACTTTCATTGTGAAAAACATGAATATAACAATTTTTTTTAAATATTTAATTAAGAAATGTCAGAAAGAATCTGATAAGAGATAGAGATAGTTCACCAGCTGTAAATCGATATTTCAAAAGGCATTCTGTCCTATTGACTGCGATTGTGCAATATACCGATAACAAGAGGGAATTCCAAAGAGATCAGATAATCTAATAAGGAAGCAATAGTTCTAAATATTTATTATAATCTAGTTGAGAAATTTGTATCGTACGCCGGTCAACAATCGTTTACTACCAAATTCGGAATATAATTACATACAAAATTTAAAACAAAACTAAATCAGAAAAATAAAATAAACTGAAGTACAATATACGTGAATTAACAGAACGAAAATATAGAGCACACACTTTGAAAAAAATAACATTCATTTAATCAATTCGTATAAGGCGCTTTCTTTTAAATTTCGGTATGTTTAACGTTTCACCTTCCCCATGGAGAGAAGATGGCGACTAACAGTATCTTTGGACACACCACACTCCCTGGCAAGTTCGCGAGTAATTGTGGACGGATTTGACTCAACAGCTTCCTTCAGAACCTCATCAATATCCGTTAATGGTCGCCCGGAGCCCCTCTTCCTTTTCAACGTCGTATCTCCACTGCTAATTTTTTCAAACCAACGCCGCGCAGTGCGCTGGTCAAGGACACCTTCCCCCCATTTTTAATAATTTCATGACTTGCTTCGGCGGCTGTGAATTTTTTTTCCTGTAATGTCTAAAAATTACGAGAATTTCGTAGGACACTGTCATGTTTCTTCTTTGAAATAAATAACTAAACTGAGGTTTTTTTTTTAAAGAAGTCCAGTGTTAGTAAACGAGCTTAGAGAATGCTCTAAAGGGATTCTTAAGTGTTGGTAAATAATAAATATCATTAAAATATTTACAGGCTTTTGAACTCTGGAATTTGATAAAACGGTCATTTTTTTTTTTTATACACCCCATTATTTAACTATACTTAAAAGTAAAACGAATGAAATATATATGGATAAACAATAATAACATGTTACTCCCTAAAAATATTAATAACATAAAGGGGGAAAGATGTGAGGGGTGGGAAGAGAGAGCGACTATTTTTTTCACATTATTCTATATTAAAGCCTCCCAGCCGCTGTGGTTAAGCCATCCCGCACGACTTGTACATATTTACTAAATGTTGGAAACTTTTTATATATATAACTGATTAGATAGCTAAATAAAAAACAGCGATTCTTAAAAAGAAAATTGGTATAACTATGTGAGTAGCGTTATCAGCCAATGGTTCAGCAATGACATTGGGTCGTAACGGATGAAATGCCAATTTTGTTTAGTTAATTTACAGTTTTCTTTTCATTAGGGATTAGATTATTTGTACACAAACAATTATGTTATGTATACCGTTTGAAAGATCATTTAATCATTTTTCATAATCAATCTTACTTTTTCTTTTGAAAGTGAAGCAACGGTTTAAAAATAAATAAGAATAAAATTATGTCTTCCGCGGAAATTCGTATAATTTTTCTCTACGAATTTAAACTTGGTCATAGCTCCACGGGGGCGTTTCGAAACATTAATATTGTTTACGGTGAAGATTCAGTGAGCGAAATAACAATCTTCCGTTGGTTTGAAAAAATTCGGTCGGTATGACCTTACCAACAAAGAACGTGGTAGGCAGTTGGACCACGAAAAATTGAAAGAGCTGGTCGAAGCGCGCCCTTCCCAAACCACTCGTGAATTAGGTTCACAACTTAGGAGCAAATAAACAGTTTCCAGGCACCTAAGGAGCTTGGTAAAATAAAAGCTGTAAATATGGGTACCACATGAATTAACCGAGGCTCAGGAGCTCACCCGATCGGAAACGTGCTCCTCACTTCTGTTGAGAAATAGAAATAAGCCTTTTTTGGATCGTTTGGTCACCTGCGATGAAAAGTGGGTGTCATGCGATAACCGCAGGAAATCTGGACAGTGGTTAGATAAAAATGAAAAAACTCAACATATGCCTAAACCAAACCTTCACCCCTAAAAAGAAATGATTACTGTTTGGTGAAGTATGGCTGGTTTAATCCATTATTCTTTTTTGCCAGCTGGTGAAACCATCATTCCCAACATTTACTGCGAAGAATCGGAAAGGTTTCACGGAAAACTGGGTAGGAAACAACCTGCTCTGGTTAACCGAAAAGATACTATTCTGGTTCACGACAACCCACGCCCACACATTTCAAGGTTGATCGTGCAAAAGCTCCAGGAGCTGAATATAGAGGTCCTTCCTCACCCACCATATTCTCCGGACCTTTCTCCGGAATGTTATAAATATTAATGTAGTAAATATTTTTACTGTTTCCGTTCTTTGAATAATTGTTTAAGAAATAAAAACAATTACAACGAAAATGCCCTGAAATCGGCCTTCCAAGACTTCGCTTCTACCTTGACACCTAATTTCTACAGAGCGGTGATAGAATTGCCTGTTTCACATTGGGAGAAGTGTATTGAAAGTGAAGGATCCTATCTTGATTAATAGAAGTATTGTTTAATATTTTTTTTGCTAATAATTTAAATTTACAACTTAACTGACATTTTATATCTTACAACACAAAACGATCTCGAGGAATTCGTGGTAAGTAACTATTTTGTATTGAGGTTTAAAGTTCGTGTTCATTTGAAATTTAAAATGATTAGAGTTTTTATTCAATATCATCATCACTGTGATAATATCACAACTTTCGCTCGTTATGATCGCTTAAGAGGTAATCAAAACCTCAAGTTTAGACATTAATCAGATTACTGCTTTAATTAGTTCACAGCGTTTGGCTTCCACAAAGAATACGAATCTAATAGTTAAAAACAAAGAAGTTAGTTACTAAATATTCCGCTTGAAGGCAGTATACTCGTAGCTGTTCCCTATTCTGCATTTTTATCAGAAGATCAATGTAAGCATTTTGTAGGTTAAGGATTAATAAATTTCAAGATTTAATAAATATAATATAAGATGGTGATAAAGAGTATAACACTTACAAATATAACTGGACTGACGAAAGAGACCTTGTCCAAATCGGTAAGATTCCCTGACGATTCCTGGTCGAATATGTATTCTACTTTTTGCCTATAGTATATGGTGTCTTTCTCTTCGTCCACGCGGATATCTACCTTTTCCCATTTTTCTCTAAACACATCTCAAAACTATAAGCTCATTAATTAGGCAATAATATAGAGAAATAATAAATAACAATAATTGAAATGTATGAACCTCATGTTTATAAGGGTATTCGCAATTTTATTTAGCATGCTATATTCTTATTATGCTTGATTTAGGATTATCAGAGACCCATTAGGAGAAGTATTATATCTTGCTTAACACAGTGGCACTATCTGTGTTAAGATGGTGTAACTTTTTATTTACCTTTAAGTTATCCTATTGGTAGATCAAGATTGTATGAAGCTTAGCATATGACTTCTTAGACTTTACTAAATACTTAACAATTTTTTGAAACCTAATAGTTGACAAAACAATATGCGATCGACATTGTCAATAACATAGAACCAACTCTGCTGCCATGGTCCTGCTTAATGGACTTGTTTTTTAAGTATGCTACAGTTGAAACTCGTTGAATAGCACAAAAGCATAATATAGCATCCTTAATGAAATGTTTGTGAGTACCTCTATTAAATTAAAATTAATTTAAATTAAACAGTATCTGCTATCTCACCTGTAGACATAGGGGCCGACTTCGGTAACTTTTGGTGTTTCGCCTTGAAGTATTCCTTCTGGATTATCCAAATTGAAAAAGTATACATTTAATATCAAAGGAATGGGAGTGTTGACAAACCTGTCCCATGCTTCACTTCCGTTTACTAATGCTAATTGCTGAAAAAGAAAAATACATTTGTATAAAGTTGAGATAATTTATAATTAACATATTCTTGCATGTTTAGAACGCGTTATTCAATACAATGTCATATTAATATTGAAATTTAAAATGGTTCTTTCTATCCTCAATTAATAAAAAAGCACCCAACAGAGAAGAAATAACAAAATTTACTCCTTTAACATAAACACTTGTTAAAATGATTATTTACACCACATAAAGAAAATAATGAACATATAAGAAATTTTAAAAATGATGCCTGTCCACCTCTGGTGTAGTGGTTAGCATAGCAACCATTTATGCACAAGGTCGCAAACCCGGTAGTTGACACTAGTATTTTTTTAATAAACATCCTTTATTATGCCTTTCTTCGGAAGGGACGTAAAATGGGGGTCCAGACCTTGTACGATATCAGTTACTCCTTAATTATCCCTAGCCTAAATAATGCTTCCATAGGAAAAATTCACGACTCCCGCTGTAGCATCATCCGATTAGCCATTGTAGTATAAAAGGGACATTAAATGAATATACAAAAATAATGTCTAAGAATACTTGACTGTATATGAGACAGAGAGCGTATGTGTGTCGTGTTAAAAAACTTGTAATACAATCCATAATTTTACATAACTACATATATAGGTGTTGATGACCCAATGGTTTTACGCCTTTAAATACAATGTGTGATAAAATTTATCGAGAATTTAACTGTAGATCCTCAGTAGATAAAATAGTAAATAAATAAACTTAAAATGAGAAAAGCTAACTAAATGAAAAGTAAAATCCTTTGTAAAATCTTTGTAAAACTAATTAACAACTACTGCCCATACTACGTCCTCATACATATTTTTTTATTTGTGTGTTAAATCCTACGCCAGCATACAAGAAGCTTCTATGTACCTTTCCATGGATCTGCATTTTCCAGCATTCCATAATTACCCGTTCCTTTCTAGAATTTCCTCCCCCTTTAAACCCAACAAACCTAACCTATCTCTTTCTAATCCAAAGTGCCACTATCCAAATTCACTCCTTAACCCCAGTCAAACACTGGCTGAACATGGCATCATTCTGTAAGCCGTCTGATTCAATACGTACGTTTAGTTAGGTTATGAACATCTATATAATTTTATTTTTTATTTAGTTGGCTTTTCCTATTGTAAATTACAGGGATTCTTTTATTTTATTTTTATTCTTTATTATTTTATCAATTGAGTATTTACATTTCGGTTCTCATGGAATTCTATTACAATTCTAAAGTTATTTTGTTATCTGTTCCCTTTTTTTTATATAATGTAAATAATCATTTTAATAAGTGCTTCTGTTAAATGAGTAAATATTGTTATCTTTCCTTTTTCTTGTACATTTTATACACCGTAACTGAAAAACCTTTAGGAATAGAAAGTTGAAGTTTTGTTTTAGAGATATTTGTAAGATTTAGTTATCAACTTCCATTATTTGGCTTAAGTGAAAACAAGTATTAAACAGGAAATGGCACTTTAATTAAAGCATCAAAGAAAAGCTTGATCTAAAAATACTTTAATATAGAAAATATTATTTTTAAATTTAATAGAACAGTTTATATCTATATAATACATGTTATATTAAATTTAATATTATTATATTTGTATATAGATGATATGTCTGAAAGTTCTTTCACATCCAAACACCAAAATAACAGAGTAAATTGTACTGTTTTTTTTTTATTCTGTTCAATGAATAATAATTTTCACAAAACTAAATTTGATTAAAATATCAAAAATCAAAATATAAATTCATTGCCACAAATATGACTTGCACTTATTTACCTAAAAACTTATTAAGATCACTTCTATTTCTTTAATTAATGTCTCGTTTATTGCATATTGATTGAGTCACTCCTCGATCGATCATTGTTACGATTTATAAAAGATGATAATAACTATCAAGAGGTTCAATCCCGATAACGCTTAGGTTCTCTCTTGCACAATGCGCGTCGGATTCCTATCATGAAAGAATTTTTATAACTGTTTTATTCGAAACACATTCTTCGTTTAATAAGTTATTTTACTGTTAATCTTTAACCTAAATAACAATAGGATGAGAAGAAAAAAAATCCCCAAATCAAATCCTTAACTCTCTATAAATTGCTGAGTTGTTTGTTGAGCGTCTTGGAAAATGAACTATGTAGTTCTTTTGAATGAACTATCTCAAAAAGAACGATTCAGTAAAAGGAACTACTTTGCCCACCTCTAGTACGTAGGTTGTCGGGTAACTGAACTCAAGGTCCTAAGTTACAGATCGATTATTTTTTAACAGCCATGAATCTACCTGAGTCGATACCCTGTTTGGGAGAGAAACCTGGTGTTTGATTTTGATCTCGGACAAATCACTTTCGTGCACAATATTTTGCTTAAAAACAGTACAATTTCTACCTAAATTGGGATCCAGTATCCTTAATGGTTGTTAGGGTACAAGTTTCATTCCACCTTTCTGAATGTCTCCAAAGTTCAACTACAGTTTGTTTCGAGAGCAAGACGGCTCTCTACGGTATTATAGAGTGGAAAATAGTTGACTGAATAATTAATGATGGAGTGAATTGGTCAGGGGGTGCAGTCAATGAAAACACAAAAATGAGCAAAACTTATTTTTCAATCCTACCAACGTTTCGGCCTACGGTGTAGGCCATCTTCAGGGCAAATGGGTATGGTGACTTGTCACAACACTAACACTGTCAACTGAACTATCAACGTTGGCACGATTAAAAAATGAGTTTCGCTTATTTTTGTGTTTTCATCGACTGCAACCCCTGACCAATTCACTCCATCATTACGGTATTTCAATTCAGTGCATTGAATGCATTGAATATAAGTTGTGTGAAGAACAGCATCGTATTTCCCAGGTCTGAACATACAATCCTCCCATATACGTTTCGGTTAACATCAAATTGATCGGCTGGATTAGATTCGAATTACTTTTTAAATGAATCGATCGTTATCCGACTCAATAAACGCACTTTAGTGATCAAGATAGTCCTGTGGACTAATCCTTCTCAATAATCCAACGAAATATTCTCCTTAATGATTTATTTATTTTAATGTAAAGGATTTTTTGTTTCTTTGTTCCGCTACCGTTACTGGTGCCAGAAAGTGTCCGTTAATCGTTAATTTAGTCCATTCTAAATTGACAACTATAGTTCTGTTGTGTCCTTTCCTTCATTTAGACTTGAATCAATGAAAAACTATTTTTGGAATTATTTCATAAATCTAAATCTTCATCACAGCTAGTTATTTGGTACAAATTACTCCCATTCTTCCGGTTGGCCCACCATTTACACTGTCGGTGTAATGCATTTGATCTTCATTGATGATAATTTTATGGTATATACCTCAAGTGACTATGCCTGAATAGGCATAATGTTGGCTGATTAGTTACTCCCCATTATGTAGAGATTTAAGGATTTTTATATTTTGGAGTTTTCCAATTGCATTCTATTATGCATCTCATTAAATTAGAGAGCTGTGTACCGTAGTGGTAGAGCACTGAGTAGTCGAGCTGAAGTTCCTGGTTTCAAATCCAGTAGTGGCAGATAATTTATTTAATCTGTTTATCCTTGAGAATGGATGCTATGAAATCTGGAGACACTCCTGGAACACGCCCAGTATCTATAATATATAATTAATATGGGAAAAAATCTGGTGGTTGAGCGTGATTTCGGACAAATCACCTCTCTGCGCAACACGTACTGAACCCAAGACCCTTCATGGGTTGTAGAATTACAGGGTTTTTTTTATTAATCACATTATTGCATAAACAGGTAATGAATACTTACCTTGTTGACTTGATAGTTTACCGCGATAGGTACCAGGAAGTAGTGAACTAGTAAAGTGCCAACTGCCAAGAGAAGCCCAACGAGGGCGAAGATAGACCAGTTGACCCACTTCCTCATCTCGGCTGCCCACACTTACTGTCACCTCGCACATGCACCGCTACCGTATCCCCATATTCTATCTTATCTCCTTATCGTCAGACTTATTAACACATTATTTATCTCTTTTCATTTATTTAATTTAGAGATTTAATGTTCAGAAACAAGTGGTATTCAATTAAGTCTTTGTATATTTATCGTTGTAATCATAACCTTACATTGTACCCGATAATCACATAGATTTTTTTAAAGAAAAATGAACTTATAAAACTTGAATTCAGATTCTAATAGATTTGATTAAGATTTCTTACTAATTTATCGCTTTTTATTTAAAACATTGTCATGTAACATATTTAATTTATAATTTATTTTATTTTTTTATTAATTATTATAATTTTTAAATATTTTTATTTTGAAGAGAAAAGATTTGTCCATGGCCGGGATTCGAACCCGGGTCTCCCGCCGTGGTGCTCTGCCAACTGAGATAGTTTGGTTCGTACCTCGGTCAGACAAATCCATTCTCTTCCCTAGTTCGAATCCCGGTCCTCGACAAATCTTTTCTCTTCAAAATAAAAGTATATATTAAATTAAAATTATATGGCTTTATTGTTTCGGGTTTTCCACATTACCGTAACCCTGCAATGTGAGCATACCAACTTACGACATAAAGTTTATTATAGTTATCATTCGCATTATGTTTTTTTAATAATTTACAAATATACACCACTACGATGCATGAAGGGTATATCTATTGAAATGAGGTTCAATACACGGTTGAAACTGTAACTATAAGCTAACGGTGGTGCAGGGAGGTGATATAGCCGAGATCATACGCAACCGCTACGTTTTTTCTCCTTCAATTAAGGGTTTGACTTTATAAAAGCTGGCTGAGCTCCAGGAGGATCTGGAGATCCCACAGGGTCGATCATTATATTTGCAAACTAAATGAGGGATTTGGGAACAAAAGCGTGTGACTCTGAAATTTCAAAAATTGACTTTTTCACATTTTTCATATTTTACCTCACGAAAACCAATAACCTTGGTTAATTAACCGATAACTAATAACTTAACGAAAACCCAATTCGCTGCAGCATTCTCTTCAGCTGAAAAACATCTACAAGGCCATCATAAAATTACTGTTTTCTGTGGTGCACCATTACTGAGGAATTTTAACATGCTCACATTAAAAAAGATCCCCCATCGTTACCAGAGCTGCATCCTTCGGTGGATTGTCAGAGGAACCTCATACCATGTGCACATAGGTTCTTGATTCTCTTTTTAGAGATATGGCACCTCCACGTCTAGGGGGTGCCTGTTAAGGTCTGGAATATGGCACGAGGTTATCCTGTTGATCGACGAGCTCGGAGATAGGTTTAGAGGTAAATTCATCTTACCTTCCATTAATCTTTTAATGAAATTGCAGTTTATTGCAGTTCCCCTCTTCTATCACTAAATAAAACGCAAAAGCCAGATTATTGTTTTCACCGCACTCTGTGGCAATTGCCTAAATAATGTTAAAATACGTGAGTGATATCGACATGTAATCAATAGGTAATCAATCTAAAGTACAATCGATAATATGAAAATAAAAGTCAGTATCTTGTAAGCCACCATCATGAGTTGTGTTTGTTTTTGATTTCCTCCTCTGGATTTTATTGAAACTTAGCATCACGAAACATGGTGTCAGGTGTTAAATACGGGTGAGAAACATGTTATATTTTTTTTTTCGTCCCAACTATGAGAAGTTTAAGTCAAGAACGGGAGGTTATTAACAATCAATGTATTCAACAGTTGGTTTTCCGATAGAAATATTGCAAATTCGCGAGTTATTTGTTTCTTACATCGTTTCGGAGGCGTCATCACTGGACTCTAATCCGTTTGCAGTCGGTTTTCCAAAAAATTGGAAACGTGTGATTTGTTTACGTTTCAACGGCCTCGAGGTGAGTAAATCAATTGAATCTTCAGTCATTAAAAACAATTGAAAATGTCAAATCCACACATGCCTAATAAGATGACTTTAAAAATAATGCCACAATAAAAGCTTTTAATCAGTGATGCCAAGCTCACACTTGAATCTGCCATTAACATTTGCAAAGCTAATGAGCTTGCAGACAAGCAGATGAAATTCATCAGAGGACCTGAAGCAACAGACGATGTAAACCGGATAGACTTCAAGCCGACCCCGTGCAAACAGTGCGGCAAAATTCACGCGCACGATAAACTCGATAAGAAAACACGATAAGACCCCAAATCACTTTTCGTCTGTGTGTCAGAAGAGAAACTTATCACAGAAAAAAAGCAAAGAGCAACCTGGATACCGCAGACGCACGGATGTGAAGCACTTGGGAGAAGAAACTGAATCTGACGGCTCTTGCTCCGACCAAATCCATCAAGCATTTGCCATCGGAGAAATCCGGCAATTTGGGAGCTCTAAGCAGAAAACGATTTGTACTGCTGATTTAGACTTTGTAGTTGGAGAGCCAGATGCAAATTGCAGGAAGCGCAAGATCAAGTGCCAACTAGACAGCGGTTCCGGTATAGATGCGATTGAAGAGAGCAACCTAAGAGCTATCTAAGGAGGCCTTATGCCCAAGCTCGATCCTCCTTAAACAAAACTGCGAAGCTATGGTGGTGCGATCCTGAAGCCAATGGGCGAAATAAGCTTGACTGTCAAGAAGAGAAGACAAAAACACTCTCTGCGGTTTGTGGTTGTTCACTACTTTGACCATCCAGGTCCGAAGATGCCACTACTCTCTCCCACTACCTCGCCGCATCCCTGTGCCGCTCAGAAATGAACTTAAGCTCAAGCTAGCTGAAATGGAAAAGAGCGAGATTATTAAGAAGGAAAGTGGCCCCAGCGATTGGATCGGCAACTTAGTGCTAATCAAGACTCCTAGGAAGCTGCGGGTCTGCTTAGGTCCTTGAGATTTAATTCAAGCTTTGAAATAGTCAGAATATGAGATACCAACAATTGAAAGCATAGGCCCTGAACTAAATAATTCACTATTTTTCTTTGTCATAGACACAAAGGACGGATTCTGGAACCTCAAGCTGGAAGAACGAAGTTCAAGACTAACCACGTTTTGGACAGATATCTCCTTCTTCCTTTTGGCTTAATTGTATCGACTGACATCTTCCAATGTCGGCTACACGAAATCTTTGCCGGTATTCCGGATATTTAATCGTTCGGGATGACATTTTAGTTTTAGGGCGAGGGCAACAGACAAAGAAGCTTCTGCCAACCACGACAAAGCACTTGATTGAACGGATTCTAGCCACAGCAAGAAATGCAAACTTAAAATTCAACAAAAGCAAAGTTTGCCTCAAGAAGCGCCAAGTTAAATATATGGACCACATCATCACAAAAGATGGTCTAAGATCGGACGCAGACAAGGTCACAGCTGTAAAAGAAATGCCGGAACCCCACGGACGTCGGGGAGCTCAAAAGCTTTCTTGGGTTTGGCATCATACATGGCAAAGTTTGAATCAAATCTGTCGTCGATCTGCAAACCGCTCCATGGTGTCACGAAGAAAGATCAGTCATGGACATGGGCAAACGAGCATAAGCAAGCAATTGAAGAGGTGAAGAAACCGACATTGGAGGCTCCCGTGCTCGCATTCTTTAAAAGAAGTTCCTGTGGTCATCCAAGCTGACGCTTCATCCAAAGGACTTGGAGGTGTTCTCATGCAGGAGGGTAGACCAGTCGCTTTCGCGTCAAGAAGTCTCAGGCCGAATGAGAAGAACTGGGCCCAAATAGAACGTGAATGTCTGAGCATCTTATTTCCTTGCCAGCGTTTCGAACAGTATATCGTCGGATGCAAAGAGGTCAACGTTCAAACAGATCATCACCATCTTGAAACTATATCCAGGCAGTCGATTCTCCAAGCACCTACACGACTTCAACGTATGTTGTTACGCTTACAGAGATACAATCTCAAGGTCCAGTTCCTGAAAGGAAAGGACAAGCTGATTGGTGATGCGCTGTATTGCATGCAGCTACCGGAAGACAACGAACAGCAGCTTGAAGAAGTATTTCGATGTGACCAAATTTACCCAGAACTCGGGTCCATCAGGATGGCAGACAACCTGAACATGATGCCTGAAAGCCTTCGGCGTATCCGGGAGGAGACTGCATTGACGACACTGTGGATACCGCAATACTGCGGAAAAGAAGTTGCTGCCTTCTCCAAATCATGGGAATTCAATCACTCAACGTCTGCATCATACAACAGCCAAGGAAATGGGAAAGCTGGGTCCACTGTAAAAATAGCCAAAAGTTTACTGAAGAAATGCACGCGTGGCAACATAGACTTCCAGGCTGCGCTTCTTGAATGAAGGAACACTCCTTCAGAACACATGGGCTCCAGCCCCGTTCAGCGTTTGAGGTCGAGGAGAACACGGAGTATGGTGCCAGCTGCGCGTCACAATAAATAAAAAAGATAATTTGTGTATAAACTTATTTACTTTATTGCACATATTGTATCGTATTTATGTATCAATAAATACATGGCACAGTTGGAAAAGAATGGATTAAGGGCTTGTAAACTAATTGCGTCCTCGGGCACTCCGCAGCAATGGTATTTTAAGTTTATGAGGGGTAAAAATGACTAAAAAACATTTCGAGATTAAAAAATTAACATAGTATTAGTCTTAATGTTAATATGACCCCTAATATGAAAGGAGACAAAATGCCCATTTTAAAAATAATTCCACAAACAGGGATCGATGGTGGTGGATATAGTGTTGTATAAATATAAAATAAATTTTACCTAATAAGTATGGTTTATAAAGTTAATGGCTGAAACTTGCTAATGTATCGATACTGTCCTTTGTTTCCATTGTTAGTATAACAGTTGCAAACTGTCGACTATGACCCATTTCCAACTCCCAAGCAAATTTCTTGACCCTACATTTTTAAACTAATATTTGTACTTTAATATTGAAACTTAATTACACTTTAAGTAAAACAATATGTATGTGACATAAATGACATAAAATGTTATCTAAACAGCATTTATAAATAATCGATTGACACTAATGTTGTAACCTCCTACTTTTGTGATATTTTGACAAAATTTTGTGTAGTAGTCATAGAATTAGTAAAATATATATCAGACTTCTGAACTTCTAATGAATATAAAGAAACTTGAAGATTTCAAATATCTTCAACAGTTTTACAAATTTAAAAAATGACAGGTAGTTTACTAATTAATACACTTTTTATTTAGTGCCCTTGTGAAGTGATTGTCTATTGTTCATTACAGTAATCCTTATATTTTGTTCAAGTAAATACTTTTCATTGACTTCTAATTTACATTCTACTTGAAGGAATAGGACTTCATGTAATGTTTTACTCTGCGATGATTGCACCAGTTCATTAGACAAATATATAAACCTCCATCATTCTTTATCATTTCACTTGAAGATTTGTTGATCCATTTAAATGATAGAACAGTAGAACTATAATTTTATAATGCAGCTTTACATCCAGGGCTTACATAGCAACTCAGTGCTCTACCACTGAGCCACTCCAGTTAAAAAATTAATTTATGAAAAAAAAAATTATTTATTTGAAAACTCAAAATAACGTACCAATTAAACATAAACATTATTGATGTATAAACACATCTCTGAGAAAAATGAATCAACAAAATAGGCTATTTTTTTATTAGATTAATGAAAATAATTTAATTTATATTAATAATTTGTATTTAAAAATAATTAATTATTTTTATAAATTAATTTATAAAAAATAATTTGTTTGTGGATGTTGTTTATACTAACATATTTCACTATTTGAAATCAGGATTACGGTTTTTATTTATTTAACACTCCTGAGGGTGCAGACATGATTTTGTGAAAATACTCTCTGTTTAGGTGTCTTTTTTTTTTAATATTTCATATTGTCTATATTTATTATAATTTACTTTTTTTATGTCAATTCTTTCTCTTTATGTATAAAGATAAATATTCTGTGTTTATTAAGAATAATATTTTATGAAATATATCGATGTAATGACGGTCGCATCAGTTTTCAAAGGGTATTTGAATCTATTTATACATATCCTTTAAATAAAAGACTGCTTAATTTCTATCAACCAATTATTTCTTCTAAATGTATTATTGTTATATTTATTTTATAGACACCAAGACTTTTGCCCAGGAGCGTCTGAAAAAAATGCTCGCTTCATACAAAGGTTTGTTTTAATCTAATTATTTGTTTTATATTATTATATATATATATATTGTAAGGAGTATCTACAGATTAGGCATTTATATGTGATAAATGAAGAAATAAATATATTCTAACAATACAAACTTTTCCTGCCAATATTTCATTATATTTGCTAATAACTATAAACAACTATTCGGATAAATTATTTCCTAACTTTTTATATTAATCTATAGCATGGAGTATTCTAGACTCAATAAGAATTCTAATAATAAATCCTAGACTATGATTAGACTTTTTTTAATAATTGTGTGGCCTAAATTTTCTTTCCATCAATATTATTATTTCACTCTCCCTCTTTGATTTTATTATTTTCTGCCGTGTGGACTGAACATCTATGTAGTATTTTTTGTGGTATGGTTCCGAATTGAACAGCCATCTGCCAATTTTACAAGATTTTTCTACATCTTCTTATTTACGATATTTAAAAATAATAGAATAATAGTAGAATAATCTTAAGGAAATCATAATTATTTCTTTTTACAGAGGCAAAAAAATATAAATCTTCCAACCGAACTACATCTTTAAAAAGTAATCAACAATCTGGAAATGGTAAAATATTATTAATAAATTATTTTAATTTAAACTAATTAATTAACCCTTAGAATATTATCTATGTTGCTTTATAACATTCTGCTTTTTATTTTTAATGTTTTATTAATAACCCTAAAGTTTAAATTTTAAATGATTGTTTCTGATATAATCTTACGTATCTGTTTGGCAAATGCTGTATGTGAATTAGTGTGCTTTACAGTACTTGTGCGATCAGGAATAGCAATCCTGTATAAGTAATGAAAACTATTTCAAAATGCTGAAAACTTATAAAAAAACTAAATAAATTAAGTTGAAATCTTACACCTCAAGAACTACAAACAGGACACTTAGACCATTGTAAATTTTACTATATAAACCACTTAGATCGCAAGTTACCATTCCATTGTTCCTGTTCGCTTTTGTTGCCATAATTATAAATAATATTGTTATGTTGTGGGTTGGTGAGATATAATTCATGAAAACAATAATTTTGCATTGTATTTCAATACAATAGAAACAATGTCTGAAGCATAAATAGATTGTTTTGATACAGACACGCCACACTTCTGGATTCTGAAGAAAATTCATAATTATGGTCAAAATCTGTATGAAATTGAATTTGGGAAAAGTATGGCCAATGATTGGCATAGCGACAAACATTGGAGTGAAAACTAAAAATTGAATCAGAGGAACCCCATTAAAATTGCTTGAAATAGTAAACACCAATTATTAACGATGAATCTGTGTGTTTCTGTTTTATTCAGAAAGTTAAGTTTATCAAAATAAAAAGCTATGACCATTAATCAAAATATTGTAAAACCAAAGGAAATAAAACCTTTAAAAAAATAATAACTTTTCAGTGATCATTATTTTTGTTGATATATTGCCCCTAGAATTTTTTGATATTTCAGTTTCATATTAAACCCTGTACACATTTGTTACAAATGACATTAAATAGTGTGATTCTATATTCTAATAATTAAAAAAAAAATTTACCTCTTCAACCCATTTAAGGTCTTATGTTCAGTGCATGGTAAAGTCTACTCTTTTTTCTAAGCCAATGGTTGTGCAAGGAAGTTAATTGTGAGATACCTATCTTCCATAATTCAAATCATTTTCTGTCTTATTTCAGTTAAATTAGTAATTAATAAAATTAATTTCTTAACTGTGTAAATTTTCCATACTCAAGTGTTCTAACTTTATTATAACTTTTTTTTTGCATTAATTATCTAATTACTTTATTATTTTGCTTTTATGTCTATTTTTTGTTATAGTTAATGGAAAGAATAACAGTTCAATTTTAAAAAGTTCGAATAAAAATGATTTATCATCAAGTAATTCAGGAATGGAAATTGATTCCTTAAAGAATGTAGCTGTTTCGCAACAAAGTATTAAAAGTTATAGACCACAATCCTTAAATAACAGTTTAGAAAAAAGATTAAAACAAACTGTTGCCAACAAATGTCTACATGCTGTTACCAATCAACTCCCGAGAAATAATAAAGAAGCTTTCTTAAAAGCCACAAAGAATCCTAAGCAATTTAGTTGTAATGGAGAAACTGAGAAGCGTCAAGAAACTTCATATCAGACTGCTGAAAAACGTCGACTTGATCATGGAAACGTGGAGAAACAGAAGATTGCGAAAAACCAAAAATTTGAAGATTCTTCCAAAAAGGTAGTTGACCAAATACCCAAAAATGAGCCAAGTAAAGCAACTGATGCGAATAGTTTTAGGACAAAGTTATCTTTTATAGTAGATTCCTATACAACCTTGGGCGATGATGCCCCCCCATTTGATAAAAAAGCTGAGAATAGATTTGAGAAAAGTCATCACAAACCCGAAAAACCCCATAACAACCAAAGAAAAAGTATTAAATTTACTATCCCTCTTAAGAAAGATACAGAGCCAAAAGTTAAAGAGAAGGAAAGAGAAATTAAAGATAAACCGAAGATGAAAACACCGTCGTTTTCATCACCTTTGAAGACGAAACTTGAAGCGAGGCTCCAGAAGGTCAAAGCCGATATCACGGAGAGGCAGAAGGGTACGAGGAAAGATCATTATCTTCCTAAAAGTGACAACTATAATTTTATTGAATCGATGGATTGGGAACCTTCTAATGATATCATCGTGAGTACATATCCTTATTTATTTATTTCAATATGTTATTTTAATTTCTTTATAACTTACTTGAGTATCTGTATTCCAATTTATTATCAATGTTCAGTGGGAATAATTCTTGTATTAATATTTTTTTTAATGTTTTGTTCCTAAATAACTTAAAATGTATGATTACGTTATAAAGAAGCCTCTTGTCTCTTCTCTTTATTTCATTATATTTCCATCTTTAGCGTGAATGGAGTAAAATGTTTTTTATCTCATTTTTTTTTATATATATATACCATTTAAAAATTTTCCTTTCAATGCCTTCTTTTGTCTTTTTCTATTCCAGTTTTCTTTTATTTATTTTCATGAAGGTACAGATCTTACAAAGAAATTATTGATCCATTATCCATCATGAATGTGTTATAAGGCTTGTTCTCCTTCTACACATTATCTCTGTTTATACATAACCGAGTTTATAACTTAATTAATATTAATTAAAACAAAGTGCGATCAAAATCAATTTTACACATATCATTGTTTATTACCTCCTAACCAAATTAATCTATTTTTATCTTTATCTCGTTTTTTTAATCTTCTATTGATTGTATGTTTATTTACAGCTGCGCTCTATCAGAGATGAAGTAGATCCGAGTAAGGAAATTATGGAATGGCAAGATATTTGTGATAGCAATTATAATATTATACAGGACATTAGTGATAACAAACTGTATATTGTGGTTGACACAAATGTTTTACTTAAAAATATTGAGCTCATCAAAGGGCTTTCAAAAGCTGTTATCAGGGGTAAGTTATATTTGTGATAATTTTATTAATGTTTTTTATTTGTAAAATATATCCGACTCTATTAAGACAAAATGATCAAATCCTTTCATAATAACAGAGCTGCTTTGGAAAACCATAAGAGGGAAGTTCGAAATTATAATAATAATTTTATTGCTTGAGTATTTAAAAAACCTTCAAAATCTTTATCATTTTATTTGACTCTTCTAATATTCTGGATTATCGCTAAAGGTTCGCTAAAGGCTAAAATTAGTATCTAAATAAGTATTTAGGTTATCAACTTAGTTCATTTCTTATTTATAATTCAATTTCAAATTTTTTCTGAACGTAAATGTTTATTGACTGTTGGACATCTTCCTCGACATCTTCAGGATCAGATTGTTCTAAATGACCTATTAGCTATTCTGTTCCATGTCTCTGTCATATAATAGATAATTAAAATGATTTTTTCATTACACGAGGGCATGTTTCTTACCCATTTCTAGCTTTCCCTCAGTATTTCTTCAAGTAGTCTGTCAAGGTATATCACTGACAATTATTGATTTCCTGTTTAAACTTACTTGATTCATTGGAACTTCAAAGATTTTTTATATAAGTTTTTTTCCCATCAAGTTTGAAGCTATTATAGGTTTAACTTATCGCGCAGTTTGTAATATTTTTATTTTGTTTCTTTAGGTTTTACAGTAACTCAAGTGATCCCTTGGCAAGTTCTCAAAGAACTGGACAATTTGAAAACTAAAGTCAATTACAAGAATGTAAATACCTCTGCTAGAAAAGCGATCCGTTTCCTTTCTGAAGCGACAAACAACGGCCAATGGAACATGGTATTTCAGTCACAGTCAAAGCACTTTGATGAATGCTCTGCTCAATTTGTTGTCGAAGTTCCTGATGATCACTTAATTAAGTGCTGTTACCAGCTAAAACAAAAAAGTCACAAAGTTGTAAGCATTTTTTCATTATAAAGTTAATTATTATTTATAGTAATTATATACATTTAATTTTTTAAAAGTAATTATTCTATCTCATACAAAGTGTATTTTAGTACATTTTTAATTTCATTGTGATACTATTGTTGAAGCAATTTTTTTTTTGTTCAAATAAGTAATTTTAGTTCCAATCAAATTGATAATATTTATTTTTCAGCTTCTTTTATCAAATGACGTCAACCTTAGGATTAAAACAAATACCAACAATATTCTGGCAGTGGATGATAAATGGATTGCTAAAATGTTAGATGAAGAATCGAAACCTAAAAGTATGTAATTATTTTCTGATTTATTTTAATTGGTCTACTCATTAGTTAAACAATTTAATTAGTTATAGAGATTGAGAAGAATAGCTTGATCTTTGTCGGATTTAGTGTGATTTATTGATAAGGCAGAAGATGTGCTGTAATATATAAAATGATATGTGTGCCTTTGTGGGGTATGTGTGTGTTTGTATGTGAATATATATACATTTAAATATATATGTAATAGGTAAGGAAATAAATAATAATATGTGATCTGTTTGGTTTGTGTTATTACTTGTCAAGAGTGGAAACTAATGATAATAATCCAATTCAATATTACTAGGGGCGACCTGTGGTCTTGTGGTTAGTTAGCATACTTACCTATTATGCCCAAGATAACATGTTTGACTAGATAGGCAAAATTTTGAGCTCCCAATCTGATTAGCCACATCAGCATATAAGTGACAAATAAACAAATTCAGTAATACATGTTCATTAGGTAATCCCAAGGCGAAAACCTTAAAAATGGTATAAAATATTTTAAAAAAGGTAATACTTTAATAAAAAGATACACATACCCAAATAAACATAAATGGCACAATTTGATTGATAAAAACATCCACATAACCTCAAGCTTGTAAGACGAGCAATGTCCGCCCACTGCTATGTAAACAAAATAACACCGATAACATACAGTGGTATCTAAACATAGCAATGTTCCCAGTACGAATATAAAAAAAACACTGAAATTAAATTTAAACTACTGTCAACAGAAAAACAACTTTATATTTTTCATAATATATTAATAAATACTAGAAAAAGTATCATTAACTTAAAATTTATTGTCAAAAAACCAAGTCAGAAGCTCTATTAATTGGGCCACCCACTATGATTCAAAATATTCAAATTTTAACATATTTGGGAAATACAAAATATATTATAAAGATTATACATTTTTTTAAATATTATTAACTTAAGATGATAGTTGTAAAAATATTTTAAAACAGTAGATTTAAAAAAACAAGATAAATTAAAGCTCACCCTCTCAGGCAATAGGTATTTAGTCTGTATAATAATTATAAGTTCATACCATAAATAAAAAGTAAAATGAATAAAGTTAAATAAAAATACACCAAAAAAAAAAAAATCTGTACTACTACAACCCACGGAGGGTATTAGGTTGAGCAGAGACTCTACTGTTTCTGGGACAAAGGTTGTGGAGGGAGGTGATTTTGCCCTAGAGCATGCTCAACTTCCAGATTGTCCCCCCTTATTTAGAGAACCCATTTTATAGAGAATTTGTGAATCACAGGGTGGGTCCGAGTGCCAAGAGATTAAATAAAAGTCTGCCAGCGAGTGGGTTTTGAAACTATAACCTTCCGCATGGCAACTCAGCGCTCTACACCTGAGCCATTCCACTCCCTAAATTAAAATAATAATCATAAATGAATTTTAATATGTTTTTAAAAAATAATTTAAAAAATATATCCTTAAATCAAAACAAATAGATTTACTAATTAATTTATAAAAGTTAGTTAACAATCTATACATAGAAAAATTAAGTTTAAAAAAATCTTGAATTCATTCATTCCAGTTATAGTAATTACTTCTTTAGGGATATTATTTTAATCTAATTACTATGTTATATATTGTTTATTAAAAATATTAAATTATTTTAATAATTCATAGTAATTTATTTCAGAACAATCTATACACTGCTTTGAAAAAGAACCAAAAGATTGTCAAATAGACTGTGATGACAACGCATTTCAATTTGTTTATAAAACGACTGAAGTTATACTATCTTCTCTTTACAATGTAAGTTTGAAATATTAACTTTAAAACCAGAAATTTTAAATTTATCATGTTTCAGCTTAGTGTAACTAATTTCTTTATTAGAAGCGAGGGGATGGTTGACTGGAAGATAGACGTAAGGAAGAAAATAGTTGGGGGTGCAGTCAAATAAAAACACTAAATAAGTGGTTACTTATTTAATTATGTGCCGACGTTTCGACCCACTTTGTGGGTCATCTTCAGGGCTATAGGAGGCTGGACCAAGACTAGAAGCGGTCTAACTGACAAAAAAATAAGTTACCATAACGTATTTTTTCAGTTAGACCGCTTCTAGTCTTGCTCCAGCCTCCTATAGCCCTGAAGATGACACACAAAGTGGGTCGAAACGTCGGCACATAATTAAATAAGTAACCACTTATTTAGTGTTTTTATTTGACTGCACCCCCAACTATTTTCTTCCTTACTTAATTTCTTTATTATTAGTCCTGAATGCACATATTTATTATGTGTCCCTTGCTATCCCCTCTAAAATTTCCAGAGGTTAATAGTAACAAAACATGATTTAATGTGATTTTAAGTTTGTTGTTTCAAATGAAGGGAGAATAAAAAATGAAAGAGGGACTTTTTTGAAATTATTAGTGCCTATAAAAATGCATTTCAAATAATATTTGTAGAATAGAAAGTTTGTATTAAGAAACTCTTTTACACACCTTCTTAAATGTTGGTAAATATAGTAGATGTGAAGAACACTTGTGTTTTGAAGTTAAATATTATAGGGATCTAAATCATTATAAGAATATAAATTTAATTTATTTTATTTTATTGTTAGAGGTTATAATTTTTTTTAAATATTTTATTTGAAAAGAAAAGATATGACCAGAACCGGTACTCAAACCCGGGTTTTCCACGTAACCGTCGTGGGGCCTAGCCACCTCAGCCATCCTGGTTCGCTTCTCGGTCAGACATATTCTTTCTTTTCACTGATCCTATATTTCGGTGTTCTCGGAGTTTGCGATGTATACAAGGGGAGAATGTTCTTTAAACATTACTTTTATTTTCGGATCTTGTTGACTTAAGTCATTATATATTATTATAATTTAATTTATTTTATTTTATTGTTAGAGGTTGTCATTTTTTAAATATTTTGAATCCCGGTCCTGGTCATATCTTTTCTTTTCAAATAAAATATTTAATAAATTATAACCTCTAACAATAAAATAAAATAAATTAAATTATAATAATATGTAATGACGTAAGTCAACAAGATCTGAAAATAAAATTAGTGTTTAATGAACATTCTCCCCGTGTATTCATCGCAAACTGCGCGAACACGGAGATATAGGATCATTGAAAAGAAAGGGTATGTCTGACCGAGAAGCGAACCAGGATGGGTGAGGTGGCTAGGCCCCAAGACGGTTACGTGGAAAACCCGGGTTTGAGTCCCGGTCCTCGTCATATCTTTTCTTTTCAAATAAAATATTTAATAAATTTATTTATATTTAATGAATATAAATTAATGTTGCAGATTGTTTCATTGAAATACAAAGAAAAATATGACGACTTGTGGCCTCTGTGGGTTCCTAGGGAACCTCATTTTCCTGATCTAACCAACTTTGCCACTTCAAGCTCTTATTTTCAGCCATATTGGATCAAACTTAACTCGATTAAAGATTTTTTTATAAAAAATAAATCCTGTAAGTAAAAAAAAAAAATAGCAACTCATTAACAAATTTAATTTAATCATAAATATTATTATTAACATTTCTAATTTTGAAAGAATTTCTTTTACTTTATTGTTTTAATAAAATAGAGCCAAAACTCAATAAACATTTATTGTTTTAAAATAAATGTATAAGTGAATTGAGGTCATTTCCGTTTCGAATGCCGCAGTTACTAACTGGATATTTCTGTGATAACGTCAGTTATTTTGCATGCTTATGTTTTAAACATATGTTATTATCTACTGACCTTGTTAACTGTTAATACTCAAAAGTAATAATTGAGTTAAAATTAAAATCTATGTACTATTTAATAATTAATAGCAATGTCGAGGAATGTATTGTACATTTTTTCATGGTCATTGCTAAAAAAAAAACTGTCTAAACGGACACAACATGACCCTCTCTATCATAAAAATTTCTCCTGTAAATTGAAGGTGCAGAAGAACATATTGCAGTGCAGTAATATATCTCTACAATCTAGTAAATGGTTTGAAGGATCTAAGTTACCATTCAAGGCATTATTTGCTAATGTCATACTTATTGGCTAATGAGTAAACTAAAATAAAGTGTGGTGAAAAGGAATTTCAAATCAATCATAACACCACAGTAAAACTAATTGCATTAGATTTATTTTTGTAGTTTAACGATCTGAATAAATGTATATTTTTGTTGGTCATTGGGCACATCAGGAATCTAATTATTACGATCATATATTATAATAGAGATAATATAAATTTTGAATATTTATGTATACATTGAATTAATTTGGTATTTATACTGTTAATTAGACCATCATCAAATGATTATTAATTAATGATTTTTATTTCATTTTTAAATTACTCTCCTTTCAGATGACGATACTAAACCAGCAGGCGTTGAAAAGTTGGGTAGGAATTACGTGAGTTTAGTGAAATCCATGTGCACTGACAACTTTATTCCTAATGATTTGGCTCTACAAATTTTTAATGACTTGGTATTTCATTTTCTTTAAGAAAAAGAGTGGTCTGAAAAGTTTCCGACCACAACATGAAGATGGCATCACTCGTAAATAAAAGCAAGTGAATTTCGTTGAGTGAATTTTGTTGTTCATCTGTTGACAGTTACTCACCAAAGTTTCAGCCATTTTGGGCGCTCTTATGTAAAAGTCGTTTGACCTTCACGTTGCGGTCTGAAACTTTTCAGACCACCCTAGTATTTATATATTTAAATATTTTATTTCCTGTAGTCCTTGGGTAGATAATTTTAAAATTAATTATTGTTTATAAGCTAATAAATTTGTTTTTGTTTTTTTCAATCTCAGGTTATCCGCATGTGATCCAAATAGAGATTTTTGTGTTGACTCTTTGTAAAAAAAAAAAGAAAAAAACTTAAATAAAGTTTTAGTTCTCTTCCTATTTTAGTTTTTATGCGTAGCTCACTTCTAGTAGCTTACTTTCTACTAAGATACCACTTACTACTTATATCTACTTTCGACATAAAATAATATTTTTATATTTTTTTCAGAATTTTCTAAAATGTTTTTCCATTGTGGACTGGAGTAATTGCAACTATATCGAAGGTTCATATAGGTTGGCTCAAAAATATCTTAAAGATACAGAGGATAGCTTGAATGAATTCGTGTAAATATAATTTTTTTTTTTCATTCACTAACATTATTTGTGTTATCTTATTTGATTTAAATTATTTTGAACTTTTTTAATTATTGCAGAGCATACATTAGAGCTTTGTTCGCTGAAAAAGGTTCGTTTCTGTACAGAAATGAGGAGGTATTGTGTCATATAGATCTAAATTTGAAGCTTATCGAGCAGTTTAGGAGTTCTATTTTGCAGTAAGTTTTTTATGGTTATCTGTAATTTTGTAATACATGATACATATAATTGTTATCTTCTATAATAAAAAAAAAAAAACCTGTACCACTACGACCCGTGAGCAAGGCTGGAGGTTCAGTACATGGTAGAGACTGTGCTGTTCCATGGACAAGGGTTCTGCAAGGGGGTGACTTGTCCTAGGTCACGGTCAACCACCAGTCACGGTTCTCCCCCTTATTTTGAGTGCCCTATTTTTACAATATTTTATAGAGGCTGGGTGAGCCCAAGGAGGGTCCTAGATCCCATATGATCCACCTCCTGCCTCAAACAGACTAAATAAAAGTAACTGCCTGCAGCGGGATTTGAACCCACTCCGCTCCCTCTTCTATTATAATCTTGACCACTATCATCTTACAAAATTGATATATGATATTTACACACACACACATATTCACAGGAAATAAATATATAAATTTAGTTAGTATCTAATGTGATTATGAAAGTTTATTTTAATGTATATTTTTTATACTAGATTCAAATGTGCCTTCAGCTGATCATAATAAAAACATGTATTTCTTATCTTGTTAATCTCGTTAGTATAATTATTTCTAAATTTCAATTTTGTATTCAATTATTTTTAACATACTCGGACTAATATTGGTGCTGAGGTTTCTAGGATACTTAAAAAGTGGCTTCAAAGATTAAAAACAAAAAATATTTTCTTTCAGTTTGTTTTTGTTTTCTCAATTCCTTAGTAACTTACTAACTTTGGTTTGTCTTGCCATTTTGATTATTTCAATATTTTTACTCGCATACAATAAATTAGATTCTCCTTTATTATTATGATTAATTGGATAATCAAATATATCAATGGGTAACATACTGTATTTCAGGTTTCAATTGGTTCAGGAGCAGATCTCGGAAGATAGCGAAGCAGCAAAAACTTTGCACAAAGCCATTTGTGATTTTTTAGGGGAGAAAATAGATTTCTCGAGGTTTCCAATTTTCTCTCCTGAAGATATTGTCGAGTATGTTAATCCTAACAGGTAACTTTTTTTTTTTTGTCTTAATTTTGTTTATACTGGTGTTATTTTTTATGTTTTTAATTTTTGTATTGTAGAAATATTTTTGTACCAGCTCTTTCTTGGTTGATGAATCAAGAATCGTCACTGACTGAAATCAAATCACACCTAGTCTAATTAATTTTGCCATAGGGAAGCTGAGATGTATTTACTTTTAAGACATTCAGCTTTGTTTTATTTATATAATGGTGAAAAAGGGACCATATTCTTGTCTAGTTTAATGGCTGATTTTTGTTATTATAAAGTCGATTTCTACCAAAGAAATACTTGCTGTATTATGATAAAAAAACTCTTTCTCTTGACAGCCATGATCACTGACATTAACAGAAATCAGTATTAATTGTTAAGGCTTTTAGTTTCCAAATAATATGTTGTTTAGAGTATAAAATCAGTATATTTTAGTTTATTTAATAATTATTGCTTTTTATTAAATATTTCGCCAAAGGGATATTTCATTGACATCATTTCCTTTAATAGAGTTGGTTTTAATCAGTTGTGTATAACCTTTTTTTTTTTTTATTAGCATGCCATGCATGACAATAATATAAATATGTTTTTTTTTTCTAATAAAAAAGCATTAAATATTTGTTAATCTTGCATTTATTTTAGTTAATTTGTTCATTATAATACTATTTTCTGCTTTACTTTATTTTTTTTTATGTGTATATTGTCATCATGTTTAGGAAATTATAGATCAAGGTTGACTTTAAATGTAGAATCAAGATAATTAATTATTTAGTTGTGGATCAATCACAGTGGATCCGAGATATAAGAAATTATTTTTACATTGACTATTAAACAGGGTTTGTGACTGTCGACTTATTTCACCTATGAGTTTGTGAAAGTTATGCGAAAGGATCGCTCAATATTCCTCATTAAATGAAAATCCTTCCTCAATTGATTTATTATAGAATATTTCTTTGTTTTCTCCTGTTAAAAGTTTTTTTTATTTTTGAAAAATTTGTTGGATGAGAAGTTTTCAGTTTTTCTTTAAATTATGTTTTTTGATTTTATAATACCGTTCAGCATGATGCTTAACGGCTACATCAGGTTTTTAAACAAAACTACTGGGTTCTTTATTATTGGGTTGTCACACATGAAATGACCGTTTTTAGAACCAGGAAGAAAATAAAAATTTGAGATCAAATCTAACATATTTTTTATTCAAAGTATTTACCATCATTTTCGATATACTTCTGCCAACGGCTTACCAAGTTTTCTATCCCAGATTTGAAAAACGTTGAGTCAGTTGATGAAAGTAATTCAGAAAATGCATTTTTAATGTCTAAATAAATCATTGATAAACAATTTTCCTCGCAAAAAGTTGTCCAAACTCTGAAAAAAGTGGCAGTCGGTAGGGGATAGATCAGGGGAATATGGGGGGTGTGGTAAGACTTCATAGCCCAACTCCTTTAATTTATTCACTGTCTGTATTTAAACATATGGTCAGGCGTTATCATGAAGAAGAATAGGTCCTTTTCTGTTTACGAGTACCGGCTCTTGCTTGATCAAATTTTGATGCAGTTGGTCAATTTCTTGGCAGTATGATGTTGAATCAATTGTTTTTCCCTTTGGTAGAAAATAAAAATAAATGACCCCGCCCATAGGCTGATCGGCATCTAACCATTGACCAGATCGGCGTCGATTGTCATACACGATCCACTTTTCGTCACAAGTTATTAAGAGGCTGAGAAATGGTTTGTTTCTTTGACAAGCAAGCAAAGAAACACACGTCTCTAGACGTTTCAACTGCTGACGTTCGTTGAGCTCGTGTGGAATCCAGGAATCGAGCTTTTTTGCCTTTCCGATCAATTTTAAATGCCTGGAAACTGTCGTACACCATGTGCCTAGCTCTGACGCATATTCTCTGACTGCTTTATGAGGGTCTTCTTCCACAACATTCTTAAGATCTTCTATTGATGTTATAGTTGCTATTTTTATGGTAGGACAATGTTATTCTTATACGACATGTTGAGGCCGTCCACGGGGCAGATTTTCTAATGTTAATCTCTTGAGGAAAATTTTGTAAACCAACAACGGATGGTTCTTTCATTAGCGCTTTCTTCACCAAACGCATGATTAATATTTCTTGCTGCCTGGGCAGCGAAATGACGGAGTTTGTACTCATAAAAAAAAATTGTTCGGAAATCGCGTGTTTCCATGGCCATGGTTAAAATTACACTAAAATCTGTATGCCTACTTGGGAAAAAAACAAACACAGTTTGCAAATAGAGGATTAACAAGTGCTTATTATAGATAGTAAATATTTTGCTAGGAATCAACAGGCAACGCTTTAATCCTCTATAAAGATTAAGATTTTAAAAATCGGACATTTCATGCATGACAACCCAATAGCTAATTATATAAACAGAAGGAATGAGTGCAGAATATGGATACACTTGTTTATCTTTCGAATAACGTAGTGATATTCACTTACGTTTTGTAGAATAAAAACTTCTACTTTTTTATCTTTATAAGCACAATAAAACTCATTAGTCGCATATTTCGTTTATAATTGAGTGAGAAATTTGTCACTCCTTAAAATTGCATATTGTGTCTTATTCCTTTGCTTACATATGAAAACTTTTAGGCTATCACATATATATTTTTCTGATTGTGCTATGACCATTTTGTCTTAAAAAGCCATCTGATTATTCCAGGTGAGCAGCTTAAAGCACAAATCCATCAAACTTAGTCAATATTTCTAAATGAGCTCTTTCTTTGATTATTCTGATCGTTTTGTTCTGAATAATGTTTGGAACAATTTCATGCCTTTGTCTAGCCAATAATCATTAATCAAATATTTTCTGTTGAAATTTTTTTAAATGTTAATATTTCTTATATTGCTTTAATTATTTTTTAAAATAATTTTAGAACAACCTCTGAATCCTGTTTATCTGATTCTTACATTGTTCAACTTGATCGTGTTCTAATGACTTAAGCATATCTCTGTGTCTCGAGTTATTTCTTGTACAAACTGTGGTCGTGTTAGTGCGCTTGTGCTTTCTTGTTCTTCTTTCCTATCTACTTATATCCACTAAGTGATCTATGTTGCCAAACCTTTTTTTCCTTGGATTTGGCAAAATATCATTCATTTAAATCTTGTGCTACTATTTGTGATTATGTTTGTCGTCTTAGTTGAATTCTCTTTTTGAATTTCATTTAAGCCTCAATTGTTTAGTAAATGCTGCAATATTTGTTCTTTCTCGTGCTTGGGTCATCATTGATTCTTTCCAACTACATTAAACTTCATTAGTATTGCAATATACAGTGACGCATCCGTTATTATTACAGAATCTACTCAGATTCAGTATTTATTACAGAAATAGATTTGGGTTCATCCTTTATTAATAAAGGAAATCAGCTGTGATTCATCCATTATTAATACAGAATTTCTACCCTAACTTCTTCTTTATTAATAAAGGAAACCTACTTTGATTCATTTTTCATTGGTACAGAAATCTGTTTTGATTCATTGCTGATTAGTAATAAAAGAATCTATTCAGGTCCTGCCTCTAATACTATGGAAATCTCCTCTGATTAATATGGGAATCTATTCGAATTCAATTTTTAATATAACTGGATTGTACTTAGATCCTTTCTTAATTATTAAAGGTATCTGCTCTGATTCTTCATTCGTTAATGCAGGAATTTTTTATTTAAAAATGTGTCCAAGCCATCCCAGTCAGTTTTGTTCTATTATCTCGTTGGCTAACTTAACATTTAGGTTCGACCTGATATTAGTGTTCCTGACTCTGTCTTTTCTTGTTTTGAGAAATCTCATTTCTGGTGATTGTATTCTGGATTGATGGTTCTTTTTCAGTATCAATGATTTTGAAAAGTAGGTGAGGATAGAGTGGAATATTGACTTAACTTGAAGCCACTTTTGTTTCCTTTTCTACTTCTCTTCGGTTTATGAATCCTCTTTTAACCACTTAAAACATCCTCCATGCAGCTTTGATTCACTTAGTCACTACCAAATCAATGTATCCATTTTCGTTTAGGTGCACTCCCAGATATTTGAAGTTCCCCACTTGTTCCAGGACTTTATTTTCAGCTCTAATGACCCTCATTATTCTCCTTGACTTCTTTCCTACCCTCATCAGTTTTGTTTTTGTAGGGCTTAGGGTCATATTTATAGCCAGCAATTCTTTTTTTAACCTGCTAGCATTATGCTGAAGGTTTCTGTCATTATTTGATAAAACAACGATTTTATCGGCAAATTCCAGCAGTGGAAAGCTTATTGGGCGCAGATTGGTATATCCTAGGTAGAATTTCCTCGTTTTTTGCTCGTCCTTCCGAAGAGCTGAACACATGTCCAAAATAAACAGTAGTAGGCTCAGACTACATCCCTGCCAGATTCCAATGGTGGTCTCAAGTATAGTTGGCAATTTTTCCTACACTCCTTGTTTTATTATATAAACTTTCGACAGCAAGTATATGACCTCTATTGTTAAACTTTTAAGGTTCAACAAACGTTTCTTTCAAACTTTAATACTCTTCATTATTAAATATTATGCTTGAGGATGGATATACGCAATTGTTGTTTTTTTTAATTCTCTACATTTATACTTAATTCCTTTTTATTTTGTACCGCATGTGTGGGCTTAATATTTACTGTGCTCATGTAACGTTAATCAGTTGAAGAAAATTTAATTGTGTATCTATTTCTCTTCTAAAATCAATTTTAAAGTCTCTTAACCAACCTTTTTATTTTCTTAATTCCTTTAATTTTCCTTTAATAATGTTCTGCATGTTCTATGTCTTCATGGATTTTTATAGTTGCTATTTTTATGGTAGGACAATGTTATTCTTATACGACATGTTGCTTTTTTTCTGAGTATTTCTTTCTTTTTTTTTTTTTTAAATCTCTTAACGAATAAGTTTGAGCTTTATTTTAAATTGTATGTTACTAATTGTTTGTTGTTCTACGATTCACTTGTTATTTCAACAATAAAAAACATTTATTGACTACAAATTTTAAAGCTGTTAAAATATATACACATTTTTAGTAGAAGTTTATGTTTATTTATCTATTTTATATTATAAATAATGACTGGATTTATATGTAATAAACATAAAATAATACTTGAGTTTGTATTATATACAAAATTAAAATAAAAAGTTCACTAGTTAAATTTCTTTATAAAATTTTGAAATAATAAACTTAATTACTCACTAAAATTATTTGTAGCATTATACATTTTTAAATTGCCTTAAAAAAAATTTAATTAAATTTTTATAAATAGGACTAAAATTGAGAAACATGAAATTAATTTTATTCGGACATATCCACGAGATAATCTTTTGTTGTATATAAGAAATTTTGGCTAATGTCAGCGGTTTTAAAACTAGACCATGATTAAAATATTTAAATTTCTTTTATTCGTTTCATTGTTATCCTTCTACAATATTGTTGAGCTGAGTTCCTTTTAACTCCTCTACTAATGTCACATTGTTGAAACCAGCATTTTTTGTATAACTATTAGTTGGTTGATGGTGTTTCCATTTCTATAATTGTACTAAAATAAAAGCTCTCCAATTAATGTTTTATTTTTTAATTTTACTAATCTTAAAATTAAAGTTACTGTTTGACGGAATTTGAACTTTAAATTAGTTCAATGATGGGGCTCCCTCCCAGGTTCGAGTCAAAATATGTCCGTAATAGGTGTAGCCACACCTTTATGTAATGAAGTTAGAACTCCTGGATTATTATTACCTAAAATCTGTTTAAATTTCAAAAACTTATATTTATAATTGCTGCTGGTTTATGTATGTATATGTATATTACATAGACATATTATCTATAGGCTATGTTTGCTAAAATTATTGGCTCATTTTAAAAAAAATTATTTTCCTCGAGAATCTGTAAGATTATTTGACTTAAAATGAGTGTATTCAAGTAACTGGAAAAAAATTGTTGATAAGTTTAAAATTCTAATTATTATTTTTATTTTTTTATTCAATGTAAACATTCAGTTCAGGATTAAATGTTCAATAAAATAATCAGATGTTGCATTTAATTTTAGGAAGCAATGAATGAATTCCATTCAATTAAAAAATTCTCATGAATATATAAATCCAAGAGTAAGATTTTATAGATTTTTCTTAAAATCAATACTCATGGCTTTATGAAAATTGAATTAAAACCTCGGTTTAAATTAGCAAAATTAATACCAGACATGTTTGTCATGTCAATACGATCTCTTTGAATACTTATCTCCACATTTTATTTCCCTCATGACTATATAATTGGGTTGTTATTTCCCTCATGACTATATAATTGGGTTGTTATTTCCCTCATGACTATATAATTGGGTTGTTATTTTGAATAGTCAGTTTGTTGCTTTTTTTTTTTTAATCCAGTCTATTTTACCAGATGTTACTTGATTTTTATTTCTACCTTATTTAGTATATTTACACCCAGGTTTCCATGTTACTTATTGGCCTTAGATTCTTCTTTAAATACTATGAAAACTTTCTTTCCTTATTTCTTTTTGAACTACTTCAACTGCAAAATCAACATTATTCATTTGATTAATACTTGATTAAACTTGTATCATACTTCATTTTTAAAAGTCAGATTGAAATAAGAACTCATTCGTTGACTAGAATCATTTTGATTATATTCAATTTTTATTATGCCTTTTATGTTTTCTAATGTTAGAGATTGTATTAACTGAATATAAGTATTTTTTGTTCAATTTTGCAATTAATACAAAGAACATAAAAAGCTAAATACTACATGTTTCACATTATATTAAAAACTTCAAGGCTATTGTGATGCCAAAAGGTGAAAAGAAAATTTCTTCTTCTTCATCAAAACACTGCTTAGTCCTGCAGTGATGGCTTTATTTCTTTTGTACTTGTAATATTCGAATTTCAAATAATATTAGAAATTTGTAATAGCGCAGTTATGGAGCTGTCATTTGTCTAAGTCTGTGTATTCTCTGTCCCTGCTTCGGATCCCCGTTCTTCTGGGTTTTTCCTTCCTGGGACAGCAATTTTCATAATGTCCTCAGGTTTTGAGGAAAAATCCCTCCTCCTTTTTCCATGCTTAGGACCAGAAACTTTAGAGTCTAGTTGTAAATAATATAGGGTAGTAGGGAGTTGAAAATAAAATTTATGGAGAGTAATAATTTAAATGAACAACTTTTAAAAAACTGTATTCACATAAGATATAACAAAAAAAAAATTCTGTGAGTTTTACATTGTTAACAAATTAATAAAGGAACAGTTGAAAGGCGAATCTTAAAGAAATAATAATGTTACAGTCCTATCTTTGGTAGATTAGTTTTGAAATTTATATAGTATTAATAAAAAGGATAAATCCTTGATCCTGCTGAGACTTTTTTTTTTTAATGTTTGTATATGAATTAAAAATGATCAATAAGGTAAAATAAATCAAATAATTTTGGAATTTTTGAAATTGACTTTAATGTCTTAGCTTCTTAAAAAAAAAACTGTTTAGGTCCTAGGAGCTTATAAACAAAAATGCATATAAATCCTGTACCTTTTAGTAAATAATGTTATATAAGAATATGGTCCAAATAAATGTTAATATCCATGATAGATATATGTATACAATATGATATTTGTGAAACTGGTATATATAAACTGTATTTTGGTTTTTTCTTAATTTTCAATGTTTGTTATCTGACTGCCATAAAAAATTTTAGGCAAGCTACAACTTTACCTTTGAAATTAATAATCAATTGACATTATAGATGCCAGTTGCTAACACCTATTGTCAGTGTACTTAATATACAATGTAAATATATTCTGTAAATATTTCTATTTATGCATTACAATCTTTTTGTTACTGTTTCCGTAGTCCGTATTCATTTTTGTTTTTGTAAATACAATTGTATTGCAATAAGATTCTTGTTAAATGTATTTGGTAAGATTCGGTTTGTTTCTAACAAAGGAGCTTGTTTATTTAATTGATCCTGAGGCAGTTATTTTCTATTAATTGCTCATCTTTGTTTTAATTGTTGACAAAATGAAAATGCTCAAATTGTCTTTCCAGGGATTTTGAAAGCTTATATTCTTAAAATGCTTCTTTCAGAAACAACCAGGATCAACAAAATACTTTAGAAATAGTTCTATGCATTTTATTGATTTATTGGATGAAAATGTATTAGTACTTTTGTTTAGATCAATCAACTTCATAATATTATTACAAGTTTCTCATTTTTCAGTTGATTATTTTTATTTAATAGTTTCAATTTTTTACCATCTCTCGGTTATTTTTTTCTCTCCAATTTTTCTCATTTTAATTAATTCATTTTTAATTTTTTTTTTCAAGGAGTTTCCACTAATAGTGGTTTCCTTAACCCATGGGTTCAATGGATTCCACCACTTCGTTATCCCATGTCCTCCTTGGTCTTCCTCGTCTTCTCAATCCCCCATCTTTCCATTGGTAGACCACTTTGGGCAGTCTTCCTTTAGGCATTCTTGTCAAATGCCCAAACCATTTCAGGGCTATATCTAATATATCTTCCAAAATGGTTTTTTCACCCTCCATCTTTTCTCCGATGGTCGCATTTCTTATTTCGTCCATTCTGGATATTCCCGCCGCTCGTCTCCAGTAGTCCATTTCTGTAGTTAAGAGTTTTTTCCTGAGGTTGCCCTTCAACCTCCAAGTTTCTGATATATTATTTTTAATTAAAATAATTTATTTTATAACTTAATATTAGCGCATTTACAAGAAATCACTATTTGTGGAAAACAGGAAAATAGTTAAAGTTAATGGAGTCTTGTACAAAGCATATAAGAGCTTTAAACCTTGAATTAAGTTTTACATTTTTTTGTCTTTATTATTGTACTTATTTTATACAGTTAAAATTCATTTTAATAAATTTATTTTTTCTGCAAAAGGAGAAGTTTTGTTGTAATTTATATTATTTTGAAAATTTAATCAATTTCTCATTATCTGTAAAGAAAAGTTTATATAAATTCAATACTTGTTCGTTATTTGACTAAGATATTTAATGTATTTATGTAATTGGGGCGGAAAATATTTATGCATAAAAATGTACAATATCATTTACTCGCTTCAAATACTGATTTAAATTTAATTTTTAAAATGAAAATGTCATATTATTTGACTAAATAATCTGTAAGAAATTAGTTGTGATTATAATTTCGTTTAAGGATACCAAAATGAAATCTCAGGGTTACCAATAGCCATATTTTTGGGCTTAGTTGTAAATCTTATGACTATTTTGTATTTTTAAGTGCCTGAATTGATATATAAATAGTTTTAGTAATAATGATTAATTTTGCCTATAAAGTTGTAAGATTTATAACTATATTAATAATACTTAAAATATAATATTAAACTTATTAATATTTCTGGTTCATCTGATGTTCACTTTTCATATTATTTATTATTTAAATTTATTATTTTTAAATGAAAAATAATGGAAATAATTTACAGTTACAAGTTTATTATTTCTATGGGCCATTGTTGGATCAAAATTAAACTTTGATGTTGATTATTGAGTATTAGCCTTGAAAATAAACTTGTTGTGGAGTTAGATTAGTTCCAGTATAAAGTGAACCTAAAATGTACCTGTGTGTCTGTGATGTAGGTTTTAAAGGAATAAGATTGATGATCTCTATGTATAGTAAATAATATTTTTTTACATTTGTATTAGTTAATTTGATTGAGTTTAGGTAAATAAGTAATTGTAGTTTTATTTACTAATTTTTAATATTACTTAACCAAATAATGTGATAAACTTTATAGGTGAGGGCTAATGAGTCTCGAAACCACCTTGATCAAATGTCAAATATTTATGTTAAGAAGAATAAAAATATAATTTTTAGTTACTTATATGTGATATAAAAAAAAATGCTTTTTGTTATTATATACCTTTCTCAATTGCCTGGTATATATTTTTTCCCCACTTGTTTCTTTCAATTCCTCTTTAATTTCATTTTTCCTAGTCCTTAAATTGATCAGTTTTAATGCTAAGTATATTTCCTCTCATACAGTTTATATTATATATATAAAACACATGTGTGTATGTATATATATATATATTTTTTAACCTGTACAACTACAACACATGGAGGGTCTTGGGTTGGTTTTAGTACACAGTATGCTAGGGAATGTACTGTTTCTTGGACAACGGATGTAGAGGGAGGTGATTTGTCAGAGCTCATACTCAACCGCCAGATTTTTCCCCTTATTTTGAGCAGCCATATTACATAGGCTGGATGGTCCTAGATCCCACAGGATTCATCTCCAGAACCATCGCCACAGCAACTCAGGGCTCTACCAATGAGCCATTCGGCTCCAAACAGGTGTGTGTATATGTATATATATATATAAAAATTTAGTACTTCTTGCCATTGCTAGCGTCAAGGAGCCTCCAAAATTTAATTACAATCTTAAATAATGACTGGAATGAACCTGTGATATGTAGTAGTTTAATAAATGAATAAACCCTGTATGAATGATTAAAATTTTTTATCAGGAGAATTCAGAGTTGAAAATATTATAAATTATAGAAAAATAAAGATTTGAATAATATTTAGACAACATCTTAATAATTCAGGAGTTAACTCTTCCCCATTAAAAGTAATTTAGTATGTTTAAACAAAAATACATATTTTTTTAGAATGTTTGACATCATTTAATCCTTGTTTTCATTGTTAAACAATTGTTGATTATGTTCTTCACAACTTTGAATTAACTATTTCAATAACCAAGGAGTTTAAGCACAAAAGGGAAATTGGAAGAAAAAAAAAAAAGTGCTGATTAAATCAAAATTTGAGAAGTCACCTATAGTGTAGTGGTTAGCATTACATCCTATAAGCCCAAGATTGTTGGTTCACAGCACCGCAGGTAGCCCCAGGAGTTTTAAAAGGGGGGAATCTTATTTAAGCTATCACTATCCTTTTATTTGAGAAGTGAAAAGTATACAGTTTTTTTTTTTTTAATAAACTTAAAAGTAATGTCTCATTTTTGCTTCTTTCCTTATTTTATTTCATAATTACAGAATTAACTCCTTACAATTACTACTTCTGATTTTTATACTTTTACCAAATATAATTATTGCAGATTCTAAAAAATAATAATAGTAATTCATTTACTAGCTTAATAGATATCCATTTTTATTTACTTCATTTTTTTATTTTATTTGCTTTTATGACAGCTTCTTACAATATATAATTTTAAATATTGCTTGACAAAATTATAATCATCATTTTTTAAATATTATGTACTAATTATTTGTTTTTGGGTTGGCAACACTGACTACTGTTACTTTAGATCCTGTTCAGTTAATATTTGTCTAGTTGCTCTTAGACTTTACTACCTTCAGGTATCTTTTTTTTTGTATTATTTTCTTTCCATTCTATCTTTTTTTTCTCTATAAATGATTATAATAATGAATGTTTATTAGTTTAGTATATAGCTCATAACATCATATTCATTTTAACAGTATCCAGTTTCAAATTCACCAATGTCATTGATTATTTTTTCTAATTAAATTATTTCTGCTATATTTTCATTACTAAGTTGATTGTTCTGCTCTGATTTATCCTCAGCCCTGGTGATGTCTTAACATTTAGACCAAAACGTTGGTACAAATTAAATAAGTTGTACTTATTTTATGTAAAACTAGCTTTTGCCTGCAACTTTGTCAGTGTTGATTTTGAATAAAAACCTTAAGTTGAGTTTAATAAAGTTTAAAATTGAGGTTGAATCAAGAAATCTTTAAGGAAACAACAGACTTAGAAACTGACATTAGGGTGGGAAGGCTAAGGTTCTAAGGACACATGATGAGAATGAATCCTGAAAGACTAAAACATAAAATTATTCAGCGAATCCACTGTCACAAATATTCAACAGGATATTTCAAACAACTTAAGGATGATATGGACCAAGTGGGGCTAACAGACAGATTGTTTTGACAGAGATGAATATAGAAGGACCCTCAAGGGAATAAAGGATCTAGTTAGTAAAAAGGGTCTTAGGAGAGAAAACTTAGGCAGGCAAAGCTCATGAAGGGCATATGGGAAAAAAGGAAACAAATGAAGAAGAAACAGACATGAGCAATGGAGAATTGTATCTGTCAGTGACTCTCTACTCTCTTTTTTGTCAGCTTAATTGGCTTATTAGTGTAATAGGAATGTAAATTCATAGATAAGGTAAAAAAAGAAAAAACACAAGTTTTCCAGTGACATATTTATTTTATTCATTAATAAAATTATTAATATTATTCATTAATAGCTCCGAGATTAATGACATGCATAATTTTTCTATTTAAACCCATTAAACATTTAATCAAATAATATTTACAATTGTTTAATAGATAAATCTTTCCAAGAAAACGAAACAAAACTTAACAATTTTTTTTTTTCGTTGAAAATCACACTATGTAATAATAATTATACAAATATATTGTGTTTAATACACGACCACAGTTACAACTAGCTGCACATCAGTACTTGAGGTAATCCTCAACAGAAAGTATTGTAAAAATGAAAATACTTTAATGTAATATAATAGACGCAGAAACCCATATTATTTAGTGGAACCTCTTTTTATGGAGGTCGGTCTTTCCTGAAAAAGAGAAATAAAAAAATTAACGAGTTACATTTAACAATTTAGGCAATAAACCAGGACTGTTACTTATTTCAGCTCAACAGTAAAAACCTCTTTGAATCAAAATTGGAAGTTTTTTTAAAATAAAATTTTAGTCTTTAAACTCTTATGATTTCAATAAAATGTAATAATGGTCAATTGCTTATAACAGCAATGTTGTATAGTAGAAATAACAGCAATATAAATTCGCTATTTTTCATTAAAATTTGTCTATAAACCACAAAATATCATTCCGTAAGTAAGAAATCTTAATAAAAATATAAAAGGTTTATTAAACTGGTAATTCCAAATTAATGAACTAAATCTCATTTCAAACCACTCTAGAATATTGTTTTATTAATAGAGCAGCCTATCATGTGGAACTAACTGTAATTATCGTAACTATAAATTATTCCACTGACTGTGGAATTCATGGTATTCAATTGTAAAATTCATATTCACTGGATATTATTATTTTTATAATAAAAAATAAAATTAATACTCCTTTAATTTGAAGTTATTTAAAATTGATATTCTCTTCTGATATGAAGATGTATTTAAAGCACTAATTTTATGGCAATTATTTATTCAATAAGCGGAATTTACTGACATACTTTATCTGACTAAAGATGCAACAATTAAAATTATAGTACGACCCAAACTTTAACTGAAAAAAATTTGTTGGATTTTATTTATCTTATGAGGGACAGGCAACAAGTGGAATTCAACAATAGTAAATATAATAATTTTATATACTATAATCCAATTGAGAAAAATTAAGCAATTAAATGAAACTGTGTTAGTTACAATAAATTTCACTAAATAGCACTAATGAGTTGTGAACTGATAAGTGGACAAATTCTGGAGCTGAAAATGATGATGTAAGACTCACATAATGTCGCATCATCTTCAACATCATCAACATCTTCAACATCACCATCCCCTGGTACATCAGGAAGGTGAATGTTGGATAGAAGATCCCTCATAGCATCCAGGAGGAGAGCGACACTCCTCCTTAAGCCTCCTTCATCGGTTCTGTAAACAGAGAGAAAAAAATGAATGAATAGTTTGGGATTTTAATAGATACTTTGAATCTAAATACCATACAGACAATAAGCATTCTAAAACTATTTAGAATTTATTACTAAATAAAAAACAGTAAAAACTTACGGTTCTTCAGTTGCCACTTGGTTTATGTTGAATGAAGGAACGATCGACCTGAACAGAATCGCAAGAGGACCGTTACTGTCATGAGCTCTAGGCCGCACTGGTCGGGAATAAAGGTCAATGGTGTCCAACGGCGGTAAAGGGTCGAAGTTAAGTACTGGGGCATTATACTCCTGTACAAGAGGTTAAGAAAATTATCATAAGTGGAGGATTAACAATAAACATAGGAGAGATGGGGAAAAAGAACTCTAACAAATCTTCAATTGAAGGCAACATTTATAACATTAAAACTTATATTAAGTTTTTGTCTCAATTATGGTAGTACATTAATTTAAACATATGAATATCATTTAGTGAGAATTGATTATTATGACTATGGAGTTTTCCGTTGAAATATCAAATTAAAAAATTTTCATGATCATATTTCCTGTTATACACCTCATGCAAAGGCAAAAGAGAGAGTGAATGTTTACATTAAAAAATTAAAGTCGACAGTCATCAATGATTGCTTGCCACTGATCATCCAGCAATAATCCTACAATTCATGTCAATCAAAACAAAACTAGGATGCATACGCAGAACAAAACAATATTTCAATTTACAGAAATCTCAACATCTTAATAAAGAAGGTATACAAAAATAGTTATTCATTCAGAACACTAAAATAAATAATAAAGAAATTATGACATTATTCATTTACTTCTGATAGCAAAAGAGGAGTTTCTTTGAGGTCTGAAAGGATGATGTGCCTATGGATGTTCCTGGGAGTGGCGTGGTACCGCTTGACCCGGGCTTCCTTCCATTGAGCGACGAGAGGATCTCCCGCTTCGACTCTGTCAAGGGCCTGGTGGGTGTTCATCTCCAGCCACGGCAGCAGGTCAGCCTCCTTCCAAGCATGGTAACAGCGCTCCACATACATTGTTTCCAGCTGGCTCAGGGACTTGCTTTGCCTGATATAAAAACGGGACAAATATTTCACATTTTATCAAAGATCAAAATAAAATAAAATAAAATTTATAAAATAATATAATGTGGCCAAAAATAATTAAAATTAATCCATCCTCTACCAGCAACAAAGGAAATTAAAGGTTTTTCCGCAGATTTAGAAAATAATGATAATTCAAGTACAGGCCAGCTCAGTTTTATAAAAGACCTTAAAGACTTGTTTCAAACATTTAACGTACCCAGCATTATAAAAAACAATTAAAACAACAATAGGAAAATTAAAAGCATGTAAAGACCCCATAGAAAAAATTAGTATTCTAATTAAGGGTTCATGGAAATTTTACCTTATATGACGAATGATTGAAGGGCTTCCAGCAACAAAGAGTTAACTCCATTTTTAGGCCAAACAGAGTTAACAACCGTTTCTTGGAAGCTGCTCGAGCAGCTCTAACCCTCCCAGATAGAGGCACAGCTATTCTAACTGCCCAAGAACTTGCTCGCCCCCTTAAAGAATGTATAGATAAAAGATGGCAAGCAATGTGGGATGAAAGTCCAGCCAGTAAGTTGAAATATATAAAAAGAGAAGTAAAGCCTTAGGCTACATCTAATCGTAGTAAAAGCCATGAAGAGGTGTTTATTGCTCGCCTTAGAATAGGACACACACGGGTTACCCACGCACATCTCATTACAAGGGATGCACCTCCGATATGTCCTAGGTGTAATAAAAATCTTAGTATCAGACATATATTTGAGGAATGCTACTTCTATAAAAAATACTATATCAGCTCAAAATACCACCCGGTGTAAGAGAAGCACTTAGAGACAGCAAATCTGAAATGGTGAAGTGGTGAAATTTATTACAAACTGTAAATTAATAACCAATATTTGATCATCCATTGTCCCTACTATAGATGCAATTGTTGTTTCTTTCCAATTGTTTTTTTCCCTTATAGATATATTTTTTGTTAGTATGTGTGTACGTATTTTTTTTTTTTTTTTTTAAAGATAATTAATTATAAAAATCAAAAATATACAGGCGTTGATAACCCTAGGGTTACACGCCTCTAAGCAACAACAAACAAACAACCGTTACTTGGGAGGAAAAAATCATTCTTTCGTTTGGTTCAACAAGGAGTAATTTTTGGTAAATAAAAAAAAACTGTTTAAAAATAGAGAATGCATTTAAATCGCCTTTGACTTTGTCCAATTATGGGTCTCCTACCACTACATGTTTTGGCCAAATTCCATTGAGAAATTCGTCAAATTCACAATTCTAGAGTCAATTTTATTCTGGAGTTAACTCCTTTTTGGCACAAATAATTGAAAATTTCTTTCTTTATAAAGTTTACTCCAGAATAAAATTGACTCTAGAACAGCAAATTTGACGAATTTCTCAAAGGAATTTGGTCAAAACATGTAGTGGTAGGAGACACATAATTGGACGAAGTCAAAGCCGATTTAGATACATTCTCTATCTTTGAAAATTTTTAAAGACTAGTTTTTTTTATTTTAACAAAAATTATAAAAACTGGAGTTAACTCTTTGTTGTTCAAATGTAAAATTAATGTCATGTTTTGGAATTATAGGTCCATTGTAAACAAAAAGCAACAATTCAGAGTTTTAAAAATGTAATTATGTGCAAATTCCGGGCATTGTGGAAACACATTTAATTTAAATAAAAGGCCAAAGACAAATGTACATAATTAAAGACAACTAGATCAACTTTTGAGATTTTTGTTTTTTAAACTTAGTACAGTCATAATGCCTTCAATATTTTGTTTATTGCTGCTAGGGAACCAGTACAGGATAAGATCCCTTTGTTAGTCTCTCTATTAAATTTTAGAAAAGTTGACTAGTTGCCTATCTGTAGTTAGTGATTCACATATATTAACATGCAATCTATTTTCTCAAAAAAAAAAAAAATATATATATAAATATGATAAATTTAGTGATAATATAATAATTTAAGCAGATAAATAATTTAAGCTCTTTAAGAAAAACTTACGTAGCTTGTGCATTAGAAAAGTAAGCACTAGATGTAACCCTTGAATCGACTACAGCACCACATTTATCAATCAGGGGAAGCAAAACCCCTGGGAACTTGATCAACGCCTCTTGCAGCAAAGAATGAGCAACCTCCGTCTCCCCCAACTGGAACTGGGCCATGGCCAACGAGTAGGCAAAGTTCGGCAACTAGGAACAGAAGTATTTATTGAATCATTAATTGCTAAAATAGTAAGAGAGTTACATAACAGTATATTAAGCATTAAGAAATTAGGAATATGATAGGAAATCAGATAAGAAACAACCAACAACAATAGTGCAACCATTAATTATTAGTGAGCTTGTGATATATTTTGGATATATAGTTACAGCCCCTCTGAATATCTGGCTAAGTCGATTTGTCCTAAAATCAGTTTCTTGTACTTAGGGAAACAGAACTAGTTATTTTTGTAGTCAATAAGGGGCATAGTCAGGTATGGGCCTAGTAAAGGATTGCTTATTTTACAACTAGGGTTAATACTAACGTAACAACTACATTGCAAGCCAAAAATGATGAGGATTCCGCTTCCCAATACAATTAACTTTCTCTGTACAAAATATATCGAAGAGGATATGCCATAATTTCCGTCCAAAATCTGAAGTCAACTAGTTTGAAATATTTGTGCGATTAGTAAAAGCAATTGCATATGTGTCGTGCTTAGCTCAATACAATAGAAAACTTACAGTAATTAAATCAAACACAAAAAATAAATACAAAATTATTTAAAAAAATTAAATTGGAATAATGTAATCAATTACCTGAGAGAGGTTTCTTGTACATTCCCATTCATTTGATATCCTTATTAACCATTCATACTCCTGACACCGTAGAGCAAAGAAATCAAGAATAAGAACAACAGCAAGCGGATCCTTCTCAGGCTCTAGAGAAAGAATAAGCTTGCAGAACTCGAGTGCAGTTCGGTAGCAAGCTCGGGAACCGACAAACAGTGCATGTTTGAACATGGCTATGAAGAGGGATCTGTAACCAATAATAAGATTATGTCAATGCCAGAACAGAAGAGGCAGAATAATCAGAAAAGTTCTAGTAATTATTTAATTATTTGTTTGCACAGAATATTTTGTTTAATATATATTAAACAAAATATTCTATATATAGTATATACTTATAATATATACCTAAAACTGAGTGCAGGACCCACACAGTTTGATTAATGGATAAGCGGGCATTGGTTGAAATGAGGATGGAACGGAACAAAAAAAACATAGAAGAGTCCAATCAAAAGAACGGATAGAATTATAAAAAGGGAAAGTAAATGCGAAATCAAAAGATCTAATTGTACAGACGGGAAGTAGTTTGGTCGAAATAATTAAAAGATCTAAGAGACGTGTAAAACAAAGGGGAACAAAATTAATGAAATCATATTTGAGATATCTAGGTATGGGGATGCATATAATCAATATTGTTTTAGTTTTTATCAATATAAACTACTATGATGGTTATATCTATTAAAGGATTCAACTCTAAAAGAAGCATAAATTAGTCAAAGTTAAGACAACACATGAAGTTTACACTAATTTTAAATGGATAAAACTAAATAGCATGCCAAAAATAATTATTACAAATAGTACCTGTTCTCCTGCTTTCTGTAATCAAGCCTTGAATTACCAGAAGAGAGGGAAAACGATGGGTGAAAGGCCATTTCAAGACAGTACAATGCTCGTTGCACAAGTTCTGCAGCCATAGATAAATCCTCACTTAGGCGACAGAATTCTGAAAGCTGTAGTAATCCATCGACATGGTAAGGGGACATGTTAATAATACTCTGAAAATAAGGAATTTTCACATTAATACTAATAAATGAGGAAACTTTATCCATGTAGTCTATAATTTCTATTGAAGCTTACAACAATATTATCTGGATTCAGGCTCTCTACAGCTTCTAAAAACTTCATCTGAACTTGTTGGTAGTTCAGTGAGTGTTCATAGGCAAAGTAATTGACTCCATTCTTGCTTTCAACCAACTTCATTGACAGACCTAAAACACAATTATATTAAAAAAACTTCAAAACTTCCTTCTGCAATGGTTATATCGACTCGGAACATAGATAAATTTTACCGGATTTTCCAATGGGTGGCCAATTTTCTTTAGGAGTGACAAGGAATGTTGATTTTATGTGCCCTCGACTTCTGCCTCTCTTTTTTCTGGAAATAAATCAAAACATTGACAACCAGAATGACCAGAAAGTTTGAAGTGTAAAGACATATACATACATTTGCTCAGTCTGCAAAATTTTAGAACCGAAAATTCGCCTCAGTTCATTGTTGGGATTCAGGCATCTGTGTTCCACATTAAGAACTCCTTTTCTCAAGCTAGAACTGCCAGAATCTACCTGGTGGGCCTGCCCTACAGTTTCTACCTCTCCTAGCATTTCATTAACTTCTCTTACCGACCTTTCAACTTCATCCTGAACAATTAATAAATGGGTTCAAAACACAATTAAAATTTAAAAAAGAAAAGAAACTAATTGACAAAACAAATTACTTCTATGTTATCTTCACTACTCCTAGTATTGCTACTATGAAGTTTGCCAGGCTTCTTTTTCTTTTTCTTCTTCTTTCTCCTAGAAGCATCTTTGAGATCTATAGCTCCTTCTTGGGCATTGAGAGAACCTGCTGTTTCATGATCATCATCCTCCTTAACTTCACTTTCAGAGTGAGACTGCTGATTCAACTAAAAATATTCATGATTATCAGCATTAGATAACAGTAAGTGATCATAACTCTGAAATAAATAACTGTAACAGTTATTATTGAAGTAAGGACAATGGCACAATGCTCCTTTAAAGGCGACAAATCAATTACCAAATCATAACGATTGATGTTGAGCTGTTTCTTCTTAGCTCCACTGGAATTCGAAAAATCAGCTTCGGGATCACTTGCATCATCATTAATACAAGTTATTTCTTTTTCCCCTTGTAAACCTAGTTTCCTCAATACTCTCGAAGACATAATAAACTAATTCTTCAAATTGTCATGATCAAACGTTACATTTATCTATAACAAACTCCCTTAAGCTACTTCAAACAAACAAGATTTAACCTAACCCCGAAACTAGGGCGGAATTGACATCTTGAATAATTAACTTTCTTGCTCAGCTGACTGATTACAACGCTCTCTATTGACACGTAAGCTTTCTAAAGAGATGTGTGTTTTTTTTAGGTGCTCAGTGTTGCCTTCGAGTGAATGTTATGTACAAGAAAAGTCTATTACTTTGATTATTTTTAAATTATTATTAATCGTATTATCTCATTCAAGAATTGTGTTAAGTATAGCGAGGAGATGTTTGACTATAGCCTGACTACTACTGTTAAACTGACTAAGGAGTGCTAAGAATTAAACATTAGTATTAATGTTCTTCTTTAACGTAAAATTTGATATAAGCATATAGTATTGCATGGTTTGGTAAATGGAATTCTAATATATTAAACCAGGGTATTCAATTGATGCGTTTTTAAGAATTATCCCGTTTTTAAATCAACTCGTATAAAATAAATTAAATGACGATCACCTCGGCATTATGATGCGACACTGCGTGATGCGTATGTATGACGTGAATATCATCAGAACAGTGTGATATGGATAGAAATAGGAAAGGAATAACGGCTGGATTTGAATTTACTAAGAAAGGTAATTTAGAAAAGATGCGCTTGCGCGGGGTGGGGATGCTCTAGGACGGTTTCAGTCGCGCAGCTGAAACGCCGCAACAGGTCCCGATGTTTAGAGCCGAAGGGGCATGAAGGAATGCCCCAAAAGAACAAGCCGCATTTGGCCGTACGCCATCTTCACGACCCCCTGACAGCTTGCCTCGACGCCGATGGAACCTACATATGCACTGCCTACAATTCTCGCTGCTACATTATACAAAAGGTGAGGTTAGCCTGACATATGCTACATCAGAGGGTACATTCCCCTTAACACTAGCTCAGTCCTGACCCTCGGGGTGTATAGGCCCCTTTGTACCCTCTTCAGAACGCTGTTAGTTTTCCGAAATAAAATAAAAACTCAAATTCCATCGGTTGTTCCACGGCCATGTTGGATCGATATGGTGTTTTGAACGGGGGCGCCAAAACACGTGGGGGCGGGCCTGCCATATGGTCCAGTGTTTTCCTCCTGGTCAAATCTCCTATTTGGCTTGGAAAGGCGAGCGGTGGTCACAAATCATCGCCGTTTCCTTCTTGTTCACTTCCGCTGACGAGGAGACAAGCCCGGAGACGTTCTGTTCAGCGATTATCGGCCCACCCTGTATAGAACACCCACGCTTTTCCTTTATCTAGGCTCAATGCTTAGACACATATGGGCTCGATGCAACAGATAGATCAATGCAGAAATTTATGGCTTTAATTGTTTTTCCCTGGCCTTAATCAGAGCTGTCAGTATTGTTTTTGAACATATATGTTTCAAGATAAATTGTTGTAAACGTTTTGTTGAATTTACATAATATTTAACTATTGTCATTTTGAAACAGGTACCTATTTATCTCAGACGATTTTTATCCATCGTGAAGCTGTTTAATATTTTTCGAACGAATTCTGTTACGATCATATTTCAACACTTATAACAATTACTGTCGTAATTGCTTGACATTATTATACCAATATGGCCTTGTTATTTTCTAATTTTAGATAATCTCTTACTACGATTAATAATCAATCAGAATTAAAGACAAAAATGTATCAATTTTCATGTATAACTAATATAATTTATTTATTAAATATTTCTCTTTTACTTATTATAATGACATTGCATTTATATTGTAATTCAAATAACTGTTGTTATAAAACAACCCATGATCAGAATCAGTGGATGAGTTTAAATGTTACATAGTTGCATAAATAGGAATGTAAATCAGGATGGACGTTTATTCTGGCCATTTATGTCTAATTTAGGCATAATTCATGTAAAAATATGTTGCATGGGATTTCTAGTTTACGTCTTTCCAAAACACCATCTCGTTCATGAATTTAGATTGTTTGACGTTTTCGAAACCTGATTCGTATAATGAATGTCATTGTAAATAAAACATTTTACGATGATATTAAATAATTATACTGCTTGTTTGTAGTGTTGTAACAAAGAAGTAATACGAACGAGGGAATAATAAAAGTAGCTATGAATCATTTTAAAAGCTCTTTGGTTTTCATATCTACTCAACATTTATCAGGCTTAAAGAGATAACTTATTTTGAATCGACACATTTTCGTAGTTTTTATCATTTATTTTGCATAACTGATAAGAGATAAGATAAAATATAATCATGTCATTTTTATTATGCTTTTATATATTTGAGGTTTTCATTTAGAATTAAATGTAATTTTGATAACATATCTAAAACCTCAATTTTTCTCTTGAAATGAAATAATTTCTGTATAAATATAAATTCTGATCCTAGTTGTATTCACCATAAGAAAAGGTTCATCTCATTTTTTATTTTATTTTACACGCTTAGATACACTAAATCGGGTGTTGAAATGTATTTTTATTTACGTAGTTTATTTTAATTTCTCATATGACAGATAAAAAAGGTTAATATTAAGGCCTTTTAGAGAATAAATTACGATTAATAACTACCGAGGATTTAAAAGCGAAAGAAAAAGCATTTAGTTTCAAAGTCACAGTCTAGTAAACATCTCTGGTTAGTAGAGAGAACAGCCCTTAAAAATCTAAGTTACCGAAGATTAAAAACGATAAAACCTGTTCAGTGGTTGAGATTTTAGTGATTACATGCAAATAAGAACTTTTGTTGTTACAATATTATTAACATTATTTAATCATGTCGTCAATTAATATAATTTTTTTTTTTACATAATAACGAATTAATTCACTTACAACTGTTTGTCAATAACGTAAGCTTGTTAATTTAACCGTTACAAATCTTTGAATGAAGCTGAAAGTCGTAAAAGTAATGTCACAATTATTTTTTTTAAATTTCGGTTTCAGATTTTTCCTTTCCTAACATGAAAAAAGTTTGCTTTGTATTATACACCAACTCAATTACAAAACTTGATTTAAAGTTTTAATCATTTTTATAATTAACAATCGTTCCACGTACGATTCATGGTATTTTTTATTTGTTGAAAAGTAATCAAAATCATTGGAAACAAAATTTGTATGTTATAAAACCCATGTCTCTTATTTATTAAAATATGACCACCATGTCCTCTGCTTTTATGAATACGATTATCATTTTTTGAACCATTTTACATTTTTTTTTTAAATGGGTAACAACGTCAAAAGGTTTTGGGTTTTCCTCAGCTTCTGAACTCATCACGAGCATCGCCTGAAGAAGACGTTCAAAGTCGGTCGAAACGCAGATTTGCTAGAAATTTGAGGATGTTGGTTGACCAACCGATCTACCTAATCCTCAAAAAAATCATAAAAATGCTTTCTAAAAGAAAACTAAGTAATGGATGCTGAAGAACATGGCATTTTCTTTGGTAGGTACTATCATATACAGGGCTCAGAATATGATAGAAAATGTATTATTTCTGAGGCAACGATTGTTATGGGAGATGACAAGACTCAACCGCAGGGTTTCTCTCAATTTAGGGTACCCGTTTTATAGAATATGAGTGAGCCGCGGGAGAGTCTGCTAATCCTACGGGGCCTATTTATTGCTGCTAAAGAATTAAATAAGATATCTGCCACAACTGTATTATAATCCGGGACCGACAGCACAGAAATTCAGCGCTGTACACATTGAGCTACTCCGCTTTAATTGGTAATTTTACATTGGAATTTGATCTCTTTATGAAATTATAATCATAAATTATTATAGGACAATATATGTATAAAAAGTGAAACTACTGTTCTATTTTAATGAATGCAATAGTTAGAGGAGAAAATAAATCTAATTGGTACTTTAATGAATGAGATGCACCCTAATGCAGTTTCCTTAATTTTCAATTCAGCCGCTTATTCTTCTACTAACTAGTGCGGAAAAAAAAACTATTGCATAATGCAATATAGTATATGTATATATATTATATACTATACGATTATAATAGGTGATTGTTTACGCGATTTCAATATCTCCCTTATCATGTGGTGTAATGATTAGGAAGGCGGTTAAAGACCGAGTACAAAGTATTACCTATGGTTCATCAGATATAAACAAAATTAAAATTATTATTTCAATTAATATACAACTTATAAATACTGAATTAAAAATTAAGAACAAGTATAGAAGAGCAGAAGCTCAAAAGAGACATAAAATCCTTGTTAAAACACTGTATAAGCATTCCTAAAGAAAAGAAGTATCTAATAGAATTCTTATAGAGCCACTTCCTGGAACCTGGAAAAGAGGCAGGCCTAAGTTGAGGTGGCTTGAATGAGTGGTGACTGACATCCTTGGTGTCAGAAGTTGGATGCCTGAAGTGCTTAGGATCGTCACGATTAGTGGAATCTGCTGATGGAGGCCAGGGCCCGTCATCGGGTTGCAGCCCCGCAGTAATAACTCTAGATAATAGTTTATTGATTATGGACTGAAAGCTATTGATAATGATAGGTGTATCAAAATTAAAAACCCTCTAATTCAACAACTGGTTTAAATTCAGTTGTATACTACCATTCGCCATTCATACAATGTCTCAATTGCCCCTTTAATACATTGGCTTATTGTTACCATTCTAACTATTATGATAAAGATTATTAAAAATAAATTAAAAGCACTATAATTTTGTTACATGATGTCTAAGAAATAATAATTTGAGGACTTAAGCCCAAAATCCTAGCGTGCGTTTATTTACGGTTAGTTTAGCCGATACGGGAGAAGGTAAAAGAGTGTTGGATTATAAATGACCTTGCCCACGTACCACTCGATAACTACTTATGCTTTTCTTCCATAGGCCTATTTGAATAACAAGATCCGAGTTCACTAAAACAGTAGGCGGTAGAGTGAAACCAATGCAAGTCAATTCTAAGTGGTCTAGACCTCATGGAACCTGTATTATACTCCTAGGCCCTTCCCATCATAATATCCATCCCGCAATATCCATAAGAACCATTCCGTTTGTTACCAATGGTCCATAACAAGGTATTCTTGTTGTTGAGTTTTCAATAGCATTCCGAATATGTATACGACCTGATGCATTTTTACTTTAACAAATAGAAAGTTTATTTTGTATTATTTTTCTTCATTAAGGCTGCGAAAACCTTTTCATAATTAAATATAGCTAAATTCAAAAGATGTATTTATTAGGTCGTTTCTTATGAAATGTCTTTTCAAAAGAAAGTTTATTTAGCAAAACAACTTTATGAAATCGAAACATTTTTATTCAAATTATTTACCCTAATTTTCTACACATTTTTCCCAACGTATTATCAAATTTTCATTCCCAAAACTGAAACATTCAAGGTTTTGTGAAGAATAAAGTCTGAAAATGCTTTATTGACTTGAGCATGATTTACTAAAGTTCTACCCTTAAGGAAGTCCTAATTTCTGAACATATGGAAATATGTTGGAGATGTTTGGCAAGCATAGATACCTTCCGACTAACCTACGGGTGTGATGGTTTCACCTCTGGATAGTATCGAGAAATGAATTAATTATTTATTTATAAAGTAATTTGTCACCAGCTGAAAATGTCTCAAATGATCGCCGAATGGTCTGTTCATTACAGCCCTTCCTTGGGCGCGATGGTAATGTTTCTTGCAGCTGGGGCTGCCGGATGTCCAAGCTTAAACTCACTCTACGGGTCTGCAGACCTCACAGGGTCCATCAGTTGCATTTGACTGATTAAATAATTTATTTGCCACAGCTGGAGTTGAACTCGGGACCTTTAACACTCTACTTACCGATCTACTCCGCTCTCAAATTAGTAAAATAAAACAAGGCCTAAGTAATATGATATTGGTGACAAAAATTAATGCGGATTACACGTAATTGTAATAAACTCTGAAATGCGTTCGTCAAATACCGATATTTAGGAAGAAAATGGTCCGGATAGAGGTCAATAAAATCCTCTTATGTAGGGAGAATTTTTTATTAGTACGCCAACGTTTCGACCCACATTGCAGGTCTTCTTCAGGGCTAATGGGTAGAATAGGGTAGCTGATGGGTTCAGTCCATCGTTCACCTACCGATGTTTAGATCTACTAAATCCTCATAATCATTCGGTATTGCGAGTACAGCATATCTTCCCCCTTATCTATTTCTAAGGCGATTCTTATCCCTTCCAGATATTATATAAAAACATATGTAATGATATCGAATTAAACTACTATAATCTGTTTTCTTCTTCTCACCGATGAGGCCAGGTGAGGACCACGTGCCAATTTCGATTCTTCCCACTTGGCTGTCCTCTCTTCCGTCCCTTCCAATATTCCTTCATCCTTATACTATAGTGTTTCTTTATGTCCTCCGACCATCTCACCCCAGGTTTCCCTCTCACTCTTCCCTGGAATCCTGCCACACTTAAGATCTTCTTTCTAAAAATCTCTCTGTCCATAGTGTCGTCTTCCCTTATATTATTTCTTTTCAAATCCTTCTTTACCTCTCGAAACCAGCTAATTGTTGACTTTTTCTCCCAAAGGTACTTGAATATCCTTTTTGTTAATCTCGAATCATCCATTCTGAAAACATGTCCAAAAAATAATAGTCCCCTTTTTCTTATCGTTTCTGTTATGTTTTCTACGTTGTTGTATATTTCATCATTAGATCTTAATTTAAATACTTCTGTGGTTTTCACTAGGCTTAGAATTTTTCTCATTATTCTTCTTTCAAGTAATTGAAGTTTATCTAATCTATAGTTTAATACTAAGCATTCACTCGCATATAGGCATTCTGGTTTCAAAACTGTAGAGTAGTGTCTTATTTTAAGATTTTTAGATAAGCACTTTTTGTTATAAACATTCTTACTAATGCCAAATGCTCTTCCCATCTTGTGTACCCTTTCTTCTATTGCAGATTTTTCTAAACCATTCTCTTGGATTACTTCTCCTAAATATTTTAATTTCTTTACTTTCTCCGCTCGACCAATATCTGTTATCAAATACTTTGGAGCGTTCTTGATGTTTTTAATACATTTTGTTTTTTCTACGGAGATTCTCAACCCTGTTTTGCTGGCTATTTCTTCTAAAAGATTGATTTGTATTGTTGCACCTCTAATTCTGTCCGATAGTATAGCGAAATCATCAGCGAATGCTAGGCAATTTACTTCAATACCCTTGTGTTTTCTTCCCAAAGTTAATGGTAAAATGTTATGGTCTTTTAATTTCCCATTCCAAATTCTTACGATTTTCTCTAGGACACAATTGAACAAAATTGGTGATAGACCATCACCCTGTCTTACTCATGTATTTATTTCAAAATGTTTTGATAGCTCACCCATAAATTTTACTTTTGAAATCGTGTTCGTAAGAGTTTCCCGTATTCAGTTTGCCAATATTGATTTCACGCCAAATTCACGAATGATTTTATATAAGGTTTCTCTATCAACTGAGTCAAAGGCCTGTATGAAGTCTACAAAAGTCACGACTATGTGTGTTGAATTGAGCATCCTATGGCGAATTATGGATTTTAGTTTAAATATTTGTTCTGAGCAAGATCTGCCTTTTCGAAATCCAGCTTGATATTCACCCAACTGGTTGTATTTTTCTACTCTATTCAGCAATATTTTTGAGAATACCTTGTAGCCAATTTGCAAAAGAGACACACCCCTATAGTTTTCAATCTTTTGTTTGTCCTCTTTTTTATGTACTGGATGTAGTGTGGCCACTTTCCATTCATCCGGAATTCTTTCTGTTTTCCCAATGTCTTCATATATCAGCTGCAACTCTTCAATGATCTTTGGTTGAGACCATTTCAAAAGTTCAGCTGTTATCGTGTCTTCTCCACTAGCTTTATCGTTTTTTAGACTGTTAATTGGTTCTTTAATTTCTTCAGCATTGGGTGCTATATCTTCTTCCAGGTTTTCAGTTATTTCTGAGAATTACAGCTTATGATCTGGTTCGGGGCAGTTCAAAAGTTGATCAAAATGTTTCACAGTTCTCGGCATTGCTTAGTCCAATTCTGCCCTTTTCGTCTTTGAAGCATATACTGGGCGCTTGATAACCTTTCAATTTATTCTTGAAAGTCTGATAGAAGTTTCGAGAATTATTTTTAACAAAGCTGTCCTGAAGTTCGTAAAGTTGTGATCTCTCAAAATCTCTTTTAACCCCCCTTATTATCCTTGCAGTGTTCTTCCTTTGCTGTTTGAATTGTTCATAGTGTTTGATCTTTCCAGAAATTTATACTATAATATGTTTTATTATAATATAAATTTGTTTGCTAATATAATCGACTAATTCACTTTTCAAATAATGTTTACGAAACAAATTGAGAGTTATCCTTTCCTAAGAGTTTTACTAAGACTAAGAAGGATAAAAACGTAACGATTGAGCGACATCTCGGTCGAATCACCTCCTTGCACAATCGTTGGTTTAGAAACAGCTATGCAGGTATCTTACCTGATGAGGTAAGATAAATTTTACTATTGTTCTTATATACTCGAACCCTTTTCTCAGAGAAGTTAATAGACGGATAGAGAAAGATGATCTTATACCCACGGATTCCAAAAGTATTGGCATGACATGCATCTCCGTTTACAGACGTTTATTGCCTACATTTTATGTGAGCATTTACGATTTCGCAACAGACAGTATTTCTACAGCTGATATTACGATTAGAAGGAAATTACAAAGAAGTCGCAAGAGTTAAGATCTGGAAGAAAAATCAAAACATGTCATGGCTAGTCTTTCAAGTCACATTTGCTTATCACCTTCTGATAAGTGTTGACAGTTAAAAAAATAATAATAAAAACTCTATAATTAGGGCTAAGTGAGCACATTCTGTAGGGTCCATCAGTGACTGATAACAGATTAAATAATATATCTGCCACAGCTGGATTTGAACCTTTAGTGCAGTTCAATGGATTCCATCATGTCTAAGAAATAATGATAGTTATATTTATCCCACTATGTTTTTATGAATATTATGATCGAAAAAGCATCCAAGTACATTAGTGTTTTATCTATAATTATATTTTTTGAAATATCGATTTATCTCGATTTAGGATAAAAATAATGCTGGGATTTAATTGGAATCGTTATTGCAAAAACAATTTGATCAAGTTGGTAAAATTAAAAGCTGAGTTTGTTGACAGATCGGCCTACACAACTTGGGAGGTTTCTCAACTGTCCGGTCCCTGTCAATTATATCACTCCCACGGCCTTATAGATCTAATTAAAACGGACCATTAGTCTCAAGGAATTACATTCATTATTACTGTAGTTCTTAAACTTATAAAGATATGTAGGTTTTATTAATCGGATGCTAAACAACATTTTGCACAACACCGTTTTTTGTTTTATTTATTGTTTACTCACATGTTTGGATTATTAGATTTTTCTAGATATCAGGTCCCTGCCAATTGTATCACTCGCCACACCCGTTTAGATCTAATTACAACGACCCTTTAATCTCATGGAATAGTATTTATTAAATTAAATTGCGAAAGAATAAATTAGATTACTGTAGTTCTTAAACTTAAAAGGATATGTTTAATTAAACCGATCTTAATTTAAACTCCTGCTTTTTCGACATACATCCTATTTTTTAATTGTTTACTAACTCAAGGCTATAACCCTTAGATTTTTCGGTACAGTCACTGCCAATTGTATCTTTCTCACGGTTTTATACATCTAATTAAAACAAGCCGTTAATATGAGGGATTTTTTTTTATCATCATATTAAATAGATTTCGTTTAACAACTTCGTATAGTTTCTATATTTATTAAGATATGTTTTAGTTTAAATCGGATATTTAGTTAAAAATCAATTTTTATAATTTTTTGTTCGCATGTTTGCATTCTTAGATTTTTCTTTACAGTTAGTATACTGAAATATATATATTATGAAAATACATATAAAACTTGTACGACAACAGCCCATGAATAGGCTTGAGGTTCAGTAGATGGTAGAGATTGTATAGTTTCTTTATATAACTACGATTGTGCAGAGGTGGATACTACCATTTTATAGAAGCTGGTTGAGCCCCAGAAATGGCTGAAGATCCCACAGGCCCCATCCGTGCCTATTAACAGATTATTATATATTCCAATACAGGAACGAAATAATGAGAAATCAAGATATATCATTTTTTCTCTTTTCATACTTTCTGAGAATCGTTTTAATAAAAGAGTTAATGGTTTATTTAACTACCTCCCATTCGGGTATTATAGACGCCTCCAGACAGATGAAACGATATAGACGCCTCCAGACTTCCTTGTATAATTATTTAACAATGTTTCGGAGGTTCAAAAATAATTCTTTAATGAAATTAAAGTCTGCATGTGCAGCTCCAAGTATTTAATATAAATAAGTTATCACATAGTTCAGATTACTAAAATATACATAAAAGATAATTGTTATCCATTGTGACCAGTGAAACCCTGGATGGAAAAATTAACAAAACGTATTCAGTAAAGGTAAAATATCAGTTAAAATCTTAAAATAAAAAATGTTTTCATTTACAAACTTCACGACTGTAAAAATTTCCATAGGCGGTAAAGCGTAGTCTTGGATTCTAAGCCCTAGGTCGTAGTCTTGGACTTTTTTAATGGGAATAACAAAACGTATTCAGTAAAGGTAAAATATCCGTTATTGGTTATTATGCCTTACTTTAGAGGGGCCGTAAAATGGCGGTAACGTACCTGTGCGGTGTCAGGTACTCGTTGAAAGTCCCTATGCCAACTATACCTGGGAAGGCAAAATTTAGGACTCCAAATGTTGTGTCGTCCGACTAGCCATAGCGGCATAAAGAGTTCTTAAATGACTAAACAAACAAATAAATGTACATGTACAACTGCAAGACGTTGATGACCAACTGGTTTTAAGGTTTCAACTTAAAGCAATCAAAATCAAAGTAATTTCCAAAAAAAATTTAAAAAAAAAAAAATTTATTGATATTTATTACCCAGTAGTAGTACTCAAATAAAAAGTTCAACTTGCGGTTTGAGGTTGCGAGATTTGAAACTAGTGGGTTTGAGTGGAAATAAAGTTTGTCATGAAAAGATTGATATCGGATCGGGGCCAAATCACCAACAAACAAACGGAACATTAAGGTCATTATAGAATACTTTTTCCATAGTTGGAACAAAGTAAGGAGCATTCAAGATTTTACGAAGGATTTTGGATTGTAGGGATTGAATACGAGAGGAATTGGATGGCTTAGTGGAGCCCCAAAGCTCTATTCCTAAGTCCAGATGGGTCTAATGATTGCCATGTATATGAGTCTTTCTAATTAATTGGGAGCTTAGAGCGTTTGTCTAGTAAATGTTGAAGTAGCCACGAACAGCGAGCTGTTTCTTGTCGTTTCGGTCTAGTATGAGGATTCCAAGTTTAGCGTTTGTCAAGGTGTAGTTCTAAGTACCGGATCTGTTCTACAGGAATCAGTGGGATGTTATGAAAAGATAGAGGACAGGGAAGTCGTTGGTTTACGACGAAGGTTTCCAAAAATTAAGTTAAATAAAAAAAGAAAAAATGTATAGAGTCCCGAGTTGCTGTGTGGACTTTTATATAGTAGGTAGCCTTCATTAGAGGAAAACCCGGCGGCTGAGCGTGATCTAGAAAGTATCATCTCCAGGCATAGTCACTGTCTTAGAAACGGTAGTCTCTACTATGTACTGAACCAAAAACTTTTTTTCCTTTCATGTTTTTTCATACGAGAAGGGACCATCGTTACTGTTACGATTAACTAATATTTAAAATATTAAATTAAACATTAATTCTTTAATTACAGTTTGTTAAGTACTTCACCCATTACCTATAGAAAAGAGGGGAGTATAATTAGATGTTAAGCGATGTTTAAATACGAAATTTAGACTTTTAGATTAAAATGTTTTTGATTATTGAGAGGGACGGACCTACATAAATAAATACGTCAAGTGCAAACTAGTCTAATGGATGGATGGTCAAAATGGCTGCACATGTTGGAATGCGTATAAGGAAGTAAAAACGAAAATTCGTTACTTTATCTCGGCTTTATCATACGCAATAAACTGCTTTATGGTCCATTAAACTGACTCCGATTTGACTAATAATAGCCACATTTTTGTCAAATAGTTACTGGGTTATTTACTTTCCCTCAAGATACGGGTTCGTTGCGGAATGTTAACAACATGCACTATGTGTTTTTACTTCCTCGTACTTAGAGAAGGAAGTACTGTAACCCCGAAAGTATACAAAGGAACTTCATATTGAGGTTCATATTGACTCCTGTACGTATGTCCGTAGTTTTGCCTCTATCTCCAGTATACAAATATATCAAAATAGTAGCATATTATATTTAAAAATATATCGATATTCCTTTAGAAAAAGGAATAGTGCCTTTTCACATTGACATGGAAGAAAGGGTAATTTAAATTAATCTTCGATAACTAAAAAAAAGTTATTACAATAGCATTGGAAAAACAAAGAAAACAACGCTATCTAAAATACTGGAAAAACATATAGTCCAGGATCCATGTTCCATTTTTTCACTTGATTAGTATCAAGCTGAATCTTCGTGAATAGCTTCGTTTCGATGAGACGCCTGACAATTTCCTGTGGGAAAATTCTCGATTGTGATAGCTAAAAGAGGTAGCAAGGATTAAATATGTCGATTTGATGATTTTCAAAAATTTATTGCTAACTGTTTGTTTGTTTTTTTGTTAAATCTCAAGATAATTATCTAAATTATTTGAAAAAATATTTGTCCTACAAAATGTATGGTTTGATCAAAGATTCCCCTCCATCCAATATGTATCGATAAAGAAGTCAAAAAAGAAGAAAAAAAAACAGCTGGTTAATAATCATTTTTGATGACCTCGTTATCGATACACGTTGGAAGGAGGGGACTCTTTGATCAAACCATACATTATGTAGGATAAATATTTTTTCAAATAATTTTTTGATAATTATCTTGAGATTTAACAAACAAAAAAACCAGTATTAGCAATAAATTTTTGAGAATCATCAAATCGACATATTTAATCCTTGCTACCTCTGTTAGCTACCACAATCGAGAATTTTCGCACAGGAAATTGTTGGGCGTCTCAACGAAACGAAGCTATTCACGAAGATTCAGCTTGATACTAATCAAGTGCAAAAATGGACCATGGATCCTCGACTAATATTAGTCTACGTTTCGCCAATTCAGGCCTCATCAAGACATAAACCAAAATAAAATACACATGAATTATCAGATAAACCACATCTCACGTCAGAAGTTAAAAAACCCTACCAATGAGAGACTGCAAGCTTACTCCGTGGTGTTTAGTTGAACGTTTTGGAGTAAGGATGTTGTTTGCCATTGATGAATCTTTTCGGATTTTTGGTGTGAGGTGTACTGCATTTAATCTTCATTGATGTGAATTTCATTTAGGTCTATGTCCTGACGATCCCTGGGATGCCCCAAAACGTTTACTGGTCACATTTCCCTATATTTTTTCGGACAATCACTTTAGTTTAGGTTGTAGTTAAAGATTTTTGACAAAGAAAGTATGTATTATGAAATAAAAAAGCACTTTAGATATTTGAACATTATATTAAATTAATAACAATTACACTTGAACATAAACATTAAGTAAGGTTATAAGTTTTGTGCATGAGTCTAACAACTGCTGGAATCTTCTGGCCAGGGATGGTTGCCATGGATACTCCCAGTGCTGACAGTATTAGGAATATGACAGAAAGTCTCTCAAACCACTTTCCCATTGTTAGGGAGCAAGGTTGCTCGGAGTGTAGAATGCTGAGTTTCTGTTCTGAAGGTTTTGGGTCCATGTACCTGCTTTGTAGAGTAAATAATTATCTCTTATCACCGACGGATGAGACCTGTGAGATCTAAAGACCCTCTTGGGGCTAACTCAGTCTTTATAAATTGGATACGCTTCTTTGGGGGAAACTTAAGGATGAAGATAGCCATGGTATTGGTTTTAGAAGCGGGGTACCTCAGTGAATAGAGTTCCATGTGGCTATGTTGAAGGTACCGCTAAAGGTTTGCCTCTCTAAAATTAATCAGAGGAAACCCCAAGGGTTGAGCATGATCTCAAACAAATCACCCCCCTGCACAATCCCTTTCATAGAAACGGTTCAGTCTCTACCATGTACTGAACCAAAAACCATTCATGTTTGTAGTAGTACTTTTTAGTATTTGTAGTACTAATACTTCAAATTAGGTTAATTTTGTTTAACCATAAAAAAATAATGAAAATTAATAAATATCGAAATTATAGAAAAAAGACTAGGGTTGATATTTTAATGACCCCAGTAAATCTATTAATATTTTTATATAACTATATATATATATATATATATATATATATATATATATATATATATATATATATATATATATATATATTATTAAATAACTATTCAACTACAACTTGCTTTTAATTTAGTTTATTTTCATTTATTTAATTTCGCTTAATATAATTGTATTTATTCAAAGATAATTTGTCTTATTTACAATTTTTTATGAAGTTTTTCAGCTATACTTATAGCGATATTTAATCTAACTTCTGGTTGCTTTTTAAATTTGTTATCATTTTTTTCCTTTTAATTAAGACAATAACTAACATAATATAGTGAAAGTTTTGAAAGTCAGTTTATGTTACAATTAATATAAACCGATATATATAATATATTTAAATTTAAACACATTGTTCAATATCAATAAAATGTTGCCATACAGTACTAATTAATTTACACTACTTTAAGGCAATCCAAGAGGATTAAGGATTTAAACAAAGGGTATTAAGGAAGGATAGACGGGCGATAACATGCCGTGTACAGGATCCTTGAGATAAGCGCAGGAAGGTGTAACTTGTCACGCAATTGCGCTAAGCAGTCATTTAATAATTAACGTTTTATATTTCAATTTGACACATGCTTCGTCCTGTACCTATCTCTGTTTACACGCTTTCTAGTACACATTTTATGATAATATTTTTTGATATTAACATAGTACGAATGTTAATATGGAAAATTAATATTGATACGGATACCAAAGGGTCCACACGTCCGGTTTTTATTTTAGCGAATTCAGGCTTTTTGTTTGGATTTTCTTCACTAACGCCTTGATAAAACTTATTCTATGTTTTTTTCTAAATACTAAGCATGCAGTATTTATATAAATACTTGTACATAAATATAAACTAAATGTTATTGTGGTCTAGAAAAAAAAAAATCTAAAATATCAAGAATCAAGCCGAAAAAATGCATGAATAAACTATATATGCATAAATATATTTTAAAAAAATAATATCGCTATAAGTGAAGAAAATTTTCAATTGTCATTATAATTATGGATTAACAGGAAGTCATTAGTTACTTCTGATGGATATAAGCTATTAATTATAACTGATTTGAGAGCTTATGTTTGGGAAATTAGGAGATGTAGTAGATAAGGAAAAAGCATGGCGGATATTAGGTATGATTGCGTTCCTACATGTGAGGGAAATAGTATGATTAAGGACCAATTCTTTCATTGGATTTGGGTTTCCTTCTATGGATTTGAAACTTGGCCTCCAACTTAGAAGGAAAGATAAGTTGTAACGTCTTCGAAAATAAGGTATTGCATATAATATTGTTACAAAAAAGACGATTACACAGGAGAATTAAGAAAATTGAACATACTGAAGATTAGAAAATAGAATTGCAGAGTATGCATTGAAAAGTTGTGATCGCAACAAGAAATAGACTTACCAACGGGCAAACCTGGCGACGTAAATATTTAAATGTCCCTCCTGCCTCAATGTGTAGTAATTTATACCCCTATACAACGGACATCCCGCTAACGGACGCGAGCCGCCATATTTTTGTCATCGGGAGATAAATTTACCATTCCGAACGAACGCTTACACAGTGTTAAAAATTTTAAAAAATGATCTAATAATTCACATATATATACCTCGAAACATATAAATTGAAAAATGAATAATTCTGGAAATTTAATAAGAGATTTATAAGTTTTTCAAATTTCTAGCAACAAAAGGAAAACATAAATATGGAATTTCAATTTAAAAAAAAATCTGTCATACAGTTTTCCGAAATATCGAGCCGGAAAGAGTCAATCAAATAATGTTGAACTTCGTTAACATTTTGTTCATACACATGCACTTTGCGAGATCTTGGTATTTTGCGAGAGGACCTAAAATCCTATTTTTGGCTAACCCAGCCTCTGTAAAGAGTACCGTTAACTTCGGACAAATCATTTCACAACACAACCATTGTCCTAGCAACTGTACTCAATCCCAAGACATTTATAGTGGGTCGTTTTTTTTGTTTGTTTTTCAGACGCATATTTTACTTATAAGAATTGTTTACATTTTACGTCAATTAATATTTCATCGAATTCTTAACCCAACAAACATACTTTTGCTATTCACAATGTTATTTGACTCGCCATATTGGTATAATGGACTTTTTAGGTTTATGAGAGTCCCAGTGGAAGTACAATCATATCCTCCTAAACATAGTGGCACTATCTGTAGTAAGATATTGTTACTATGTTGTCACTTGATAACATTATTCATTCATTGATAACGTTATTGTAATGGCTGAAATCAATGAGAAGTTTAGATTATTTTTAATCTATGGCGTATAACTGTTTGTTACAAGATTTTGTTTGTGAACGAGCCTTTTAAAAAGCTGCCCATCATTTGTCATCCTTGCTTCTTATTCTCTTCTGCGTTTTCATTGAATGAAACATTTATTTTTTTTACACTTGCGAGTATAAAAAACATCAGGGTTTACGATGTATATGCGATCCAGTCGCTAAATTGAGGCTGGATTTTTAATTTTTATTTTTGGAGTAAAAAAAGGTATTTTATGACAGCCATAACATTAATCCGAAAGATTCAATAATTTGATGGATAATGAGGGAAAAAATATTGATCAATAGAAAATTTCTATATTAAAAAAAATGAATCGTTTTTAATACTATTACAATTTGGAGGTTTTATATATTTCAATATTTAATACACTGTCAAATTTTATTTATTTATTTAGTTTTTACTTATAGCTTATATTAAATATATATATATCATAAACCTTATGTAAAAAAAAAATTAAATAGATAGTTACGAGGACTGCCGACAAAGGTGGAAACTTAAGACTTCAGAATAACTGTATCCTTTTTTTAATTTACAAATCTATTATAGTCTGAAATATTTAAATTCCAAATTTTTAAATTTAAATTATTAACATTAGTCTGGTTGTAACATATACTCACAATCGGAATAATAATTACATTTTCAAGTAGTTTATTTATTAATCAAAGCATATGATATGTTGCACAAGCTCAATACAAAATATCAATAATTTAATTGAAATAATAATTAATATATAGTTAAATTAAGTAACATATAGTATACTTAGTTTATTTGCATTTCAATAATTTTATAAACAAGACATTTAACTATGACAAATAAAATCTTTTCGGTAAAGCTTATACTTAAGTAGTTATTTAAAGGCCGATAAACGCGGCTAAACAAGTTTTCACTTAAAAAATTAATTGATATATCAAATCTGTCAATTTAAAAAAAAAAGCAAGGTGGTTTATATTTTGTTTACTACAATGGTCGTTATTTAAGGTTTAGAACAAATGTGAATAAATAAATATCTTAAAAATAAACTCATGTCACATGAATTGAAAAACATAATTTAGTATATCCCTTACTTTGAGCAATTGAGCCTCAATATACAGGTTCCATATGAAGATGTAGGTTAAACTTTGGTTTCATGCTATTTGACAATATTATATTTTAATGTTAATGTAATTTTAACATAAAATAATTAAATATTTTATTATTAAAATTTAATGCCTTACTTAGAAATGAATTATTCTTATTTAATAGAGCTCAACTCGAGCACGACGCTACCTAGAGTGCAATTAGTTAAGTAGTTCTCTCGTCTTCATCCAACCATTTCCATCTTGAGCTTCAGGTCAGAGAATAAGGAAAACTCTTCGATTTTCCTGGAAGAGATCTGGAATATCTTCACTGTGGAGAAGTTGTTAGTCTACAATATTTTTTATGAACCCAAGTACCTAGATTAGTTGTATTAGTACAGATTTTTTTATTTTATTTTTTATACGTTTATACTAAACATTATGGATAATTAGAAGAGCTATAAAAATATTTCCATTGACAATGTCTTACGTTAAGTATTAATAAATAATCCTATAAAATGTAGTTAATAGATGTTTAATTAACCTATAACCTCCTAAAAATATATGGTAAAGTATCTTCAATCTGAAAAACTAGGATAAATTAAATTTTATATAAATATTTCCATCTCACTATTATATAAAAAAAGTTTTTAGTGATGTAATAGTTTAGTTGCGTTGCCTAGCAACGTATAGAGGAACTAGTTTTTATTAAGCCTATTGTGTTCGATCATTTAAATTATAAATATTTTAAAGGCTCTGTTCCTGAGTTCTGTAAGTCCTCACATAAATATTTAAAAATAAAACAAGCTACTCTATTCTTCTATTATTTCAATTTTTGGACTGAAATGAAAAGAATGAAATGAAATAAGATTTAAGACATTTTTCCTACAAGCTACACACTTTTTACTATCTATAAACAGACCTAAAATAAATTTAAAAAGCATTATTTTATTTAATGCAAATTACTTAATCTCAAAACAAACTAAGTGGGTACTCAAATTTTAATTGGCTCACAAATTAGTACTAAACTGAACATTCGTTTTTTAAATTATACACTTGTGAATACACCTTGCTACAGGTTTCCAAATTCTACTCTCGATACAATCTAGCATGCGTTTTTTGCTCCAAAACATAGAAATTATAATTCATAAAACTTGTGTTCTTCTAATTATTCTATTATTATACGTAGTGAAGTATGAATAATGCCTTCGAAAATAAGATCTTGCGTAAAATATTCAGTCCGTTGATTAAAATAAGAAATTTTGAAGGTTGCACATCTGTTAAGACAATTGAAGTGATAGAACGAATTCCCAAAAAGTTAATCCCTGAGCCGAAAAAATATTAGAGGGATAAACCGAGAAGTAGATGTGAGGATCACGGGTAAGGTTTTGGGTTCGGGTATGTAATCTGTGGATAGATATCTGTAAACAGCTATTGGTAGCATTTCCATAAAAATGAAATTATAAAATCATTTATTGCTACTACGAAAATGTATTATAATCCCTTACATTAATATTTTACTTCTACCGCAACTATATTTTCTTTATTGCATTTAAATTCCAGTAAAAAAAAATTTAATCATTATTAATTTTTAATACAACATAATACAAATTTTTTAACTTTTTTTTAACACTTTCTAAAATAATATCGACTCTAGCTCTAGTAAAACGTTGACTACATACTCTAGTAAAATTATTTGAATCGTTGATAATTTGTAAACTGGTCATGGTCTGCCTTTAGGGGACTGGAGGTAGCCCTCTTGTTTTCTTTTAAAAATAACCTTTTATAAAAAAAAAAAAACTCCCACCTACGCCTCGGGCTATCCCTTTGACGTTAACCTGTCAGCTCTGGGTATATTACTCTTTTTGGATTCGTTCGTTACTAAGCCCAACAACTTTACAAATCTATTTCAGTCGCTTCAATTATACTACAGGGGTTTATTTTGCGACCTAAATTCTCCAGTAACCTCTTATTTTTGAAGACTGTAGAACGTTGTCCATCTTTCAAATGTCATATTTCACACCCATACAGTGGAATTAGTCGACTTATGTTGTTTACTGATTTTATATTTATATATTTTAATGAGTTGTTATCAATCCTCTCTTTTTTATAATCTTTTCTGTCACTACAATGAAAGAATATTAGTTAGTATGCCATCAAACATGACCATGGAAAGTATTTTTTTTATGAGCTTGAACTTAGATACTCGGCAGCCCAAGCTGCAAGAAGCTTTAACACCGCGTTCGGGGAAGGATGTTGTATCATTGGCCCATGCCAAAAACGAATTTGCATCCAAAAATTTTTGTTTTCTGTGCGGTGGTCAATGGCAGGAATAATTGTTTTTTCTCTTTATATTTTTATCCAAACCTGTTAAATACAAATAATTGACAATCAGTAGATTGGCTGACTGGAAAATAATACAGAATGACATGAAAGGCATGAAGAAGAACAGTAGCCAGCGGTAGCTCTCCATTGGCTTGCTTTAATTTCCTACTGTAACAGGTCCCTCAACCACGTTCTTTTTAGTCTCCTCCTAGTGTTCTCTGGCATGAGAGTCGAGGCCATTTGTTGTGTCAATGGGTTTGGATGTCCGTGTAGTTTTTCTTGAAAGCGTTTGTAGTATGTCTGGAAATGTTCGTCAACCGTTTGTGTTTTTTGTGTGTCGTATGTTTTCATTTGATGCCGTAAATTTGTAATGCATATCTCCGAACTGGTTTTAGTAAGTAAGTGTACGGGTTTAATTTCTGTCTTAAATCTAATTTGGAGTTTTTCCTGAATAGCGAGTACATTAAATTGAGTTTATGGTTTAGTGAGTGGCGTTTCATCTTAATGTGAGGATCCGATGTCATTCTCCTATCAAACGTTAGTCCAAGGTAGGCAGGAATAAATAATTAATTTCTCCTTTCTATCCAGAGGTGAAAAAATAACATCCACATCGTACTGCAGGGATATTGACATTATGCTACAAAAACATATAAAAAACAACTTGCTTTGGTTCATCGATAGGCATTTATACTCTAACACGACAACGCCAAACCTCAGGTTTCGCAACAAAAATTTAGGAAACTAAACAAGCTGGTTTACGAAGTCCTTCCACACCCATCTTATTCGCTAGGCGTGACTCCAATAGATTTACATCTGTTTAGAACTATGGACAACTTAATGGTAAATTTTATGAAAATGATGAATAAAGCATTTTCTGAATTTAATTCATCGCAGAAACCTGAATTTTTTAATTCTGGGAATGAAAATTTGATTACACGTTGGAAGAATGTATAGAAAATGAGGGTAAATATTTTGAATAAAGATGGTTTTATTTCATAAAGTTGTTTTATTAAATAACCTATGCTTTTCAAAAGGACATTTCATATGAAAATACCCAAAAGATGTGGAATTTAAAAAAATGCCACAACTTGTGATTGTAGATTTATTCAGCATTGGAGGAGTGTAGTGACAGAGCAGAGATTTAATCTAGAGCCGGATCTATTGTGGACGTAATGGGAAGATACGGCAATTAAGAAGGATAATAGTGTTCCATCTTACTCGTATGGAGACTCGTTTTTTACTGTCATCTCATTCGTATCGTGTTTCAGTTCCTTCAATTGAAGGATCTCTCATTAAAATTAATTTAATTTCACTATACAATCCCTTCATTTGTTTTAACTTTTATATAATCAATCCCGAAGCCAATATCACCAATCGCTGTTTAAAAAAAAATATTACGCTCCAAGGAAGGCAAAGATCACCACACCAATAAAAACCAACATAAAAATATAATGACATAATTTTCTCTTGAAACGGTTGTGAATTAAATAAATATGTGGCCATCGTCTTTTCGCTTCGTATCGGAGGATTATCGGGAATTTAAGAGGTAGCAAGGTTTGAAACTAGTGGGTTTGAGAGGGAATAAAGTTTGTCATGAAAGGATTATATCGGGTTCGGGCCAAATAAGCTACAATTGATACATTGAGTCTATAAATGACTGTAATCGTAACAAAGCTAGGAGCATAGAGGATTTTGGACTGTGAGAATTGGAGTGGAATTCTATGGCTTAGTGGAGCCCCAAAACCCATCTCTGTAAGTCCAAATAGCTCAACATATAGATTATCTACATTTATTAATTCCAAGGGTTTGAAATTTGGCTGTAAAGGCACTAAAAATTATTGGTCACATTCGGATTCCAACACGGGATTAATAGCTCGTCAACATAAAGCTCTATCCACTGCTACCAAAACAAATGCACTTGAAACAAATATGTAACTTCAAATATATTCTTGGGGTTTGGTAATAAAATTAAGTTTCATGTATTACATCGTTCCATGAATATATTTAAAAAAGGATAAATAATGAAGACGTGGATAAAATATAGCCTCCAAAATCTCATTCATCTTCCGTTTTGGAAAGGTCAAATATCAATGAATGAAATTCATTTACATTCTGATTTCTTGTTTATTTTTTATAAATATCTTTTATTTTTTTAAATTATGGCTTGCTACGTAATTCAGTTTTGCAACTTCTACTCGATATTATTTTGCATGCGTTTTTTGTCCCAAAACATAGAAGTTATAATTCATAAAACTTGTATTCTTATTGCACACCTGTTAAGATAAGTGGTGATAGAACGAATTCCCAAAAAGTTAATAACCCCTGAGCCGAATAAATAACTTTAGAGGGATAAACCGAGACGTAGATGGGAGGATCACGGTTAAGATTTTGGGTTTGGGTCTGTAATCTTTGGATAGATGTTTGTAAACAGCTATTAGTAGCATTTCCATAGAAATGAAATAATAAACTCATTTATTACTATTACGAAAATGTATTATAATCCCTTCCATTAATATTTTACTTCTACCGTAACAATATTTTATTTTTTGCATTTAAAATCCAGTAAAAAAACAAAAAGAAAAAACATTGGACCATTATAAACTTAATATTTTGTTATTGTATGATTTCTCTACCCTTAAATTACAAAATTAAGTCCACCACTTTCTATAATCCAATACCTCATCAGATGAAAAAAATTAGACTAAGAAATCATTCTGAGCACTTGATTATAAAATAGATTTTTCAGTATTCCTTAAATGTTAAAATACCAATTTTCTTTTCACGGGAATAAAACCTGGATCAAGAGGAAGAGAAGAATGACCCAAATTTGGTTTAAAAAAAAGTAAGAAAAACAATTCTAGAAATGCAGTGAGTTTTATTTCCTTCAAAAATCTTCATTTCTATTCTCCACAATTAAGCTACATTGATTATTATATTATGAAGAAAATATACAAAGACAAATTATTAACTTAAAATTAAATGAGGACTGAAGAAAGGCATCTAGTGACTATTATACCAATAATCAATCGGGCATGAAGCACCATATCTTATGGTTTATGAAATTCACACCACCTTACAAGTATTTTTAAAAAATCTTATTTTTAGAATCTGTGTGGATATTTTGGTAAAATATTATGTTGCAATAAAAAAATCATTGAAAAAAATTGAGCATGTGATTTTTCTGCAATCAAGGATTCATTTGTCATCAATCAGAAACGTCAAGCTAAACCAATACTGAAAAAAATTAATTAATTGACCAAAGTTAATTATCAGAATATAATCAATTTGCTTTGTGACTTCCTGTTCTATTTTATATTCTAATTGTATCTTATTTTAGTTTGTGTGTACCGTAAGACTGTAATTCATTTACATACTAGAAGTCTGTGAATAAAATATTTTTACAGCAAAATACTCATTCAACAAAAAAATTGAACATGTAAGTTTTTTTTTTGCAGTTGACGATAAACTGGTCTTGATAAGAACTATTTATTATTAAATAAATAATTGGAAATTTATAATAGGAAAATTATTGTTTACTTTGAAGTTTCAATATAGTTGTAAAATATTACCGTATTCTATGTTTCAAAGTTTGTCATGGCAAAAGTATAACTTATCCAATGTAGGATGGAAATAGTTGGGGGTGGAGTCAAAAATTACACAACAAATAAGTGGAAACCTATTATATTTTATGTGTGCCGACGTTTCGACCTACTTTGTAGGTCATCTTCAGGGCTATGAGAAAAAACAGACAATAACAGAAATGACTGTAAAAATACATAACATAGATGTATAGAAAACATAACATAATGTAGAGATATAGAAAAATTGAGCGGAAAAAGTGAAGGATATATTTTTCTATATCTCTACATTATGTTATGTTTTCTATATCTCTATGTTATGTATTTTTACAGTCATTTCTGTGTTTGTCTGTTTTTTCTCATAGCCCTGAAGATGACCTACAAAGTAGGTCGAAAAGTCGGCACACAAAATATAATAGGTTTCCACTAATTTGTTGTGTAATTTTTGACTGCACCCCCAACTATTTCCATCCTACATTAGTACCTACCAGTCAACGAATTTCTTTCCTACATCTATAGCTTATCCAATGCATTTCTATGCTTTTTATTTTTTTATTTTATTATTCTTTTATGATACATTTGCAACTGTGCAGTATCGCGTCTCAGCAATGTCGATCTTAATACCTTTTTTTCTCCTCGGTTTACAGACTGATTAATGTTTTCTGTACAGGTCTATAGGCCATTTTGTTTTTAATCTTCTCGGAGGAAATACGGGTAACAGAGGTTAGTACAGAGAAGAAACTAGAGGATTTTGGTCATGTGTTGATGAGTGGAATGATATGAAAATATGATTTTACATTCACAATGTCGTTGTGCATAGTATGATTCGAAATAAATCAATATGCATTAACAATTTTTCTTGTAATATGTTTTTATTACAATTGTGTATGTATATGGATGTACTTTGCTGAACCCTAATGTTCTGCTCCATCAGTCCAAATATGTTTGTGAATATACGTACTGTTGTAGAGTAGTTGTTTGTTTCGAAAGTCAATTGAAGATTTACGAAAATTGAAGCTTGGTAGTCCGGAAAATGTGATAATTGTAGCGTCTTGTCAGTTCTTGTCTTTTTAATTTTTATGATCCATGTATATATGAAATATATACAGTATAGGAGTACAGTCGTGGTCATAGAAATCGGATCACTTAAAAATAATGGATAATCCTCTTTAACCAATGTAGTTCTTACCTTTTGATAATTTTAAAATGTTTTGCAAAGGAAAAGATTAAAAGTTCTTAGGCGTGAAAAATCATTAAAACCGAAACCAAAATAAATAATATTCATAAAAATTAAATAATATTTTTAGCGTTATCAAGGGATTAAAGAAAATAATTGTTTTTTACATACTGATATGAATTTATGTGGAAAAGATGTTTAAAAACATTAAAAATATATTAATTGAAATATTAATATAAACTAGTATTTAGTCGAACCGCCATTAGTGCCGATAACTGAGTCGATCCTGTTCGGCATCGAGTCTATAAAATGTTTTATGATTCTACACTAATCTCCTCATTTCACACCTTTTCGATTGTCTGTTTTACCTCATCTTTATTCTTAGGCTTTGCGATATTAATTTGTTTTTTTATGATCAATGATCATTGATCATCCATAAAATTTCTATAGGATTTAAATCAGGCCTATTGCCTGGCCATGGCAGCGTGGAGATCTCGTTTTCTTTTACATACTGCTTTACCAATTCAAAAACACAGTGGTAAAGGCAATACACAATGATGTATCATACAGCTAATACATTTTTAAAAATAAATACATTATAATATTATTATAGAATGGATAATATAATAATATTAGAATAGAATGGATTTGTCTGACCGAGGTACGAACCAGGATAGCTCAGGTGGTAGAGCACCATGACGGAAACGTGGGAGACCCGGGTTCTAATCCCGGCCCTGGGCATACTTTTCTCTTCAAAATGAAAATATTTAAAATATTGCAGTGCAATGATACATGAAATGAGTCGAATTCTGTCAGTTCCATTAGATAACTGCCTTATTATTACAGGACTAAATTTTATAATAGAATGTCATAAAACTATAAATTTAGTCTATACGAAAGGGGAGGGAAAGGAGGGAAAAGGGGAAAGAGAATTAACAAAACACGCACAATGTATTTTGTAGGTTCATTAGTTTTTCAAAGCTAGAACGACTTAAGAATCCAAATTGTATTATTTTTAATGTGCCATAAGAAAAGATCTAGCACACGTCATACTTGAGAATTCTACAATGACCTTTTCACCAAAATGATAAATTGTGCTCGTGGTCAAAGACAATTATCTTGGTCGATATTTATCGTAAGACTATTTGTGAGGGTTATTTTCAAATAATAACCTAACGGCGAACCAATCTACAGTAGGTATTAAACGTTTTAGTAGAGGATTCCTGGATATTCTTCAAGTTCGATTAAGTCCAGTTTAGTATTTGGACCCCCTAGCCCCTTATGTTTATCGAAATATCAGTATCCACTTAGTAGTATTTTGAGATATTGAATATTTTACATGAAATAAAAAAATGACTTTTTTTAATAGATTTTAAAAAATTGTTCAATTTATAAGGCATTTTTTAAAATCCTTGTCTCTCTGCGTTCTCTGTATTAAAATAAAAGTCCTAAAATCAAATATTGGAAAAATATGCATTTTTTTTAATTTTTTAAATCGATGCATTCCACTTAAATTCAAAGACAGTGTTATATTTTGTTTAACGACTTACAAAGGCCAGGTTAAGCGGCTTTGCGATTTCTGTTAAAATGTTTATTTTTTCTTCTCTCTGTATATTTTTATCAACACCTGTCAAATACAAATAATTTACAATCAGCGGATTGGCTGACAGGAAAATAATACAGAATGACATGAAAGGCATGAAGGAGAACAGTAGCCAGCGGTAGCTCTCCATTGGCTTGCTTTAATTTCCTACTGTAACAGTAACTCCTAGTGTTCTCAGGCATGAGAGTCGTGCCCATGTGTCCGTGTAGTTTTTCATGAAAGCGTTTGAAGTACGTTCGTATGTGTTCGTCAACCGTTTGTATCTCTAAGTCCGTATGCAAAATTAATTATTTTAGTCATGATAAAATTCGGATCCGATTTTTAAGGGAACTTTTCGTTTTTAAGTCCTCTCATCTCGTAAAATATTGTATGTGTAATTAGTATGTGGATGACAATACTTTTTGTGAGTGTGAGTATGCACACTTGATAAGTAGAGCTGATAAGTGATAACGTTTACGAAAATGAAAACACACATTTCTGGAAGCTTATAACAATGTTTTCACTGAAGCTGAATTAACGAAAAATATCAAATCAAATAATTGCTTTTGGTTTTTCTTTTTGGAGACTTTATTTATGTAATTACTAATTATATAATCTCTAAATTATAAAACAAAACATCTCATCAAAAAAATATTATTTAGATATTATAAAAAATGATGATTCGAATAGTATTACTTTATTCACTTTTACAATTTATTCTCTTACGTTAATTCGATGCTTTTTTAGAGAAATGTTCTCCGAACTCTGTCAGTTGGGATTTTTCCTTCTTTTTCTGGGAATTATTTGTTTCCTTAAAGAAATGGCCAGAGGCAAGTATTCTGTCATTATAGGTATAACTGTTTTATAAATATTCGATGTTTTAAAAATATATATCCAAACTACCTCTTCTATATATTTTCTTCATTATGAAAAAATAAACATAATTCTGAATCCGACTCATACCTTATCATTGCGAACTAAATGATCCAATTTACACTAATTTTTGCACAACAACAATCAACTATTTTTTTCGAATCCCACGCATTTCGATGATTTTTCTTCCTCTAACTCCTGTGAGCCTTATTATTATATTATCCCGTTGCAGTTTTTATTGAATTTATAATATAATTAGATAAATGATTCATCTTCTTCTTCCTCTAACTCTTGTGTGTCGCTAAGCGTATAGTTGCCGCCTCGGTCCACCGAGACCTTTGGTCTCTGTCCCTTGCAATTCTTCTCATCTCTGGAGTGGTGAGTTCTCTTGCTGCACCCAGTTTCCTAATGTAGTCGGAGTACATACATCTGGGTCTACCACGAGGACGTCTTCCTTCCGGTCTTGCTTCAAAGATCCACCTGGCCTTTCGGGTATCACTCATTCTGCAGACATGCCCAAACCATTTCAATTGCCGCTCTTCCAGGATGTCCCGCACTGATCTTACTCCCAAATCCTCGCGAATCCTGTCATTTCTTACAGTATACAGTCCCTCCTGGTCCTGCCAACTATCCTTTGGAGGAATCTCATTTCAGCCGCTGTCATCCTGCTTGCATGTTTATCGAAGGTTCTCCAACTTTCAGATCCACACAAAAGCACTGAAAGGAAAACCGATTTAAATATCCTAATTTTGGCATCTCTGCTTACGTCATGTTTTCCGAAGATAGTTTTGGATTTCTGGTAGTACAGTCCATTGGCCTTCATCACCCGAATTAGTACCTCCTGGTCTATTTTACCATCTTTGATCATGACTGTCCCTAGATATGTGTAGGTGTCCGCTATTTCTAGGGGTTCGCCATCACATAATATCCTTGGCTCCAGGTTTTCCCTTCTTACACACATAGTTTTGCTTTTAGGTGGGTTTATGCGCAATCCTCTTAGCTGGAGTTCCTCATGCAATTCATTTAGTGAAATCTGGAGAGATTCCTGAGAGTCCGCAATCAGTACTATATCGTCTGCATATATCATAGCCTGGGCAAGGATTGGTGTTAGATTCCAGTATCCCACCACAGCTCTTGGAGTTGTCCTTTTACATACCTTCCATACCTCATGCATGAGAAGGACAAAAAGCAAAGGACTAAGTCTGTCCCCCTGCTTTACTCCTTTATAGAAGTGAAAAGGTTGGGATGTTTTACCATTGAGCCTCACTATACCCTTTGGGTCCTGATAAACCGATTTTATGGCAATCACTAGATTTGCTGGCACCCTCCTTCTAATCAACTTTGTGGGTCATCTTCAGGGCTAATGGAAGCTGCGGCTAGACTACAGGCCTGAAGATGACCCACAAAGTGGGTCGAAACGTCGGCACAAAATAAAATAAGTTACCACTTATTTAGTGTTTAATATGACTGCACCCCCAACTAGTTCCTTCCTTATTAAAATAAAATCAAAAAACAACTTTTCAATATTGAAGGATAGGGCAATCGGTATTTAATTACTTTGAACCTAATAGTTGTATATAGTAATCTCGATAAAAGATATTAACATATTTACATATAATAATATTAATATGTTTACAGTTTAAAAAAAAAATAATTTTCTACTTTTTGTGTTCTATCGGATAATGGTCAATGATAATAATATATTTTTATTTATAGTTCTTTTGATGGTAATTATTTTTATTTTGAAGAGAAAAGATTAGTCCTGGCCGGGATTCGAACCCGGGTCGTCCGCCTGTCTACTGCAGTGCTCTAACCATCTGAGCTACCAGGTTTGTAACCAAGCCAGACAATCCATTCTCTTCACCGATCGTATATCCCCGTGTCCTCGCAATTTTTGCGATGTATACTTGGGGAAGAAAGTTCATTGAACATTATTTTAATTAGGATCTTGTTGATTTGCGTCAATTTCATATTTATGTTTTTATTTATTGTTCTTTTGACGGTGATTATTTTTAAATATTTTTTATTTTGAAGAGAAACTATTAGTCCCGGCCAGAGATATAGGATCGGTGAAGAGAATGGAATTGCCTGGCTTGTTTACGACCCCTGGTAGCTCAGATGGTTAGAGCACTGCACTATAGATGCGGAAGACCCGATTTCGAATCCCGGCTAGGACTAATCTTTTCTCTTCAAAATTAAAATATTAAAAAAAAGTCAATATTAACAGTTCAGTTGCACTTACTGTAGCACGAAAAGCTACTAGAATGCTGCATCCGGTCCTATGGAACACAAAGATGTCTAAGGAAAATAAACGCCGTATTTTCACAACTATTGTCGAATCTATCCTGACTTATTCTTCGGACTATTAGCTCCCGCTATAAACCTGGACTTTGAGCTCCCGTCTGTACTCAAAGATGCAGGCGGTTGAAATGGATTTCTGAAGGAGGTGTCTCCGTGTCACCAGGCTGGATAGACTAAGAAACAAAGAGATGTGAATTTATCAACAAATGAAAGAATCGGGACACGCCACCTAAGATGATACGGCCTTGTGAAGAGAATGGCATTTGAATGTTGGCCGAACCGAGTGCTGGATTGGGTTCCACCAGGGAGGAGAGAACGCGGACGGCCCAAAAGCAGGTGGATGGAGGGAGTCCAGGAAGATGATTGGGTGGATCGAGAGGTGTGGAGCTCTGCTCTGACCGATTGTGGCAACCCATGTTGGAACGCCTATAATAATAAAAAAAAAGTTGCACTTAAAGTCTTTGGATACTATTTTTAACTATTTCCACTTCAAATATTCTACTCCTCGGTCATTTCTAATACACAAAAAATATAAAAATTGCAGTCACTGAGAAAAGTTCAGATTAATTCGGGGTTTTTTCAGCAGTTTATAATACAATTTTATTTTTAAGAACTAGATTCGTTTCAGGCTACTTCAACAATTGCTAGACAAACGCTCCAAACTGCTAATTAAAATCCTTAAAGCTCCTTACTTTGTTACGAATAAAGTCATCCATAATCACCTTGATGTCCCATTTGTTGCTGATTTTGCCCGAGACCGATGCGAGTTCTTTTTTGGCGAACTTATTACAAATTTCGACTCAAACTTACTAGTTTCAAACCTAGCAACCTTCAATTCGTTTTCCTGATAATCTTCCGAGGCGTCTGAAAAGAAGAAGGCCTCGTGACTAAGTTGAATTTATTTGAGCACTTCCAGTAGGTAGTTTTTCTACTTTTCTTTATCTAATGTCATTATACACTATTAATTCTATTTCCTTGTTATATTATATAATATAATACAGTTGTAAAATTCAATAAATAGACTTGGAATCCTCATACAAGACTGAAAAGACAAGAAACTGCTCGACGTTTTCGCCTACTTCCACATTTACTGGACAAACGCTCTAAGCTCCCAATTAATTACAAAAGACTCATTTACATGACAGTTATCAGACCTATTTGGACATACGGAGTTGAGCTTTGGGGCTCTACTAAACCATCCAATTCATCTCGTATCCAATCCTTACAATCCAAAATCCTTCGTAAAATCCTCAATGCTCCTTATTATGTCACAAACAAACTCATCCATCATGATCTTAATATCCCATATGTTACTGATTTGGCCCAAACTAGATACCTATCCTTCCACGACAAGCTCCATACACACTTGAATCCGCTAGTCTCTCAGCTTGCTTCCCATACTATTCCTGATAACCCTTCGAGGCGTCTGAAAAGAAGATGGCCTCGAGATCATCTGCTATAGAACTTTATTGGAGTGCTACCGATGGGTAGTTTCTCCACAAGTGTGTTTCATGTCATATTCTACATTTTAGCACATTTACTTGTTATAATACCATTATAGTTGTAAATATCATTAAATTAAATAAAAAAACACAAAAAACTATATTATATTATCTAAAATATAACTGAATTTGGATTACATGAGCAACATAACTTAATAAATAAATAAAAAAATAATTTTAATTATTTATCCCAACGGATCTTTTATGATCCACGATCTTGAGACACTAGTGTGGCTCACTGGTTTTTATATTGTGGTTATACTTCATTGAGGTAAAACAACAGCGGAATTTCCTCCTTGCACAATCATTGCCTAGGAATCACTAAGGTTAATTTATTTAATGACTTCATGCTAATAACAGTAATTGGGGCGACCTGTGGTCTAGTGTTTAGCGTAACAAACTACTAAACCCAAGATCGCGGGTTCGTAGCCCGGCAGGTGGCCCTAGGATTTTTTAAAGGGAGTAATAAATCCTTAGTTACGCCGTTCTTCGGATGGGGATCCCGAGCCTGTACGATGTCAGGTACTCGTTAAAAATCCCTATCCTAATAAAACCTGGGTAGGCAAAATTTAGAGCTCTCACTGTAGCATCGTCCGATTAGCCATAGCAGCATAAAGTGACGTTAAATGAACAGACAACTAATAACAGTAATCCTCTTTATAGAATAAAATATAACATTGGAAAAATAGCACAAGTTTCTAATAAAAGCTTAAAAGTTTAGCAAAGATTGTTTATTCTTTTTAATTAAAAAAGTTTCTTTTTATGTATTTATTTGTACATGGTTATTATACTGTAATGTTAATGCATGATTTTTACTTCATTATACGGAAAAAATATTGTAGTCATGAAAAGATTCAGATTTCAACAAATCTATTTTGACAATACCTAAATAAATTTGACTATTTTCCTTAGTAGCCTATAAAAATTAGCAAAAACTCAAAAAGTGGGATTAAATAATTATTAGAATTCAAATGAAAAAACCCAACAAAACAAATGACTCAAACATCGCCAGAGCATTAAAAAAATCATCGCATCAATGAAGATACAGTGGAGCACATCTCACATGAACAGCCCGACACACACACACACACTATTGGATTAGAGAAAACAGCCTCTCTCCAAGGCGCTCAATAAAATAGCTAACTCTTTAAAATATATTATCATCATTCCTATTTTTTACTGGATTCTTAGTTATATTACTGTAAGTAATAAATTTTTTTTTTCTCTTTATATTTTCATCCCCACCTGTCAAATACAAGTAATTGACAATCAGCAGATTGGCTGACAGGAAAATAATACAGAATGACATGAAAGGCAGGACGAAGAACAGCACCCAGCGGTATTAAAATACTCTGTTAAAATAAAAGTCCTGAATTCAAATATTGGAAAAATATGTAGTTAGTATTATAATCGATGCATTCTACTTAAATTCAAAAACAGTGTTATATTTTGTTTAACAACTTAAAAAGGACAGGTACAGTGGTTTTGCGATTTGCAAATTTTAATATTATATATTAAAATTTCAGTTAAAATATTTATTTTTTCTTCTCTCTTTATATTTTTATCCAAACCTGTCAAATACAAATAATTGACAATCAGTAGATTGGCTGACAGGAAAATAATACAGAATGACATGAAAGGCATGAAGAAGAACAGTAGCCAGCGGTAGCTCTCCATTGGCTTGCTTTAATTTCCTACTGTAACAGGTCCCTCATCCACGTTCATTTTAGTCTTCTCCTAGTGTTCTCAGGCATGAGAGTCGTGGCCATTTGTGGTATCAATGGGTTTGGGTATAATAATAAATATTCTTAGACTGATAATTTAGTAACAACAAAAAGCAGGTTGTAATTTGATTTAAGCCACATTTCGAGCCAACTATTTGATTAACATGTTCAAAGGAAGGTATGTCAGATATTTGTAGGTATTTTTAGTATACATTTATTTATTTATGTGTATGTTTTAAGAAACTGGACTTGAAAAAACTCTCTCTGGAGTAGTATTTAATTTATAGATGCCGGTTCGTAGCGTGCTGCTATCTAGCGGATTCTTGTTCATCTGTCAGTCTTCGCGAGTTTCCGGTGACGAAAAGGTTGTTGTGTCTCTGGTCTCCATGGTTACATTTTTTAAACAAATATTTCAATTAAAAAAAAGTCGAAGCTACTTGCCTCTTATCCTATTTTGTCCCACAGATATATTTGTAAATTATCAGAGAAGAAAAAATGAACTTTTATAAATAAAAAAATATATTTTTGATTAACCAATTTGTGGAGAAAAAATTTTACAGTCCATTTCAACTATGTCATTATTTATTCATGTAGTTTTTTTTTCAAAAATAAATAAAGATATCTCAGCTTTTTGAATATCCTAGTTAGACAGGTGGAATGTCATTTATTTGATTTACTCAATAAATACTGCAACATATTTACTAAATAAAATTGTTAGTTTACATAGAATTATTATATATATGGTAGTGGGGGGATTCTCTATACGGTTAAAGTCTAATTCCAATTTTAGGCTTACAATCACAACATTATATTCAGTATGATTGAAAGAGTATATCGCTATCAGAACAGTTTTCCAGTTTGTGATTAAGTGCGCTATCCAAGGACATCATAAGGATTTCTTTTGTCCTGGATGATTTCTGGATTGGTTGTTCTCCCGGTTTATTACCAGGTATTTTGTCCTCATTTTTATCTTACAATAATTCGGAAATTTTTTGTCTTAATTGGGTTTATATTCGAGGCCTCTCGAATTCATTTTAGCTTAGCAGCTAAACATTATTTTGGATGCTCAATGAGAAACATTTTTAATTCAAACGATTTAAAATCCAATTCTTCAATTACAAGACAAGTGACTATAATTATCCAAGTGCTTTTAAAACACATTATGATTTTTTTTAGACAACTTAAATATTTTTGAAAAATTCGTACGACAGTAATTCACGAAGAGTTTCAAAATTGTGTTTTTTTTTTCACATCCTCTAAGATTTGAATTTACAACATATGTACAATTTACAATATATGTACCTGAAAATGCTTCTATATAAACAAAAGCCTTCTGTTACCTTTCGGTAACAAAATTGTGATATATTAAAATCTTTTCTATTTTGTAGCTTTAAATTCAATTCATCGACCATATACAGTAATGTTTTAATATTAGGAATGAATTTTTTTTTTCTGAAAGTTCAAAATATAGATATTTACAATTTCTTACTGTTATTTAAATTCAACTTGTATTGAAATCATTTCTTAGGATAAATATTTAACTAGTTTAAACTTTCAGAATGATATAAAATATTGTGTTATTCAGTTTTTGGATCTTATTATATTTTGTTTTACTTTAATTATTCTCGTAATCATTATACAAAACTAAATGAAAATTCCATTAAGAATTTTTAGAAAATCAATGGATATGGAAATCATGAATCATCGTACCAACCAAGGATACGATAATACACTACGTCAAAATGTGAACATCAATAATTTATAAAAATAACGGTCAAGTTTTATTTATTGCAATTTACTATATTAATCTATCTAAGAAAATATTGACTATTGAATTTCCTTAAAAAAAAAAATTGTTTAAATTATTTTGTAGTGCTGTTTTATTTCGGCAATGTTCTCAAATTCAATGTTAATAATACATTTACATTTTTTAATTTTCAAAGTGTAAATAATTTTGCCAAATACTCAATTTGATGAAACTCTATAAAGAATAAATGAAAATATATATTAAAAAAGAAAATTAAATGGGTAAAATGTGCGAAATTTAATTAACATACTTAAGTTTCTGGATATTATTTCTCTTCCCTTTATAGGGCTCTCTCGCAGTTAAACACATTTAAAAAACACGTTTCAGGATATTACCCTAGCCACAATATAATACATTGTAATATTTATTTTACCCATTTTTAAGTTTGCTCCTATCATAACGCTATTATATATATTTATATAAATATAATGGCTGATATTGCCAACATATAACATTTACGTTTAAATTATACCGGGAACCTATTGTATTGTTTTAAGAAATTTATATTTAAATATTTCCCGTTCTTATTAATTTTAAAAGCTCTTAATCATTAAATAAAAGCTCTCCTTTGAGAACTGACAGTTCGTTGATATAGTTTTTTATTTGTTATCCTCGAAGCAGTTCTAGACCGGTTGACCTTTTTCAAAGAACTGATGGAAATTAAAGGTTACCATTATAACAGGTTACTAGTTGATGGATTCCCTTCCACCATCTCATTCAGTCTTGTCATAACCAGATTGATTCAGTCCCCGTTAACAGATTACGTTAAACGATTTAAATTTATTCTTGTTGCATCATTGCATGTGCAGTAAAGAAAGGAATTAACAGTTCGAGTAAAATAATTATTTCTTTTATTGAACATACATTTATCAAACGTAACCTGTATAGAATAGAACTGTATGAACATATCCGCACGTGCGATATGAATTTATTTAAATATTTTTCTTATCAGACGCTTTTATTTTATCTGTAAAAAAATTCAAGATAATAAAAACGGGAAAAGCAAGGCCAAGACAACAGCTGATTTGTCGCATTTCTTTTTTTTTTTTCTTATGAAGTGATCAGATTTTGGCAGGAGTTCGAATGGGGCAATGGCATATATATATATATATATATATATATATATATATATATATATATATATATATATATATATATACATATATATATATACATATATATATGGATCTGCAGCTCCTCTTGGGATTTACACAGGCTCTACAATTGAGTACCCTCAATAGGGCGAAAAACCTGTCGATCAATCATGATCTTGGCTAAGTCACCAAATCCAGAAGACCCCAGAAATTTGAAATTTTATGTTGGACTTAGTGGGTTTTAGTATAACGATTCTTCAAACTTTTTGAAATACTTCGAAAACTACATTTTAATGATTTTTTTTTTTAACATTGCTTTTTGTCGAAGTGAGACTTCACATTCGACTCAAAATGCACTTTTTTTATCAATATGTCTGTTCCGAACTGTTGAACTAATGGCTAGAAAATTTAGATTTTTTTTCGGTCCATTAACCTGGGTTTAAGGGGTTGTGAAATAAATCGTTTTAGTCAGAGGACTTTAAGGTAAAAAACCGAATTACAATAAATAAAAAAAAGAATCAAACGGAGTGTGCTATAACATAAATATGTATATATATTTTCCTGAAAAAATATTATAAAAACGTAAAGATAGGCAATCTGATAGAAAGCATTTAACAGGAAATATTGTTTTGTAATACTTCTTTGATCAGGAAAAATTAAGGCAATGTAAAACATAAAAATAATAATAATAAAATAAAATTTGTAGCACTAAAACTAAATCTCGGGTTCAGCATTTGGTAAGAACAATATTTATGTGGTAAGAAAATTTCTCATAAGTTCTTCCCAAATTAAAATAACTCGTTTAATTAAGTGGCTGGGTGAGCCCTAGGATATACAGATCCCTTAAGATCGATCTATTGCTAAGAACAGAATGAATATTTATCTGCTACAGCTAGTCTCGATTTGACTTGATAAACTTAAATTATATATCTTAAAATAGTTCTTTCCGAAGTGGAATGTTTAATTGACATATTGACTGTCTTATGTATTTGAGAGCAGTTATCTTATTACTGCACGAGGAAAGTAATATAAAAGATTAATTAATTAAATTCTTACAAAGGAAAAAGAAAGCAAATAAATAAAAAAGGTCGAGTCAATTAGAAATTGTAAGCTACAAAGATATATCGCCGATATTGGCGATTTTTAGTTACCATTGCTAGAAACAGTTATTTATTTGACAAGTGAGGAAAGTGCCACTTTATTACACCCGAGTCCTTCGGCTCGTGTGGTAATAAAACAAGGGTATTATAAGCACTTTTCTCACGTGCTAAATATTGCATTTTTCCTGCAACCATTTAAAAATTAAGAAATTAAAGGTGAAACTTTAGATTTGTTAAAACTACACTAGCGCTATCTCTTACAATTTTCTATTACTAACCATGCAAATTATAACTCTAGGACGGTTTACTCATTGAAACATTTATTTATTATTATTTAGAAAATAATATTCTGATAACACATACAAAAATAAAATAACCGTATATTATTATATCTTGAATTATATTTATATTTCTCTTCATCTGACTTTAGATTTTTTCGGTAAAAGTTGATTTATTGCCTTTTATGAAGTTCTTTTATGAATGTAGGAGTAAATTCTATGAATTCATCACTATCCATTCCCATGTGTTATTTTGTTTGTGGTCTGATCACTGTTTTAATGCTGGATCTCCAAATTACTGATGTGTGAAGGTTCTAATACATTTAAGGTTATATTAAATATTTCTATAAAATCGCTTAAAAATAAATAAAATCTGTCTTGAATTAAATCTAAAATAGTTCTAAAATTATTTATTTTAACATTTTAGGAATATAAAATGAATAACCAACATTTAACATTTAAAATAACGGAGTGCTGATTGTAAAATTCGATCTATGTGGCTGTTACTTTCCTCACTAGTGAGGGAAAGTGGTTTTAGTTGAGTAATGCTATACTCAATGGTTGCAGGAAAATAAACTATTTTGCTATTTGTGGAAGGATTCACTTTATACACGTAAGTTATTTGTTCATTATGAATCCATTTTCAATCGAAATTATTTATTTTGTTATCGCATTTTAAGGTATTTTTACAGAACCGGGAAATAAAATCATATTACCAAAGAATTCGACTAATCAAGGTTCTTGTTATCATGAGAGGATTATCATTGAGATAAATTTAACATCATAACTACGTGAACGAATTATGTAATAAATACCCTTCACTATAAACCTCTTAAGTAGACCTATAAATAATCATGAAGGTAATAAAATAAAATATTATTAGATTCTGTGACCGCAGTTAAAGATAATAGAATAAACAAAGTTAATTGTTGTATTTCAAACCTTCAATGATTTCATTGTATCATTGAAAATAGTCAAAGAAGCTCTTATAGGCTGCTATGTTGTAACAATTCCTGAACAAAAACAATTGTACTAGACCACTTATTGATAAATTAAGGAACTGTTGATAAAAAAAATAAATGTAGTGATTGCGTCTTTTATTTAGTAATTAAATTAGATTATATTATTATGTTTAGTTAATCTTTATTTTTTAACCTAATTTTTTAAACTAATATTTATTTCATTATAATTTTTTAATCATTGCTTTAATTTTTAAATATTTTTATTTTGAAGAGAAAACGGTAGGGAGCGACCCCGGTGACTCAAATGGTTAGAGTGTTGCCACGGTGAGGCGGAGATCCGGGTTCGAGTCCCGGCTGGGGGCAGATATTTTCTTTCAAAATAAAAATATTTTAATATTTATTTTTTATTTTTTCTTTCGGTTACCTACAAAAACGTGTTAATTATTTATTTTTATTTTTTTTGCAAAATATACGAAACTCCTCAGTCGATCCTGCCAGTAGTCATATGCTTGTCTCAAAGATTAAGCCACGTATGTCTTAGTATTGGGCACATGAGACACTACCGTTTCTCCGGATAAGGAAAATTACCAATCCTGAAGACCCTGGTCAGCAGAATAATGGGACAAACTTATGGCATTATAAAAATTATGGCATTGTCATCATTCATTGAGAAGTGTATAAAGTTTTAATTTGATTTGATGATTTGAAGTTGGCGAAAATCGAGTTCAAAGCTACCGTACATACACGTCAAGCTAATCAAAGCGTCTTAGAAATTAGTTTTTCAAATTATATATAATTTTGAGGAGGGAAATGGTCCGGGTTGAGGTAAAAACAAATCGCTTAAATAGAGAGAACTGTTTATTGGAAAGGTAATATATATATATATATATATATATATATATATATATATATATATATATACTGCAAAATATAAGAAAATCCACAGTATAGTAAAATTGCCAGTTGTTATATTCTTTTCTCAAAGATTACGCCATGTACTCGTATACCTTTTTGTTTTACATTTTAAAATAGTCAAAGTAAAATATAATGATAATAATAATTTAAATGAAGAGTGATGTCTAGTTTTGAATTGATTTTTTTTTTATTCGACTACTAATATACATCATTTATAATAACAACCCGAAAACCATTGTTAAAATCGTATTTACAAGAGAAAACTAGCTTTTCCCCCTAAAACTGTCACACTTAATCTTAAAACTTGTTGGATTAGTTAATAAAAATGGACATTATTCTTAATATAATTTAGTTTATACCTTTACCGTAATATTTTTTACTCACGTAATATTCGCAAGGAAAAATTATTATACAGTGATATTAATAATGTAAATAAGCCGTTATAAAAGACGGTTTGAAGTTTTCTTTTCCATCCTGTTGGAAAGAAAGTTTAGAAGGGCGACTGTTAGACGATATATTGCGGTTGTGGTCGTGAATGTAGGCCACTTCGGCAATGATAAAGGTAGAATGGTCAGTTACACCTGTGAATTCGTTAGTAATTATCGCCATCAAGTAATGTATCCAATTGCTTTCTCTCTTCTTGGGTTACAATCCTTCATAAAAGAAAATATGAAATAATAATATTAAAATGGAGAGAGGAAATAACCTCTATTTCCGCATATGTAACTAAAATTCAGTAACTTTAAAGCCAATTCTGGATCAAATTTAAATCTGCTTGTACAGGATCGATTATGAATACATTACCACTTAATAATTAATATAAGTGAAACGAGGGTAGCTCAATGTGAAGAGAGCCCCAAGTTGGTATCCCGAAGGTCCAGGATTAAAATCCGGTAGTGGCAGATAAATCATTTAATCTGTTAATAGTACCTAATGGATGCACCCTCTAGAATCTTCAAACCCTTGGATTCACTCAACCTCTATAAACTGGGTACCTTTAATTAGGAAAAAACTTGGCTCTTGAGCGTACTCTCGCGAAAAAATCACTTCCCTGTACAACCGTTGTCCGAGAACCAGTTCAAGTTCTACCATGTCATGAGCCCAACCTTTCAGAGGCTGTTAATAGTACAGTTTTTTGTTTTTTTAATTAATTAATTATTTATTTTTAATCTCTTAATAGTAATGGATGCACCCTGTAGGATCTTCAAATCCTTGGATTCACCCAACCTCTTAAAGTGGATATCTTGGGGGAAAACCTGGCGCTTGACACTAGTCTCGGGAACAAATCACTTCCCTGCATAATCCTTATTCTAGACACAATACAGTCTCTACCATGTACTAAGCCCAAGGCTCTTCATGGGTTTAGTAGTAGAGGTTCTCTTTTAAATTATTGAAAGGAAAGCGAAGTAGTGGAATTAGTAGAGGGCGAAGTTGCTAACCCGAAGGTTTCAACTGTGGCAAGTAAGTTATTTAATCTGTTAATAGTAATTGATGGAGCCTATGGGATCTTCTGACTATGCTGGTGCTCAACAAGCCTCTATAAAGTGGATACCTTCTATTGGGGAGAAAAGCTGATGATTAAGCGTGTTCTCGTACGAATCACCTCCCTGAACAATCGTTATCCTATAAACAATGCAGCCTCTAACAAGTACTAAGCCCAAGGTGCCATCATGGGTTATAGTAGTACGTTTTTTAATTTGTTTTACATACAACTAAAAAATGCTCGCGATTAACAAAATCAAATTGGATCCAGGGATTGTCAAAATAAAGGTGTCTTTTAAAATCAAATAATCATTCCTTCACAGCTTAAAACCTGGACAGATAACTTTTAACACAACACGCCTATACTTCTCTTTCCATAAGGCGGGCGGCAAAAGCCAATGTAGATTATAAATTATCTATCTCCTAAATTAAGAATTAAGGATTTTTGCTAAAACTACATTATAACTTATTACTTATTATAGAATACTACGAAATATATAAAAAAATATTAGTCAAAATGGATTCGGAGAAGGTAAGAGTGGATGTAACCATTGAAATCTGGAAATTGATAATTTACTCTATTACAATACTTCGCTTCCTGGGTAAAAGGAAGTAAAAACTAGAATGCATGATGTTTAGGACGATTCCCCGTACTTCCCAACCATTTCATGGAGGTAAAAGACAATTTATCACCTATATTTAAAATGTATTATGTTGTTTCTATTGATATAAAACTTTTAAATATACAATTTGAAAAGACTTTTGTTCGATTTTGGCATCCGGGACTCCTGTACAAACTCCGTAAATTCTTTCCTTTTACTTACTTCCTTATTATCAGTAATAGATAGAGTAATATTCTTTCTTCTATAGCCAGTCTGTCGGTGTTCCTCAAGGTAGTATCCTGGGTCCTATACACGATAATACACCTAACATCCCACCCCATCCACTCCATCCTAACTACTTACGCTGATGACACGTGTGTGTTATCAGTAAATAAGGATCCATTTGATGTCCATAAGGATCCCAATCTCTTCAATCCCATATCTCAAACCTTCTAGAATGGTGTCAAAATTGGAGAATTAAAATAAATCCTAACAAATCCCATTAAATTACCTTCACCCTTCGTCGTAAACCTACGAATTCCTGCCCTAATGTATCCTTTAATAATATTCCACTGAACACTGTCGAACAGATACGTTACCTAGGACTCCATCTGGACAAACGTCTCACTTAGAATCATCATACAAGACTGAAACGACAAGAAACTACTCGACGTTTTCGCCTACTTCAAAATTTACTGGACAAACACTCTAAGCTCCCAACTATTTGCAAAAGACTCATTTACATGACAGTTATCAGACCTATTTGGACATACGGTGTTGAGCTTTGGGGCTCTACTAAATCATCCAATTCTTCTCGTATCCAATCCTTACAATCCAAAATCCTTCGTAAAATCCTCAATGCTCGTTATTATGTCACAAACCAACTCATCCATCATGATCTTAATATCCCATATGTTGCTGATTTGGACCAAACTAGATACCTATCCTTCCATGACAAGCTCCAAACACACTCGAACCCGCTAGTCTCTCAACTTGCTTCCCATCCTATTCCTGATAACCCTCTGAGGCGCCGGAAAAGAATATGACCTTGAAACCTACTACTATGGAACTTTGTTGGAGTGCTACCGATGGGTAGTTTATCCACAAGTGTTTGTCATGTCATTGTTCATATTAGCAGATTTACTTTTTGTAATATTATTATAGTTGTAAATATCAATAAATTAAATTTGAAAAAAAAATTGAAAAGAATTATTTTTTTGTTCTTTTCATGTAGAGAATTTATTTGATAAATACTTATCACGTCCTTCAAATAATGGAAGGCTTCCGGTCATCATGTAGTGATTAAAATGTAACTACACGATTAGATCTCCACACCAAGCAAAAATATGATATTTAAACATTCTGTGGCTTAATGTTTTTGAGTTACAGACTTAAACAGATGAAAGTAGCTAACAGAAATTAGGAATGGTAAACATATGTGTGTATGTAAACATCTGAAAATCTAACGCTGCTAGATTACAATGCTGTATATTAGAAAAAAATGTTCATAAACTTGAATTCTGTCTTTCACTTAACATTTTCAGCATAATAGCGAACCAGTTCCTGTTTCCTGTTTTTAATATAATATATTATATAATTAATATAGTATATTTCCAGTTCCTGGTTTTTCATAAGCAGTTTCATATCGAATCGTCAGAAGCAGAAAAATTATTCTCAGTATGGAAAGAGTCTTGGGTTCAGTATATTGTAGTTCGTATATGGTAATATTTCTAGGACAAGGGCTGTAGAGGTAGGGGACTTCACTCTCAACCTTCAGGTACCTGGCCCTAATTAAGGGTACCAACTTTATAGACTCTTGAAGGGTTTTACGGTTCCAGAGGGTCTATAAAGTATCGAACCAGTTCCTGTTTCCTGTTTTTAATATAATATATTATATAATTAATATAGTATATTTCCAGTTCCTGGTTTGTTTTTCATAAGCAGTTTCATATCGAATCGTCAGAATCCAAAAAATTATTCTCAGTATGGAAAGAGTCTTGGGTTCAGTATATTGTTGTTCGTATATGGTAATATTTCAAGGACAAGGTTTGTAGAGGTAGGGGACTTCACTCTCAACCTTCAGGTATTTGCCCCAATTTTAAGGGTACTTACTTTATAGACTCTTGGCGGGTTTTTAGGTTCCAGAGGGTCCATAAAGTAATTAATAAAATTAAAATAATCTGTTAATAATTATAAGATGTAATACGACTCACGTTACAGACTATTCTAATTGTCGATATATACTAATTAATAAAGTAAAAAAAAAATTGAGTGGTTATAAATTTCGATGAAACAGGTAACCATGGACAGAGAATTGTGAATATTGAAGTCTCGAATTTTACACTTCGATTTGAAAATTCTTACTTGAACCTAAGTAAAAATAGTGAACAATTTGGAAAGTTTTAAAATTTTGTTGACAGTTAATCTGAGGATTAAAATAATTAAAAAGTCACATTAAGTAGATCATGAAACGGGCATTATAGTTAGATTTCACCAAAAAAACTGTTTAACTACAACTGATGTGATACAAAAAATGAAGAGTATTTGGTTCAGTGCATGTAAATCACAGTAGTGCAGAGAGTGCATGGTAATCACAGTAGTGCAAGGAGGTAATTTGTCGAAATCACTCTCAACCGCCAATTAAGATTATTCACTTTACAGGAATTTCCCGCAGGTTCGATCTATGGCTGTTAAGGCATTAAATAAATTACACAGGTCTGCAAACAAAAAACTTTTTAAATTGTTTTGCTTTAGTTAACTGATCTTTATGTAGTTTTTTGAGCTGATTTCAAAAATGGCATTGGTTTATATCTTTCACGTAAGGCTTGCCTATTAAATAAAGTTGAAGTTTTTAGAAAAGGACAAAACCCGGAAAATTTTGGATTATTTTTATTATTTTAACATGAAGTAAAACCATAAAAACAACAACGATACCTAGCTAAAATGCACATGTGTTGTAAAGTTTTTATAAGTCTTTGTAAAAACGTTTTCTTTTTCCATTAAAGGTTCTTTTGGTACTTTTTCGGCTGCGTTCTTGTGAATTTTCCCTTTTTAACATCCTATTTGAGTACTGCCAGTGGGTAGTTTCTCAACTTTCCATTACTCATGTCATTTTGTATCACATAGCCTATTTACTGGATGTATTTTTTATTTTTTATACAGTTGTAAATATCAATAAATAAATTTATTAACATCCAACAGTAGTCTGCCATCATGCTGACATTCCGTCGACCTTAGTATCTGCGCTAGATTTCTTTTATATCTTGATGGAAACGTTCTCCTTGTTCCTCACTTACAGCCCCAAGATTTTCTGGAAAGTAATCCAGATGTAAATGAAGGAATTGAACTTTGACACTCATGTTGCACCCCAAGATTTTGTCGTTTTGTAACAATTCAACACCCAAAGTTTTCTAGTTTGGGTCTTTTTTGGTTCCAAAACAAACTTTCTATCAACATTTTTAACTACAGGAATAAGAGCCTTTCTGATTGCCACGTCTGCTTGTCATAGTGTTGTTTCTTTTCACGGCTATTCCATTCACAGAGGAAACAGAAACTTTGTTTCCCCCCTTTGTTGACCTTTCAAATCCCCACAAATGGTCAGAGTAGCCGAGCTTATTAAGAACAAACTCAAGATTCTCGTAGCATTCTTTCGAATGGACTGAGCGTCCAACAGGCACAGAAGCATATCGGTCACCATTGTGAAGAATTACAGCTTTCAAACTCTTGATGAATGATTTGATGAATCGATGAAAAGTCTCCATTCCCCTGGTTTATACGTGATTTTGAACAATTCCATGATTCCAGGTACATTGTTGCAGAAAACTAGGTCACCCTATTGTGTAAAAAAAGGGACAAATTCCTTAACTATAAATCGGTACCATGAAAATGAAACACCGGAGGCTAACATATGTCTTTCTTTAAGTCTATACCCTAAAATTTTTAGGTGAAATTTGTGACTTACCTAGAGGTGATGTAATTTTTTCACAACTTTTTCCATAATCAGCACAAAAAATACCGTTAGACCCACTTGTTAAATATGCTACAATTTTTTCATCGCAGACCTGTGTTAACTGCCTGCCACACTCGGATTCCAACCCGGGAACAATAGCTCGTCAACTTAGAGGTATACACAACAAGTTGACTTGGCGTTTGATTAAAAAATTAAGTTACATAGACTAATCGTTACTGAAATATGTTTGATAAATAATAATGACATGCATTAAATATAGCGTGCAAAATCTCATTGATCTTCCTCCTTGATGCAAAGGACAAATAGCATTGAATGAATTTATTTAAGCCCTTTATTTCTAGTTTTGTATTTTTAAAATGTTTTTCATTTGTTAAAATGTATGCATTTGTGAGAGAGCCTTGCTACGTAATTCATATTTCGGTAATTTTCTTCAATTAAAGTTCTTGCCACGAGCAGTTATTTTTAACGATTCCAATAATTGTAATAATTACAATTGTTATTGTAACAGTTAATAAAAATAACTGCATTCACAAGTTATTAAATTTGAATAAAACTTTTTTTTCCCCGAAATTCAATTATCTGCTTCTTTTAAAACCAATCGGTGTTAGTTGAAGGTGAAAAAACCTGTAATCGGTATTTAATTATTTTTCAACAAAACCGATAGTCCATACATGCCTAAAGAGTGTTCAGTAAGGTAGCTATGTTAACAAGGAGATAACGCTTTAATTACCATATGTTGTTGACTAATGGCTCTGCATGTTATTGTGAACAGAAGGAAAACTTGCATCTAAACGAGTTCTCGGAACATGTTGAAGAAAAAGAAACATCTTTACAAACTATAAAATTAATCTGAAAACAAACATTTCACAATAAATCCACACGATTCACTACTCGAATAATATTTGCCGATGCAACAGATGCTGTTCTAGGCGTTGCCTAGCAACCAAGATCCGTTGCTACTACTTCTTGTTTCGTCTTTTGTTCTGCTGGGTCAGTTAAATTAGAAATATTTTTTAAAATTTGCGGGTCTTTTTCGTTTAATCCCCGCATCACTCTCTCTCTCTCTCTATATATATATATATATATATATATATATATATATATATATATATATATATATATATATATATATATATATATATATATATATAAAATGAAACACATATTATGAAAAAAATAGTTACATTTAATAACAGTTATTCTAAAGACCAAAATGTATACATGTGTTTTATAATAACCTCAAAAATATTTTTGTCTTTATACCTCTGTCACCAGATAAATTCACACAGATACGATATCTACAGATATCTTTTAGTTTCCACCTTATTTCTTCTTTTGGCTGGAGGCCACTGTGACTCAATTGAGTCAATACAGTTGACGAACCACAAAACGGTCTGAGTGGTTGACTGTATAATGTTTGTACGCATATGCGACTGTTTTTGATTAGGCCTTTCATAAGTCAGACATGATAATTGTTTGAGGATGAATGCATTCTTAAATGCCTGCTAATTGTGTGTTTTCATTCCTGTTCGGCACTGCCATAAAGGAAGCATTCTTTTTTTCCCCGGCATATCACACCGAAAACCCACTCTTGTGGATATACTCTTGTATAAGTTCATTTTTTTATGTGGGATTAACCGAAAAAGACCCATTGATTCTAATGTTCCATTAAATACGACTTAGACATTCATTTATGCTTGGACTAAAAAATATACAACCACCTTATTTTGTAAAGAAGAATTAAGTATCATTTTAGTCTTTTGAATAACTGTTATTAAATGTAGTTATTTTTTTCGTAACATGTGTTTTTTTCACGTAGGCTTTCACGGTCGTTGATATTTTTCTTATATTCTTTTTCCGGGATGGACCGTGTCATGTCGGTACTATTAACCTAGCTTTCGCTCATTGTGCTGAGCTTCTTCGGGGCTAGTCAGTTAATTGAAAATTAACCAAATTTGCAAATCACAAATCCACTGTACTTGAATTCTTTAACCCGTTACATACAAATATAGCACTGTTTTTTAATTTAAATGGATTGCATGGATTTTAAAAATTTAACAAGCTATATCTTAAAAAAAAATGCAGAAATTTCTCTTATAACTATGATTTTTTTTTCTAACATATTAAAACAACAGTTGGCACTATTAGATACCTTGAAGATCGCTAGCAGTGAACTTCTACACTATGTCTAAATAATTGAGTGGGCAAATTGAATATATTCAATACAATATTCTTCAGCATTACAAAATCAGAATGTTTCAAAACATCCATGAGTACGCAATTGATAATTTGCCCAATCAAACTTGAAGACAGGCTGAGCTATTTTTTGAAAAACTCGTCACATTAACGGATATATTAATGACATTTAATACAAAATTTCTTCGATACTTCTAGATCGTAAAGGTTTGATTACATTATCAAATCTCGAATTATTTAAAATCTGTTGACAAATCGTCAAAATACATAATCCATTGTCGGGAAAAAAGTATCAATTTACAAAGTTATATAATAAACTAGCGACCCACCCCAGGTTTGCTCGGCATGTTATGCCTACATAATTTGTCTGTGTAATGTATTTTCTTTTTATTACGTACCGACCACTAAGGACCACGCGAATATCATTGTTAGCCTTCTTTGGGAGTCTTGATTTTATTTATTTCCATCTCAGCTAATGTACCTTATTATATAGAAATTATAAAAATAAAAACAAAACCAAATATTTCTTTATATACGAATTTATTATCTTGCACGTTAGATAATTGCACGGGATTTATCAGCGTCTTCGGTGAAACCCTTCGATATTCCAAACCATTTACACAAAACCTCGACAAATTATATAGATAATCCTTCCTGGTGAATCACTCTATCTATTGGTGAAAACCGCATGAAAATCAGTGCAGTAGTTATTGAGTTTACCGCGAACAAACGTCGAGGACTTTGTTTTATAATATGTAATAGATAGATTATATATTAATTATAAATAGATAGACTAAAAAGATTAATATAAACACTTCTACATATTAGACAAAGCTTTGACCATTGATGATGGGATTGTGCGGTTGGCGAGGAATGTGGGGAGTGAAGAGGGGATGTGGTTATGCCATCCACCTTCAGGCAATTAGGTACATGGATGTACCCCATCATGTCCATCATTCTGGCCGGACAAAGGATATTCATTAATTTATATTTAAACTAGCAATAAAGGATATAAGAATAAGCGGAGGGAGAAGGCTGTTCGATAGAGCTGTCCTGGCGACCTCCTAACCTTTCCCAAGGTCAACCTTATCACCATCTACTGATAACACCGGTCCCGCCTCCGATCTTCCCCGCGACTACTCTTCGATGTTTGATAATTATTGTCGGCATTTAATATTTGTCTACCATATTAAATGCTTATATTTCACATATTAATCACTAGGCTACTTGATCTGTTAACAGCCATGGATGGATCACACGGTATCTGCAGACCCACCTACAAAGTGGTTACCCTTAATTGGGGAATAAACCTGGCGGTTGAGCAGAATTACGGATTTATGAACTCCCTGTAGAACGGTTGTCTTAGAATCAATCTACATCCAGTACTTAACCCAAGACCCTTCGTGTGGTATTTTGGTGGAAGATATAGAAAAACCTGTGAACAGGTCTGGGATTAAATACTGTACTGTTTTTTGAACAACTATCGTAATGGGAGATAATTTGTCCTAGATCACGTTCAACCGCCAGATTTTTCTCTTAATTTTGGGTACCAACATTATAGCGACTGGGTGAGCCCCAGGAGGGTCCTAGATCCCATATGATCCATCTCTGACTGCTAACAGATTAAATAAAAGTCTTGTCAGGAAAAAAAAGTAATATAAAAAATATGAAAATAATATTTAAAATCTGATTTTTTACCGATAATCCTACTTTGAATTTTTATTCTGCCATCAAAATGCCATATTTGATATTTATATACGACTCATGTTTCCTTCAATTATTAAAAGTTAAAAAAAAAATCCAAATATTGATAATCATCATGTTATCTGTAGGAATAAGTTTTTATGAAACATTATGAAATGAAATGTATACTGTGGTATAGATTCCCTGTTTGTATATTTATCCTAAGTTTGATCTCTCTTATTTCTATTTTCATACAGAGTTTAAAAATCTCGTGCTCTATAACCATTTATTTCGATTTGATTTCCGTAAATAACTTAATTTTGTAGGATTTGTATATTGTACGTAATAAATTAAGAAAAAAATAATTTCATTGCAAAATAGTCTAGCGACTTAAAATTAATTAACAGACAATGGAAAAATGAAATATCTTTATCATCTATCTACTTTATATTTTTTTAAATTTATATCCCCACTAACAAGTATAAATTAATAAACTAAAATAAAACTAATAAGAATAAATGGCTGAAAATTAAGATGGAGTTGATAAAACATAAGGAAGCGGATGAGATAAAACCTCTTGGGAAATCCCGCCGCTACGAGCTGTCACTTTATTGATGATTCTTCACTATCCCAAACAATGTTAAGCAACATTTATAAGCATTTATCTTCTTATTTTTTTTATTATTATCTACTCCAAAAAAGGAATTTGTTAATAAATCTTTTAACTTATAACTTAATAATTGCATAATAAATTTCACTTATTACGAGTGCATGATAGTGAGTTTTTGGTTAAATTCGATAACCACCTGGGGGCCAAGAGGTTTTAGTTTTATTGATCTTGAACCAAAAGAAAATGAATCAATATGATCAAATATAGGTGTGTGTTTTTTTTTTTTCTGGGTAGGGGAAAAATCTTTCATAAGACGAAGTGTAATAACACAACAGTGTGAGATTCCTACTCACTAAAAAACCACCTCCCAATTCTCCTTTTACCATCCCACGGAACAGCCGTCAAGCATTATTTCGTGGGGGCAGAAGGGCTATGTGCCTATTTCTTCTTTGGACAACTTATGTCGGATTAGCCAGAGCTTGCCCTCTCCTTTCTCGCTCCTGTATTCTAAGCCTTCTTCCGATTTGCACTGCATTGTCTGCTGCAGCACTCCAATGCTCCTGCCTAGTCATCATCAAAGTGACAATATTTTCCGGCGATGATTTCTTCCGAATTTTATGTCTAGCTCTTACTTTTCTCGAGAAAAACCTGGACAACAGAAGAAAGAATGTTCTACTGTTTCATCCACGGGATTACAAGTAGGACAAGATTTTCGATCTTCTATTCCGTAGCAAGCCCGAAGCAGTAGGGCTAAAGCAAGCATGCCCTGTGAGGTACAGGAACAGTTGGGTGAGATAATAATCTACCTCTCCATGTTTCCGGGATATCCATTGTGATATATCGGGTATCAGACGGTGTGTCCACCTTCCAGAAGATGAGGCATTCCAGCTTCTTTGCCATCTTTCAAGGGTATGACTCCTTTCTTCTTTAGCCAATGTTACCAACTGCGAATTCGGCTCTTCTCGTTTTCTTCGAAAATCCGACGTTCATCATGCGTTCATCTGCCAAAAGATTATCGGAGGCATATTGTATGTGTGTGTATATATATATATATATATATATATATATATATATATATATATTTATATATATATATATTATTTATTTGACGCGGAACGGCCCTTAAGGACTGCGCGACTATTATTCAGGTTTCTTTTTTAGTGCTTTCTTATTGGCTCATCTTTTCCTTGAGAATTTCACTGAAATTTCCTCCCTTTCGTCTACCACAATTATCGCATTTTTCAGGAATTTTCTGTACTCAGTCCTATTTTCACATAAATCCTGTGTAGGCCCGAGTCTCTGTGTTGAATGTTGGGTTCAATTTGTACCCCATAATTTTGCTGAAAATTTTCTTGTTTAATCTCTCCTTGCTAATCCTTTGCATGTGTCCATAAAACCCGAGTCTTCATCCTCTCATTTCTGTTTTCTAGTAAGGGATTTCACTGTAAATTTGTCTGTTGGATTTTAGCCTGTATCCTTCCGATGTTATTTTGGGTCTGTGGATTCTCCTAAGAATCCTTCTCTCAATTTTCAGCAGTTTTGGAAAATCATACTGGAAAAGCGCATAATCTCTGTCCCCGGTTTTACCACTGTATTGTTGAGTCGGATTTTGACCTTTTTGGAGAGGCATTTTTTATTATACATGCTACTCGTTATGTAGCATAGATTTTCCTAATTTTTAACTCTATACTCTATGCTTTGTTTTTCTGATACATTTCTGCTGATTATTTCGCCCAGATATTTAAAGATTTAAACCACCTGGATTTTACCGTGTATATATTTATTTATTTTTTAAATCGGCTTTCACCGGACGAAATTGCTACGTAACAGTTAAAGAGAGAAAACTGGACAATCCTTGATTAATCACATCACATGGGAATAAAATATTACTCGTTCCTTTTTATGAATACTGCATCAAGGTCTGCAGACAGTTATAAATATTTCAAAAATGTTAAAAATATCCCGGAGAATTGATGAAATATTTGATAGTTCCCTGTTATGCTTTTTATTTTATTTATTGAACTTTACAATAAACGTATAAACATAAATAAAAGCCAGTTGAGAAACTAGCCAGTAGTAACACTCAAATAGCAAATTCACGACCACGGGGCATTTTCTTTCCAGACGCCTCGAAATAGGGAATTGAAAAAGTACTTACGTTTGAAAATAGCGGGTTTGAGTACGAATAAAGTTTGTCGTGAAAGGATTGATATCGGGTTCGGGCCAAAGAAATAGAACATTAAGGTCATTATGGATGGCTTTATTTGTAACATAGGAGAATTGAGGATTTTGTATATTAAGGATTTGTTATGAGAGGAATTCGATGGCTTAGTGGAGCCCCAAAACCTCTGGGCCGTAAGTCCAAATTGGTCTTATAATACTCATGTAGGTACATGTGTCTTTTGTAATTAATTAGGAGCTTAGAGCGTATGTCTAGGAAGTGTTGAAGTAGCCTGAAACGGCGAGCAGTTTCTTTTCTTTTTAGTCTAGTATGAGGATTCCAAGTTAATCTTTTGTCAAGGTGAAGTCCTAAGTACCTGACCTGTTCTACAGGAATCAGTGGCATATTATTAAAGGATACTGGAGGACAGAAAGCCGTTGGTTTCCGACTAAGGATAAAGGTTATTTTACGGGGAACGAGAAGTAGCTAGGTTCAAATGGAAATAAAGTTTGTCATGAAAGGATTTATATCGGGTTCGGTCCAAATTTAGCAAGAAAATAGAACATTAAGGTCATTATGGATGACTTTATTCGTAACAAAGTAAGGAGCATTGAGGATTTTACGAAGGATTTTGTATAGTGAGGATTGGTTAAGAGAGGAATTTGATGGCTTAGTGGAGCCCCGTATTAATCCTGAAATGAATTGCTCTTGGATTGAAAATTAATATATGTATATACACATATATTTTTTAAAATGGGTTTCGCCAGACGAAAAGGCTACATAAGAGTTGTAGATAGTTATGCGCGATTGATCACAACCACCTACGGAAACTATTTCATGAGTTAGACTTATCAGTGAGGAATTAGATATAAACCGCTATCGCATAGTTGATAAGATATATTTTACGCTATTTGAGGCCATATAGGAAATATTTTCTATGATTTATCAGGTTTATATGAGGCTCCAAGCCCCTCTGTTCACTTTGACCAATTGTCTCTATTCTTTCAAAAACCCTCCAGTTCAGAATCTTATCTTCTTCTAAGATATAGTATCATTCAACTTGGAGAAAACAACGGCTATACAAACAACAGAAAACAATTCCTCCTATATTGCCCAAGGTAGGGCAGAAATGTTTTAATAATTTTTTTTACGTTAAAATTACGAATAATTTCATGAAAAAATTAATTAATAGATACAAAGTTAAAATTTCTGTGGCCCTAAAATAATTTGAAAAACGTTTGTAATAATTGTCGTGTCTACGTTTAAGGTTTATAATTACGTTATAAATGATTCAGTTTTTGAAAATAACATTGATTTTAAGATACACAGCTCGTGTACTATTTAACAATCAATTATTATCTAAATTGATAAATTTAAAATTTAAATCCTCAGGTCAACACCTTGGTTTCAAATTAAACGTTTAAACATATCCAAAAAATATTTTAGAATTTATTTTTATCATGCCATTTACTCTTCCAAATTAATTTATGATTAATGTTTCGTAATACATTAATCCTATTCTTGTATTTATCGATTAATTTTGTTTTATCTTCGAGCATCCGATACTCGTATCTAATTGTAATACATCTTGAATTATATGTTGACTTTAAAATAAACAGTTAACCTTACTGAAGAGAATTTTTTCTGACCTCCAGCGGCCCATTTTCTTCCCCTTAATTGTAATACAGTTTATAATATATATATATATATATATGTTTTTAATTAATTGCACTTTTGAATAATTACAATATTTATTAAAATATAATAATTCTCAGTAAATTAATGATAGTGAAGTAATGAACAAAGTGCTCGATATTTATAGCGCAAAAGGTAATTTGGTTTTTCTGTGTTTTTGGCACAACTTTACTATCTTCTGTTTACTTTTTATCATTACTCCCAAGTATCGATATTTTCCTGTCAATACGAAAGTGATATAGAGTTGTAGTAGATTAAGAACTTGAATCGATACCAGTATCGAGATTTTATCGATATTCCTAGATGTGGATAATCTGACATCGTATAGGAGGGGGCGACTATCTTGAACTTCGCCTTGGGCGCCACTAGTATTAGAACAAATATTGGTTTATAATACTTTCATGATAACTATTAAGACTGTAATTATTCTTGATAACAAAAATATTTCATTACTTACCAATACGAGTATGATATTTCGATTAAAGCAAGTAAAACCGGTAAGTGCCTGCATGTATTGTGTCGTTTCATATGAAATGTCCGTTTTTATTATTTCTAATATTCAAAGTGGAATCAATGGACTTGTCTTGTTTACTATTTTATGCTTACAGAGTATAAAAAGCTGTAATTAATTCCCTCTTTTATGATAATATTTACAAAGACAGCTATTAAACGAGCATTATTTAGTTAGCCATCAAATATGACCGTGGAAACACTCGATTTTCATGTATTTTTTTTTTTACGAATTTAAACTTGGGCGCTCGATAGCCAACCTGCAAGAAACATTACAACCGCGTAAAGGGAAGGGTGTTGTAACCCACAACACCGGGACATTCGCCAAATCCAAAGTCGGGTAAAAAAAAAATATTGTTTTTTGGGGGGATCGTCAATGCCAGGAATAATTCATTTTTTCTTTCTACCCTGAGGTACATTCACACAAGACTGAAAAGACAAGAAACAGCTAGACGCTTCAGACTACTTCAACACATAAAAGACAAACGCTCAAAGCTTCAGATCAATTACAAAAGACTTATTTATGTGACTGTTATAAGACCTTTATGGACTTACGGAATTGAACTATGGGGCTCCACCAAACCATTAAATTCCTCTCGTATTCAATCCTTGCAATCCAAAATCCTAAACGCTCCTTATTTTGTCGCGAATAAAACCATCCATAAAGACCTTAACGTTCCATATGTTACCGATTTAGCATTCCAGATACCTTTCATTCCATAATAAACTCCAGTCCCATCCAAAACCACTAGTTTCCATCCTTGCATTCAATTCCCTCCCGGACAATACTCCTAGGCGTCTGAAGAGAAGATGGCATCGGGGCCTTATATTATAGAAATGTTATTAGAGTGCTGCCAGTGGGTAGTGCCTCTACATGTATCTAGTTAGTCATATAGCCCTTGTACTAAATGTATATATTACAGTTGTACAATTCAATAAAATAATTTAAAAAAAAAACAAAAAAAAACTCTGAGGTTTTTTTTTTTTTTTTCTGAGGTTCTGAAAATACCACGTCCATAGGAAACACAGTCGCAAGAATATTGACAAAATGCGACAAAAACATATCAAAAAACAACCTGCATTAGTTTATCGGAAGGGACTTATTACACGACAACGCCATACCTTGTGTTTTACGGCAGTCAGTGAAGAAACTAAACGAGCTAAATTAGAAACTTCTTTAGGGTAAATTTTTTTAAAATGATTCTCAAATCAAAAAAACATTTTCAGACTCTAATTCATAACAAAACCTTCCATTTTTCAGTTTTGGGACTGAAACTTTGATAACAATTTGGAAAAATGTATACAAATCTTGATGGTAAAAATGCAAAAATATCAGCGCGAAGATGATTTTGTTTTGGTGAGAGAAGAAGTGGAAAATATAAAACCAAGTGCCTATTAAAGCCGATTAAGAAGTAAAGCTCGAAATAAATGCGGATAAAAGAAAATATATGGTTAAAAGTCCAAATATTGGATGGCATCGATTTGGGTGATATATGGTATTTGAGGTATATAGGTCTCTGGGGCATTGTCTTTTTAATCTTTTCATAGGAAGTTGAGGTAATGGAAAGAGGAAAGTGGATTTTGGTGAAGTGTTGATGTGCGAAACATAGTGAATTTGGTGTGCATTATGATTTTACAGGGGGAAGTTTTATGTCGTTGTGCATATTTTTTATTCGAAATAAACCAAGGAATATACACATTTTTTCTTATTTTTAGATTGGATCAAAGTCAAAAGTCGAGTTTTAAACTTGAAGTAATGACACTGTATGCTACAGGGACGTCAAATCTAACAAAACTTTCCTGGAGAATAAAAACTTCGTAACAATAGTGAATATGGAAGACAAGTAGCCAAGAACAACTAAAAATGCTTGAAACCTTCTAGATTACGGGCATGAACACAGCCAAAATCGATAATAACACGTGAACCCATAAATTAGCTTTTGTACTTTATCGAACCCGCCATCCTAGTTTTTTTTTTTTTTTTAATAAAAACGACGTTTATTATTCCTTAGATTCTGGTATCGAGTTTATATAACAAAGAATCGTACGGGAATATTGGAACATCATAAAAATAAATCGATATTTTTTCAACATCTCGATTATGCAGAAGGAGAAAGCTTTCTCCTCCTTGAGCGTAACCTCCCCGGCTCAGCTCAACCCTCAGGGTTTTCCTTTGAGTTGTTTGCTTATACTCTGAGCGTGAATACTTTTACTTGTACAACCGTTGAGAAATAGTACTTTATAAACAATCAGAATTAAGATCCTTCTAAGCATTTTGTATGTCATAGGAATTGTAGGCTTATAAGTTTTAAGTAATTGCAATATTACATGAAAGATACATTCCAGAAGATGTTCACTTTACAGATTTACAGTTATTAAAAAGGAATCAACAACAAAAACTACATCATTTCAGTGCAAAACGTTAAAGTCGATATTGTACGCGTAATATATATATTTTTTTTCTTTTTCGCATTATATTTATATCCACATCTATAAAAAAAAAACAATTGAAAATCAGCAGAAGGGCCAACACTAAAATAAAACAGAATGGCATGAAATCCCGTGGCTTGATTTAATTTCTTATGATAATAGATTCCTCATCCACGTTCTAACTTCTGTCCTTAGGCATGAGAGTCGTGGCCATTTATTCCATCAATGGGTTAGGGTGTCCGTGTAGTTTTTCTTGAAAGCGTTTGTAGTATTTTAGAATTTATTCGTCAAATGTTGGTATTTTTAACCCAATTATTTTCATAGTAATATAAATGATAACGCGCTTTTAATATCTTCGCGTAACAGTATGCATGTATGTAACGAACTCTATCTACTCGATTTTCGGTCACTTCAAAACATCGAATTAAATTAAAACTTTGCACACCTCTCAAGGGCCGATGACAATAGAATAATTCAATAGATTTGTCTCATTATCCTGACCAGGATCTTCAGGATTACCGATGTTTCATAACTGAAGACACTGCAGTTTCTTGTGTCAAGTGCCTAAGGCTTAATCTTTGAGACGACCATATGACTACTGGTAGGATCAACTGGGAAATTTCGATAAAATTGTTTTTAAGTAAAACTAAAAAATACGATTTTGTAGTTACCCAAACTAAAAAGAAGAAAATGAAATTTAGTTTTTTTTAAACTAAAGAATGCTCGTTTTTACCCTGCCGAACTAAAAAGATGTGAATAAATAATAGTTTAAAAAACCAAAAACATGCTTTCCTCCGTCGTAAACCAACGACTTCCTGTCCTCCTGTATCGTTTAATAACATCCCACTAATTCCTGTAAAACAGGTCTGGTACTTAGGACTACACCTCAACAAACGCTTAACTTGGAATCCTCATACTAAACTGAAACGACAAGAAACAGCTCGCCATTTCAGGCTACTTCAACATTTACTAGAGAAACGTTCTAAGCTGCCAATTTATTGCAAAAGACTCATATACATGGCAATCATTAGACCCATCTGGACTTACGGAATAGAGTTTCAGGGAACCACTAACCCATCGAATTCCTCTCGTATTCAATCCTTACAATCCAAAATCCTTCGTAAAATCCTCAATACTCCTTACTTTGTTACGAACAAAATAATCCATAATGATCCTTAAAGTCCCGTTTATTGCTGATTTGGCCCGAGTCCGATATTAATGTTTTATGATAAACTTCATTTCCACTCAAACCCTCTGGTTTCTAACCTCGCAACCTCTTCAATTCCTGATAATCCTCCGAGGCGTCTGAAAAGAAGATGGCCTTCTTAAGTTGAATTTTTATTTGAGTACTATCACTGGGCAGTTTCTCTACTTGCCTTTGTCACTGGACATGATTTATCTTCAATTATATTTACTTGATGCATTCTCTATACAGTTGTAAATTTCAATAAATACATTTTTTTTAAAACAAAAACAAAAAGCACGCTTTAATTAAAAACAAAACAAAAAATCGGAAAATAATTTTACATAATAAGATTCAGAAATAAAATAAGAATACAGTGATGAATAAAACAAATCATTTCATCATAAAAAAGCGTGGGGTACTTTTGAAGATATTTTCATAATGACTTTCCTTTTACCAATATAAGTTTTACTGACCATTTTTTTTACGAAAAAATAAATGTTCATATTCATCACTCTGTTCTTATTTTAAACATATTGAAAATTATTTTCTGCTGTTTGGTTTTATTTTCTACTAGCTTCTGTCCACGGCTTCGCTCGCGTGGAATTTGGTCTGCCACATAAAGTTTCGTGACAGATCATTTTAAATTAATAATTTAATTTTTTTTAACTATAAGTTACTCGTGCATCCGAAATTTCAGATGTCTAACTTCAAAACTGACGGATTCCATAAAACCTTTGAACCCCTATTATTTCAAGAGGCAAACCCTTGTGGGGGGGGGGGTGATTGTCCAAATTCCTTTCTTAGTGCTCATTTAAGGTATACAAAGAATCTATCTGCGAATTTCAAAATGCTAAGTTCAGTGGTTTCTGGTATGCGTTGACCGCTTGGTGCGTTAGTCAATCAGGTTACAGTTTTATATAAACTTCGCCTGTTTGGTTTGTTGATAAAAAGTAGCCTATGTCCTTCCCCAGGCTTGAGATTATTCATATCAAATTTCATCACAGACAGATCAGCATACATTGACACACACGTGCACAGGCGTGAAACATACATTGACACTGATTAACAATCGGGACGGACAGAAGTTAACCGTTGTTCGTGTCAGTAAAGGATTAGTATGTAATGTAATTGAATTTATTTAAAAGGACTACTTAGTGTAACGGTTTCACTTGTCGTACGGCATCAGCGAGAAGTGAACTTTTTTTTTTTTTTCTTAGCCCCTTTGGGTTTGAAGGTTTCTAATTAGAATTGAAGATAGGATGGAGAGGCATCTCTTGTACTGTATGATGTACATTTTAAGAGGATTATGAGAAGGTGGAAGGTTCTAATGTATTTTATTTATATTTATTAGCTTTAGATCTTTCCGGTGATGGGGCTCACCGTGTCCTTTTCCTTTTATTTGTTTATTTTATTTATTGCTCAGTTCAGGCTGAGACTTTGTACGTAATCTTGCCACGATTGTGGCCGTCCTGCTGGGGTAAGTGTCCGAAAAAGAGGGTTTGTACAGTATTTCAGGCTGTCAAAAAATTTAATGTGTCTACGTTTAATGAATTCTGTAACAGTCGAGAATAGTGTGTAGGAGGTCCGTTTTTGTTTTGTTTAATGTTGTGTATCTCACCATGCGTTGCAGTACACCATTCTAAAACTGTTGGAGCCTTTTCGCTGTTGCCGGCGTGATGTTACCTAAAATTGGTGCTCCGTAAAGGAGCGCCAGTCTTAGGATGCTCCTGTAGATGGTCAACTTGAGGCGGAGGGATAAGTTAGGAGATGTAAGCAGGTGGCTAAGTCTGTAAGACTTGGTCCTAACCGATCTGAGTTTCATCCTACAGTGGTAGGCTAGTTTAAGGTGCCGGTCAAGGGTGGCACCTAAGTAGACAATGCTGCTCGATGGTCTGTTTTCACGTCCCGTTACCCTATAGACCTTAGGGAGAGGGCGGCGCTTTTTCCCCTGAAAGGAGAAAATTATGCAGTCCGTCTTTTTAGGATTCACTGTGATGTTGAGTACTTCTAGCTTCTGTGTGATGCTCGCTCAGACCTCCTCCGCCTCCCGTAGAGCTATCTCTGCGCTGATCGAGCTGCCGTAGATCGCTATGGCGTCGGCATAGGCTGCTACAGTAGCTTTTTTGTAGTTGGCCCCAACAGTTTCAGCTGTGTATATTGAGAAAAGTACTGGAGATAGCACAGACCCCTGAGGTACTCCGCAGGTGAATGCGATGGCTTCCGATGATGTTTCGCCGATACGGACTGCTATTGCTCGCTGTCGAAGAAACGACCGTAGGACAGAGTAGAGCTGTTCCGGAAATTCGTTGTCCTGTAGTGTCTTGCATAGTAGGTTATGGGACACTGAGTCGAACGCTTCCGTGCAGTCTATGGAGATCATAGCGGTCGCTTCGTTCTTGGCGGTGCACTGGCTCACTTCCGCATGTATCTTCGCCAGGTGATGATCTGTGCAAAGGCCGGCCTGGTAGGCGGTTTGCTCAGCTGAGATGAGGGCTATTTCTGAGCAATACGCCTTGAGATAATTAAGAACAATTTTCTCAAAGACTTTCTCCAGATGCGGAAGCAAGCTGGTGAGCCTGTAGTTTGGTGGTTGCGATCCTGACTTCATCGGCTTGAGTAGAGGAAAAAGAATAGCTCTCTTCCAATTGTCAGGAAAATATCTTAACCTGAGGCAGGTATTATATAAATTGGTCAAGTGAGCTATTCCTCTTCTTGGCATTCTCACCAAATATTAACAAGAAGTGAACTATGTTACTTGATTTGTTTTAATCAGCGAAAATATGTAGATTTTGCGAGTAAGAAACACGTGAGCAAGCACACAAACTTTGCCCCCCTTTTTCACCCCATTAGGGGTAGATTTTCGGAAAATCCATTTTAATCGGATACCTACGCCATACAAAGAACACACCCTCCAAGTTTCAGGTCTCTATGATGAGCGGTTTAGGCTGTGCGTTGATATCTAAGTCAATAATTCAGGAAAAAGCATTTTATATGTATATATTAAAGCATGTGGTATTTTAAACCTTTATTTATATTGTTAAAATATTCGAGGTTGTGGTCGTTTAAAGCTTTGTAATGACTTTTGCTTGCGGGTGGGCTTAAAAGTATTTGATTTGAAATTTAATTAAGTTCATCTTCAGAACAGAAGCAGATTAATAATTATTATTAATGCTGGCTATTATTGGCTAAGATATTGCAATTTCATCAGTTAATGAACTTTCACCGTTATTAGTTGTACGATTCCTCTCGGACGATTTTAATAAAAGCTATCTACAGTCTTTTCCTCAAACTAAATACAATACCTTAAGTATTTTCCTCAAACTAAATATAAGAACAAAAGTCTTTTTCCTTATGGGACTTAGACTATTCATTTATAAACAACATCCCCGGGAAAAATAAGAAAAAAGATTAGACTTAATGTTTTTTTCATGACCCGAAAGGTATTAATTTTTTATAAAAACGATCATTAAAAAGTTTATCAAATTTCTAAAAAAAATTAAAATTAAAATCTATCTATTAGGAGTTGAGTAAACAGAGAATACACTGCATTTAAAAAAAAAATATATAAAATTTGAAAAACGATATTGGGACCTTTTTCTCACAAAACACTTATTTTGAAAATATATTTTAAGAATGTAATTTTAATGAGTTTTTATAAGGGCATAAATGTAGTAAGATTACAACACTGTACAAAAATCATAGAAATTGGGACGCTATTACCATAGATGTAGCTTATTGAACTTTGTTGTCATGATTTTCTTATAATACCATACGGGTCGGATGAACTGATAAGCATTATCCTGGGTTATGAAAGGATTGTGATTGGGTGAAATAACAAATCTACAAGCTTTCGCGGTTTTACGCGTTCAAACAAAAATTAAATAAACGTACTTGGGTTTGTTTACTGATGATTTGATACTGTGATGATAAACGAATACGGTGAAATTATAAAACTAAATGCAATGAAATTAATGAAATGCAAAATAGGGCTCAAAGAACGGTCGAGTAAATGATAAGATAAGATGAAATAGAAGAAAATGTGATAATTTTGGTGCAATAAATAAAGTAGAAATAATTTTGAACACTTTCTTTATCTTATCTGATGTATGGGAGTGCGAGGGGTAGCTCGCGTTGGGTCCTGGGTTGGTGTACTCAAAAGCCCCGTGTTAAAATCTAGCTGTTGCAGATAAATTATTTAATCTTTTAACATCCCTTAGTTGAATCTCCTTATCAGATCAGCGATTTTAGCGGATAGTATCAAACTACCCTGAGTTGTGTGTGGTCTCGGCCAAACCTTCTCCCTGCACAACCGTTATCTTAGCAGAATAGTACTAAATAAAATACCCTTCATACGTTGTAATGGTGCACGTTTTTTTAAAATTATTAATTATGGCCGCGTCAAAATCTAAAGAATGCGACAATTACAAATCTTCCAAATTTTTCATTAATCTTCATTAAAGTTCCTATAATAGTTTACAAATCGAGATATAAAATTCGAATCTTCTGCTTTGAAAATTCTCTGTTTCAAAGGTTATCTCATTCATCGAAATTTATGATCCCTGAAAGGATTTTATTACTTTGGTAATTAATATATAGTGAGGATTAGCATAGTCCGAAACGTGAGCCGTATAATATCGAAATGATATTAAAATGTAAAAATGATATTATTAATCTCTGTAATTTCCTATATAAAGTTCTAAGTATTAGAATAGTATATCAGTATGTTTGTTTACCCACATAATAAGAACTTTTGAATTATATAAGATTTATTTCAAGAATTTTCCATATTTTGTGTAGTGTTGACTCATGGCCATATTTTTGATTTTACCTTCATTACAATGTTTAGCATCATAAAACTTATCTGCTTTCTTTTTTTGTAGGTTAACTATTCTGTTATTTTTATGTACTATTATTTTTGTAAAACTCCTAACCAAACTCTCTCTATATTTTACAATTGTAAAATTCAGGAACTTTTTACTTTCGCAGCTTTTTTCCCTCAATGGCTTGCCTGGTTAAGTCAGAGCGTCCCTCCACTTTTCTCTATCCCAGCAGTCATCCTCCTCAAGTTCCCTGTCGGCCATCTCCTCCACGCAGTCCCTCCACCGTGTTCGGGGTCTTCCTCTTCTTCGCCCACCTGGCTGTTGCCACAGCAAAAGTCTCTTCGGCCACTTACGTTCTGGCATCCGCTGGAAGGACCGTACCATCGCAGCATGTTCTTCCGATCCTCCTCTGAACTCCTTCGGCCCAGCCTGTCTCCATAGTTTTCATTTCTGACTCTATCCAGGCGGGTGATCCTCAGGCATCTCCTCCAAAAGTTCATCTCTGCAGCTAGTAATCTGGAGTAGAGTCCCAGGTTAAGTGTCCAGGTCTCTGAGGCGTAGATGAGGGAGCGCTTATCAATACTTCTGAAAATACGCCTTTTGTCGTGAGATGACTGTGTTCTAAAGAACTGGGTGCAACATTCTAGTCACCCTTCTTGCCAGCCCAACTCTTCTCCTAACTTCGGGTTCCGACTTGCCATTCCCATCTATTGTTGACCCTAAGTACTTGAAGGAGTCCATCCGCTTGTATAATTTCCCGCTAATATGAAGGTCTGTGGCTTCTCTGCAGTTCACTGCCAGGTATTCGGCCTTATCAAAATTTATTCGCAGACCCCATAGGTTGTATTCCTTTTCCACGGCCATCAGCGCTTCTTCCAGTCCATATCTGTTAGATGTGACCACTGCCTGGTCATCGGCGAAGAAAAGAGAGAAAAGAATATGTCCGTCTACATCTATGCCCTTTCCTCTCCAACGTGCGCTCCACTCCTTTGCTGCATGTTGTACATACATTTTAAACAGGATTAGGGACATGCTGCATCCCTGCAAAAGACCTTTTGAGGCAGAAAAAGGCTCAGATAAGCGAGAGCCTAGCTTCAATCTTTATTCGTCTTCCCTGTTCAGACATCTCACGGCATAAATGCCGTTAATAAATTAAGGCATCGCTAATGCTCTTAAGGGATTCCCACATCTTTTGCAAAAGATCTGTGGTCGAATGCACACTGTCATAAGCCTGTTCTAGGTCTATGAAAGCTGTATGTACAGCTCTTCCTTTCTCCATTCGATTTTCTAAGAGATGCCTTAAGACAAATATGCTGTCAGTACAAGACCTGGGTGCAATAAAACCAAACTGTTCCTCTGGGGAGACAAATTCCTCTTCTAATTTTCGTTTCAGAATTCTGCCCACTATTCTCGATACCGAACTCTGGGCACAAATACCTCTATAATTTCGGCATACATTCCTGTATCCTTTCTTATGTCCATTGGTAACTCTTGCCATTGTAGTATCTGATTTATAAGCTTTGTAAGGGCCATTATTAATCCTCTCTTTAACAGCTCTACTGAAATACTTCCAGGTCCTGGAGCTTTTTCACATTTTGCATTTCTGAGTGCTACAAGAACTCCATCTTCTTTTACAATAATATTTCCTTGTGCATTCTCAGTTGCATATGAAGCGGACCATTCTGGCCTTGTTTGAATGAGCAGTTTCTCGTGATGGTCTACCCAGGTATTCTCTCCAATCTTCTTGGCTTCCGCTACAATTTCTTCTATTTCCATGTTCCACCATTCTTTTGGAGGGTTAGTTTCTATCTCCCCTAAGGCTTCACTAGCTGCTTCATGGATGCATTTCTTAATGTTCTCATATAGTTCTACAGCATTACTCTCCAAATGATCGCTCACATTGGCGTCCAGGCGGCGTTTGTAGAGATTGCTTATGCTTTCATCATTGAGCAGGTGAAGCTTATACTTGGTATATCTAAGTGTGTGGATTATAAGATTTATACCATCTGCTTTCTTTTCCACAGTGCTTTGCATTGGGCTCTTAACAAAAAGTGGTCACCACCACATTCCATGGCGCGCACAACTCTTACATCGGCTATTGCTTGGTGATACACTAATCCAAGATGGAAGGTCTGAATCCCGGTTTACTCCAAGTGAACTGATGCGCCTTTCTGTGGTGGAAGAATGTATTTTGTATTTTAAGGTCAAATTCCTCTCAGATATCACGCAGCCCGAGGCCATTATCATTTATATCCTCCTCCTCGCATGTACCCACTACCGGATTTCCTATTGCTCCTTTTCCAACTCGGGCATTCATATCACCAATCATAATCACTTGGTCATTGTGCCTGATCTTCTCTAGATTGCGTCTGAGACCATCCTCGAAACCGTCCTTCTCGGTGGCTAATTTATTGTTATCTGGGCTGTAGACTCCTAGAATTGAAACATTGTAGCCAAAGATTTTCACATCCAATCTTATCATCCTTTCCGATATCATTTCATAAAAGCTTGCATCTTCTGTGTTTCCACCGGATCACAATGGAGACACCAGCCCTCGCCCGCTCACCCTTATCCACTCCACTCCAAATGTGAACCAAATCCCCAATCCTTTCCTGACCTCTCCCTTTCACCTTTGTTTCTGTCAAAACGACGATGTCGCGTTTTGACTTCTCTATTTCCGCGAATTTCCTCTGCCTTTTTAATTGTGAGACTCTGCACATTCCAGGTTCCGATTTGTAATGTCCTTTTCCGTTTCCAAGTCCGTTTACCAATATTTCCGTCCGGCTTTTCTTTTCTTTGACTTATTTTAGCTGATTGATTTTTTTCACTAACAGGGTGCTGGCCTGATAGAGACCCCCAACATGGAGGATCAAGGGTTTTCTTTCGGGGTCACGTTCTCTTAATCCGGCTGTCATCCCTGACTTACTTACGCGCCCTGTCTGCACGGGCATGCCCGCCTTGCTGGGGAGGCTGCACTTATTTAGAGGCGGTGCATGCTCGCCCCGTCACAGCGTCGTCATTGGGCTCCTGGGGTACTTTTGAGAGTGGCCACGCCACCAACCACACTTCCCCACCCTAATAGCGCTGCCGTTCGTGGTTCGGGACTGCTTATTCAATATATTCACAGCTGACTGCCGAGCTGGTAGGCCGTCCCGCTATCCACCACCCACGGACCAGCTCAGTAGCTTGAACTTAGCCCCGAGCTAAGTTCTATAATAATAGTTCTATAAAATCAGAAATTTAAAAAATAAAAATTACATGAAAAGCTGGTGGTTAAGAGTGATCTCGGGCAAATCACTTTCCTGGACAAACGTTGTCTTTGAAACAGTATACTCTCTACCATGATTTTTTCCCTTTTTGTTGCATTTATGTACTTAATGCCTATGATCGCTATAGAAAACGAAATTAGGGCAGGAGAAAGAGAAAATTAGGTGCGGAAATGCTTGTTTTATTTTTATTTTTAAAAATTACATGGTTCCTGTCTGTTAGCTATACATTTTTTAAAAATTTATTTATTGAAATTTGCAACTATATAATTAAACATCAAGTAAATAGAATGAATGAATGAAACTGCCCACAGGAAGTACTCGAATAACAAATTCAACTTTGAAGACCACGAGCCCATCTTGTGTACAGACAGTTCGGAGTATGATCAGGAATTGAAGAGGTTGCTAGGATTGAAACTAGTGGGTTTGAGTGAGAATAAAGTTTGTCATGAAAGGGTTGACATCGTGTTCGGGCCGAAATACCAACAAATAAGACATTAAGTACGAGTTTAATCCTAACAAGGTAAGGAGCATTGAGGATTTTACTCCAATAAGTGTTATGATAGTCATGTGTATGACTCTTTTGTAATTAATTGGGAGGATAGTTATCTATACATGAACATAAAAAATTCATCAAACAATTATTCCTTTGATAATTGTGGTGTATGGATATGAAACGTGGTAAAAAAGTCGAGTCCGTATATATCTTTATGTATATATATTAGATTGTATAAAAAATTGTGACAGTGAGAGTCCGCGTTTTGAAAGTGATCCTCTGACCTTCCGCAAGGTCAACCGCTTCGTATCAATACCCGCTCCAATGATATCTGCCATCTTATCAGTCCCTCATAAATATGTATATGTCCACAGGTATGTCATGTAGAGGAGTTGGTTTAATCATTTTATGTTGAACATTTCAGTATTAATAATAAAATCAGAGCAAACACGAAGGTGCAATGCCGAAAAATCCAATCCCTGCTAACGAAGCTCTGGCTTTTGCCAGCTTAACATACCTTCACCATGGTATCATTTAAGTTATAATATTTGAGTTTAAGCCCCGCGATTCCGCATTGTTTAGCGCTCTATATCCTAATATGAACCTTGTAAATATAAAATTCACATTTAAATAATTTTAAGTTTAAATATAACACCTTATAAGTTATAAATTTATAACATATAAGGTGGGATAAAATAAAAATATTATATTTTTTTCCTGAAAAAGCAAAAAATGAAATTTGAAATGTGATTGTAAAATTTAACCGGTATTTTATTGTTGTTGGTCTATTTAACGTCACTTTGTGCTACTCGGACTACGAGTATGCTACAGTCCTAAAGTTTGCCTATTGAGGCATATTTGGTATAAGGAACTTTAACGAGTACCTGACACCGCACAGGCTCGGAAATTCTATTGTACGTACACTCCTAAGGACGGCATAAACAACGATTTTTTACTCTTTAAAAATCCTAGGACCAACTGTTGGGTGCGAACTCACGACTTGGGGTATTGAAGTTTCTTATGCTATCCATTACACTACAGGTTTAGTTTGGATAAAGGTGGTGTATGTGGCTGTATTATGTCCATGCCTCTGAGAAGCGTAAATCTCCTCCCTGCACAACCGTTGGATAAAAGCCAGTACAATTCTCTTAATAGGTTATAGTGATACAGATTCGCTAATACATGAACCAATCTTTGATCCAACTCGGCATCTTTCCTTTAAGGTATAATTTTTTCCAAATACTTTTTTATATTCAGTTTCCTAAAACGTTAATATTAACAGAGATCTATCTTAAAATAAAAAAATTAAAATATTATTTTCTTCGATTAACCTGAACAGAACTTGATTTGGGTTAGTAATTCACTATTGCTACTGTAACCTAAACCAAGAAATTATCATTAATAAGGAACCATTTTTTTTCATAATTACTTTAACATTTCTATCTCCGTGCTATTTATTCTGTGTATTCAAATTATCTACCTCGCCATATTGAGTAATTATACTTTTTCAACAGTTATTTGATAAAATAAATAAAACCTAACTAAGCAATTGTTTGGTGAGGTGGCGCTTCATGCGTCGTCCCAATGTGAACCACAGAACCTTATGAAAATAATTTATATTTAAACATTAAGTGTAGTAAAAACTAATTAATTATATTAATTATACAGACATCATTTAAATTAATATAGTAGGAACAGGTTCCAGGCGTTAGGTGATCCAGAATGGTTAATTTAATAGGAAATAAATAAAAAAACTGCAGCTTTAAAGATGTAATGTAAAAAAGACATTGAAAAAATGTCGATGTATTTTTTAAAACATACTATTGTCCGACCATTTTCAAGCTTTATAGCGTAATCAAAATTTGAGTCTCGAAAACAGATTTTTTTCATTTAAAAAAACTTCGAAGAACAAACAATGAACCGAAATTAACTAATATTCTGTGTGTTGGTGTTACTATCAATACTGCCTGTGTTCATGTCAGCCATCTTAATAGTTTTGGGCATTTTGTTGTTCTGACTGGTTTTCCTAGATATCTCTTGAGGTTTCAATTTATTTTCTTTTTTTCAAGTCTAAAACTTGACTTTTGACTTTTATATTCCATTCGACGTAAAATCTCTTTACCTTTTAAAGGTCAACAAATAATATTTTATCGATGTATCGTTATTTTCGATGCAATTGAAAAACTATCGATTCAATATAGTCTTAGGGGACTTTTCTCTATATATCAAACTACTTTTTAGTTCGATTTTTTTCGATATCGATATCGATATATCTATTGGAAAATATATCTTAAAACTATATTCCTATTACCTATATTTTATTTTATTTATATTTTATTGACCAACTAATGTTTCAGTCGTATAATTTGGATAATATCACTCATAAATTGTTTATTTCTCTCTTTGAATTAATTTTTTTAATTATTTTTGTAAAGGGTTTTCCCAGTTTTATATATTTAGCGACATTGAAGGTTTCAGAATCGCGGTATTGTAGCTTCAAGGCTAACCGCAATCTTGCCGGTCACTGGGATGCTAATAAAAGAGGGAGTACTGTTCGAAATTGACTATGAATTGCTTTTAATCCTAATAAAAATATAAAATAGAGGATTTGTATAACCGTTTCTATATCATCTGAGCTTTGATAAATCCTCAACAATATATTATGTTACTAGTAAAATTATTTATTTATAGGGAAGGTAGTAGCTAAATAGGTAGAGCGCTAAGTTACTATGCTCAAGGCCACGGGTTCAAACCCCACTGTGGCAAATAAATCATTTAGTTTGTTTACAGCCATAGACAGACCATGTGGGATCTACAGGGACCTATAGACATTTTTCTAAGAGGCTCACCTTGAATCTATAAATTCAGGCAAAAATCTGGCCATTGAAAGTGATCAAGTCACCTCCCTGCACAAACGTTATCCTTGAAACAGTTTAGTCTCTACCATCTACCTAACCCAGGAACTTTCAGCGATTGTCGTGGTACATGTTTATTTATCCATTTTTTATTATCATTCCGACTTTGTTCTACCTGATCATTAAAAATTAATTTCTTTTTTTTTATTTTCTTCAATAGTTTTGTTAACCTCGTGTTTCATTTTTGTAAGCTTAAATCTTTTATATATATTTATTTTATATACGATTCTGTGTAAACTTCATACCATTTTTAATTGTCAAAACTGAAATATATTAATGATGTATCGCTGTTCCGACGTAATTAAAAAACTATCGGTATCTCTGGATATTTCGAGAATTTAATTTTATATAATTTTTATTCAACTTCTTACACTGATCTATCCATAAGATGTGCACAACTACAACTCATGAAAGGTCTTAAATTTAGAAAAATGAAACATATAAGGTTATTACAATACAAAGCTATCGGAAATAAACATATGTGAAATTTATTTTCAATGATCGGTCAGATCAAACAAAGTCGGAATGATAATAAATAATGGATTAATAAACCTGTAACACAACAATCCCTGAAAGATCCTGGGTCCAGTACATGGTAGAGACTATACTGCTTTAACGGTTGCACAGGGAGATGACTTGTCTAAGATCACGCTCAACCGTCAGATTTTTCCCACATTAAGCGTACCCACTTTATTGTAGCAGGGTGAGCCACTGGAGGGTCTGCATCCGTTCCTGTTAAATGATTAATGTATATTTTTATTATTTTATTTACTAATAATTTGTTGTTATACTAATTATTTGTATTATTTAAATTTGTATATTAATGAAGTGCATAAAAATGAAGCCTTATAAAAAAATTAAGTAAGTTCAATATTTTTAAAACATTACCTGAATCGATTTGTGTTAGACTGATTTATTATTTCTTTTCATGCTTAACCGTTTTTAATAATTTTCTATTAGTTATATTCGACATAATCCAATAATTTTTTTTTATATTACATTCCTCTCTATCCTTTATTTATATTATGACTTAGCATTTAGGCATTGTTGGTTTGATGCCAAACTGCCGATAGGGCTGACAAATAAATTTGGCGTATAGTATGGCGTTTCATTCGTTAACGTGGCTCAAAAATTTATTAAGTATTAGCTTTTGATTTTTTTTAACAATATGAGTACGATATTTAGTACTTTGCATTAAATAATGATATGTTTTTGTGTTTTATACAGTTGTATAAATTTAAAAAAAAAATTATAGCATGTAAAAAAAAAAACTTCTATTGCTCATATATTTCTTAAGGCATGCTAAACGCAATATTTGTTTAGTTGGCAAAGCATATATTAACGATAAAATGTGGTTTTTACATTGAATCGAATGAAGAATTCTAATATTATTATAATTACTACCAAACTCTCATAATTAAAGAAAAATACTTTTTAACATTTGCCAAGAAGAAAAAAATAACAGACAGGAAATAGAGAAAACATTACTACTTAAACATAAAAAAGTACAGTAATACAAAGGGAATCAATATTTAACGAATTACTGAAAATCTATGGCACCTATGATATATTAAAAAAACTCTTTTTTTTTAATACAAAATTTATGAAAATAAATATTAATGAGATGAATTCAAAAATACAAATAAAATAAGCCTAAAAAACGTAATGACTTTGCACGCATTTTTTAAAAAGTATCTCTTATATAAATAAGAATAAAATAAATAATATTTTGAAAATATACTGTTACTCGAAATCTAACGTAAATATTATGATATATCTATATGAAACTTGTATATTATTTCCAATAAGCTAGAAATAAAAATGCAAATGTAAATGATTTATCTGTTTCTATATTTTTAATTTTCTGTACGTCACCTATGTATATGCAGCTGTATTTATTTTCCCGGTTCTGTCACAGTAAAAAATAAAGTATCGATATTTACCAATTATAATTATTTTCGATATTACCGTTTCCACTATCGATAGTTCTCTGTACATATATGGGCAGCTCTATTATTCTCCTCTCTCTCTCTACCGTTATTCACGAGGTCATATGTACTGAAAATAAAAACCTGAACAGAGTCAAAGGAAACAATAAAAATTGAAAATGTAATTTAGAGATAGAAATAGTATACATAAAATGTATTTTATAGTTTTTTAATAGTAAGATATTATATTTTATTACTTACTATAATAAACGTTTAGGAACCAATAAATTACTAACATTATAAATCAAACTAGAAATAACATGATTTGATTCTATTGAACAGTGGTTTATTTAAGAATTTATCTTCAAATTATATTTTCTAATTTTAATTTTAATTTCAAAATTAAAATTGCTATATCTACCTCCAAATAATCAAGTAGACTGGATACCTCATAAAGAGGGCTCAGAAAATTCTAATTTTCTGTTCAATATTACTTGAATTTGCATTACATTCTTTGATATTTTTTTAAAAAGTTTTAATCTAATCCTCGCTCACATTACAAGTGGTTTATTATTTGGAAATGAGAATGAAAAATAGGTTTAAATTTTGGCAAACCTACCTAATACTAAATTTTACTATAATATCTCAATATAATAAAAGAAAATGGGTAACTTTTACTGCGATCACTACTTACTATAAGAAAAGAAGTAATTATAGTTATATAATAAATTATATATTTCGAGTTCGCCTGCTGATGAATTATTTAATCTGTTGTCACCCGGATCTTAAACCCTCCAGGGGGCTCATCCAGGTTCTACAAAAAATAAGTTATTTTAGTCGAAGCAAAAGGAAACGGTTAAGAGTAATCTCGAACAAATCAACACCCTGCACAACTGTTGGCTTGAAGTCATATTCTTTATTACAGTCAGTACCTGGGTAACATTACCTGGATAACATTACATGGCGCAGTTTTTTTAATTTTTTTATTTTAATTTATACTAACCCTAAAAATTTCGATCAATACTTAACCAATCAAGACTACTTCAATCATCGTTATATTTATTATTCATATTATAAGCTGTCATTGTCTGTAATATTAAAAAGTAGATTAGACATAATGTCATGGTTTAAAGTTGTCTTAACTCGATAACTACTTCAAGTTTGGAATGTCCTTTCACTTGTGACTTTTGTAAAAGGGATAATTACCACAATTTTTTAAGCAACATTGTGTTGGTAAATAATCCAGTTTGTGAGAGTGGAAAAATTAGAGGGAAAAAAATTCTTTAACACTTAAACCCATGAAGGGCCTTGGGACCAGTGCGTGATAGATACTATTTCTCAAGCTACGTCCACACTATGAGACATTTGCTAGACAATAGACGAGACAAACCTTAGTCCTAAGCAACGGTCACAGACAGCATCGGTTTAGAAGCAGCGGGATTAGTCTCGTCTAGCGTCCACACTACTGTTTGAGTTTCTAGACCAATCTAAGTCAATAAACCATGGAGAGAATTGTATTAAGCTTATTAAAAATGAAAGAACGCGAAAACGTAAACGTTGATGGTCGCGCCAACTTCTCGCTGAAGTAATATGTATTCCTTCGGCAATACGTTATTAACTCACAAGTACTGATATAGTTTTCCTTACACTAGCACTGACACCTGGTCACACGTTCCAGCTGATTTTAAAAATCATTAAAAAATAAAAAATAAAATATTTAAACATTTTATTGCCTGTTATTACTTATATTAACCTTTTTGCATTTCCCACAATCAACGAATATATATTTTTTCAAATTTCAGTAAAAAAACAAAACAAATGCGATCAACGAAGAAAATAGCGAAAATCAAAAACTAACTATTTTAGAACTCTTGTATTTTTGAAGAATTTACAAGTTCAGTTTACTTGCGTTTCTCAAGAAATATAAATTACAAAATTAAAATAAAAGTTTATTTAAAAATAAACGCGTTACATAGAACAGGGTTTTTTTTTACAGTTTCTCAAGGAAATCTGAAAGTATACAAAACTACAATCATTTAAATGACAAGAATTATAAAATTATTTCTAGGAATCGCTTTATTTTGAACAATCTCATAATCCGTATCACGCATAATTCCATTTAGCACAGCTTTCACGCCCAAAGCATTATTCAAATTAAAAAACTTTTTTTCGGCTATAATGACATAAAAATAAGATAGCACACTAAAATAAAATACAAATTTCCAAGAAATAGAAAATAAAAATACTGATGAAATGATTAAAGGTCGCGCTTATCTGACAAATAAAAAAAAGCTAATACAGTGGAATCCCGATATTTCGTATCCCGATTATTCGTATTTCCGGCTAATTCATACAAATTTGCCGGTCCCCAGAGAAAATCCCGATAAATGGTATAAAATCAATGCATTTCAGACCCCCCCGGTAATTCGTATTATTTTTATGCTCGAGGTCACTTATAACGTCATATAATTCGTATTTCCAGCTTTAAAATCTCGTTACTTAGTACTGTTTTCGAAAGGGAGGGAGAGAACAGTGAAACAGATATGCCAGGGAGCAGAATGAGAATAAATCCTTTCTAGGAAATCCCTCAATTTGTATTGTTTTTATACACAAGTATGTTTGTATTGTTTAGAGCCACAGTAGATACTATCGTTTTTTACGGGAGAGCGAGTGAGGGAGACAAGTTTTCTTAGAAATCTCATAAGTAATTCGTACTGTTTTCACTCAAAGAAAATGAGAGGGGGGGGGGGGGATTTTATTAAGCTTTTCTTACAATCACACTTTTATTTACAATTCAGTCTCGTTTGTGTTACCGTTGGGACACGTTATCATGCCTCCAAAATACGTTGGCATCTCTATTGAAGAGAAACAACAAATCATAAACGCCGTGACCAGTGGCTGTAAGCTAATTGACGTATCCAAGCATTTCATCGTCCCTGGTTCCACGATCACATCAATTTTGAAGAACAAGGACAAAATCACTTACCAGACTTGTAGAGAATTTAAAAAAGTGGTTCGTACAAGCAAGGAATTCAAATGTACCAGTTGGAGGTAATATTTGAAGGGAAAAAGCCTGAGTTTTCACAGAAAAATAGGAATTGAAGACTTTCGTGCATGTGATGGACGGTTCGATAGATTCAAAAAATTGTATTAATACTTTTTTTAATTTTTTTTATTTTGTACTCCCGATAATTGGTATTCCTGATAATTCGTACCAAATCTTCAGCCCCTTGACCATACGAATTATCGGGATTCTACTGTAGTAATAGTATGGTCTATAATAGTTTGGATCAGGTGAAAATTCAATTTATTTGCTTGTTTAAATTACCAAAGAATTACAAATTTTACATTGAACAATTAAAAATAAGATATAAAAAATTACTTGGATTTACGTATTCCTCAGGTACACAACACTTTAACCTAACTATTTATTGTAGGAATTTTCGGTCAAGACTGTGGTTGGGTTGGGTCGTGAGAAAAAAATTAAAACCGACAAGGATCAAAGAAAGTTAAATGAATTAAGACCGGCCATTTTAATTATATTATAATTAACATAATTGAATTATCATTATAATTTTAAGTATACACATGATAGTTATGATCTATAATTACAATAATTATTATTATTAAAATGTATAATCGCAATAATAATGTTGAATGCTGCTCAGATTTGGCCGTGTCTCGTCTCGTTGCATGAAGTCTCCCATTCGGATCGGGAGACCTTAGACCAGCGATTTGGTCTCAGCAACGGGGATTTGCCTCAGCAGCGGCTCCGCAACCGTCTAGCGCGACTACTTCTCTGAGACCAGATCTAACCAACGGTCTAGAAGTGTGGACGTAGCTTTAGCCAATGGTCATGCAGGGAGGTGGAGATCACGATCAACCACGACATTTTTCCAGAATTAAGGGTACCTGGTGTGCCTCATGAGGGTCTTTCAAATCTCACGGAGTAAATCTATGAGTTAACAGATTTAATAATAAATTAGGAAAGAAGCATTATAAATGAAAACATTGTTTTGTTTTTTATGAAAGGATTATGAGATTTTCTTTTGCAGCTTCAGATCCTAACTCTCCTGTTTTTTTTTCTGTTCTCATAAGCTTCCTTAAGCTTCGTTATCTTTTATTTTCATTTTAATATTTTTATCTATTATAAAAGGTTGATCTACAAAATAACTTATTCCAATTATCCAAAACTCAGAAATATAACATAGAATATTCTTAGAAAAAAGCTACTGAACGTTTTCATTGAATTACTTTGAGACTAGCTGGGAATAATCTTTCTAAATTACCTTGGAGTAATCAATAATTTTGCTTTGTAAATCTTTTGAAAGAGGGTATTTATTATCATATCATAATATCGAGTATAATGATAGGTTTTAAAATTACGGTAATGAAGTAAGGGAGCAAATGTTCTGCCTTAAATTTTTTTTTTAAATTTATTTATTGATATTTACAGCTGTATTACAATAATACATCAAGTAAATGGGCTAAGCGATGCATAATGACAAGTAGAGAAACTACCCGCTGGTACTACTCAAATCACAAGTTTTCAGACGCCTCGGAGGATTATCGGGAATTGAAGAGGAAGCTAGGTTTGAAACTAGAGGGTTTGAGTGGAAATGAAGTTTGTCATAAAAGGATAGATAGCGGGTTCGGGCCAATTCAGCTACAAATGGGGCATTAAGGTCATTATGGATGACTTTATTCTTAAGAAATAAGAAGCTTTGAGGATTTTACGAAGGATTTTGGATTGTAAGGATTGAATACGAGAGGAATTCGATGGCTTAGTGGAGCCCCAAAGCTCTATTCCGTAAGTCCAGATGGGTCTATTGATTGTCATGTATATGAGTCTCTTGCAATTAATTAGGAGCTTAGAGCGTTTTGAGCGCAAGTAAATGTTGAAGTAGGCTGAAACGTCGAGCGGTTTCTTGTCTTTTCAGTCTCGTATGAGGATTCCAGGTTAATCGTTTGTCAAGATGCAACCCTAAGTATCGGATCTGTTCTACAGGCATAACTGGGATATTATTAAAGGATACTGAAGGGGAGGAAGTCATATTTAAGTTGCAGTCTCATCTTTGTACTAATATTTTGTAAAAAAAAAATATACATAATGCTATAGTATCTAATGTTTACTTAAATAAGTAAATTTCTTTGTTCATATCTCGAAAGATAAATTTGATTAGGTACGATTCTTAAGTCTCCTTTGGTTCCTCTTTCTATCTTGTTTCGCTACTGAGTACCTCACCACTTTCTTTCGATAGTTAGAGTATGCTCGCCATTTTCTGGAATAACAAAATTATGTGGATGGTTAACGATATTATTACTCAATATGCAAAATATTTTATAAATGAAAAACAAAAAAGATGGCAAATAGAAAACATGATTGTAAACTTCCCTCACACATTCAACCCTTTTACTACTTAATTTGCAAAATGTATTATAACCCATCAGAAAGTTACGATTGCAATATCTCCCCTTTTTCGCTGATGGCGCCCGTATAAGAGGAAAATTATTTTCCACAGAGGTAGAGTCAAGATTTTTCGTTTTATCATGTACTCTCACGACTCCAAGAAACCTCAATTTTTCTGTTTTTAAAATATAATAATAAACACATTAAAATATAATAAAATACAACATTCGAAATTCAATTATTAAACCATTAAAAGCCCTTTGTAATATACTTTTTTCGTAGAAATTTATTTTTTTCAAACTTTTTGGGGAAGCGCTCTACTTTCAGTGCCTTCATATTGTTTAATTCGTCTTATTAAATGTCCCTACCATATCCCTAAACTATAATAGTCCCCACTGTGTGTATCCATGACAACCACTAAAAACATCTGGCCAGAAGGTCCCATCAATTGTTAGGAGCAATTTAATATTCAATTCAAAATACCTACTATTCTTTTTATGTCATAATAGTTATCCCATCTTTGTCGCCAACTATATTGAATTATATTAGTACATTAAATTGATAATGATGGTAACATTTGAACGAAAACATAAAGTAATAAAGGTTATAAGTAAGCCTGACAATTGCTGGAACCTTCTGGGGCAGATTTTTTAGTGGTTGTCATGGATACACACAGTGTGGACTATTATAGCTTACGGATATGACCGTCTCCCATCTTAATAAGAAGTCACTCATAAAGGGGCCCATAGACGATCAGTATTACTGACAGTATAATCAGGTACTGTCATGTCAGTAATACTGATCATGTAATGGCAATACTGATGTCCTGTAGTAGGGTATTGATGAGTGATGGTTCACTCCATCATTCCTTAATTCAACCCGGCGTCCCTACGCCCCTGAAAGGATACTGACAGTATTACTGATCGTGTATCCCCGTTTCTTTCATTCCTCAGTATTTTGTAGCTGTTGAGTGCGACGCATCGACTGATTTCCGATGCAATAATGAAAACATAGCCGCATTTTTCAAAAGGTATAAATGATTTACGTAATGTTTTTCTTAAAACTTCATTTGTTTCTTATAACAACAGGATGGAACTTAATTTTATACGTAAAGTTGTGTATTGTATGTGGAAAAAAATTATATTTTTCCTAGTGTCTAAAACTAGTCAAATAAAACTATTATCAAATTACGTTGTTTTTTAAAAAGAAATTATTGATTAAGTCATCTCCGATACAATAAATCTTAATAATTTATTCTTTAAATCTAAGATTCTAGACTAAGTTCTTCTACTTTTTCTAGTGGCACGGCAGACGTCTAAAGCGGTCCTTGGCCAGCTCAACCATTTTGCCCCAGGATTGTCTATCTGCAGCTTGGGCTATATTTATTCCTCCTTGTCTAATGTCTGTCAGTACATTGTCCCTCCACCGGGATCTAGGTCTTCCCCTAGGTCTGGTCCCGACTGGATTATTTTTGCACACCTTCGAAGGACACCTCCTCCATCCTAATAACGTGTAAGAGCCATTTTATAGAGTATTCCCTATACAACTCCATATTCCGACGCAGTCTTCAGGCACCATTTTCTTTGATAGACGAATAATAGGTATTCGTCTCAGGATCTTTCTTTCGAAGCGGTCCACCTCATGTGCATAGGACTTGTTGAGAGTCGACGTCTCCACGCATAGGATGCTACTGGCCGCATAAGGCATTTGCAGATCCTCATTTTCATATGACGGATTAACAGCCTGCTCCTTATAATTATCTAGACTAAATATTAGACTAATTATGAAAGCTTAATAATTAGTATAAATCGTGATGTCATCACATGTTTTTCTTAGAGACTATAAGGTCATTGCTTTTTTTTCTTTTTATTAAGAATACCTTAAACTATTCTTAAATACGTTCATTTATAAAAAAATTAATATTTCTTTGAACAAGACAATTTAAATAAACGACCTTTTACGCACCATTTACGTGGTATTTCTATGACGTCCCAATTCATGTCAGCAATGCATTTTGAACGATTTTATATTAATGTATTGACGTAAGTCTCACTGAATGTGTTCTTATTTTGTGATTAACAAAACAATGGAACAAGATAGAAACGTTGGGTATAACTATTCTCAAATACCACGAAATGCACCGCAGGTATAACTTTTTAACTATTCGAGCGAATTGGTGTAAATCCGTGAGAAAAATAAATTATCTCTTACCAGGTGCATGAATCGTTATGGGGGCCATTATGTAGTCATTTCCTTTACATAAGGTTATTTTTTGTTACATTTAATAAACTTAAAAGTGTATCACAGATTAAAAATGTTTTGGTGAAAATTCTTTATATATTTGTAGTTCTTATTTATGAGATATTTATATGATTATCAAGGTTTTAGTTAAATATATTTGTTTGTTTTTATTCATAAGAGAATACATAAAATGATGTAAAATACAAAATATTGACGCACCAGTTCAGATATGATTACAAAAAATGTTGGAAATGTATATATTGCATATGTTTACTTTAAAAATAATTCATATTCATATATATGACTACGGTTGTTGATGAACTTATTTGGTTTCCATTTATAGCTTATACATTCACATTTATATATATATATATATATATATATATATATATATATATATATATTATTTCCATATATAGTTATGTTAAAAGTGCTTCAATACTGAATCGAACTTCACATGAGAATAAAATTTCTTACTTGATCAATACGAAATAGTTTTAATTACTTTCAACACAGGCAAATATTTCATAACAATTTTAGATTAAAAAAATTATTTCAATATTTTCAGGAGGTTTTATCGTGAGTGATTAAAAATGTTTTATTAATAAATTATACTCTCAAAAAATAGTTATGATGACGAAACAGTTACATATGCAACTTTTAAAAATTTTCTTGACACAGACCAGATTTTTACAGATCTGTATTTGAATAAAAAACGGGGTTATTCTGAATTTTAAAAAATGTTAATAAAAAGGCTTAGCGAAGCCGAAGGCTCGATGCCGATAGCACCAATCTCTGCTTACAGACTTCTGTCCACGGACCACAACCCCGGATCACTCTTAACGCAATCCTCCCACCTACGCCTCGGTCTACCCCTCAGAAATGACTTTTTAGGTACACGCTCATTACTTAGCTCAGCCACTTTACATGTCCGTAATAATCTTCGTGAGGTTATCACTTGAATAATATTAACCGGGTGCAAGCTACCTAATTCCGCGTTGTGTAATCTCCTGAATTCTCCAGTGGTCTCGTCCTTTTTTGACCGAATATTCTAGCAGCACCTCATTTACGAATACTTTAATACGTTGTTCATCCTTCAGCGTTAGCGGCCATCTTTCACATCCGTAAAAAAGAGTTGGAAGGATGATGGTTTTATAAATTCTGATTTTTAGATTTCGGCACTAAAGAGGCGAGCTTAGTAATGTCAAGACATTTTTAAAATATTACTTATAAAATTTGCAAGAATTTTGTCGCTTTATATAATTTGTTCTGATTTTTGTTTAATATAAAGTTCAATGGAATCGAATTAGTAAGGAAATTGGCGGATTCAATGACCTGTAAAATTTAATTGCAAGCAATTTAGGATGACAATTAAACTTTAAGGGGGTTCATATTTCTAGTCTACGGTGAGAGCTTTCTTTCTCAGCTAATAGACCTAGTTACTCCGCAGACCTTGTCATAAATGCGTCTAGACTGGGAAAATCATAAGGCGATTCTTTAATGAACCCATTACCACTCATTAATTACCGACTTCAATCACAACTTAATTTTTAAAAAATCCTCAAGTCTAATTTATCGTCAACCACTCGAAGAAGTATCAACCGAAGTAACAATGGGTGACTTTTTACGAAGTCACATAAACAAACCGTAACTAACTTCTGAAATACAATTTGACTGCAAATCAAATATTTTGTCTTCTAAATATTGTCCCTTATTGTACACAAAAGGAATATTACTATAACTATACAGGATGTTTCAGAGTTAAGTAGCCAAACTGAAAACAAAGGTACTCAAAACAAGAAAACAAAATTTCCTATGAGGGCATGTCCGCAAACCCTGTGTTTAAGAGATATTTGCACTTAGAGATTTTCATTGTTACATGAATTTCATGTTATTTGTTCCAACTACTATTTTCATTGAATTTAAACATTAACATCCATTCTAACTGTTGTTTAAAGTGATTGCCTCGGCATATTTCTTCAACTGCAGCAGTGGCAGGACAGCACTGGATATGTGTTATTGGTTCACAAGATTCAAGTATCCTTCAATCACTTTAATTCTTAACCCACAACTGACGAAATCTATATCAGTTTAACAGTAAATCCTTATTATATGTAACTCCGTTAATATTCTATGAATACTATTGAGTTCTCCGGAAAATAATGCAAGATTTTATGTTTTCTTTAAAGTAAAGACAAAAAGTAAACTGCTTATCTTTGTTGGACTTTTGACTTTTATAAATCTAAACACTAATCAATACTCTTTAAAACAATAATGGCAGTTTACCTCTGTAACATTATAACATAACGAAGGCAGTACAAGTGAGTGTTCAATGGCGGTCCAGAGATTTCGAGTGGGAGACATGTGCCTTGAAGACAAAGAAGGCCGTGGAAGAAGTTCTGCCAATCTTCCCAATCGCATTGAAATGGTCATCGGCGATTCATTTGCTGGCTTCGAGTTTCCCTGATAGTTCTCGATTAGTTCTTGCGGGATTTTCGTCCAATAATGCTCGGATAATATCGTCTTTACCCTCGATAACTTCTTACATTGCCTTCTTTGTCTTCAAGGCTCAACTCTCCCTCTCGAAATCTCTGTAACCGCCGTTGAACAGTTCACTCACTTATACTGCCTTCGGCCCATACTTCGTTGAGATTGATATTGCTTGATACGTTCTGGTAGAATTTTAACTAATAAAACAGGATTATGCGAAAATCACCCTTTGACCTCTTACGAAAGACTGAAATATTTCCAAGTAGCAGAATGTTACTGGGGTAAATAAACGTTAAATAAACAAACGTTCCTTTGAAAGAGGATTAATAAAAGGCATAGGTCCAACAAATTTAAACAGTTTAATATTTGGAGGAGTATTTTAAAGAAACCATAGAATCGTACTTTATTTTCCGAACAAGCCAATAGAGTGAGCCTGTGAAGGGCTACAGGTAGAGTAAACCCTTATCGGAGGGCCATGTACCTGGCGAAAAAGAAATGGCAGTTGTAGCCTGAACAAGAGACGGTGAACATGCCTGCTTCTCAGGAGAAATTGGTAAGTAGACATTTATTATATGTTACCATGATCAGCATGAAATGAAAGTAGTCTTTTTATCCGATATAAAATTATGTTTATTTATTAAAACGACTCCAATTAAATCACTGACGTACACCTTTTGGAGAACAAGGGATATATATTTGAATGATAATTATATAGTATTACTGTACCTAAGTTGTAATGATCTCAGGGCGGCATTCCATATTATACTATTTAAAAATAAATCATATCAATTGGTCCTAACATTCCTTGAGATCATTGCTTTGTCAAGTGAGGACAGTATAGCAATTTGTCATCCCTTGTGTCAGGATTTTGAAATGATTGACGGGAGTATGTTTTCTTTAATTATAAGAAACTTTTGAATCGATCTAAGCTTTTACCGTGATTCGTTTAAATATGTATCGTATTTTGGAAAACGGTTTTTATTTTCTGTAATCGGACTGTAGACTCTTGTTTATTGATTTTATTGAAATATATGTAATGACGCCAAAACGCAAAGACAATCAGAACATGACAGGTCTCGGAGAGGTGGTAAAGACCATGAGGAGAACGATTCTAAAGTATAGGAAAATAAAGGAAGTATAGATTTCCTGACTTCAGAATCAAACCCAATGTCACGAATGACGGTGAAATGGGAACAAATGGAATAGAAGACGGATTTTGACTTGAAGAATGAATGAAAAAGATAAATGTCAAAATAAGCTCTGCAATTTCCAAAACAGAGTATTCGAAGCAAAAGATAAGTTAGTTCTCAACGTTTCTTAAAGATCGAACGGTCAACGAACAGAGTAACGGATTTAGAAATAAAATTAATTAATAATTGTATGTACATTATTCCATACTATTTTTAATCTAATCGCTCATTTCTTTCATCTTTGGACCAAATCGGACGGTTTTTTTCTCAAAATGCACGTAAAATACGTTTGCTCGAGCAAAAGCGAAAGTGTAGGATGGAATTAGATAAAATCTATACGCGAACATTCAGATCTTTTTTTAAATTTTATTTCTTATATATTTTGCAACAATTCACATAGTTACATACTGTACCAAATAGACCAGTCTCGAATTAGATCTCGCTTTAAGAGTATTAGAAGTTATAACCGTTACATGAAATTTAACTACAGTCAAAATGGAAACTTTAATTTAAATTTTCGTTTTTGAGAACAAAACTTTTTTCAATACCTCAATGAAAAATGTTATAAATTTATAACTTATTCTCTCAAAACTTTAAATTTGAACTAGACCTTCATCCCTTCATATGATCAATTACTAAAAATGATTCTGGTTACTATGACGATGGTTACCATAGTAACTACGAAAACAGTGTTGAAGAGTATTTTTAGAATCAAGTTAAGTCCATCAAGACTAACAAAAATTAATGCTCTAATTTAAATTAAAAATGCGTCTTACTGAAAAATTATTCACTTTCGAAGGATCATTGTAATTTATACGATTGTTACTGTTATAAGTTATAAACAATTTAATGTTGATTTGGAATTTTTAAAATATATTTTCAATTTTCTGAATGCCTTTACAATTACATGTATATGTTTAATAAGTTTAGATAGGTCAAGTTGTTAAACGAAAATATTTAATTTTTGAATAACAATTCTTTTGATTGGACAATGAAAGATTTAGGTCCTAAGAAATAGAAGTTTAAGAATATTTTGTATGATTTATAGCTATAGCTGTACAATGGATATTGGAATAGGGCAAAAGCAAAATGGTTGAGACTCTTTCTTGGAAATGGCCATTTGCCTATTTTGACGCCCTATCTTGGGTTGCTCGTGGGCAATAACCTCCAGGTACTAGGATTAGTTTCCTAGGTCATAAATGTTTCTTTTAAAAAGGCGCCTGGTTCTTCAGAATTATGACGCCTTGTCTGGAATATAAATGTAAAATTCAATTTTAATTAGATGTTTGTTTAATAATTATTTAAGGGAGTGGTAGAGCACTGAGTTGCCATGGACGTAATACTGGTTCAAATTCCGCTGCGGGCAAGACTTTTATTTAGTCTGTTTGCAGCCGGAGACGGATCATATAGGATCTAGGACCCTCCTGGGGCTCACCCAGCTTCTATAAAATATAGGATATAAACTAAAAAAAAAATAAAAGCTATCTTTTCACTATCGATTTTTTTTCTTTAAACATTTATATAAAATTTGAATATATATATATATATATATATATATATATATATATATATATATATATATATATGAAGCTCTAATTTGCACATTTAATTGTACATTCTTCTGGAACTAATATTATAATCCAGTAAATAATAGTACCAGAATGGAGAATACAGAATACTAAGAATACATTTTAATTAAATTATCTGTTCCATTCGTTTCCTTTTTAATATTATCGAAAACAAAAATAATCGTGAGTTTTTTGTAAAATTGTGTAATTTCGTTAATAATACAGGTCTGCCAGTAAAAAACTGCATTGGGTTATTATACATTGACTTATAGATTTTGATGTAAATATTACAACCGAAAAAAATATTTTTAAAATTCCATCAGATCATTTTTTTTTTAGAATACTAATTTTTATTTTGTGTAAAATTCTGATTTAGTTAAAATTTTGTATTTTGTTTTTTAAGATTCAAATTTAATTAAAATTAAGATTTCTTACCCTAATTTTAATAGTATATTTATCTGGGAATAAAGAAAAAAAATAATGGAATTAAATAATGTAGTGAAAGGGGGGGATAAAGAATTTCTGGTGTTAGGCAGACGGTTACATTATTATCGTGTCTAAACAGGTTAAGTTAGATGACAACCAATGATGTGAGTATCATATCACCAGTAAGATTGTACTGTTTCATCGTGTTCTCAGAGGCAGACATGCAGTTGGATTAATCATGTTCCAACAGGCTAAGTCGATTTTCTTACCACACTCAGTTGACATCCAGCATTCAAACGCTACTGTGCTCTTGTTTTTATATATGTGTTATGGCTCATAGAGGTTGTGTAATGGGATTCTTTCAAAAATGTAATGCAGAAATTTTTGGGCAATACTAAGGATCCCGAATATAGAACTATTGTACAGCGCATGCTGACAGCTTATAAAGCTCAAGGGTGCAAGATGAGCTTAAAAGTTCACTCCTAACATTCCCATATTGAATATTTTCCTGTAAACTTGGGTGCCTACAGTGAAGAACAAGGTGAAAGATTTCACCAGGATGTACGTGATATCGAGAGACGTTACCAAGGAAGATGGGATGTCAGTATGTTAGCGGACTATTGTTGGATGCTTTAGCGAGTAACCAAAGAAAGAAACCAAAAACGAGTTCGGAGAAGCATCAAAGAAAATAAGAAAAGGTTTCACAAGGAAAAAGAGTGAACATAAAGTTGTGTATAAATTTAAATAAAAAAAATAATGGTTGATAGGTTTTGATAAATATTATGCCGTGTGTTTGTTGTAATAAATAGTTGATTTTTCTCATTACTGTGTTCTTATTTTGCAAAAAAACTATACGTGATGGAGAGTAATAGAAGTTATTTTTGAAATCAGCGTACTTTAAAACATATAATTCAGCAACAATATCTCATGCAGCTGAAAAGATTTTTTTTTTTTTGCAGACCTATGTAATTTCATTAAGAAATGAACGAATGTTTTAACAAACATACATCATCATTTGTAAATATTTTTATTTTAAAGATAAAAATATTTAAAATAAATCAATCATAATAAAATAAAAATATTCAACAATTAATAAAAAATTATAAAAAATCATCATTTGTACTTCGAAATCTTCGTACGAACGTTTATTTCTTGATGAAGTGATATCCGAACTACTCAAATTTCCCATAGTTACACTATTTTTTTTTCATGCTAAAAATCATTATTATTTTTGTTGTCGATAGTATTAAGGAGGAAGCCAATGAAAAGTTAAAACTTTTTGTGACTTAACTCGAAAGCGACATCCTTCAGAACTGTTGTAATTTTTTTTTTAAAACAATTATGAAGTATCACATTTTTTTAATTCCAATTAATTTTAAATTTATCACAATGCTATTCCATCCATCAGTGGTAAACCCGTGATTAACTTCTCAGTAAATAATAAAGTTGTCATTAGTATTCTTCAACTAGAGTTTAAAATGTACCGATAAAAAAGATGCTCCATCGTTGCTGAAATATTTAGTACACTATGAAATTTTTTGATTAATACTTTATCAAGAAATGAGGAGGCGACCCTAAGATGTTTTAATGGGAGTAAAAAATAATTGGTTATGCCGTCCTTCGAAAGGGGGGTAAACGGGAATTCCGAGCCTGTTCGATGTCAGGTACTCATTAAAAATCCCTATCCTAAATAAACCTGGATATGCAAAATTCCATTTAGATTATTTGAAAAGGCTATATTTATGGGATAGGTTTCAGAAGCTTAGCTAAGGTGACTGGTCACAAAAACTTTAATAACCAAAATTAGTAAGTTGTTTTATTATTTTTTTAAAGGAAAACAATTTATTGTTATGTTAAAATAAATCTAACGACAGCGTGGTATCTTAGTATTGTTTATTTTAAAAAATTATGCCTCATAACCCAACTTCTTTCATGGCTCTATAGCCTTGGCCTCCTCGATCCGTTACCTCCAGGGCTGCCTGTATAGTGCAGCGGCCTTCCAGTTCCGGACATTTATTGGTCTCAAGAGTCCTCACTAAGCCCCATCCAGCCATCGCAGGTTGGGTCGACCTACTCTTCTTGTAAATTGTACCTGTTCTTCAACAACACCTCTATTCTAGGTACTTCGACCCTCGTCCTTCTGGCCACATGGCCCACCCTACTAAGTTTTATTACTTTGACTTCGTCTAGGGGCTGGAATAGGTTTGCAAGCTCCGCATTGGCACTTCTTCTCCATGCTTCCCAGTTCTAATAGGTCCATATATACCTGCAATCACGTGGGGAATATTAATTTCAGATAAAATTTTGTACATAACTCTGCTCTACGGGCACTGTCTTGCGCTCACTTCAAGTCAAAATTAAAATGGTGAGTCAGAAGTTGTAACCCCCTTGCATATCATCCTAAGGGTGAAGATTTGACCTGTGGTGCATATAACTTTACTATAAAACGTAAGCATTGACATTATAGTTATTATAAATATCATATAATATATTAATGCCAGGATATTTATTTATCAGTTTTTACTATCTTTTGAGAAATTCATGAAGTTACTCGAAAGTATTTTTTCAATGTATTAGTGGTTTCGAATATCGATTCAAGTTTATTTCTAATAAACTTTTCTTGATGAAATACATTTACAATTCAATAATCTTGATAAACAAGTTTTTTGGCATTTTATTTATTTACTTAAAAACCTTATTCTTCAATATTTGAATGCCATTAGGATTAGTCTATGCTAGTTTTGTTGTTGTGCATGCAATGGTTTTTAATAATATATTATAAATATGTTTAACGGCACGTTACACATATTTTAACTTACAACGCTATATCAATTATTTTATATATATATTTATTTAAAATGAATTTCTTATTCATTATTAGTCACATTTTATTTTCAATATTGAAAGTGATGATTTTATCCGTAAATTATAATCAATTATTAAATTTTATTAGTTTGTTTTGGCCAGATGTATTTGTGTTATAGATTTTTGCACTTAATGTAATTTGCATTATATTAGCCTAGTTATTTTTTTCAATTTATGATATGAAAAGAAAAATATATAACAATGTAAACAATTGTATTAAAAGATTTAGGACTCTATTTATATAAGATTCTTTCATTTTAAAAAAATACTACACAATAAGTCTAATTCCTAAACTTATAAAAATCATTCTCAAAATTAAGTAACAAATAATATTATATATTTCGATCTATCAACAAAAATTCTATTTTTAGTTTCTCGAAGTCTTGAGAACGTTTAGTGCTACGCCACTAGCATGTTTTTTTTTTCACATCAGGCGTAGATGTGAAATATTCGGTTGGCAATGTTCCGAGGTCAGGCATCATCTTGAATTTCATACTTCTGTCTTATGGCCAAATGTTTTATTTCATTTTCCGAAACAATCGACTAAGGTGCTTGAACCTCTTTGGAGGTAAGCCATCCTAACTTCGGAATCGATTACGCACTTACAATGCGTAAAGCTCGACTTTGCTTGAGTGTAAAATCATTATTTTTTTGGTTGACTTTTCATCGCCTTTAAAAAAAAGTGCTTTTTATGTAAACCTCCATAAAGAAATTTTTAATTATTGCATCAATGCACGAACTACAACCTCATTTTGATGAAGATCATAGCCAAGCCTGCCCCTGTTTTAAGGGTTAATGCATACTAATCATTGTAAAAGAAATATCTTCTGTGTGGAAAGTGCATAATTGTTCGTTTCTTGGAAATTATTATACAATTTAATAATTAAAAAAATTATATTTAGTATGAGAATCAAATTTTAAGTTTTTTATGATGGTTATAACAATAAAATGCTAAACATAACTCCGTAATTGTGTTTAAAATAATAGAACTCCTTTATAAAACTCCTGTTTACAATAAAAATAACAGAGGAAAAACTAACCTATAAGGGTACCAACCAAGGACAACCAAGCGCCCACGTGCGTTTTGACAGTTCAACTTTGAAGTGTGCAAAACCTAAAAAATCGGTAAAATCTTTGAAGGGGTGGGAGAAAAAAGTTTCTATTTTTGGGGAAATGTTTCTTTGAAATAAATTAACAAACGAATATATATCTCTGAGATATTTCAAATGTATCCTTAATAAAGTTCTACTTTTTTGTAAAACGGACATAAAAAAAATATTCAACTTTTACTACATTTGTATAGTATTCAAATTATTTTTATGAATTAGTTTATTCACTGAAAATGCAATCAATCTACTGGTCAGATTTCGATTAATCAAGCCTTGGTTTTAAATGTAATTTAAAGACATTAAAAATAAAATACCTTTTATTTTAATTCACATTGGAGGGATTGAAGAAATGCGCAAATACTTAAGAAAATAAAACAAAAAAACAGGAGAGAAAGAACAAAGGAACTTCCCTGTATCAAACACAGCTTACACACTAAATTTCAACCCTCTAAGTTTCTAGTTTTTTAGTGGCTGTAGAGGTTCTGGCTCGAAAGAAAAAAACCTTCATACCTAATTTGTTGCTCTTAAATTCTGCATTTTGTAGCCTTCCATATTCACTATTGGACTGATCCTTGTTTGGATCAAATATCCAATTCAAAACCTTATTTTCGAATACCTCAAGACGTTGTCCATCCTAAACGAAAAAATAATTACTATGTGTAAAAGCTTAGCTAAAAAAAAAATAATCCCAGATCGGGACATTTTGTACTTACGTGATTTCACGCTGCCATATAAATTGCGAAAAATACACATTTTCCCACTTTATTATAGCGGGTTCCAACCTACCACAATAGCAGTTATGGTCGACCGCTCTGTTCTCAAATCTAGTCATCTCCACCTCGGTCAAATCATCAATTCAGTAATCATTAATCACTTCTTATCCAGTACAATTACTTTACATACCCAATTCTGTCGCCTTGTTGTCACCACTCCTATTTAAGAGGAGCGATTCCGCGTGGCGGTTTCGTCTATGTAAGTTTTTCATTGTTATACTATCAATTAAATAATAAATTAATGATATGAATGAATTATGAGGGGGTGTCTAGCTCTCAAAAATATTAGATTTTAGACCAATTAATTCAAATTTCTATATAGGAATGATAATCGGATTATGAGACTGGGGCAGAGTTAGTTGTGGAAAGCAAGTGAATTTCGTTAGAAGATTTTCCTTTCCTAAACTTAAAAAAATTACAAATATCTTAAATGCACGAAGCTAAGGTGGTGAAGTAAAAAATCGCGATCTTGACTGAAGGAATGAGATTTCACTAGTTTATGATGGATTAAAGTAATTAATTAGACCGGTGTTGAAATTTCAAAGTTAATAAAATAATATTGTTCGCCATTTATTAATTTATTAAAATTGAACCGGTCGAAAAAAGTTCACGTGAACCACGCTAGCAATATTTCATACAAAATAGTTGTTTATGTGTATTTGAATAAGGGTTCCCTAAAAATCGTGTATAAAAACGTCTGAAATTTTAATAAAATATAAATATATTTACTTTTTTAAGAAATAATACGTCTAAATGCCACCCCCTTGTAGTTTAGGTGGCATATATATATATATTTATCTAAGCAGAACACTTCGACTTCAATAAGCCAACTAAATTAATTAATATGAACTAAGTTTTAGTCAGTGGAAACTGCTTTTTAAGTTTGATGCCTTAAGTTGAATTAACGCTTTATTTGACGAGATACTAATTAAATAATGTAAAATGGTTAATTATAGATAAGTAATTAAAGTTTTCACAAACAGCCATCATTGTTTTTATTTTCATTTTTACTTCACATTGATACACACTGTGTATTTACACGATACTCATCCTGCTTGTACGTGTTGTATTATTATTAATTTATTTGTAGAATTATCACTGTTATGGTTCCAAATATGCCAGTCTTTCATTCTTGGTCTCCGTACTACTGAGACCAGTTTACTATTTTACTTTCATATTTTTCATTAGAACTGTCTTATGAAATTAATAAGAATCAGATCTAAAGGAACGCATTTCTTGAGGTCATAAATTTAGAACATGATTAAGAATGAATCATTCAGGAAAATAAAATTACTGAAATTTTTAAGATTGAAGATGAGCTTATTGGTTTTGCTAAAGTTGCTTCATAATTAGTGACTAATGAAAGTAAATTATCATTCTGTTAAAATAAGTGTCTGTTTCAGGTAACCCCATCCCTAACTGCCAATTTAAACCCCGACGCTGACGTTTTTGAGAGCAAATCCAAAAGCTCCGGACAGAGAAGTTATGAAATGGTGGAGTCCGATTTCCCTCCACTTGAAGGTAATGTTTTGTTTAGTCATTTTTAAGATATTGTGCCATATAAAGTAGTGTTTTTAGTCTCTCTGGCACTCAGAGGGTCAAATGTCTCCATGGCAACAACTATCAATTGTTCACTAGTTAGTTCTAAAGCAGTATCAAAGCGAATTCTTACTGAAGTGATTAAGACTGAAGATAGGAAGACAATGTTGATTTCTTTATTCTATGATAAGGTTTTTAGCAATGATCGGAGTTTTTTAAAAATAGAGATGAGAAAAAACAAAGTATCATTGTATAAACGGAAATGAAAAGTATCACTTGCGTGAGACATAAAGTTCTTTAATTTGTAGTTTATGTAGTCATGAATTAGTTCTTGATATCATTAAACAGGGTATTTTGTAGGATTACATTTACAATTTTATAATTAAAATCTTTTTGTTTTAATAAATTAAAAAAAATTCATGAAGAATTAGTTTATTGAAGTAAGTAATGTTTACAAACTATTTTTTCTTTAAATAAAGGCAGTTTTAATCATATAAATCGAGTGAATAAAGTTTTAGTTATTCATGTAATTTTCTGCTTTGTATAGTAACAGGTTAAATTTCAATCTAGGTTTATTACCAATAGAGGAAATCAGTTCACAAAATCGTACAATTTTAAAAAGAAAACATGATGCTAGGTATTATTATTTACTTATGGAAACTTTTTTAATTTCATGTAGTATAGTTATCATAAAAGTGAGTTAACAAGATTTTTATTAACAATAATTTTAGCATTAAAAAGGTTAATGATGAAGCTCGGCTGGAACATATGTTATATTTTTACTCTGAATTCCGATAGATGTCGCGGAGAGTATCGACTTGAGTTCCCATGATGCAATGTTTCTCTGGCATGTGCCTTTGGTGTCGTCCATTTTCCAAGGTTTCCCCGAGATATTTCATAAAGTTAGTGAAATAGATCCTACTGGTAAGGCTTCACATCATATTAAATTGGCAATTACACGCTTCTCCTGATCGCTGTGGCAAGACGAAGTAATCAAATATTTGTGCGGCGAAATTGTGTTTTGTAGTGAATGTGTCCTATTTCGGTATGGCTAGTCTCGGCTGTGTTCTTGCTCGACAACTTTGGTAAAGGAAGCCTCGTGCACATGGTTTCCTGACTAATTTCTTCGAAAACAGATATTTTCTTTTTTGATATAGCTGTTTTGACTTGCATATTTCGTGTATCAGTTGTCCTAGGTAACTATTACGTCACTATTGTATTTTAGAAAATTACATGGAATCAATTATATAAGAATTTATGTCAGATCACATTGCTCTCTTAAAGCCTGTCTAGGTCACATTTGTGTTAATAAAAGAGTTTAGTTACACAAAGGTGAAAACACAATTATTACGTTTTCTTTATTCTTTGTTGTTCGGGTTTTTCCTGATAAACAGTCAATATTTATAAGAGATGTTCCTAACCTTATTTATGTTTTCTTGGACATATTTCTTTTTTTATATTAATATTAGATTAGGCTATTAGACAAGTGGATTTTTCTCATTTAGAGTGATGTATTACTGAGAAATATGTTATTTTGCAATGATATGTGACTAGTCACCTTGGTGTTAATGTGCTGAGTTTTAAGTTACCCTCCTATTTTTTAAGTTTATAGTTTTTGGAACATCATTTCATCCCCTATATTGTGGTTTTAAACATTTTTAAATTTTACTTTAACTATATTTAGAAAATCCTAACCTTCTTAGGGGCAGCCATATTTAATATAGCCTACTTTCTCAGAGAATATTCACACCTTTTGTTATCTAAATTTCTAGTAAATACCTTATTTAGTAATTTTATACTGATACATTGTTTATTTAAGTACTTCAATTAATCCTTGATTTACAAATTAGAAATAGGATTGCCTTTGTACTTAATTTAGAATCAGTAACATGCTCTTATTTTATAGACTATTTGAAAGAATGGAATTTTTAAATAAATTGTGAATAGCCTTCATTTTAATTATGAAGTAACTTTGAGATGGTAACTTTATAATTATGGACTATAATTTGTCTTTTTCGTATCTTATTAATTAATCTAGTAATTTGTTCTATTTTATGTGATGAGATACTCCTACACAGAGTTTTAAAACAGTTATTAACTAAGATATCCTGTTTGTCGATAATTACAAGTCATGCTTTGTAGGGTATGATTCTGGGAGTACTGATCTAGAGGAGGTTATAAGGATCTAACTAAATGATACTCTTTCTCTCACTCACTTTCTTTTTCTTATTGTTTTATAAAGTTGTATTATCTGCTGTTATTGGTGTTTCGTGCTATTGCTCTGAAGTTATACATTTTGGAAAGGTCATAATGTGCTAGTTACATATGGTGGCTAAATTAATTTATGCTTAAATTTGGCATGATGTTTTATTTTAACTAACACTCAATTATATTTTATATTTAACCAATCTTTCACTTATTTTAAAGGGTGATGGGCTAATATTGACCATTTATTTTATATTTTGACTTGAACAGATTCAACTGTCCATGGTTTTATAACTTAACGTAGATTCATTGTGCTAACTCCTTATTTTTAGTGTTATCTTTTTTTAATTGAGCTATGTATTAAATGTTAAGCCGAATTTATAATATATATGTCTCCTCAATTATTATAAATTAATTTTGCAGGGAGCGTGTACATGAATGGGGACGTTGGGAAAGTCCCTTCAGGGGCGGTTTTTACTGCTTCCCCTGAGCCCCACCCCCCAACTCCCACACCAGAATTCAGGTGAGTTTTCTTCAATTTTAATGTTTTAGCATGCATTCTATGTTTTTGTTTAAATGTTCAGTATTATGCTAAATGACTCTTTAAATGATTTCAAGATCATGTTAGTATGATTAATGAAATTATCAAATATAAAAACAGTTTTTAATTAGTCCGAATCCTTGAATCATGTACATGTGCTGTACTTAAATTAGTCTGCTAAGCCAGTTTAACATCTTGTTTTAATGTTAATGTCGATTAAAATAATTTTAGTTAGTAAAAAATAAATTATTTCTGATTAAATTTAATTCTTATTGATCTAATACCAATATGAAAATCTACATTGCCTGTTTAAAATTTAAATTCATACTATAATTCAATTTGATTTGCTAGCACATGTATTTATGTTATTTATTTACAAGTTTTCCATAATTGTTTTTTTTTTATTTAATAAAAAAGTGTGATAAGATGTTTATGGGGAAAAAATGTTCTGATTAATTCTGATTGTAATAAGCAACTTTTGTTAGCTCTTTGCCCTTGAAACTTTAGCCTCCTGGTTGGCATTTTCACTCCCTTAACTGTTTCTTTATTTTTCAATGACTTGATGAAATTGATCGTATAATTCATATTTATTTTTTGTTATTTAGATCTTACATTTATTTTGATTGAAAGATATGTTAGTTAATAGATATATTTTATTGAATCTGAACTTTGCAAAATATTAGATTATTTATGTAGTATTTCATTATTATTTTTTACCCACTATTATTAAATATTTATACTCTTTATTTAACTGAAATAAATACTAGTTATAATAATATTAGCAACTAAAAATAAGAACATTGAATTTCTACTGATGTTTTATCTGAATTTCTACTAATATGTTTTATCCCAAATTCTTGGTTTAATTCAATGTTATTATTATATATATATCAATAATAATAATAATAATAAATAGAATATTTTTCATATTTCCAAATTTTTATTTTTTAGAATATTGTCTCAAATAGTAATTATCATTCATTTGTTTTAAATTTGTTAGATTTTATTTCAGTTATCAAATAAAACATGTAGATGGGAGCAGGTCTTCAATAATATATTTTCTAAAAATGTCTGTACCATTTCAGTGCATCCCTTGACATGAAGTGTCATGATTTTGATACTTTTTAACTGTTGAAAAAAACAAAACAGTTATTGCAAAGTGATTTAGCCAATATCATGTGTAATTGGTCAATTATTTTTATTTTATACATTTGGGCATGGTTATTGATCCATGAGTTAAATTGATATGATCTTGAATTTAACAATTTTTAAAAAACTTATACAGGCTGTAGTAACATAAGCTTATTATTTATTGTTTAAAGAAAATGATTTTGTATTTCATTGGATATTGCACAAATAATAACTTTGTGAACGATTCAATAATAACTTGAATTAAAGTATTTTTATTAAGTGATAATTGTTTATTTAGTGAAAAATGTAATGTTGCTTGATTGATTGAATTTGTAGATTCAGTGATCCCCTGTAAATAATTGAAGCAAATAAATGTTTATAGACTTCTAAGATGATAACTTCCCTATAACTCTTTACTATGTCCATTTAAGAGTGTGGAACATGGCATTTTTAAAAAGTACTTTAAGATTACTTCACATTGATCATGGTTTTTAACTTCCACTTGCTATGCTTATTCAAAAGATTATAAGGTTGGGTGGGTTCATGAAGTATCTGAAGTAGTAATTCTCTTGTTTTGTTAAATGATTTTTTAAATTTTTATATACTATAACTAGTTGTTCCTTATAAAAACATTGAAAGCCTGCTTCTTCTTCTTTCGGCACCTCTTTTGTGCCATTTAGCGTAGAGGGGCCTCAATCCATTACAGCCATTCTTCCCAGTCCTGACTACTCCTCTTCATTTGAGCCAGGGTTTTTCCTCTTTTACCTCCTATTCTTTGGATATAATCCTCATAGAGGATTCTCGGGCGTTCACAGGGTCTTCTGCCATTGAAAGCCTACATTGAATTGAATTATTGATTTTCTAAATTCAATTATTATTCCAGATATTTATTTATTTGTGAGAATGCAAAGGACTGTGTAATGGGAAAAAAAGACATTTTTAAAGAACTAAATAAAAACGACATTTATGTTCAAATATATTTATTTAATTTAATGTTATTATGTAATTTTATTTTTTTATTAATTATTATAATTTTAAATATTTTTATTTTTGAAGAGAAAAGATATGCTCATTTTATTAATTGTTATAATTTTAAATATTTTTATTTTTGAAGAGAAAAGATCTATTGGGCATATCTTTTCTCTTCAAAAATAATATTATTTAAAATTATAACAATTAACAAGAAGGGCATATCTTTTCTCAATCTTTTGTATTTGATTTTATTTTAAATCAACGAATAAATGTATCATCATCATAATCCATCTTAATCTACCGCTTAAGCAGAGTGAGAAGAGAAATCATTGTTTTATACTTATACTCTTTTACTTTATTATGAAACAGGGTATCACATTCGTAGTAAAGAAGTGCGTCTTTAAAATTGTAAACTACCTAAGATTTCAAATAATTTTGTTAAGATCGGTAAATTCATTACCCAATGATGTTAACTAACCAACCTGTAGCCTTAAAGTTTTTATTTGCACATTGTTATGAACTAGAGCTCTGTTTATGCTTGTAAGTTCAGTCCGATTATGTTCTTACAATTTTTTTGTTTTTCGGGACATATCCCATATCAAAATTATTTTTTATTCATTATTAAGAGCTATTTCAGTTTATTGAATGGGGCCTCGGAGGTTGAAGGGAGCCAAGGATTGGAGGCGTTTAGTGAGGGTGGGGCGGGTTCGGCTGCAGAGCAGCCTCCCGACCCCCTGCCTCCGATTCCTCTCGACCAGCTCAAGCAAATGCTCTCGTCCCAGCTGGAGTATTATTTCTCAAGGTGATTATTTTTTCTTTATTTCAAATTATTCTTAAAATGTGTATTCCTTTTGTTAAATTTATTTCAATCAAGAGTTGAAAATATAATGTTACCATACCTAAGAAAATAGATATATTGGGTATTACGTAATTTTATTTTATTTATATTTTAGGGAAAGTATTACACTTCTTAATATAAGAATAATTAATGTATTATGAAAATCAGCAATTGGCTTTCATCATCATGTTATGGTTATATGATTTAAGTCTTATTTGAATAATGTTTTTACTTGTTGAATCAGTTATCCTATTATCTGGAATAGCTTTTAAAAAAGTTCTAGAATAAAATGGTTGTTTAAATTAATTATGTTTTTTTTCCTTTCAGAGAAAATTTAGCCAACGATACATACCTTTTATCTCAGATGGACAATGACCAATATGTACCCATCTGGACTGTAGCCAACTTTAATCAAGTTAAGAAATTGACAACCGATATAAAATTGATCACTGAAGTCCTCAGAGGTAAGTCAGATATGATTATCTGATTATGACGCCCTTGTGGCAACATATTTTATTTGTTGAATAAAAAAAAAATTTTTTTTTCTAGAGTCACCTAATGTACAAGTTGATGATGAGGGGCAAAAAGTGCGCCCGAATCATAAACGGTGCATTGTGATCCTCCGGGAAATTCCGGATAGTACCCCTTTAGAAGAAGTTAAGGTTGGTCTATTACAAATATTTTATTAATTAAAAGTTAATTAATTTAATCATTATAAACCTTCAGTTATAAGGTTTAAAATAATCTTGTAAAAGTAATTTGTAACTAAAAGTATTAATTATTGCCAAAGAAAATACTTTTGTTGAATAAATCAGTCTATGAATGGCTAACGTATTATTATTAATACTGCAGTTTGTCATGTCACCTCTGGCAAAACAGCAGGAGGATCTTGTCCCAATGAATGTGACTTCTTAGATAAATTATAATAGAAATAAAGTAAATTCTATGCTTTTTTTTTCTTTATGGCTGTATTTTGATAGAGCTTTGTATATACTTATCCCAAATATAAAAGTGAAATTTTTCAGATTTCAATGGAAACATTCATTTAGACAATCTTTAGCCCCATTTTTATTAGGTTATGATTTCTGTGCTTACATTTGTCGGTATTTAGACTCATTAAATTGTAAGCCACAGAAAATTAAAATGTGGTGTAAATTAGAATTGGTGTAACATCTAGTTGTGCTCTTCCCTTGTTTTCATTCCATGTCGGATATTTTACTTTGCTATGTAATATGATTGTTGACCTCATTTGTATTATTATTTTATTTCTCTTTACAGGGCCTCTTTTCTGGCAAAGGCTGTCCAAAACTTATTTCTTGTGAGTTTGCTCACAACAATTCATGGTATGTTACATTTGAAAATGACGAGGATGCTCAAAAAGCATACAGATTTCTACGGGAGGAAGTTAGAGAATTTCAGGTAATTTTCATTGATTCTTGTGTTTAATTATTTACATTATGTTTTAATTGAGTTTCCCACTTATTATTTGAAGATGTGTTGAATGAATATGGTCTCTCTCCCTCTCTCTCTTTTTTTTTCATAAATGTTAAGCTTATCTAATAGTGGGAAATATTTATTGATATGAAATTCTGTATATTGTTTCAGTGATATTAGAATATCATTTCAACATATTTAGATGTATTTTTGGTAGAATGAAGATGTTATTAATTAAAAGTGAGACTATTTAACTCTTCAATGTTAGTAAAAATTTAATTTATTACTAAAAATTGAGTTTATTTAAATGATTAATATCGGTTATTAATTAATTTTAAAATAACAATTTCATGGTTTGTATTGCTGTTCGATTTTTTGCTATTTAAATAATAACCCTTATAGTAAATTAAGGATGATAAATCATTTATGAATTATTCGTGCATCTGCATTCAGCTTTTTTTGGATACTATTATTACTGTTATTGTAATTGTATACAAAATTTAAAAGGAATTGACTCCAAGGAGTTAGTGGGGGAGGCTTGATGTGAATTTAGTTTAAATGGGGGGGGGGGGTTCATTGGAGGATAACATCCAGGCAATTGTTATAGGTGATACCAGAATTGAATTCTTGAGTCCTCTATGTTTCAGGGAAAATATCTTTGTTTTTCTTAAATTTTAATTTTGATAATCTTCTGTTGCCTAAATTAGTATTAGTTAATAAGCTAAGGTTTTAGAGGGAAAAAAAAATATATATATAGTTAAATTAAGCATCTCATTAGAGCCTGTTTTATCTTTTTTAGGAAATCAGGTGTCGAATGATGCAATATCAACAAATGTTTTTTGGATTAAATAAATATTGATGTTGGATCGTGTTTATACTACTCATGACATTTTACATGTCAAGAATTTTATTTATTTATTTTTTATGATTATTGAAAAATAGACCAACAGTTTTAGAGAATACAAAACAGAAACTATAATTATAGAGTAAAAGGTTTAAAAAAAATTTTATATTGAAAAAATCCAAAATGCTTACCTATTTTATGTAGCCTTCCACTGATACTTAAAGTCATGAATGTATTTCTGTATGAATGTATATTTTATGAATATAACTTCAATGTAATTTCATGGATTCATATCCAAGATTTGTTGAAGCAGTAAATTTGTTTTAATGCATTTGTATTTGTGCTAAGCCAAAAAGATATTTAGCCACTAAAGCTAACACGGTTGAGCTTTAACTCATAATTCAATAAAACAGGGTAATATTTTCCATCCTGAAAAGATTATTTAGGAATTTTCTTTTTTACTTTTTAGTTTCCAACATAAAATACTTTTCCTTTTTTCCCACTTCTCAAGATAACCACTGAATATTTATAAAAGGCGGAAGTAATTAAAATTATTTTGAATCTAGTCACTATTATAAAACTAATAGCTGGTAATAAATAAATCACCCATATTGACCAAACAATACAAAATAAACAGATCACCTTCTATTAGAAAATTACTAAAGAACAAAAATGATCATTATCATTTATAAAATAATTACGGATAGAATTGGTTTCTCTTGCACATTCATACATTAGTAATCTCAATTTATCCTTAAATATCTGTTACAATCCTGTAAAATCAAGATAGCGAGTATTTTTGTGTATACTTGGTTTTGTAGGATTTGTGAATTTATCCACATCACTGTTTTTATTAATCTGTATTTTATTGTTTCGTTTTTTTTTTATAGATTATTTATTTGTTGGTCACTTTCATGTATGGTAATGTTATAAGCATTATGCATATTAATTCACTTTTATTTTTGTTTATTGTAATAAAATAAATTTCTTCTTTAGTTATCTGATCATTTAGTTAACTATCCAGTGCTTCTTGGATCTATTGTTATTTATATATATATGTATATATATATTTATTTATTTATTTAATATCTAATTTCTATTTAGGGTAAGCCAATAATGGCTAGGATAAAGGCAAAGCCTATGAACAGGCTGCCGCTGCCACCTGGAATCGGTGGTGGGATGGGCCTGAAGAACGGCTACAGGACGCCACCAGCACCTGCCTCCACAGGGCCAGGTGTCTTCGATCCGTCCCCTTTCTCGCAGCCTGCTCAGAGGTACCTCTATTCTAACGGATCGTCCCTTCCGCACAACGTAAACTTTCCAAGCCAAGTCCAAATCTATGTAAGCGGCGTGAGTATTTAAATTGTATTGAGTTTTTATTTATAATCATTATTATTTAAATTAAATAAAAGTCATAATCATAAGTATGACTTCAGTATGTTCCTGTTATTCGGGTGCCACTGATAAGATTGCTTAACCTTTGATAAGATTGAGGCACTAGTGCCCCTGTTAAGGCTGACGAAATATATCACGAAGATATAGCATATACATTTTCAAATAAAATTTAAATTTTAAATAATAAGATTTTATTAATTATAACATTCATATATTATTTACATGCCAATTTATGGCTATAAATGTATCAAATAGATATAAAGTTTCATTCACATCAACTATCATATTTTCCTTCTCTGTTCTGTTTCAATGCAAAAGTACACAAAAGATTTTTTACTCTCTAAACGCCTTTTTTGACATCAAAAGTACTTTGAAACAAAATTTAACCGTTTTCATTTCTTTACACCAGAAATAAATTAATCTGACGGCATTAACAAATGGCAATCTTGTCGAATCAAGCCAGGTTCCATCTCTTAAACTGCACTTACTTCTGCAACTTCACTTATGACTCCTCTTTTTTAAACAGAATTTCATGTTGTGACCTTTACAACACTTCTTCAGAGGCAATGTACTTTTTTCTTAGAAGGAAGATAATACGGTTTCAAACTCTGATTTCGGAAGATACCACATTTGCATCATGTTTTATAAATGAGAAACAAAAAAGGCGATAAAAAGAAAATGTAACTGACAATACGTTACGAGATTGCCATCTCTCCCCTTATCAGCAGTGGCACCTGTATAACTGGAAAGTATGATTTCTAATACCTGCCATTTTTTTTTTATTGTACTTTGCCATTATATGCACTCGAAACTTTTATCGAAAGATGTACAGAGCCATGAAATAAATTAGTATCTTTTATTCCAAAATACTAATTTATTTTTTTAACAATTAAATAATTTACAAGAATAAAGTTTTTAATAAATTATATTCTTTAATAAATTTGGCTTTGGTTAAAATTTAATCAACAACCTCTAATTTTTACCTCACTTTTAAGAATTAATATTGATTAGGATCTTTGTGTTTCTTTTTAATTATGTAAATAACAAAATAAGTTTCTTTAAGAAAGAAAACCTGCAGATCAGTTTTCTAAAGATACATGAAGCCAGGCAAAAATGGCAACATGTTGATATTTGTGTTGAAAGCACAAATCCTCTCAAACAGGATGATAACTATTACTATCATCAAATCAGCAACTCATACTTCCTTTTAACATTCACAGTGGAGTTTTCTTTGGATCCTCAAATCTGGTATCTAAGTCTAGTAAAAGTGAATTAAAAAAATATGCTGCCTATACCCATCAACGTTTTGTTGCTTTTTTAATCTGATTCTGTGTTGTTGATTCTCGTTACATTAATAAGATTTTCCCTGATTAAAAATCTTACAATGCTGACAATACCAAGATTTATTATGTTAACTTCTTGAAGTAACATCTTGGCAAACAAAGCAGAGACAGTTGTTAATACATTGTTAAAACTACTAGCTGTCCTGGCAGACGTTGTTCTGCCCTATTTCCCTAAAACAAAGAGCTTCCAAATTTTCTCCAACCATTACAATGGCAACTTTAACGATTGTTGGTGCATAGAAACATCTCACATGTTCTCCTACACCAGTTTCACCAGCTCTGATTACTGATGATTACCAGATCCCATAAGATCCAGTGCAGTTTTACACAATGTATTCAATTGATTGTGTTGATGAAACAAAATTTGTAATTTTTCTAGAATAGACCTCTTCACTGAACTGTCATTTTTTATTAAGGGATCAAGAAAAGCATTGTTTCTACTGTTTCCCTCGTCATTTTTACATTTTTTCTCTCCATAAGAAGCTTCTTTGCGCCTTGGGAAAAATAAGGGAAAAAAAATTAGCCGAATTTGTCGAGCCGTTCTCGAGTTTTGCGCTTAGCAACACATTTGACGATTCATTTTTATTAATATAGATAAATACCGGATGGGGAGTTAGATGTGAATTCGGACTGGTTTTAACTCTGGCTTCTATAATTTCTAATTTTTAAGGTTTTGGCTTACCATTACTTGTGTTAATAGTTAATGCTCTTGTTATTGAATTTTTCTAATCCTATAATAACGGCACAAATTCACTCATGTCGATGAAGTATTAATTTTGCTTCAAAACATCTTAAGGTCACATTAAAAAGTGTGGTGTTAAAATTTATCCAGTCAATATTTAGTTCATATTTATGATGGAAGAAATCTATTTAATCGAAGGACTGTGAGTACTTAATTTTTAATGTTGAAAACTTATTTAGTCTTAAGATATCTGTTTGTAAATTACATCATTTCTATATACTTTCCAAACTTATTGAAATTAATTAATTTTTTTAGTTCCAGCAGCACCAGCCGTTCTATCCCCCTAGTATGCTGCCAACGTGGGGCCCGACGAGCCCTGCATACTTTGACATTGGTTCTGTCTTCTCGGTTAATGGCCTCGCACCTCAAGGACCTTTCACTAAATCGCATACGACTAGGTTTACTCCCCGAAACAGGTATGTTGACACAGGTTAATTGAGTTATGGTGAAGTGGGGTTAACTTGGACCTGTGTAGAATCTTTTTTTTTTTTTAAGGATGCATATTTATATGTAGATCATCCCTTATTTTCCAGTATTTAACTTTTTTAAATTCTTTCTTTAACTTTTTATGTATTTATTCTCCTTGATATGTTATTCTCATAATCATTAGTATAAATATCTTATCCTGTTCCATCTCTTAATTGAACGCTGGTTTTAGGGTCCAGCTTTGGTTCAACAATTGCACTACCACCAGAATTGGGCCCTACTTTTATATAATATGTTGTTATTAGAATTAAAAGCAAATATTGGATACTGTTTCCAATATATTTATTCTCTCAGTTGAAATTGAGCATTATTTAATATTGATTGTGATATTTAAATGCCAGTGGTACTTGTACCAGCATGAGTTGGGTTGGTGGTAAATCATGTAGGTCTTGTCCTTATGGCCAATACAATACAACTCTTTATGTTGCTACTACCTAATAACTGGAGTCCTAGTGTCAAGATTCATTCATCTTTAGGTCCATTTCTTTTGAAAAAATATTTTCCTCTACTATGAAACCTGATATAAATATATTTCTTTTCTGGCTGAGTTTTTAAAATTAAAAGTTTGTATTTTTTGAAACAAAAATTGTAGTAAATCCTGGAGTGTTTACTTGTATTTAAAAAAAAAAAATTTAAGTTAATTCTTTGGTGTTTACTGATAGTCATCTAAAGCCATGCTTTATATAATCCTTAGCAAATCCATTCTTTAAACAATCCTCCTGCCTTCATTTTGGCCTATCTGAGATTAGTCGGTGCTGTTGCATCATCAACTTTTTTAAAATTCATTTATTAGTAAATGATTAACAATTCATATGGGGATGACTTGTGGTATAATGGCTAGCATAACAATCTAAACCACCAAGATCGCGTATTCATAGCCCCGCCAGGTGGCCCATGGATTTTTTATAAAGATAGTTGAAATCCCTGGTTATGCCCTCCTTCGGGAGAGATTTAAAATGGAGGTCCTGAACCTATACGCCAGGTACTCATTAAAGATCCCTACCCTGTTTAAACCTGGATAGACAAAATTTAAGGCTCCCTCAGTAGGATCTTCGATTAGCCATATCAGCATAAAAATTGTGTTAAATGAACAAACAAACAATTCATATGAATAAAGTCATCAATTTTAATTAAAGATGATGGTTAGTAGGTTAAAACTGAGATAGGAGAGGTTTAGCACATTAGTATACTGTTTAGTTCGTGTTAACATATAAGTTATGGACCCTTGGCATTTGACGTATGATTCAGAAACATTCTGACTTAAATAGAGCAATATCTTGATATCTAGAGGTTAAGCCTTCCACTTATAACATAATATTAATATTTCAAGTGGAATTTAAAGCAAATATCAGGATAGTTAGCCGGTTAATGTTAACTGAAGTCTGTTTTACAATTTTTAGTAGGCAGAAAAAAGGTGGTGGTTTAGAAGCAAGGACATCTATGTCGGATTCGGGAATTTCTCGAAAGCCTTTGAAAGAGACGGGGCGATTCGAAGGTCAGGAGACCCAGCGCCATGATGATGATTCTTGTCGGACGCCTCACTCAAAGGACCAAGCGCTACCACCAAGGTTGTTATTTTAGGTTTTATATTAATATATATATATATATATATATATATATATATATATATATATATATATATACATTTATACATATTTTTATGGATTATGGATTTGTTCTATCTAGTTATACAAGTATTAAATAAAAAAAAAAAAAAAAATGAAAATTATTTTACTTCATTAGATCAAGCGTGATTCTTAGACTCCATAAAGTTTTATATTGAGACAAAATGTAATTGCTTAATCAACAACCATTTTATTGGGAGATAAAACAACATATTATAATTATTGGGCAAAACAGATCTCTGTGTAATCATAGACATTCATATTTCTATCTTTTCTTATAAGTAGTTTTTGTTGTTAGTTACACTTATATGAAGTAGTTGACTTCATGTGTAAAGAGTTGTTCTGGTTTTTATATAGGAAGGAAATAGTTGGGGGTGCAGTAAAAAAAACACAGCAAATAAGTTGAAACCTATTATATTATATGTGTGCCGACGTTTCGACCTACTGTGTAGGTCATCTTCAGGGCTATGAGAAAACAGACAAAAACAGAATAGACTGTAAAAATCCATAACATAGAGATACAGAAAACACAACATGATATAGGGATATAGAAAAATGGAGCGGAAAAAGTGAAGGATATATGAATAAAGATGATTACATAATAGATGTATAATGTTCTGGTTTTTATCTTAATGCACTTCATCTCGAGCAGAAAGTACAATCCCTTTTAAAGATGGAATGCCTAATTAGATATTTTTAAATAATCTCAGTGCACTGTTAATGACAATCTCTCATTCTCCTTATTCAACTGAATCGTTTCAGGAAAAATAAAGATATTAACTTCCTTAGTTAACTAGTAATTGAAGAATTTCCTTCAAATCATTAACCAATGATTCTTGAATTTGGTCTTTCTTAATATGACACATTTTCTTTGTTCTTCGATGTTCAAGTTCTTATTTAGTTATAATAACCCGTTACTCGTAATTGTTTAACATGGTTTATTGAAATTTACTGCTCAATTTAAGTTTAAGCGTTAAGTTTTATATTTATATTTGTTTTTTTGTAATATATAACAAAGTTAAACTGAAATACAGATTTTTTTACCACCTACAATTTTTATTCTGTGATTTTCATTATGTTTTTAAGGATAGTAGATCATTACAGGTACAAAATTACATTGATTCCAGCTTTCCTATAAGGTAAAAAAATAAAATATGTTAATTTAAATGCTTTTTTACTTTTTTTCTTAATTTGTTTTGTAGGTTGCCAGTATTTGATATTTCCGATTTATTTTGTTTGCAATTGATTTAATTTTTCTTGAATAGTCTATTTTTTCAATTATTATTTTTTTATAATACTGAGTTAAATATGTACATTGATTAATTATTATTATGAAATGTTTATCGAATGGGTAAGAGATTATGTGTTAAAACAGACGGAGGAGAAAAGAAGACGAAGTCGGTAGCAGAGCACCTGGGAGCCCAGGTCCGCAGTTTGACCTTGAGGCTGATGCTTTTCCCCCGCTGCCAGGGGGCCAAGGTGGCACCCCCCCTGAGCAGCCGAACCCCCAACCTACGACCCACCAGTCGCCCGCTACAGCAACCGTCACCGCAGTCGAGGCCCAGTGGGCGACACCCTCCGAGACAAGGTATTAGCTCCGCATTCAGGTTTTAGGCATGGCTAGCTGTTCTTATTTTTACAAATTATTTTAATTTTATCCCATGTAAGCTGAGATTAGATCATATAATATTCCATGTGCACCATACAGAACAATAAATCGACATAAATTGTTTTGTTTCTAGTTCTTACTCAAATGGTTTTGGCAATTACAAAAAACTGGAATTGTTACTAATAATTGTTTAATTTCTAATTCGAATGATTGTTAATTTGTTGTTCTATTCTCTTTCCTTTTTTTAATCTAGTGCTTTTTGGGCTATGGTGGGTCAGTAGGCAGAAGCAATGGCTTCGCTATAATTAAATTTAACATTATTAATTGTAGTCTGCCTTGATAAAAATTTGTATTCATTATTGATTATAAGTATTTTAATACATATACCCTATACCCTGTGTTCTAACTTACATGCTATTGGGTGGTGAAGGTAGAGTTTCATAGTTAAACCACCACTACTTTATGAACTATTAACTAACTAGTATATTTTCATAGTTCAAACATTATTTCAGAACCTATTCTCTGACTCATATTTCCTAACTATCGTTCTATGTCACTCACAGTATATATTTTATTTGGGTACTACTAGCAAAATTAAAAATGTTGGAGATTGATTATTCGATATCATATTTATCAGTTTTTGATTTCTCTCTTTTTCACACCTTAAAACTATTTATGAATACAATTGTTGATGCACCATAATAGAGATATTAACTGTTAATAGAAATATAGTTGTCTTTAATTTTCTGAAATGGTCAAAATTACTATTATAATAATAAATAGAAATGTATATTAATAGACAAAATAGTATCAACAGTAATATATTTGATTAAGTCATGAAGGGCTTAGTCCAAAATATAATAATTTTGGTATATATAGTAAAATATTATTGAAGGCTGGAAATTTTTTATCACTAATAGGTGAGGAAAGTATTGTAATATAGTCAAATTTTGATCCTGGAATTTTAGGATAAAATTAATTTTCAGTTATCAATGTGAGAACATTCTTATACTTAATAATAAATATTGAGTAAAAGTGTGGATTTATTGGAATTGTGGTGTCACTTAATTACTTTACTATACAGTCAATGTTTTATATAAACAAATTTTTTTAACAGAGTTGTTGCTGGACCAACTGGGAAAAACCCTGCAGATAAAGCTGGGCCCATTAAGACTGAAGAAAGCATTGGAGGTAGCAATGGCTCGGTGAACGGGGACAGCGCACCCTGCGATCAACCTCCAATTGAGCCTAAAGTTGTTCCTCCGCTCGTCCAACCGGTTGTAATTGACCCCCATATATCAGTTCACCAGCCAACACAGCAGGTATTTACTTGATATTAACATTATCAAATTTTCTAGTATAAACTTTGTATAGAGGACTACTTAGTGTGCGTGTCTATTTAATGCCAGGCAGGTGATTAAAATAGTAAAGTGCATTGGAAAGCATTTACCAATGCATTCAGTTTTCTATTCTATAAATTTGGTATAGGTAAAGATGCTTTTGATGATTCAGGGTTTTGATTTTATTTTATAAAATAATTAAATGTTTTTTCCTGTTAAATATAATTTCAATTTGTCGAGGAAGTCAACCATTTCTATTAGTCTCTCTCCCTCCTCGCAAACATTTCTGACTTGAAGTTTCTATATTCTTTGTGTAGCCTAGGTCAGTGGTTTTTGTACTAGGCCCCTCTTGTTCACCTCCCACGCCCGCCCCCTTAGGACAAAATATGTATGGGCATATGACAAAAAAAAACAAGCTATTTAGTTTTATTATCACAAGTTTCAATTTAAGATAAAGAAGTACTGTTAAGAGATAAATAACTAAAATTGAAGTGAGAATTTTTTGTATTTTGATTTGTTACCCCCCACCCCAGGCTCAAAACCACTGCCCTAAGTTTATACCCTCTCTTTTCTTCCAGCAATGCAATATAAATGTTTTGTAGTACAGTTTTTGTGAATGACAAAAAGTGTCACTTCTCTTTTTTAAAGGCTCTAGGGACTAGTCTTTTGTAGCTTGGTTCTCAGGACCTTAAATAAAGTACACTTGCTCGACAGAATCCAGAACGTGTCCCATTGGCTACAACTAAAAACAAATACTTCAAGACAATATAGAATGGTATGAACTTCACCTTATAACGATACTTGGCATATTCTCTGCTGCAAACACGAGTTCTCTGCATTGAATATGCCAATATGAGGAGTTGTTGACCTATTATTTGAAAAGTAATTAAATACCTTATTGGTAATCTAAGGCCTGATAGATGTTAAGTCTCAATGTTAAAATGCTTGTAATCTATGCTTCAACAGTTCTTGTACTAGTTGTTGTTTTTTTCCTTTAACATTAATAAACTCTTGCAATAATCAGAGGGGTGGGGTTGCATTTTTAATCTTATTTCAAGTCAATAAATATACAGATAATAGCTTAAACTTATTTTGTTTATATTTATTAATTGCACCCCCTACCATTTTGCACTCTTCTAAGATATATTCAGTCAACCATTTCCACATCAACATAAATTTAATGAACTTGATTGCTTATTTACGTGAATCATACTTTTCATTTGTTTTGTAGGTCGAGTTGGGAGTTGTAAAACTGAGCTATGCCCAAGTGGCGCAGCACCAAAAAGCTGAGAGAGAGAAGCAGGCCGCTCGGGAGCTGCAGCAACAGCAACAGCAGCAGCAGATGCCGCAGCCTCCTCCTCCCCCTCACCAGCAGCATCACTCAGACGACGAAAAGAAGGACCATAACTTACCTCCTTTTCATTACCACCCGAAAGGTGAGCTTGTTAAAAACTAATTTCTTATTTTGCCTTGAACTAAATTATTAATTTGAGAATACTAGTTTTACGTTGTTCAACCTAATTCTAAAAATATTTAAATGATATTAACTTCTGGCTTACTCAAAATATATGATATCAGGTTATGGACCCTGATGCTAGAGTAAATTTGAGGCGTTGAGATGCAAAAGGGGATAAATCCAAATTTGAAAACATTTTAGAAAACACAAACATTTGCATTATTCAGGTTCTTATGAAATGATTGTTTATTTGAGACAATTATTTTTAGAAAAATTAGATTGGCTTTGGCATGTTTTGAATGGTCAACCATGTACCACCACATAGAGGACGCTAAATTTGTGGAAAAAATTAGAAATGATAAAATATGGATTTATCCCTTTTTGCATCTCCACGCCTCATTTCTGCTTGCTATACCAAAGCATACTAGGGTTCAGAAATGCTTATGAAGTTATGCTGTTTTCTGCCTCTTTTTTTTTTTATTAATTGCTTAAAAAAAGTTTTTCAAAATTTATTTCGTTCATTTTCTTTAATTATAATCTGCTTTATTTTGAAACTTGAATCATATTTCTTAACAGCTTTTTATCGTTAAAAATAAAAAGACCATATAAATAAATTATTAAAGGCCGTCAAAACTTACTCAAGTTGTTGTTTATGTCTGTCTTCAAACTTCATCATTATTTGCAATCAAAACATATTCCATTTTGTTTTTAAATTAATTGTATGTCTGTATTTAGATTTGTTATGTTTATACTCTTTAGTAGGATGTATAGTTCATCATCATAAACTTTTCCTTTTCTACCACTGTGCTGCGTGAGGTTCCTGCTTATAGAGCCTGGACTAAGTATCTCTATCCTGAACCAACTCTCTCCTTCGATTCCAGTTCATTCCACTCCTCTTGGAAGCATCCCTTATGCTGTTGTCCTAGGATATGCGAGGCCTCCCTCTGGCCCTTTTTCCTTCCGTGCGGGTCTCATAAGTCTTCCTAAGGAGGTGTCCAAACCACCTTAGTTTGTGTTCTTCCAGAATTGTCTCAGCAGGGTTTAATATCGAGATTAGGCCATATAGTTGTGTTTCAATAGATTGTATTTGACTTCTGTGGTTTGAAGTTATGGTCCACAATTCCGAAGAGTAAGATAGGATAGGAAGGAAGGTAATATTATAGACAGCCACTTTTGTCTACTTTGTCACCTCACTTCTTCCCAGGAAACTCTGTAGGACCATATTAACATTTTCCCCGCTGCTCCATTTCTTTGGGCCACTTCTTTGAAAATATAGCCGTTTTCAATGATATGAGCACCTGTATATTTAAAACTCTCAATCTGCTATAATCTCTGTCCTCCAACCCTTAGTACTCTCATTATCCTTCGGGGTTTCTTTCCTGTTCACGTGCAGATTGTCTTCCCCGGGTAATTCCCTCTTGGAGTACATTAATGTCATGTTGTCATTTGGCAGCAAGTAAGACGAGGTCGTCAGTGAAGCCCAACAAAGAAAATTTGACAGGGTGAAGGTTTTTGTGTCCCAGCTGTAATTTCCTCATCATCAGCTTAGCCCCCCTCCTTATTGCTAAGTACAAAACCATAATGAAGAGCAATGGACTTACGGCTCATATATTATTGTATATTATTATAGTTATATCATATAATTTTAATTTTGCAGGAGACAGTGTGTTGGGTGGACGAGGGAGAGGGGGTGCCAGGGGAGCACCCAGGAGGAGGGATAATCTTCCTAGGCAATTTAATAACTCAAGGCAGAGATCGCCCAAATAGCACAACCCATTTCGGTAAGCCTAGATTTGAAAATAGTGATCAAAGTAATATATTTCCTTTGTACCTAATAGTTAAAAATAGTTCAAAATAACTAATTTAAAATAAAATAACTAGTAAATTTCTAATAATCCTAAGTCTAATAACTCCTAAACTGAAATTAAGGTATTTAAAAAAATTTAACTAAGTGATATAAAGTATATATATATCCAATAAATATATCCAGCTGATCTGTAATGGGGAAGTACTTGAAGTTGTGGAAGAATACATACCTACTTGGGGACAATCATCAACAACAAGGGAAAAATTGATCCAGAAGTAGCTAACAGGATATCCAAAGCCAACCAGGTTTACTACCTCACTTATTAAAAAAAAAAATCTCATTAAAAAAATTGAAATAAATGTCACTGTTAGGCTAACCACAGTCAGCCCTTTTTTTCTTTCTTTTTTTTTAAATTAATACAAATAGCCTACAAAATTTACTGGATGGCGTTTTTGTTCTTTGTTGTTAATATTAAGTTTATGATTTTTTTTTTTCATTGTTTGAAACTAATTATAATATGGCTTCTTGATCATTTAGTGCTGAACCAACCTGTTTAGATCAATATTAATTACACACCCTAGTCATATTAAATCTATAAAATGAATAGATAATATTTTGTTATTTCCCAAATAAGATGACAATATAATTGTGAACTTAGTTAGCTGTCCTCTCAATGCCATGATTAATAATATTGAACCAGTGCGGTGGTAGTTCCTCACTGTTGTTTAACATTGTCTATTTGTGGAGTCTTCTTTTGATTTGATATTGAAACCAAGTCTAAAATACTATGTTTTTACTCTGTTATAGGTAAACAAATCAATAATAAACTTATTGTTAAATATAGTAATAATTTATTTTATTTTAAAGCTCGAGGTTTTAATTTTAATTTTTCTTTCCCTTTAGACTGGAGACTTGGCCTAGAGTAAGGTGAATTCAGGATTTGCAGATTACTGGAAAAAAAAATTTAAAAACACAAACAAAAAAAACAGTTAAGAAAGAAACGGTGACTTGACCAAACTGCGAATTCTGGCACCGAAGTGCCTCTAGCATCAGTCCTGAAACATTGTGCACAGGAACTGTGATTAAAAAACCCCCTCCCTTCCTCTCCTTCCTCAACCCATTTGACTTTGTTCAATGTTTACAACTTTTGGCGACCGGTCGTCTTAATATATATATATATGTATCTGGGGGGAAAAAAAAACTGTTGTAAAAATACTTACCAGCTGTTATGGATCTTGAAAGAATTGAGAATTATTTGGAAGGTACTTTTGGAGGAAAAAGTTATGTATAGTATTTAATAATGAATAAGAAAAAAAAAAAGAAAAATTGAAAAACAAAAAATTTATGAAAAAAGCCTATTAGAGCTAAATTTTAATTTTTCAGTCATGAGTCGTGCGAAAAGCGGCCTCATTCTATGGTGCTCTTTGGTATGCTACCAATTAATAGAGCGACGCATCCTTAAGTGTAAATAAATCTTCGATTAAACAAAAAAAAAATAATAAAATATAATTATTTTTGACAATGTGTATAGAGTGCAAGCTAGTTGTTTACCTAGGTGTTAATAGTTATATATACAATTCCTCCAAAAAGGATTGTCTCGTGTTTAAATTTGTTGGAATTTATTCATATTTATGTAATATAAATATTTATATATATAATATATATATATTTAATGAGCTGAATTGGAAACAGGTGTTAATAATTCTAATGCTAACCGTGAGTGTGCATAAAATACCGAGCCATTGTGAAATTGATGCTCACAAAAGAGTGGGTTGTAGTTTTTTTTAAAGATTATTTTCTTGTTAATAATCTGGCCACATGCAAATATTGACTTGATTACGGTGAACACAAGGCAAGTTGCTAAATGGATTATAATGAAAACAATTTTTTTTTTTTTTTTTTTTACTGTCTGGACATATTATTTTGATATTTTTTATTACAAGAGTGTATATTTATTTCTTGTAAGAGTTTTTTTTTTGGGTTTGTTAAAGGATGGTTACATTCATGTCGGTGTACCGTGAATTACCTGTTAACCAAATCTTTTTTTTAATTTCAAATTAATATTGTGTAAATTCAGATTATAGCTTTTCTCTCTTATGCTTTAATATATATAGTTACATTATCATATATAATACCCGCAAATATATAGATTGCTCCTTAGTTAATATTTTATTTTTAAAAATATTGTATTATTTATAGATATACAGTTTATTTATCTATATAATTTACGAGTTACATTAGCCTAATGCCGTTGTAATGTGCTTTTTGAAAATGTTGGTGATATATCTTAACATATTCGTTTCCTTATCTAACTCTACCCTTTCACCAACTGTGCTTCCACTAGAGTCTAGGTTCATTTCCTCCTTATCGGTTATACTGGTTGGTATGTCGATTTTGTTTGTAAACATTTAATGGTTTGGGAAAATAATATTGTTTTGACTCGCTTTAGTGATATATAAAATAATTTCAACCACTATGTGCATTATATTAGTAAATATTATGATTATGAACCCAATTTGTAAATTTATTTTATTCTTAGAATGAAAGTTATGTATAAATTTAAAAAAGCTCAGAATTCTATGTTGACAAAATGTTTCCATTTATTAAAAAAATTTTTCCTTATTTGTATTTTTAGATTTTTGCTCATTAATCAAGGCATTTATTGAGTTGCTGATGAGTTTGAGCTTTATTATGCACTAAGCTATATTTATTAGACAGACTGAATTTTTGAAATAAAGAATAATTATGTGGAAAATCATATATTTTTTTTTTAATCGTAATTATTAACTATTTTCGTGTTATTATTTTGTCTTCACTTCACACCAATGCTTATATATATGTTGGTTTATACGCATTTGTGTGTGAATTTATTCTAATTATATTATAGGATTAATTTTTTGTTTCTTAACTGTGCAAGTCGCTATGTTTACTCAAATTTTAGAAACATTTTAATATTTTATATTGTATATATTATACTTTAATATCCATGATTGTGCTGTTTTAGGTAATGTTGTTTAAAAGCCTGTTTTTATTAAATAATAACTAATATGACTTGGTAAAACTCATGGTTCGTTTCCAAGGTTATTATCTAACATGGTTCAATGTTCCTGGAGAATTATTTACACATTAATTTATGTTATTAATTTTTTTTATTGTTACTAGATTTTTTTTGTTTACCCGATGCCATTGTCAATTGTAAACATAGCGATGTTACTCTGTTTCTATTTGGACTGTATAATGGTGTCCATACCTTATATAAATTTCAATAAAAGAAATCAAACTGATCAAAATTAGGCACAAATATAGCATACCAATTATTTTTTTATTATTTAGCTACATAAGTTGAATAGTTGTTAAAGTGAAGTGGTTGCTCTGTCGTATTTATCTTGCGTACAACTTGGATAAACATGCACGCTACTTCATTTCTCAAACTATTGATTATAATTTTCTCTTTGTAAAAATGTATATTATTAGTATCATCTCTTAGTTAAAGAGATCCATGAATTAAATGTTATAGATAACACCAATTTTTTTGTCTCTATATCTGTAATGTCTAGACTTAAATAATTATTAATTTTTTATCGTTTAGATTAACTGAGCTGTATTTAAAGAGATATATATATCTGTATGTATTTATGTGCTATACACATATATACAAACATGCAAAGAGCAAATGTTGGAATATGCCATTTATTGCATTATCCACCAATTAGTATTTTAAATCCTTTGATAAGTTTAAATATTTTAGAATCAAAATCATTTATCGCACCAGAGTAACTTGTTCATGTCACATTCATGTTTAATTTTTTTTTTTTTTTTTAAATATATATATATATATATTTACATAATACTCTCTCTCACTCGTGCATTGCTGTCAGATGTGGGCATTGAATATAAACTATGATAAACATTTAAGAATGTTAGCCATACCAACTCTACTACTACAATGTACTTTGACCTATGCTCGGTTGTGCTCATTTCCTCAAACATGCTAGTAAAACTCATTATACCGGTCTTAAATTATTTTTGATTTTTTTTTGTTGTGTAACATACTTTTCTTTGACCTATTTTTTTATATATATATTTTTAAAAAAATAATAGTCATGTTGAGATATGAGTGCACCTTAAAAGTAAATTTGAAATAAAATAACTATAGCTACTTGGGTATAAATATAACGTAGCTTTCTTTAGGTGTTAACTACTACATATGTGATATAGTTTTTCGCTTGTACATAATTTTAAGCGATGTTTGATGTTTATATTGAGGCTTTTTATCAAATATGATATAAACTGAATATTTACATCAAGAAAATTGTTATTGCTGGAAGTAATTTAACAATGATTATATATTATTTTCAATCAGATTAATAAGTTAAGGATATGTGTTTTATAATTCAATATTATAAGAAATATTTATAAATATCGAGTGGATGTGAAAGTGAGTATAGCAGATATGATGAGCCCCATTATGCCGGATGCACCATCATATTGGCATGTATTCAGCTAAAAAGAGTGATAGTAATATTTGCAGAGACATCGACTGATTTTCAAGATTCCATGTGTAGTGTCAAACTTATTTATAAGATTCACTCTATTCATTTTATTTTTTAGCCAGCATGGACATAATAATTTGTTAATATATGTACATGTATTTTATCTTTGCTGTGTATGGAAAATGTACACTGCAGGCTAAATAATAAGTTTCGTATGTTTTTCTAATAAAGACACAATGCCAAACTTGAAATGAGCACTCTTACTACCACATTTTATTTAAACACTAAATTGTTAATTACTAATTTGCATAGTCTTATAGGTAATCCTTAGTGGTTATAGTATCGTTAGTTATGAGTTGTCTTGTATCCTATATTTATAATAGTTCCTTGTATATATAAGATAAAATGATTATTTTTATTAATACAACACTTTGTCCACATATTAAAGAGGTTCCTGCTGTCAACTTTTAAGTTAAACTCTCTCGGAACAGTGCTCTCGTTCTTACGTTTTAAGTTTAGCATTGTGCTGAATTGGTCCCCCTTTAATTGTGGGTAAATGCTGTGTCTTAAAATTATATAATAGTATATATATTATATAAATATATATTCATTGAATTGTACAGACATTAAAATCAGATTTAACAGTGAACTGCGTTTATTAATAATATATTGTTTTGGTTGTTTTCTTTCTGTTGATTTTTGATTCAAATAAAAAGAAATGAGTGTGTTTACATAATTTGTAAATGTTATTTTTTTCCTACTCAGCTTATTATTTGGTTCAATTGGTTTTAATGATTATATTTTTTCAATTGTTTTAAATCATTTTTAACTTTCTTTGTAGTCATTTAATTACTATTAAAATATATTTTGTAAAAAGCCCAATTTATGTCCATTTTACTAACCTGTTGCTCATCGCTGTATATACATATTTTTTTTATTACAAATTTATATGGTTATCAGATACCTTAAGAATACGCTTTACAAGTAGAAAATCTGCTTTAACATTTCCTACCTAAATGTTCTTGGAGTAGGCTGATTAATTGTTCTATCTTTATCAGAAGATTTTTTGGTTATGCTAATGAGTTCATTGTTGCCTTCATATCATATCAGAACCTTCTGTTGTGGACTAAATAAACTGAGTTGTTTTTTTACAGCCAAGATGGGTTTGTTATTGGAGTTTACTCCTTAAGAAATAATTTTCATAGTTAGCCTGGGGTATGGAAATTTTATGAGGAGTAAAATCAAGTTTTAAATTAAAGTGAGTAGCGCTCCCTTCTCGATAAGATTGTGTTATTGGTTTTATATAATAGATAGAATTTAAAAGTTTAATTTCGGGAAGAGATACTTGGGGTATCTATGGTAACAGTGTATTCTATTGCTCTATTCTCGAAGTGTTGAAATGCGATAATTTTTTATATAGGAGCCTTTCTAAAGATATCTATCCAAACAAACACTGTTACTTCTCTTATTTAGATTCCGCCTTAAGCTGTTGGAGTGCGACCTCAACAGATGGCAGGACAGCATTGCTCTGATAAGAGTAGGGAATTGACTAGCTATCAAACAGCTGTGTAGTGACTATTTAATTGTGTAGTGCTACTAGGACAGGAGATAAGTGTATTAGGAAGTGGGCAGGCAGTGATCATGCTGGGCTTAAATACATCTCTACGGGACTCTGAAGATGAGGCCACCTTCAAAAAAGTAGATAGGTAAGAAATCGGCTGTCATTTTGGTACCTTGTAGAAAAGATGGGAATTCTACACCAGGGCGAACTGTCATGCTGTTAGTCATTAGTTTGGGTATGTTATGGTTAGTACTGATCTGCTTAGATATCTTTTTTACCATCCTTTTAATCACTTATTTCTTCCAATTTTTTTCTATGGGGGCATTTTCTATAAGAAGCGACGTGCGCTCCCTCGCAATTTGAGCACTTTGTTTGAGTTCACCTAGTCGCGGACATTCAGAAATGTTATGTGAGCCACTGCATCTTACACATTTTACGGTGTGGTTGCAGTTGTTTTTTGTGTGCCCAAATTGCTGACAGCACTGGGGCGGTAGGATGTCCTTTCTTGGGATGTATTTCACAACCGTGAATATAAATCTACATGAGTTTAGTTGACAGTTTTAAGTGTTGTAAGAAGTCACCACACCCACTATTTTCCCTGAAGATGGCCTACAACATAAGACGAAACGTTGGCACAATTAATAAAAAATATATATTTATAATTTTAATTAAAATTGTTCACATTAATTTAAAATAATTTACAAATTAAAAGAAAATAATACACGATGATAAGTATCAGTAGAGAGCGATTAATTGGTAAGGACACATTTAAAATTCATTAGAAACGGAAAGGGGTAAACTCCAGTCGCGTGTCGTAGCTGGCACACACTTTTTTAAATTAATTTCTTGATTATTCTGATCTACCTAAAAATAAATCATAGCTGAGGCTCTAATCTCTGCTGATAATGATAGGATAGCTTGCTCTGAAGTGATCATTTGAATGATCCATTTTATTAGGCTAAATATGCACTCAATGTAGGAACATTGATTGTAACAAGAGATCAAAATTGTTGGTAATTATTCCGCAGGTTGGTGCTTTAAGTTGAGTGACAAGCTTTAACTTTTCATTTGTTTTACTTTTAATATTTTCCTAAAATTGAAGTTATGAGCTTTAGTATGGAAAAGAGAATATATTTGTGGGAAATATGCATACTTCAGTTAAAATTTCATCTATACTTCGAAATGTTATTTGAAACTTTTATTTCTTGATGAAATGATAACCAAAATCTATTCTTTATCAATAATCACGTGTTCTTTTCGATAATAAAGCTCACAATAACTAGTATTTTTGGAAAATAATAAAAATTAAACTAAATAACAGTTAGGACTTGTAACTCATCTCGAAGCGACAACCTGTGGAACAGATACCAAATTTTTTTCTTGAGTCTAACAAGAAATTCAGTTCTTCATAATCTCTAAATTCAAGATTCAGGAACCCATCCAGACTCATTGGGAAAAATATCAGGGATATCATCTTTATTTTTTTCTATTTTGTAGCAATGATTCATTTATGCTGAGAAGTCTTCATATTTTGGTGTTGGAATGGAAAAGCATGTCACAATCTTAGTATCCCTGTTCCCATAATCTCAATTATTTGTTGTGTGCTGGACTTACCACCATCTTCCAGCCAAAAATTAATAATTATCAAACATAATCTTGATAAATTTGATCCAACCATTGTATTTACAATCACTTGAGTTTTGATTTGTCTCTCTCTCAGATTCTCCAGGAAAATATTATAGAAATATTCCTTTAGTCAATAACAAACTTATTGATGTGTATATAAGGAAGTGTCTATTAAATATCTTGAAGATATAATTTTTGGAAGTGGGTTTGCCATTTCAATACTTGTTAAAGCTACTTCAAATCTTAAGGATAATCCAAGCACATTCACATCTGGAAAACCCATTACATTTTCTTAAAACTAATTATGCGATATTAATATATTTAATATTGTGATATTAATACCTCAATTCATAATATATCAATGTTCATTTTATTGATTGTGAAGTGCTACTTCCAATCCATAATGTTCAAATTACATGAGACTTTGTTCTGGAGTCATCCAAACTTTAAAAATGGGTCGAGACTATGTACATTTAATTATTGATGTACGAAAAAAATCTTTTAAAATATGTAGAATAGAATAGAAAACAAACTTTATTCTGGGACCAAGTCCCTTTAGAATAACAATAATGAACAAATAAAATAAACATAATATTCATCTGGCCAGGAGGCTACATAATGATACAAATCTTGAGTTACAAAAAATATAATAGAAATAGGAAAAAAAAAATGAATAAAAAGTACGAGACTTTACACGATTGTAACTAATTGTAGAAAATAATATAAAGGTTAGATATTAACAAAATAATAATTAATAACATTAATATAATAGTTAATAACGGAGTTGCTAAATACAACAAATGAATGGCATATCATGCGATAAAGTATTTACAAAGTCTGTATCTTCTTTGTTGTTGGAAAAATAGATAAGACACGTAGGTAACGAGATCGAGTATTCAATACTAATTTATTCAAGCGGAAGATTGACCTGCCTCGAGAGCGTCTTTTTGGGATGCCAAGAGGTGAAGGGAAAGCTGTGATTTAAATGAAGCCAGTGAAGAAGAATGGCTCATGAAAGGAGGGATTAAGTTCCACACAGTGGTGGAGAGGGCGAGGAAGGAACGCTCGAATGACTTAGTTCTGTGTAGAGGAATGTAGAGATCAGAAAGGCGGGATCTTGTTTTCTGGTGCTGGACAGAGGATTTGAACTGGAGGAGACTATAGATATATGAAGGGTGTTGCGAGTTAATGGATTGGTATAGAAAAACACTAAGGAAATATTGTCTACGAATGGAAGGTAAGAGCCATTTTAACTCATCAAAGTGATGTGACACCCGGGATCGCCTCGGAGTACCAAGGACAAATCTTAAAGCGCAGTTCATTATTCTTTTTAAGCATTTTCGAAAGGTCCCCGAACACTACAACACTACAGTAGTCAAAGTGGGGGAAGATGAGGGATGATACGAGAAGCTTCCGGGTTGATTGTGTAAGGAGATACCGAGATCGATGAAATAATTTCAGGGAACTAATTGATCGTCGGGATATTTGGGTGACATGGGGTTTCCAGGAAAGGTTTTGGTCAATGGTAATGCCTAGGTTTTAAACGGAGGAGTTGAAACTGATAGGGTGGTCGTTTAGTACTAATTTTGGGAGAGTGGGGATAGTTGTAAGGAGGGAGTTGGAACCTAGAACAATGGCCTGGGTTTTCATTGCGTTCAATTCCAGTTTGTTTAGCTTTGCTCAGTCACTGATCTTATCTAGGTCTAGCTGAATAGTGGCGAACGCAAATGATAGCTCAGAAGGAAGAAAGGATAAATAGATTTGGAAGTCGTCAGCATATAGATGGTAGGAATAGCGGTGAACAGATTTAGGAAGATCGTTGATGTAACAGTTGAAAAGGAGAGGAGAAATGCTTGAGTCCTGTGCCACACCTGAGGATAGAGTGAGGAAAGAGGAAAGGGGTTGGTTGGGCATAGAAACCGCTTGGGACCTGTTCAGAGAGAAAGGATTGGAACCATAGAATAGAGCTGTTGGAAAAGGAGAATGACTTTAGTTTGGAAAAAAGGATAGAATGGTCCAAGGAATCGAAAGCTTTTGAAAAGTTTAGTAGGATTACCACGGTTAGTTGTTTTTTGTCCATGGCTTTATGTATGTCAGTAGTGATTTTGGTAAGGGGGGATTGAGTGGGAAAACCAGGACGAAAGCCTGATTGAAGCGGATCAAGGAGTTTGGACTGTTCGAGAAAATTTGAAATTTGAGACTGGACTATTCTTTCAAGACGTTTGGAAAGGTTTGAAAGTATGGAGATTGGCCGGTAGTCGTTGGGAGATAGTGGGGTTGACGGGTATCACGGGTATGTGAGGGAAATAGGACGCTGGGGAAGAATCCAGAATGCGTGATTTTAGGGAGTTGTGGACGTAAAGACCTACTCCTCCACCAGTCCGATCAATTCCAACAGTTGAGAGAATGTGGTGCAGTGCTAAATGGAGGAATAAGAGACATATGTAGGGGGACAGGGAGGCATCATTTGGAATCTTATTTATCAGAGTTCATATAGTGACAGCATCAGATGAAAGAAAATAGAGACTGTTTTGAATATATGTTAAACTGTATATCGGCCCATTTTCCACCGAAATCCGATTGACTACTTTGTTTTTAAATAAAGTATTTTGATTTTTAATTGTTGATGATTATTTAAAATTCTAACCCCAATAAATATATTTCATGGATAACATTCTTAACAACAACATTGATAAAGTGTTTTATTTTATGATTTGTCGGAAACATTTTAGGTGTAGACTGGCTGCACTTAAAAACCACAAAATCTGTAGCTGCGGTGGCGTTAATACACAAGTACCAACACCGGTACCAGGATTCAATTATTAGTTTAAAAAGCTCCTTAGGGAAAAAGAGTTCGCCTGCTAGGAAGAGGTATATTGCATTGACGATGACAGATCTGTGAAATAATCAGATGTGATATTATTTTTCAAGATCACAATAGCAGCGATGTTATTGGATCTGACAGTGAGGTTCAATATTAACTATCTTGATGACGTTGTGCAAGTGTTGAGAGGTATATCCCAGTCCAAAAAGAGTAATATCGTAAGACCTTTAGTGGGGATATCGAGAAACTATTTCAAACAAAAAATGGAGGATTTCTAGAAGACTAACGTGTCAATAATAAGGACGTTGCGCTGTTGGTAAATTCCTCTTGGGGACAAGGCCTCCCGCAACATCAATCATCTCTGTTCATTACTGCTGCTCTCTAGTAACGGATGTGTAAGATGGTCCGAGCGTCCGCAGCTACACCATCCATGGTCCTTCATTAGTTTTGCAATATTTGATACTAAAATTATTGTGAATAGTAGATAAATCATGATTATTATTGTTAGTTGGGCAGTTATTATATTAAAATTTTTGATTAATCTTAAACTGAATAATTTTTTAAGATCTACTTGTGTAGTATATTCTGAATACTTCATATCAGTACTCCTAACTATCGACACTTTCTTTAAAATGCATAGATGGTATCAAATATTTGACTCGTTTATTTCAATGAGTCCAATAGCGTTTGTCCTCATCGTGAGTACCTAGAAGGGAGTTGAAATCTGGAACTTTGTACTAGCTAGCCCAATGCATAACTCAGGGGCCTGGTTAAAACAGTCATGAGGAGGAACCTCCTCTCCAAATCATCTTGAATAACCAACAGTGAATAGGATTAGGAATAGTATTTTTGGAATAGAGAACCCAATAGGTAGAGAAAGGTAGTAAAAATACATATTAAACTAAATTTCTGCATGCTGCATGATTTATTTACTAATTTCCTTTGATCTTGCATTATATCCCTGAGGGATCTGAGAAAAAAAATCTCCCTCAGTCTCTTCAGAAAACGAGCTATCCTCTAGTCTCTTAATGACAATGCGCACTAAAAGATCAGAACAGCTTATCTAGAACATTGTTTTTCTTATCACTTTCCTCCCATCCCTAATTACTCGTTAAATCAATACCGAACAGACTGAACCAAAATTCTTTTAAACTCTATAAAAAAAAAAAAAAAAAAAAAGACTTCAGGACATTATAGACCAGGATATTCGTCCTGGGTGCAATTACTCCTCAGGTTTTATTTCTACTCTCCATCAAGCTTGTAAACGAATACATTCCATAAATGGGTATCCATCTTGTGTTGCTCTGCTGGTCATAAAGAACGTTGGACTACCTTAGATATTTCGAACACTCAACCTCAGCATCTATGGGAGATAACCGTCCAGATGTTCCAAACAATATATATATATATGGTTCGAGGCTTTTTGGTTAAACGAACGTCTCTAATATCAACAATCTGTGGCCCATCCCAGTATTACAAGAGAGTACCTTAAAACATTACGAGAAGCAGTACGCGTGGTTAACATCATTTAAGGCTAGCGTTCCCTTTGGTGTAGGCTTAGGCTTCATCTTTCGTTGAAGATCAGCCGGCTTCATGGATTTTCTCAGTGATCCTGGACAACAATGACCTAAATTAAGCAAAACAAATACGTTTAAATTATGTTGAATGATATATGGATAAGTATGCTGTGCAATATAATAACCCAGTTTATTAGGGGTGCACAGCTTGTTAGTTAATCACTCCTTCTTCTATCTCGTATGCTAAGGACAATAGAAATAATACCATCAATTCTTTTATCTTTGTAAAATAAAAAATAATAAGATCTTATCTTTTTGGAGATCCAATAAAAACTTGTACCTAGTTATCGCGTCAGCAAAACAGCAGTGTTTATTTATTTTCTGGCGGATTTTATTGCAAGATTCAACTATTTTTTTCTACAGTTGAAACTACAGGTAATTTTCCTGAGTCTTCATAAAACATCAGTATTATTTAAATATCGCTTTATTTTTTTACCTGCAAAACATATTTTTGATAATGAAGTATATAAAATGTACAACTTCCTTGTGCCCCCCCTCCGAATCTTCTTTAGCAAATGTGTTACAATACTTTTCCTTCTATATACAAAATAAAACATGCTTTCAATTGTATTTTAAACCAATTCATTGTATTATATATTACACATTTTATGGTGCAACGTTTGACCTAAATATCAACTTAATAAATGATTGTAATGCTGTTTTTCTGCTGGTGTGTTAAGCCCATGTAACCAGCTGTCAGTAGGTGATTTGTTGAGTTTTGATAGTTTGTGTATACCTTACGTAAGGACTGATACTGGGACAAAATGGTGAGTACGCATATTCATCATTAATCTCATCAGCAATCACAAATTTTATCAACATTTATAGATTAAGTCGATATAAGTGTTATTGTTTAGATTGAATTTAAATGACTCTTCTTGACCTCAAATTTAAATTAATGTTTTTCAACTTTTGGTATTTGTGGTTTTTTAAAATATAAACAGATCAATTAAATAACAAATATGAATATAATTAGAAAGAAGTTGAGCAAGAATGGAATACTACTCAGAGCTGAGACATCTTTGGCAAGGTTATGCTAAGGTAATTGCATAATTTTATTATTCTCATCATTTATGCCAGGTATTATTAAAGTATGCTATAGCATGTAAGATATTTAAAGAATCTGCTGGGAAAGATATTTTTGAATGACTGATCTCTAACCCTCTGAATTTGAATATTTGAAGTAGATTGACCTACCTAATTTGAGTATTTTCTGGTGATATTTTAAATTAACAGTATGTTGTTGGTGAATATAACAAGGATTGTCATTATTTTGTTAAAATATTATAACACAACTATTCTACTAATGAAATATAATGCTCGGCAATAGTGAAGAATGTAGTATTAAAACCTCAAAACTGTTTTCTCTTTTGCTATAATTTAACAAATTCTTTGTTTTTCCGTTTACATAGTTGTAACTTTTTATATATAATAACCGTATAGTATGGCTCCTACGCCTATATACTAATCTGTGCACTAAGGTATATTATTAATTTTGGTTGTATATATATGTAAATGATTCAAATTTTAATGGATGCTATGGGACACACAATAAAATGAAATGTAAATATGTAATCATAAATATATCATGCAGAAGAAAATGGTCTTGGTGGAGGTAAAAAAATAATTCCTTAAATAGTAAAACTATTTATTAGAAACTGACTTTTCGGTCCACGTCCAAGGTCTTCTTCAGAAGTTAGTGTTCACAAATATGGAAGCGGTCTCTAATGAGAGTGTATTCTCATACTTGTGACCACTTAGCCCTGAAGAAGACCTTCGACATGGGTCGAAATGCCGGTTTATAACAAACCAATTTGTTCTGCATATTTATACGGTCAAATAATAATTATTTAAGATAAATATGATGTACTTGTAAATATTCTATAATCTAACAAAACTTCACGGCAAATTGAACTGTATAGACTACTCTGTTAATAATGTTGTTTTGAATTAGTTCAATTTTCAATTTTCATAACAGTGTGTAAGGAAAAAGTTCCATTTCCTCTGAATATGTACAGGAGCCAAATTATTTTAGTTTTTTTTTAAATGAAGAATTTTGACATTTTTTTAGAAAAATTAATAATTTTGACTTAGCTTGTTTTATAAGAATTTCACAGTCATATTGATGTAATTTTATTATCATTTGAAAGTTTGTGTTGTTGGTCCAGACAACCTGTTAATGTGTGGATTGTGAATTCAAAAGAAAATTTAGTTATCACTGTATGTTTTGTTTCTTGCTTATGTTGATGAGTCTTATTATGTTTTTAAAAGATTTGTCCTTGGTTCAGAAAAAATTCTGGCTTTTATTTATTTTATTTAATATGTATAATTATATTCAAAATCGTTGTAACTTGTCTTACTTATTTTAATGTAACTATTTCTATTTTTGATTAAAATTATCAAAATAATAATTAAACAAATTTACCGATCCACAAGTTTTATTGGGAATAATATGTATAGATTACTTTGTATTATGTTTAAAGAACTGGTCGTTCAACATACTCTCTTTTCTTTAACACCCCTTCCATTAAAGTTAGTTGCATCGAATAATTATAGGGGTGAGAGTTTTCCTTGTAATAAAAATGTTTTCCAAAAAAAAAAAAAAAGGAAAGAAGTTATTTAGTTTTAATGGGATTAAACTTATTGGATAAGACTTAAGGTACCAACATTCAAGTATCTTGGTGGGAATCTATAAGTGTCAGACTAAAATGAATCAGAAATCCAGAAGCGAAAGTATAGTAGTCCACAAAAGAAGAGGATTCCACATCCTAGATTTTGATAAAAACTTTAAGGTGAATCAAGGCCTTAAAATACTTGACTGCGTAAAAGATGTGTAAGACCTCTCTAAAAGTTGGGTGGGAACTTTTTATTTTGTAATTTTGGTTCTTGTGAAGATAGTCAAATGAATTAAGTACCAAATTGTTTTTACTGGTAAGCAAAGTAATAATTTTGAAAAATCTCAAAATATTCTAGAACTAAGTTTGGTAAGAATCCTAAAAACATCAAAATTCCTTCTATATATCGATTTTTTGGAAAGAAAATGTTAGTTTTCACTATTCAGCTTAAGATATTTTTCTACTTTTATCCAAAACCAGGTATGTATAAAATAAAATTTTTATTGTAATTTTTTAAAAGTATATTGAACATGGAAACTTCCCAACTTTGGTGGATATTCCTCGGAGTCCTTGACAACAACAAACTACTAGAGTACACATGCTAAGTAAGATAAAATATTTCATACTTGAGGAAGAATGAAGTGGGTATATTGCAATAAGGTTTAGTCTTGGTACGCTTCGTCCATAATTATGTGGGAACAGAGCATGAAGGAAACTAAGTTGAACAGATAAGAGAGAAAGGAAATCCTATCTAATAGGAGAGAATAGGAAATCTAGAACAGGAGTAAGCAGAAATAAATTTGATGATGAGGAGTGGGTTTGAAGCCTTAAAATATATTTTTAAATCAACGATCTGACGCTTAATTAGTTTTATGACTTATGACCTGCTTTCTATTGTATTGATCTATCATTTTATGAACAAGATTATTTTCAAGGTTTTAAAGACTCAGCTAAATACAAATACTAGAACTCATCAAAGCATTTATTTCATTATGATCTGTGGAAAAAATTATCTTTAATTTTGTAATTTACTGTGTATAATTAAATTTTATTTAGTATTTCACTGTTATTTAATCATTATTTTATAAACTGGCATTCAATCTTTAAAAAAAGCTTCATATTGCACTTTACAATTGTTTTCTTTTCATAGATTTTCCTAAAGTATTTTTTTTTTTGTATGTGTGTATTTCCTTCCAAAACATTAATATTACCTGATATCGTAAAAGTGGAAACATTTTTTCTTTACTTAATCTTTTCTACTTAAAAATTATTGTTTAAGGAAGAGAGATTTCTGTTCTTAGGAATTCTCTCTTGTTGCCTTTATGGAAGATAAGTGAAAATAAGAGAAACTGAAAACAGGTTTTCAAACAAGGCAAGTAATGCTAAAGCCTGTTTCTTGTTTTGAAGAAACATACTGAATTCTAATTACCATGAACAATAGACTCTTCTAGTTTCCTATTTAACATTTTAGTGTTTAGAAGCCCAGAATATGAAATATTTCCATTTTTATGTTTTAAAGAATTGTAATATTAGATTGTGAGAAGGATATTATGATGCATCTTCTGTAAACATATTTTTTTGCACAAGTATTTGCAATAAAATAAACCAGCTATTTCTTAGTTTGCAACTTATTTTTAAATCTAAAAATGTAATGTATACAAATTTTAAAATTGGTTCTTACTTATGAAATTCTTAATTAATGCTGTAATTTAGAAATCATAAAAGTATTTTTTAATATTTTTATTTGAAAAGAAAAGATATATCCAGGACCGGGACTCAAACCCGGGTCTGGACTCTACCAACTGAGCTCCCCTGGCTGTATCAGTGAACGTCGGATCAGTGAAAAGAAAGGATATGACCATGACCAGGGAGTGAGCTTGATACAGCCAGGGTGGCTCAGTTGGTAGAGTCCCAGACTAGTGATCTGGAAGACCCGGGTTTGAGTCCCGGTTCTGGATATATCTTTTCTTTTCAAATAAAAATATTTAAAAATTAATAAAATCAACAACTAATATAATAAAATAAATTATAAAAGTATTTTAGTCATTAATTAAATGAAAAATTTCCAATTTGTTTGTTTTTAAGCTAAAACAGTGTGTAGGTAATTTTAATAATAATATTGTTATTTATATTCTAGTATGTCAGATATATAGATGTAATAAAAAAAAATGAAGATTAGTAAAACAGAAATCAACAATTTTTATGAAGTGGTTTTATTTATTACTTAAAAGAGCAACGTTCATTTTATCAGTTTTTTGGTAATTCTAATATTTGTATACACTATAATAGACACCAAACATTTTTGTAAACTCCCAACAATTATTTCTAAATTTTATCCAGTCAACAAAACTACATACATTATTAAATAATATAATTCTCGAGCAATATTAATTTTTAAATCTTATAAACTTTAAAGAGGTAACTTGCTTTCATTTATTTTTCTTTGTATGTACAGTTAAAATTTATGATGGAATTATTGTAATTTCTGCTTAGGATCATTCATAAAGTTTATGTATTGCATGCCTATTTTAATAGGTTCTTATTTGAATATTATAAATTTGTGTTATTTTATATTTATAATAAATGGCTTATAAGTATCAATTTGAAGACTATATTTGCTGATATTTTTAAAGGAATTTAATTGATATAATTTGGTTTTTGGTTACAACTGACACTGAAGATACAGGGACATGTGATAGTAATAGTGAGAGAAGCCAGATTTCTAAAGCAATGGTGTTCATAGAAAAACGGTATTATAAAATTAATTTCAATGTATCAATCCTTTTGATGCTAATACTGTCAAAATTATCTATTAGTAGGTCCATACTCTGTACCACACTTTTCGAAATTCATGATCTACCAATAAAGTTGAGTAATTTTTCTGAATTTTTAACTAATATATAACTTCTACTCTCAATTTTAGTTAAAGGTTTTATATTTTGGATTAATTGGTAATATCTGGGCCTAGAATAAGAGTGATAAGTGGGCTTCTATTGTATCCTAATACACTAGATATTTACCTATATGTACTCAAGTGAATTTATATTGCAAACAAATATATATTTTTTTAAATAATTATAAGGTTTACTGCGTTCTACATCAACATAAAATATAATTTTCACAATACTAAATTAATGACTGGTGAGTGAGTTGCCTTATGATAGTGTATCCTATTGTGATTGTGGTCTTGGAAATGTCCTGCTACATAGTTAGGCCAGAAGATCGACTTATGTAAAAAAAATAACAGCTCAGTTTCATTTAGTTCATAAATTATCTGTAATTCCTTATATTTATGTTTAAATAAAAAAGAAGAAATAATTTAGTATATTGGAATTAAGCTGCTGAAGTGCTATCTCTAAATAAATTGGCTTGACAACTACTGTGAACTTTGCAGGAAAATTTGGGATATTATTAGTTTGAAGATAAAGTAAACTTGTACTTATACCTAGAAAGATAATTATTTTTTTCTTGAATATAGCTCAATGAATTAAAGCATAAACTATTGCTAAATAAGTAAATTTATTTTCAATTAAAATTATGGACTCAGTTCTTTGTTTATTTATTTAAGTAATTTTTATTTTAAATATTTGCCATTAGTGTAAATATAGTGTTTACTAATTATTATTAATTTAACTCAATAAAGATAAGTATATTTTTAATAAATATCTCCATAGTGTATAAAAGGAATTAATTGGCTATTGTTAAATAAATATTTATGTAGTTAAATCTTTGTTTTTTAAAGTATTTTTAATTTGATATATTCTTAATTATTTTTTATAAATTAGTCACAAAACAAGAATTTAATGAATGAAAGGAAGTGGTCAACCTTGACTAAATATTTGATAATCTCTGGTGGCTGATAACTATGATAGCACTATTTGTCCTTGTGGGATCTAAAAATTTCTTCTTGATAGAAATAAGTTTAACTTTCACCTGGCAACTTAATTATTTAATGATTTTAACCCGAAATTATAATTTTATTCATTATAAACCATGAAGGAACCAGAAAATGGTGAAATAGGTTTGTAAAATATTTTAACTTGGAAGACTGATGGCTTTTAGAAAATCCTTTATAATAACCTTGCTAAAGTTTTTTAAAAGAACTCATAATATTGAAGGATTTGATCATAATCCACATGATTAGGAAAATCTTTTTACTACATTTTCATAATTTTTGCTGAACATGAATATCTACAGAAATGAGGAAGGTTATAACCATGTAATTGAACTTAGCAGATGGTTCATAATAGCTCATAGCTGATAATCAACCTTTAATGGAAGATGAGCGGGTACAATTAACAATCACCGATCTTATTATTAAATGCTTGATTTTTAAAATAACTCACTTGCTTCTAAGAATATAAAGTCTAATTGAAATAATCAATAAAACTTAACTTAAAATCAGGATGTTATATTAGAGTTTAAAAAAAGAAATGGTTCTAAGAGCATTATCGTTATGAACTAATAATGGACCTGTTGCCTAGCAACAAATATCTTGATGAACGATTTCCTAACTCTTAACATTCATTAACAATAAGTAAAAATAATCAATTTTATCAAACTAAACTGAAAATTCTCATTTCATAGGCTGTAATTATTATTTTTTTAATATGTTCCTTAAATATTAAAGACACTAAACAATTATGTGAGAGTGGAGACATCAAACAATAGCATGAGAGTTTATTTATAATATTTAACTCGTTTACAAGTTCTAGATTTTATAAAATGTGCTTTTTTTGAGGTCATGTAGATAACGTGTTTTGTAATATACAACTCAGCTCTGTGTGTGTGTTTTATATTTTGGAAGAAGGAATATAAAAAAGGTGATACAAATGTAGGCCTATGTAGTTAAATACAACATAAAAATTCTTGCTTGTATTGATATTAATATGTTAATCAATTAATTCTTAAATTATGATCAAAGTAATTTATAAGTTTGAAAATGATGGTGAAGGGTGACAATCTATACCATGATTAAACATAACACAAAATAAATTAAATATATAAACAAATGGTATTGATGAGCTAATAATTATTGTTAGTTTTAGTGTTGATAGCAAGCACTCACTATATAGGCTATTTATTCATTAAAAAAATGCAAGCATGGGCTGCTACTATCTTCTAACACTTGCATTAACCTATTCGTTTCTAAGATTGACAAATAAAGATGTTAAATATCAATTAAATAACCATTATTTAAATAATTTCAATGATTTTTTCTTATACAGTTAGCTCCAGATTAGCTTAAAGTATCTTATCCATGATGATGATTCTAGTGCTGTGTTGCTATGCAGAAGATCAATGGTTTGAATCTCACCGGACAAATAAAGTAGTTAATGAATGGGGGGGGGGACTTGGCGGTTGAGCATGATCTCGGACAAATCACCTTTCTGCACAACAGTTATCTTTGAACCAAAACAGTCTCTACCATAGTACAGTACTGAATCCAAGATCTATCATGGGTTACACAGTGGTAGAGGTTTTTTACTATCCATGATTGAGCATTATTTGCAGGGATGTAAATGAAAAATACTTTTTATAACTACACACACAAATGATGAAACAATCAAAATAATTTTATCAAAGAAAGATAACCATTTAGAGTAGTAATGAGCCCAGTCAGTGAAAGCTGAGTCAAAAGAAAAGAAAAATTGATTATTTAAAAGCACTACAAAGGACAATTACCTGTACATTGAATTATTAAAACCAAAAGTGGGCAAAATTTTACAACTGAGATAATATTTTTGATCGTTAGTATATACTACTAGTGATAATAGTAAATTAGAAGAATCTGTTTTTTAAATGTAACTTTTCGGGTTTCAGATTCTTTCCAACTCCTGTTAGGACTAACAGTATGGGTTTTTACTTATTCTTATCATCATTTCTAATCGGAATGGGAAGGACAAGATCATTAAATTTCAATCCAACAGTTACTAGGTTGCTCAGGTGGTGTATTAAGGATCTGAGCAACCATAGCTTCAAGCCAAATCATCCTTCTTACTTATGAATTGATGGAGAACATTTATGCCAAGTATCTAAACTGATTTATACAACAATGAGTTTATCAAAAAAGGTGATGATAGACAAGATGTTGTAGAGTGTGGATAAGAGTTGGCTGATAAACGGACTGTCGACAAAGACAAAGGTCAAAGGTACTGGAATAGGTATCTAATTCACAGAAAAGAAATGAATATGAATATATCACAGAGAAATGAATAAGTCATTAAATGGCACTGGAACAAACAAGTGATCTTCATTACTTAGTGCAAAAATCAACTGCCAAACTTGACTTGCACGAAATTCATTTACTTTTTCAATCAATTCCCTTATTGATCAAGTTGTTATTAGCTTACATTTGAGTTATTACATTAGTAACCCAAAAGTTTTGATTAATTACAAGATTTTTCTAATGATTAGATAGATAATGCTTTTTTTTAAATTACATTGAAGAAACTTTAGCAATTTTTTAGAAATGACAAATAAATTAACATATCAATAATTATAATGTTTGCACCACAACACCCCACATCCTTCCAGGTGTTCAATTATTTTTATATTGTTCTTATCTTAAATCTATATACATATATAAATCTCCTGTGACGGTGTTTTATATATATATATATATATATATATAAATCTCCTGTCACGGTGTTTTTTCGGGCTTATCTCCGAAACTACTGGACCGATTTTAATGAAATTTTGCACACATATGTAACATTGTCCAACTTAAAATATAGGCTATGTTTTATTTCGATTAATGACCACAATATTTTTTTGGCAAAATTATATATTTTTTAATTTAACCTGCTGTATTTCGATATGTCAATTAAAAATCATCCATTATATTCCTCATTCATTAAACTAATGTTTCTACTATCAGTTAAGAATTTTGTATATTTTTTGTTTATTATACACTGCAGTTAGTTATGAGATGAATAAATACCAAAATCAATTTAATTCATTTTTACATTAATTCATTTTTTTTTTTAATTCAAATTTTAACGTAATATTTTTTTTAACTATTATAAAAACCACAGCAACGCATGGCCGGGTCAGCTAGTTTACTTATATGTATATGTATGTGAAATAATGTAAGTTTTACTACTTCTACAACTTTTTTTTTTTTTACTTATAGATTGATCTTGAATTTTGATTATCAGCTATCATCACAATTCCTTTGATAATCAGGAGTTGGCTGTAATAATAATAATAATAATAATTTGCAGTTCATTGCAGTCTACTAATTTAAAAAATAGAACTAACCTATCCACACATATCCAAGATAATTGTCTTATGATTTATTCATTCACTGAAAAATAACATAGTTGATAGATGTTACTAAAACGTAACTGGCAGCCCTTAAGTAGAAAAGATCCTCATATTGTTCAATAGTATTTTTATTGGGATATATATTCAAGTTTTAATTCAATAAAATGTTTATGTCAATCTTGACGACAGCAGCTAGTGCCTGAGTGTATATATTAATTCTATGTTTTTCCCAATAGAATTGTTCAGACTGGGTAAAATGGAAAAGCATCCTTTAAAAGGGAATGCCTCAATACCTATGAACGCTCCCGCATCTTATCAAGCCGTTGGTAATAAGGTAGGAAGTAGCGCATGCCCACTATATTTACATTCTTAGTTAGTAAGTCTCCATGATGGAAACAGTATATGCTTTGCTTGCACCTGTTTAGGAATTTGTTGTGAATATCTGTTAAATGATAAAGCTGTATCTAACAATTTTGCTTTTAGTTACCCGTTTTGTTAATGTCTATGTTTACATGTTTTTTATGTCCTTGGAAGTGGTTTTTTATGTAATTCAGAGGGATAAATGTTATGTTTGTTATTTATTATTTTAGTAAATGTTGAACCTAAACAAAAGAATGGATATGGATTCTTAAATTAAAAGTACTAAATTCAGTTGACTTCAACATTTTTTTAGTTGCATTTCATAAAATTTGGGCTGAAAAGCCATTTTCATGGTAAATCTGCAAAATTCATGGTAAAATTGCAGTGCATTCACATCCATTTGATATTATTACTAATTTACCAATTATTGTTTCATTCCTAAATTATAGATTGTTTGGTTTATAATTAAATGTTTTCTTTGATGGTCATTATTCAAATAATTTTTTATTTTGAGTAGAAAAGATTTGTCCTGGCCGGGATTCGAACCCGGGTCTTCCGCATCACTAGTGCAGCACTTTTCCAACTAAGCTACCAGGAGTTGAAAAATAAAAATTATTTAAATAATGACCATCAAATAACAATAAATCAAAATAATTTATAAATATAATAATTGACGTACGTCAACGAGACCCTAAATAAAAAAAGTAATGTTCAATGAACATTTGTCCCCATATATACATCGCAAAAATTGCGATCGGTGAAGAGAATGGATTTTTCTGGCTTGGTTGCGACCCCTGGTAGCTTAGTTGGAAAAGTTCCATCTAGACATCTAGTAGCCTATTAAAAGAATTTTAAATTCAGTTGAATATCTGTAAAATAATATTGTATTCAATGTGCATTAAAATATGTTACGGTAATTAGTCATATTTTTAAAATAATATTTATAATTATAAACAGATTTAAAAAAAAAATTTATCATTCTTTGGTTTATAGTAATTTTACAGGTTACATTTATATTCTTCATATTTAACAGAATCATAAGTTTTAGCTATGCTTGAAAGGAATTGTTTATATATTTAAATCATTGTATAATGATAAAAAAAAAATATTAGTTGTAAGTAGGTTATTATTTGAATTTTTGAAATTATTTAATTTGTATTTATATATTAGTAAATTAGAGTTAATAATTAAAATCCAACTATTATAGAAACATACCTTTAAAAACAGTATGTTTGCCAATTTAAAACGTTCTTTTGAAACTTCTTGAAATATTTCAGATATAGCGCTTGGTAACTAGTTTGGGAAAAATATAGCCTGTTTGTTATCTGTTTGGAATCAAGTATTTGGCTAAGCTGAGATCTTATCAGCAAGTAATCACTTGTTTTTATTTAGGATGAATAATAAATATTGTGGTAATTCCCTCCAATATTAATGACCCTCATTTAATCTCTTAATTTGATAAGATTCTAAGTAAATGTCCTATCAAATGAGATATCGCTCTTTATCGGTTAGTATTTAGTAGTTATTTTACAATTCATCATTTTTAATCCATTGCTTAATTAATATTTTGGTTTGTATTAAACAACAAGAAAAAAATAATGAAAATGTCTAGGTATCTAATGGTGAACAAAACAGAACAACTTCTTTAAGTTCTGATGAAGGAATGATTGATATAGCTACAACAGGAAATATGGAAGAAAGAATAATTCAAGACGAATTAGGAACCGTACAATGTAAGTATCTTATTTTATTTCACTAACAGTTGATATATGAATAAGGTCTTTATTTATTCTGGGACAAGTCTCTTTAGAATAACAATGCAAATAATAATATATGAACTATTATTTTTAAGAGAAGAATATAATTACAATTAATTAATTATTACTATCTAATTAATAAATGAAGAAAAAATAAATTGCGAGTATTATATGATAAGTATATTATTGTATTTCAAAAAACGATCATCATAAAAGCTTATGTATTTTCTCTCAGTCTATCTTTATATCAAGGGTATTAATTTTTCTGGTAATAATGTTGTTAGGAATGTATACATTTGTCGATTTTTAACCTTTACTGGCTTTAATTTATACTAAAACATTTTCTCTGTTTTTTTTCAAATGGAAATAGTTAGTGGATAATTCTACGAAGAGTGTAAAATGGTGAGGGGGAGCAGTCAATAAATTACACTTTAAGGAACTTTCTGTTTATATATAAACTGTTATATATTCCTTGCTACTGAAATGTTTATACATTAAGTTTTTTCTGATTTCTTGTATTCTCAATCCTGAAGATGGGCTAAAACTTTGGTCAAACTGTAGGCACAAATAAAAAAATCCATCTTATTTTGTGTAATTATTTGACAGCACCCCTGGACCATTTTACTCTCTTCGTGTATTTTTTATATGATATTTTTTTAAATATATAAAACAACAATTGCAAGTTCTAATAAATGAAAAAAAAATAGTAAAATTTTCAGCTTATTCCCATTGTAAATTAAAACATTATCTGCTACAAATAAGAATATTTATTTTTTAAATAGATGGAGTACTACACAGAAAAATGTTAAAAAAATAAAATAATAGATTTGTATTCCTAGACTAATTTATATTGGAGTATTGTTATAAAATTAAATTAAAAGTATAAATATAAAAAGAAATTTTTTAATATTAAAAACACGTTGTAAATAACATCCATTTTAATAACCAGATTTTAAAGAATTTGTTGAATTTCTAATATAATGGATAAGTATTGATTTTAAGTTGAAGGAAATGAAAATATTGAATAACTGCTGCGTTTAGATGAAATTTTTTAAAATTTTCCAAAATAATTGTTCTTGATTGGGTGTATTGGTGACTAAATCTATAAAATTATGTTTGTTCTATAATATTATATTTATCCCATTGATCAGTAACTTTTTTTTTTTAATTAAAAATTTCTATCCACTTATTAACAAATTTAATGCTCTGTTAAAATATTGGCAAAGACTTTTTTCAATCATGTTTTATTTAGCATAAAATATATTAAATAGCTCTATAAGTTTGAGTCACATAAAGTTGTTTCCTTACTTTATGTATATTTATATATTTCACATTTTGCCCAAAGATTGTTTTACATAATTTTTTATCATTCTTTTTATCTTTATAACCTTCTACCTTTTCCCTTCCTAACATAACAAACATTGATCGTTTCTTACTAACATCTTTATATCCTTGGCTTTTAAAGGTGGTGTTTCTTTTGCTGGAATGCAAGGTAAGCTTTAGTAATTGTTTGTTGTTGTATTAGTTTTTTGTATGCATTTGTGTTGAATTAAAAAAAGAAAGAAAGATACAACTAACTATGTTGTTAGAATATCTTATATCAATTATTTTGTTTACTCTTAATAGACTATTTAGAAGCATGAAACACATTTTAAAATATGATATGTTTCACTATAGTTTTTTTTTGTTATATTAACAATTCAAAAATTCCCTCAGGCTTAACAATGCTATTTTAACATTTTTTTTTTTTAAATTCTTTAAGAAACTTTTTGTGACCCAAAAAGTACTTTTAATTATTAGTAGATTACTTTATGTAAATTAAAGAAGAGGATGGTCCACGGAGTGATCTAAAGAAAGATCATCTGGCAATAAAACTTTATTTGTTGCCTACATTTCGATCCACATTCCAGTCTTCATCAGGACTTAATATTTTCATATTATAGAAAGGATATGAGTAAAAAACAATTGCTTAGAAATAATTTATGTTTCGGGATTTGCTTCTGTATTTGGATGTATTTTTTATATTCTCTTCATAGACTGCGGTTCATTTGTTTACAAATATGATTGGTGTTGTGCATTATCAGATCTACTATCTGTTGTGAGATCCATTGACTTTGTTCTTGAAGATTTGGGTTTATCAAAGAGTTCACTTCTATGGAGATCTATATCTCATGCACTCTGCAATCTCTGCCGCTTATTTAAATCGGCATGTTAAAATGCCGTCAACATTTCTTCTGATGCCATTTCACCCGACAATTGTCTTATGTTTCATATCAGTTACAAAGGAATCTTATCACCTAAATGTTTGCCTTCTGAAAGCTGTCTTCTGTGGTTTTCTGAATCTGAAAATGTGATCAATCATGTTTTTAAGATACATTTTAGAAGTCTGGGCATGGTTTTTTACAATGCCTGACTACTTGAGTCACCATTTTTACAATAGAGATTGTTAGCCCTTGATGTTTCTTCCAGCCACCTTTAACCTGGACCACAGCCTCTGACCCGAGGTTGGCTAATTTGGGCACTCATATCTTAGGAATTTGATTTTTTTAAGCCTAGATTCGGGACCTTCAATATTTGTATGAAATACTGGACAGGCAGGAAAACGCAACACTTAAAGCTGATGAAGCAATTCATTCACTATGTAAAAACTAACATGCGGGACTATAATCTCCTCTGTACTATTCTTTAAATTAATATAATTAATGAAAACAATAAATAAATAATAATATATAAACTTCGGAAGGATATTGAGATTAGCAGATAAACAAAATATATAGATTAAACCTCAAGTGAACTGGAGAGAATACTGTCCGAGTAGATAATAGCTTTCTTTCTTTAGAGTAAATGTGGCTATAATCACTAACAGCATGTTTAATGTTTGTTGTATAAAAAAAAAAAAAAAAAAAATCGTTTGTAATATTTTTGTTGATGGTTTAATTTTAAATTTTGCTACTTGTAATATTTTTGTTTTGTTTATGGTGTATTTTTTTATTTTGCACTACTTGTAACACTTTTGTTTTATTAATTTTATAATTTAATCCTTTGCACTACTGAATGAAACACAATCATAAATATCTTGTAGTAATAATAATAGTGATAATAATAAAATTTATATAATTTCAATGGTACTATGATTGGTTCATGTTTATATCGTATGACTGGCATACCTATCTGTGCTTTACTATGTAAGTGTGTAGCAGTTGTAGAATCACTGGGTGTTAATTAATATTATGTTATTTGATTTTTTAATTTTCAAAACTACCAAGTACATTTTTATATGCATACAAATATTCTTAGAACAATATTTGTTTTTACACATTTTTTAAAATTTTTATTTGTTCAATTAATACTTTTAATTTGGTTAATTTACCATTTAAACAAAATCCAATAGAAAAAATATATATTTGGACATAGTTGCATTATATATCATTTAAATTAAAGATGAAAGATTAGTATAGGGTTTGGGAAATTTTATTTGCAAATTTGCTTTAATTTTATGAGTACAATGATTTTAAATAATATTAGATAAATTGGGAATAATATATCACACATAGCATTACACCCTCTGCTTTTATTTTTAAATTATTATTGTTGTAATTATTGAGATGTCTGTATTACTATTATGTAATTGATAATACCTAATGATTTTGATTAAAATATTGTATAAAATTGTTTCAGATTCGACTGACGAAATCCCTGGCATCGGTCAGTATGATGACTTTCACACAATCGATTGGCAAAGGGATATTGCCCGTGACAGAATGCGTCACAGGTACATCGTTAAGAAGAGGTCTAATTCCATTTTGGATCTCGTTCGTGGAGCGCACGATGCCTGGTCTGGTTGGCTCTGCGTGCTTTTGGTCGGTCTGGTGACTGGAATGGTCGCTGGAATCATTGATATTGGTGCATCTTGGATGTCCGACCTCAAATATGGCCTTTGTCCACAAGCATTTTGGCTCAATCAAGAACAGTGCTGTTGGTCATTTAATGAGACTTCGTTGGATGACAAGGGAAACTGTTCCCAAGTGTGTAATTTAATTTATTTATTTTTTGCATGTGTTCTTATGTCTAAAAAATCAATCTATAACTATTAAAAATATTAATTCAAACAATACACAAAGGATTATAACCTAAAATTCTTTTTAAACAGTGGATGATGTGGTCTGAATTAATTACAAATAGTCGGACTGGAGCTGGCGCTTACATCATCTCCTACATGTTTTTTATCGCTTGGGCATTGCTATTTGCATCTCTTGCCGCCGGTCTAGTCCGTATGTTCGCTCCCTACGCTTGTGGTTCCGGTATACCTGAAGTAATACACTAAGCATTGTTTATTTTAATACCTATCTTATTTTGTATCAAATGGTAAAATAACAATTATTATTATTTCTTTGTTTTATTTTAGATTAAAACAATTTTAAGTGGTTTCATTATTCGAGGCTATCTCGGAAAATGGACACTAATAATCAAATCAGTCGGTATTATGCTGTCTGTATCGGCGGGACTAAGCTTAGGAAAGGAAGGTCCAATGGTCCATATCGCCTCTTGTATTGGTAAGTTTTACAAATCCTACTTATCGACTGTTGTACTGTTAATATAGATTTTACTAGTTAAATATAAATACTCCTCTCAGAATGTTATATTGATATTTGTGATACAGTAGAATCCCGATAATTCGTATGGTCAAGGGACTGATGATTTGGTACGAATTATCGGGAATACCAATTATCGGGAGTACAAAATAAAAAAACGTATTAATGCAATTTTTTTTTAATCTATCGAACCATCCATCACTTGCACGAAAGTCTTCAATTCCCATTTTTCTGTGAAAACTCGGGCTTTTTCCCTTCAAATATCACCTCCAACTGGTACATTTGAATTCCTTGCTTGTAGGAACCACCTTTTTAAGTTATCTACAAGTCTGGGAAGTGATTTTGTCCTTGTTCTTCAGGATTGATGTGATCGTGGAACCAGGGACGATGAAATACTTTATACGTCAATTAGCTTACAGCCACTGGTCACGGCGTTTATGATTTGTAGTTTCTCTTGAATAGAGAGGCTAACGTATTTTGGAGGCATGATTACGGTAACAAAAACGAGACTGAATTGTAAATAAAAGTGTGATTGTAAAAAAAGCTTAAATAAATAAAATAAGCTTAAATAAAATTCCTAGAACTTCCCCTCTCTACTCCCCTAATTTCCTTTGAGTGAAAACAGTACTTATAAATTATAAATAAACAATACTTATGAGATTTCTTATAAAACATGTCTCCCTCACTCGCTCTCCCGTAAAAAACAGGATCTACTGTGCCTCTAAACAATACAAACATAATTGTTTATAAAAACAATACAAATTGAGTGATTTCCTAGAAAGCATTTATTCTCATTCTGCTCCCTGGCATATCTGCTTCACTGTTCTCTCCCCCCCTTTCGAAAACACGACTAAGTAACGAGATTTTAAAGCTGGAAATACGAATTATATGACGTTATAAGTGACCTCGAGCATAAAAATAATACGAATTATCGAGGGGTCTGAAATGCATTGGTTTTATACAATTTATCGAGATTTTCTCTGGGGACCGGCAAATTTGAACGAATTAGCCGGAAATACGAATAATCGGGATACGAAATATCGGGATTCCACTGTATTTACTAAGTTTTGGTCTATAATAAGGTTAAAGTTGGTATTTGAAACATATACTGTAAATAGTCACTTCTGCAGCACCACAACTATTTAATTCCTTTCAAAGGTGGCCGGCCACCTATTGCATGCCATTAGACAGTTTTAATTTTTTTTGGAACTGTTACCTCTTTCTCGTATCTAGGACTTCGAGGACACCTGAAAGGGGCTGGGAGAGGACATGGTATAGTCGAGGACACCTAGGGACACTAGGGGAAGAAATAAACCCAAAACATTCATCTATCAAAATAAAGTGCTATTATCTATTATATATCCCGGACCATTTTCTTCCACAATAAAGTGTTATTATATTGAAATAAAAATTACATTCACTATTATGAATAAGGTATTAATATAATAATTACAAATTTAAACCGAAATCCCCAGTCAAAAAATAAAACTCTAATTAAACATAAGATTCACCTTCAAGAATAGTACTAAATAATAACATGCGATCAGAACGAAATCATATCCCAGATTCTCCCTCAATAATCATAATAATTGCTAAAACCACTAATAAATTAATAATAAAACAATTTCCTTAATCTATAACAATAATCTTATGCACTAACAATAATTACAAATTTAAATATTCCCCATAACCGCTAATTATTAGAACTTGATCCCTCACATACAACCCTAATCATATACACTAATAAGGATTATGCTTAAATAAAAGATTCCCATTTGTTCTGTGGCCGAAACGCACCGAATGGCAAAGAAAATAGTTAATTGTCAGAGTTGAGTGATGCTAATTACAACTGAACTACAAGCGGGCTTCACCCAGAATAAAAGTCTGACTACAATATAAAGCAAAGTTCCTACCTTCCATCTGGTTTCTTGCTCAGGTCCCTCGGCTTCTCACTGGTACCCGTCTTCAACTCTGACTTTTGGGGGAAAACGGTCTCGTATTTGAAGGCTTATTTGAGCTAACGTCAACATTCTTATCCCGGAGTCTGTGAGGTGCTGCAACCTGCTGGTCATGGTTATCCCGAGAATATCTTGAATTGAATTTAACTTTTTAAATATTCGATCCGACTCGACTTGTAGCTGACGGAAATGCTAACTAATTTCAGTATTGGACTGATGACTCGGCGTCGCCACAGACAGACAATACCCTACTAACATTACTTAACATTTAATAAACTATACCTAACTTAAATTATCTGAGTCCGTTACAGAACTAAGAATTGTTTGTTCTCTGTGTTTGGAAGGGAAGGAGTCTTGTTCCCGGTAGACATTTATAAATTTTTAATAAAAGTATATTTACAGACATGTCATCTCAAGAGTATACATTTGTCTCAAAACCATGTTATAAAATTACAATTAACTGCAAAGGTGGTATGTTTCATTTATAATCATCCAATGTTCTACAGTATGGCCTCCCTTCTAACTTCTTCAATTATAAATTTGTTAATTTAACGAGGATATAGATTTATACATTTATTAAATAATAATTTTTATTTCAGGTAATATCTTATCATACCTTTTTCCGAAATATGGTCGTAATGAGGCAAAGAAAAGGGAAATATTGTCAGCTGCTGCTGCTGCTGGCGTTTCTGTTGCTTTTGGTGCTCCCATCGGAGGAGTTCTTTTCAGTTTAGAAGAGGTATAGTTTGTGGTTATCAAGTTTCTTTTCGTCTGTAGTATATGAAGTGATTTATTTTGTGCATATTTTAATTATATTTCCGATGAAATAAATAGTTACCTCAATTAAAAAGTTTTTTTAAAATATTTACAGGTCAGCTATTATTTTCCATTAAAAACACTTTGGAGATCTTTTTTCTGTGCTCTTGTTGCTGCGTTTGTTCTCCGATCAATAAATCCATTTGGAAATGAGCATTCAGTATTATTTTATGTTGAATACAATAAACCATGGGTTTTTATTGAACTTGTACCATTTGTTGGTTTGGGAATAATTGGTGTAAGTATTCAGTTTGTAAGTTTATTTTTTCTTATCCAATTTTTCATGTTACTAATTCATTTGATAAATACGCAGGGGGCGATTGCGACTATTTTCATCAAGGCTAACATTTGGTGGTGCAGGTACAGGAAGACCTCTCGGTTGGGGCAGTACCCTGTCACAGAGGTTCTTGTAGTAACTGCCATCACTGCAATTATTGCCTACCCTAATCCATTCACCAGAATGAGTACCAGCCAGCTCATTTACTTGCTATTCAGCCAGTGTGGTGTTTCGGCTGCTGAGGGTCTTTGGTGAGTATCATTGATCAAAAATTATCATATTAGAATAGAATAGAATAGAATAGAATAGAATAGAATAGAAAACAAACTTTATTCTGGGACCAAGTCCCTTTAGAATAACAATAAAGAACAAGCAAAATAAACATAATGTTCATCTGGCCAGGAGGCTACATAATGATACAAATCTTGAAGTAATCATGAGTGACAAAACATAATAGAAATAGAGAAAGAAAATAAAATAAATAACTGATTAAAAAGTAATAGATTTTACAGGAATTTAACTAATTTTCTAGAAAAATAAAAATAATAATAAAACATATATATATAAAGGTTTGATATTAACAACATAATAATAAATAACATTAATATAATAGTTAATAACGGAATTGCTAAATAAAGCAAATAAATTGCATAGCATGCAATAAAGTATTTACAAAGTTTGTATCTTCTTTGTTGTTGGAAAAATAAACAAACACGTAGGTAACGAGATTGAGTATTCGACACACATTAATTCAAGCGGAAGATTGGCCTGCCTGGAGAGCATTTTTTTGGGATGCCAAGAGATGATGGAAAAGCAGGGATTTAAATGAGGCCAGTGAAGATGAATGGCGGATGAAAGGAGGGATTGAGTTCCACACAGTAGTGGAACGGGCGAGGAAGGAACGGTCGAATGCCTTAGTTCTATGGGATGGAATGTAGAGATCGGAGAGGCGGGATCTTGTTTGATGGTGTTGGACAGTGGATTTAAATTGAAGGAGACTATAGATGTATGAAGGGTGTTGCGAGTTAATGGATTGGTATAGAAAAACACTTAGGAAATAATGTCTACGAATGGGTGGGAAGAGCCACTTTAACTCATCATAATGATGTGACACCCGGGAACGCCTCGGAGTACCAAGGACAAATCTTAAAGCGCAGTTCATAATTCTTTTTAAGCGATCCTCTAGCAATTTCGAGAGGCCCCCGTATACCACACAACAGTAGTCAAAGTGGGGGAAGATAAGGGAAGATACAAGAAGCTTCCGGGTAGATTGTGTAAGGAGGTGCCGGGATCGATGGAATAATTTCAGGGAACTAATTGATCGTCGGGATATTTGGGCGACATGTGGTTTCCAGGAGAGGTTTTTGTCCATGGTAATGCCTAGGTTTTTAACGGAGGAGTTGAAACTGATATGGTTGTCGTTTAGGATCAATGTTGGGAGGGTGGGGATAGTTGCAAGAAGGGAGTTGGAACCTAGAACAATGGCCTGGGTTTTCATTGCGTTCAATTCCAATTTGTTCAGCTTTGCCCAGGCACTGATCCTATCGAGGTCTTGCTGAATACTGGCGAACGCGAATGATAGCTCAGAAGGAGGAAAGGATAAATAGATTTGGAAGTCGTCAGCATATAGATGGTAGGAACAGTGGTGAACGGATTTAGGAAGATCGTTGATGTAACAGTTAAAAAGGATAGGAGAGATGCTTGAGCCCTGTGCCACGCCTGAGGATAGGGCTAGGAAAGAGGAAAGGGATTGGTTGGGCATAGAAACCGCTTGGGACCTGCCAGAGAGGAATGACTGGAACCATAGTATAGAGCTGTTGGAAAAGGACAATGACTTTAGTTTGGAAAAAAGGATAGAATGGTCCAAGGAATCAAAAGCTTTAGAAAAATCTAATAGGATTAGCACGGTTAGTTGTTTGTTGTCCATGGCTTTATGTATGTCCGTAGTGATTTTGGTAAGGGCAGATTGAGTGGAAAAACCAGGACGAAAACCAGATTGCAGCGGATCCAGGAGTTTGGACTGTTTGAGAAAATTTGATATTTGCGACTGGACTATTCTTTCGAAAGGTTTGGAAAGGTTGGAAAGTATGGAGATTGGCCGGTAGTCTTTGGGAGAAAAAGGGATAGAGGTTTTATTTATAGGATGGACTAGGGCTTTTTTCCAAGAAGTTGGGAATATTGCGTTTTGTAGTGAGAAATTATAAATGAAAAGAAGGACAGGTAGGATATCGATGAGGCATAGTTTGAGTAGTTTGACGGGAATCTCATCAAAGCCAGTAGAACTGGAGGAGGATTTGAGAACAGAGGAAATAATGTCGGTAGGTGAAATGTCAGAGAAAAAAAAATTGTCAGGGTTGAAAGATGGAGTTAGTGAGAAGACGGAGGGTGATGATATTGATGTGTTAGTTGAGGCAGACAAAAAATACGAATTCATTTCATCTGGCGAAGCAGGAAAGGCTCTGGAATATGTTGAATTGCAGAGGGAGATTTTTCGGAGGAGTTGCCATTTAGATTTAGGATCGGGAGCCGAGGAAAGGGCTTCGTGGAAATATTTGGATTTTGCTTGTCTGATTGTAGACTGTGTCAAATTGCGAAGAGCCCTGAACGCTTGGTAGTCATCAGTAAGCCTAGTGCGTCTAAAGCGTCTACGGGCAGCATCACGTTTCCTTTGCAGGTCTTTAATTTTTTGACACATCCAAGGAGCAGGATGGTGATGGAAGGTTAAAGTTTTGACTGGGGCATGGGTATCCAGGATGCTTTTGAGATTGGCCGTGAGTATGTCGACCATTGAATCGACGGTGGTACAGGAGTAGATTTGGTTCCAATTCAGGATTTCGAGGGAAGGAGATATAGATTCAGTGGTGAGTCCATCTAGGTTGCGGAACGTTAATGTTTTCGATAGGATTACTGGAGTTTGGATATTGTATGAAATTTGGATTAAATCATGAGAGGACAAGAATGGAACGGGTAATTGTGTGGAAGAAAGAAGTCTCTGCGATGAGTCAATGATGAACAAATCTAACCAGGTGTCAGATAGAAGAGTGTGATGGGTGGGAGAGAATGGGACAATGGAGAGGTGTAGAGAGTAAAAAAGATTTTCAAGGTACAGTTTATCATTGGATTGGACTAGGAGATTGGTATTAAAGTCGCCGGAGATTATGATGTGGTTGTAGAGAGGAACATGGTTGTAAAGGACCGATTCAAAGATAGGATCAAAAGGGACCAAAGGAGATACACTACGACGTATAGGAGAGGATTTGATTTGCAAGAAATTTCGACGAAAAGGAATTCTATGTGAGGGAAATTGGACGCTGGTGAAGAATACAGAATGCGTGATTATAGTATAGGTATTGTTGATAGTTAAACTAATCAAAGGAGAATCTTGTTTTAAGGGTGAAACCATTGAAAAAAAACAACAAAAATATGTTTTAGTTTTGTTCTGAGGTTTCAGCCTAAGTTTTATTCTTCCATCTGGGCAAAAAGTTGGAATCTAGCATCAATGTTACTTATGAATAATTGTAATGAAAATAGTTTTATTTAGTTAAAGTATAAAAAGAGAAAATAAATTGGATATAGGTCATTAAGAAAATAAAATTTAACTGAATTATTAAAAAAAAAAATTCAAGAGGAAATAAGGGTGCGGTTAAAAATAGGAAATGCTTGTTATTCTTCGGTCTTGGCATTACTAAGCTGGTCGTTATTCTCCAGAAATTTAAAATCAGAATTTATAAAACTATTTCCTCCCAACCGGCCTATATGGAGGTGAAAGGTAACATTCATAGATATTAAAAAAATTATTATTACGTTGAATATTCAGTTCAAAAAAATATGAGACCATTCGAGAATTTAGGAGATTGCACAAAGAAAAATGACAGGGCATGCACCCGGTTAATGATATAGTTAAAGTGATTGTGTTTGAAGATTGAGATGAGATAGTTGAATTTTTGGTTAAAAACACCTCAAAACCAAACTTCTAAGAATTGTTAAAATGGAACTAAAAAAAAATGTATGGTTTATTTATTATTATTGACACTACAGAATTTTCAATTATACTTTTATTTTTGGTCCTCTCTTTCATTCTTTTTATTTTCTTAATATGAAGTAAAATTTCTTTCTAAGAAAGCTCCTTCTGATTGCTACAATAATCTTCTAAATTATAAAGAAGAGAGAGAAACGTGATGGTAATTGCTGTCCTTAAGTGTAATTTATAAAATATCTATTTGTAAACCCTAATTAATTTCAAAAGTTCAGTATTATTATTATTTACCAAATGTTAATGTTTGTTTGTTTTTCTTTTAGTAACTATGACAACAGTCCTGATGATCCAGGTGTCTACACGGCGGTATGGCTTCTAGTTCTAGCTCTCTTGTTCAAGCTCATAACTACGATTTTCACATTTGGCATGAAGATACCTTGTGGTCTGTTCATCCCATCACTTTGCCTTGGTGGCATTGTTGGTAGAATCGTTGGTATTGGGATGCAGCAACTTGCTGTCGCCTATCCACACATTTTCATTTTTGCAACCGAGTGTGCCTCAGGGGAAGATTGTATTACGCCAGGGCTGTATGCGATGGTCGGTGCCGCTGCTGTTTTAGGAGGTGTTACGAGGATGACAGGTTAATATGGTTACTTAATAATTCTACTCTTCACAACTAATTATTATTGTTTATATAACTAATAATTAATTAAGCAATAACCCTGTGTTTGATTTGTTGCAGTAGAACTAGTTGATATCATAAAATCTTTTGTTTAGTACTCTTAAGACAATAATGAATCTATAGGTCAAAACTTAACTAATTCTAGGCAGACAGGAGCTACCCCGTTAGTTTTCATAATAAAAGGAAAAATAAATTATTTTTATAATAATTTATAATGACGTAAGTCATCAAGATTCTAATTAAAGTAATGTTCAATGAGCATTCTTCCCCTTGTATACATCGCAAAATTGCGAGAACACGGGGATATAGGATCAGTGAAGAGAATGGATTTGTCTGGCCAGGTTAGCGCAGTTGGTTAGAGCAACATGCTAGTGACGTGGGCGACCTGGATTCGAATCCCGGCCTGGACAAATCTTTTCTCTTCAAAATAAAAATATTTAAAAATTATTTTTATATTTGAAATGATGATTAATTTTCAGTGTCCTTGGTGGTTATAATGTTTGAATTAACTGGTGGTGTGCGTTATATCGTACCTCTCATGGCCGCAGCGATGGCCTCCAAATGGGTCGGTGACGCTCTTGGTAAGCAGGGTATTTACGATGCTCACATCAACCTCAATGGTTATCCTTTCCTCGATTCGAAGGAAGAGTTCGCACATACCTCCCTTGCTGCTGATGTTATGCAACCAAAGTAAGTATAATGGTTGTGTTTTTATTTTCCGTAGCTTCCAGAATAAATGATAACACAAATCTTTGATTAACGTAAGAACAGCATTAATAAAAGTTTCCTCCAATATCAAACAAACTATTATATATTTAGGCAAATATAAAATGCTTTTTTTGTCCAGGGAATAGTATTTTTTTTTAATCTTTAACAATTATTTATATTTTTTGTCTAGGAGAAACGAACCTCTCTCAGTATTAACACAGGACTCGATGACTGTGGAAGATGTTACACAGCTGTTGAAGGAAACTGAACACAATGGTTTCCCAGTAGTCGTTTCGAGGGAATCTCAATACCTTGTCGGATTTGTTCTAAGAAGAGATTTATCTCTGGCAATAGGTATTATTGATAGATATTTTATCCTGAATCTTTTAACCTAAAGGAAAAATTATATGAAATTATCTTTTTAATCAAATTTTTATAAGATCAAATTCATATATACTTGATGTAGGTGGAGGTCAAAAATAAATTCTTTTGTAGTTAAAAACTATGTATAAGGAATCAACGATACTAATTATATTTATTTTTAGAAAATGCCCGAAGGACAGTTGAAGGGGTACAAAGTGAATCGTTAGTGTTGTTTAGTTCGATCCCTAGCCAGGCGGTAGGTCCTGGAAGTTCGCCGCCCCTAAAATTGAAGAAAATATTAGACATGGCGCCTATCACAATCACAGACCAGACTCCGATGGAGACTGTTGTAGATATGTTCCGCAAACTAGGTCTGAGGCAGACACTAGTTACACACCACGGGTAAGTTTCCACATTCTTAAATCTGTTTTGATAAATTTTATGCTTAATTCATGTTCCTCCCTTTACATTAAGAACACGCTTAAATATTGAAAATATTCATGAGGACATTAGTGATGTGTACTTAAATAATGATTATCATTACAATTACTTTCCAACACATCTAAATAAATCCTTTTTCTCTACTGATTTAACTTATGAAATAAAGTAAGTAGTATAGGAAAATAGAGAATAAAAATATTTAAATAATTTTTATTGTATTGTGAAAAATCATAACTATAAATTTGTTAACACGTTGACTGCCATGGCAATTTTCAGAAATCTGGCCTAAAATGACAATTTGATTTAATCACATTACTCTAAGAACAGAACTCTAATTGTAGTGGATAGTTATCACCATAAAGCTTAAAAAAATGTGTTTTTAAAAAAAAACAGGTGTTACGAATTATCTCGTAGTTGCTTCTGTAACAGAAATTTCTTTGTGGAAGAGATTTTTTGATCTTTTCCCAGAAGCTATCTATCGATATTAGCACTGATATGTTTCGAGTCTAATCGTAGCTGCACAAAAATGGGAAGTAAACAGAGGACGAGATAACTCGCAGTTGGCATCCTAGAAAAGAACGCAATCTACGAAATATCTTATAGTTGGCAGTCAACGTGTTAAATCGCATCTGTTTTTTATGTGCTTTTAATTTAATTAATTTGCTTTCGATGTCATTTCGCAGACAAAAACCAACCAACTAAATATATAAAAAACAGTTAGATGTTGAATAATATTAGTAGACCTTGTATATGTGAGGAAGAAAATGGTCCGGGTGGATGTCAAGAAAATTCTCTTATATAGGGAGAACTTCTTTTTGGTAAGCCAACGTTTCGACCCACATTGCAGGTCTTCTTCAGGGCTGGTTTGACACTAGACTCAAGATATATTTTTGAATAGGACTAATGTATAGTAATTCAATAGAAAAGAACTATCTATCACTTAATTCAGACATCTTCAATGAAAAAAAATACTAGTAATATCATAAAACATTTTTACTACATGAAAAAGATTCCTTGATATATTGAAAACTGCTTGGTATTTCTAGTATAACAAATAACAATGTTATTGTTGTTAAACAAATAACAATATCGATAATCGTAAGACTAATTTTTTTCCTCACATTTCAGGCGGCTGTTGGGTGTCATCACTAAGAAAGATGTACTTAGGTACATTAAGCAGATAGATAATGAGGATCCTAATTCTGTATTATTTAATTAAGCTTAGCCACGTTCCTCATCTGTGAGATCATTTCCGACTTCTTCGTTTGGATGATGTATCTGGTTTAGATACATAATATATAAAACTATATTTTATTACTCTTATATGTATTTGATATTTCCATCCTCCTATATAGGTATATATTATTTTTATTTATTTTAAGGTGAGAAATATGTATTTCAAATGCATTTAATACATTGTATATATTGTTAACATAAGAGGAAAAGGTCATGACTACTTGTTTTAATAAATTAATATTTTACGTAGTGTATGTATAATTTTTATTGATTATTATTTAGCAGGTCTCATAATAAAATGATAAGGCCACTTGCAACTGCAGGATAATTGTGTAATAAATTAATACAGACATTTTTTTCCTTTTATAACTAACTGGCTTGTCGAGATGTTGCTCTAGTTTTTTGTATAATACGCTACTTATGGCAAACTTTAGACAAATTTTACTTAGTATATGTATATTTTTTTTTATTTGTAAATTTCCACTATGTGATCTGTTACTGGTGACCCCCTGATGTTAGTATTATTAAATTTAAATGTGTGTATATATACAGTAATTTTTAAATTATTGATGATGTTATGTACTGAAATGAGCACTCTGGTCAAAGAGAGAGTTTATGGTAGAAGTATTTATGATGCGTTGTTATTTACCATATGATTGATCGGTCATGTGGATGTATGAATGTACTGTTAATAAAATTACTTATGGAGTAAATAAAATTTTTTATTTTTTTTGCCATTTCTTCATATATTTTGTTTTTACCTATCTTATTTTTTTTCATAGCGATTGGTTTTAGTCATCATGTATCTTTCATTATCATGCTAAAAAAGAACTTAAATAAATTCCAAAATCAGTCATCTGTTTTAATCTTGCCAAGTTTTGTTAATAGATGGCAACACGATTTCTTCTCAAGGTATTTATAATATATAAAATATGTGAGTTCTGATCAAACAGGCATAGCAAGTCTACATGAGATTATTTAGCGTTAACAATTTATTCATTTTTAATGTTTACCTTTGTGAGATATTAGTGTTGACTTACTTGTGTTATGTTATAACTTATATTTATCTTGTAAATAAACACTGATCATTAAAAAAAAGTTTTCTTTCATGTTTAAATTTAAAAAGAATTGTTATTGTTTGATTTATTTATGTATTTTTGACACCTACCTTCCTTGAAAAAACATTAATTGAAGTAAATATTTCCAGTTAACTATAACAAAATTATTATAATAATGTAATAGGTCTTCCAAAACATGCCAAACTGTCAACAGAATTACTTTCTAATAAATAAAATAAGTATTTTTATTGAGATATAAAACACCCTGCAACCAGAATTGGTCTATTGTACGCCTTGTGTAATGATGTTAACAACATAATCTTGGAGAAGCCAACAATTTGAGAATAATAGGTTTAATTGCTATTCCAACAAAAACCCACCTTAAATAAATACAAAAACTTAGAGAGTATTTGATTTCTCTTGTCACAATAACTATATTTCATGTAATTTAAAAAAGAATAAGTAAAAAAAACATTTTCTTTTAAAACAATGGGAGGAAACAAGAATTAAATAATAAAGGATTCATTGAAAATTATGTATTTAAAATATAAAAAATTATTTTGTTTATACATATCGATATTAATAAATATCACAAGAGGAAAACAATTCATATCTGGTTACTTTAGTTTGGGGATTCGCTTCTTAAATAGTTATAAAACAAACGAAGAGGTAATAATGGAAATATGATAAAAAAATAACAATAAATAGATAGACTGGTTCTCTAATTTGGTACACTCTACTATTTCGAACTCAGAAAGTGATAAATTAATAATATAAAATGGCCCCTCAACATGGTAAAAATAAATAGTTATTTTAATATATACAGATAAAAATTACATTATGGTTGATTGTTGAAAGACGATTGCCATTAATAATTCATATGAAGCAATGTAACTAATAAAAGACATCTTCAACTTTTTTTAATTCATTACTTTTAAGCTACTTTCAAATGAAGATTTTAAATCTGCAGAAAAGAGCAGACACCTTATTCGTCAAACCAATCTTAACTGTTTCCATCATTAAGAAATTTAAAATTATAAAATAAATTAATTGTGAAGGTGTTGCTACTTGTTAGTGCCCCAGGTAAGACGTTGAACGTGATCTGGCTTAGCCTTTGATGACTTGATAAAACCGAGGAATTCCAACTCTGCAACTGCTTGTGTAAAACGAGCTCTAAATAAATTTTTTAAGGAAAACATTTAAAAGGGGATTATACACATATACAAATATGTGCTTTTATAATTAGAATTATAAAGTATAGATCTATCATTAAATAAAACCTTAACAAAAAAGAAACTAACAAAATTGATACATATCTAGAAACATTCCATTTGTTAGAGGAAAAATAAAACACAGTTGTAATTGTTAGTTATTTGAAATTTAGATTAACATGATATTTAAGAAATAACATTAACCATTTTGAAACTTGTTTCATTGCTTAGTGCTCATTAAAAAAGTAAATGAGTTAATGAAAAACTGCTTACAAATTTGTGATCACTAAAGTTAAAAATCACCTCTCCATTAAAAAAATCATTACTGAATATTTCTATTATTTCATGGTTCCCATCGATTTCAAATACCTAATAAATAACATTGGTAACAATTTAACAAAGATGGATAATAATATATATAATATAGTAAATGGGCCAAGGGTGCAGAAGTTAAACACACTAAATAAATATATTATTTTTATTTTTATTGTGATTATTTAAATAGTTTTTATATATTTTTTTCTTATAAATCTTTTCTCTTCAAAATAAAAATATAGTTTATTATTCATTAGTGGGTTTCATTTCATTGACCCTATCTCTGACCAATATCTACCTTTTTATTTGACTTATAAATCTACTGTGGGGTCTGGAGATTTCTTCCTGGGGCTAGTAAGTACTCTTCATAGGAGGAAAACCTGATAGTTCAGCCCAATTTTGGACAAAACATCTCTCTGTACATCCGTTTATAGATAGTATAATTTATATTTATAAATCTGTAAATTGTATTAACTTACTATTTATTTTTCTACTAAACTAAATTGCATTTTTAATAATATATTTTATTTAAAAAAATTAATAACAAACAAGAAATGAAAAAAATATATAATTATTTAGTAATAAGCATTTCATTAATGAAGGATACTGTGTAGTTGGATCAACATCATCAACATTATCCAAACTTCTTTCTGGATTGATGACAGTTGAAAAAGACTAAACAAAAGAAAAAATATATACACACTCACATGCATGTAATTATGATAAAACAAATCAATTATATTTCAGCCAATTTACCTGTAACCAATCATAAAGGTTAATGAGCGGGCCTCCTTCTAGATGTAACTTGTAGGCAATGCAAATGTCTGGCATTGTGCGGAGGATTTCAGCATCGTCTTCTAGTTTACAACATTCACACTGAAATGATAACAAAGACATTACAAATAATAAAAAGTAAAATACATACACGTAAATATGTATCTTGATGAGACATGCAATGTGGGTTGAAACGTTGGATAATAAATAGTTACTAAAAATTTTCTTTGACCGCCACCAAGAGAGCTTCGTCTACTCAAAACCTTGCAAACATTTTCAAGGAAGATAATGAGCAGGCTCTTTCAATGTGAGATGCTTCAGACTCAATTTGTACTTTTAAAAAGACTTTAGAAGTTATTCATGTATACATTGCTATATGTGACCCTATCTGGAACATTAGGAGTACCTAGATAAATAGGGTAAGGGCCATACAACAGGTAGTGTCCCTTAGGGTTCATTAACTTTACTCTTAAGATAACAGCGACAGTTGTTCGGAAGGAGGGGTCAACTCAAGATGCAAGGAACTGGATGAAGCAATGGTTGAGAAATAGCCAGTCACACATAGCATCCCCCTTTTCTTTGTAAGTAGTTTTATAACTTATCTTGTAACCATGATCAGCACAAATAAATATGTTATTAATTAAATGAAAAAAATCTTTATTTAATAACCAACTCCTGGTCAGTCAACCACATCAACCTTTGGAGAAGAGAGGGATATCTCTCTTATTTATTAATGAAATAGAATTACTATATATTAAGTATAACGGTCTCAGGATGGCATCCCATTTTATTATTTAAATATTATTCAGATCAAAGGATCTGACTTTTCCTTGAGATTATTGCTTGGGCAGTGAAACCAATATAGCAACATGTGTTTCCCTATGTTTCTTTAAATGGGATAGTACAAATATATATATATATATAAAAGATAGCTAAAAATCCACTTACCATTAGATAATGATGAGGATTATTTAAGGCTGTATGAATTGGGCCACGAATCCTCGGCACGACTTTGTTTCTAGCTTCTTTATCACGTATCGTAATTATTTCCCAAAGTACTGTCTTTTCAGTGTAAGGTGTGATGCAGGAAGGTAAAAAGGTCACCATAAGAAAATCTATTATTTTTTCTCTAGTTATCTCATAACCTACTTTTTTTGGACCCTTCATACTCATCTCAGCTAATTTCTAAAAACAAAAAATAAGTTATTTTCAACGATTAAAAATAAAATTATTAAAAGGCAGCAATTTCAGTTTCTGCTGCATATTGCCCTTCAATTTTTGTCACTGAATTTTAGCGTGATAATTTGGCATTTCGAGACAAACATCTTTTGTTGTACTTCGGTCTTAAAATATTATTATATTATATATTATAATTATTAATTAATTATATATATATATATATATATATATATATATATATATATATAATATAATATATATATATATATTATAATATATATATATAATATATTATATTATATATATATATAAATAATTGGCATTTCGAGACAAACATCTTTTGTTGTACTTCGGTCTTAAAATATTATTATATTATATATTATAATTATTAATTAATTATATATATAATATATATATAATTAATTAATTATATTATTAGTATTTGATATCTATTAAAAAAACAAAAAAAATACAACTAAAATACAGTAACTAGCAACTTCTATTTAATGAGAAATGAATTGTTATTAATCTAAAGGTTAATAAATAGTTTAATTTCTTGCATCAAATGTTTTTTGACCTAAGCGTTAGCAAAACAATAAAAAATATTAATGGCTAAAATACTACTTCATACCTTTTTTAATTGAGAGCGATTTTTTACATTTAAATCAATTTTCGTTGGGCTCTTCTCAATGTGTGAGACTGGATTTAAGCCAATGTTTTTCAATTCATCATAAAGCTTTTCCAAGTTAACAGTTATGTCAGTAAATATTCCTTCTTCATTTAAAATCCGCAGAATCTAAAAGAGAAAAAAGAATTTGATCTATGATCTCAAAAATGAATAACTTGTTGCCTTTGATAATCTATTTTATTTTCAAATAAAATTATTTGTTAAAAAAAACTAGTGATTTAATACTGATAAGTTGCATCTGAAATACTCTGGAAAACAAATATTAAATTGGAAAGTTTAACTAAACTTTCAGCGAACAATTGCATTAGCAGACATTTAATCCACACAAGTTTAAAACTACCCAAAGTAAGATAGGTATAAAAGTATAAGGATTATTTAATTTTATTTGTTTAAAACAAATATGATTATTATTGGAATGATAAAATAAAAGGATTACAACAAAAATCATATGAAGGATGGCATTGGTGGCACTCAAGAAACAATTTAAGAACTTTATTTTAATCCCAACAGAGCATCTTATTATTCTTTTTTTCATGGAACATCAAATTATAAAAGAATGAAATTCAAAGGTACTAGAAATAAGAATGATAAATTTGAATAATTTACATTTTTTATAAATCAATCATTACCTCTTTAACTTTGCTTTCCAGCTCATCTTTTGACTGGAATTTTAAAAACTGATTACATTCTTTGTATTCTGGTGTTTTTGTAACATCCTTGGACATTGCAGTACAATAAATTTCTCGAAACTGAAATAAGAATAATAATTCAAATACATAATTACAAAATATAACAAGTTAAGTTTTAAGTAAAAACAAAAACCTACTTGCTTACCCAATGGTGCCTGAGGTAAATTTTTTACTAATACATATAGAACTCGAAGACCAACATAAAACTCCTCAAGAGACCTCCTCAATAATAATAGCTGTTTTAATACTTCTTGCTGTAAAAATATTAATTTACAAATTGTATCAAATATAAATAAATTAAAATATTGATATTTTGTATTATAAGCCACTGTTTACCTACAAACCCATATTTTAATAGGAATTCCAAATTAAGCACATCACATAAGTTATCATTATATAAAGCAAAGTAATTTATAGTTAAACAATGTGGCCTTTAACGTTGAACAATGAACAACCTTTTAAGGCATTCAAAAATGAACCATTAAATAGAATATTTGGTCCGAAAAAAGACGAGACTATTGGAGAATGAGACTGGGACTACACGGAATTGCAGAGCATGCACCGAGTTAATATCATCCAAGTTAATATTCCGGATCAGATAGTCTAGTAAAGTTGTTGGGCTAAAATAAAAATGAATACCGAGGGGTAGATCAAGGCATAGGTGGGAGGATGCGATAAGAGTGATCTAATAAATTTGAGTTTGGGTAGCAGACTGTGGAATGAAGTTTTTAAGCAGAGTTTGTGGCATTGGCATCGAGCTTTCAGGTTGCTAAGTCTTATTAATATAGAAACTCTATCTACTGCCTATTTTCATTTATGCTTCCTCAATACTTATAAATAGTTTTGTTCCAAAACTAATTATAAATATTGCAGAATGAATGTTTAAGAATTACTAGGAATTACCTTTGCTTCACTACAATAAAAATGATGCATCAAATATTGGAAACATCTTCCAATAAAGATATATTACCGAACTATCTAAACAATTATTTTTTAGTTGTAAGCCAAGCAAAAATACTCTGGTTAAAAATATTGTGAAGTACACAAAAATTAGTACAAAACATTTACATAATAGAGACAAATTATACAATATTTTGTTGTTTTCCTGACCTAATTGTTAAAGTTGAATTCATCAAAGTTGAATATTATCATTATTTTTTTTTATCAAGAATGTTTATAGACTCGTGTATTATATAAGTTGTACAATAATTTATTTTAATATAAAGACTGGGTTATTGAGGCACAGCAAGCAATTTATAATGAAATATCCAATAAAAATACTTAACATGATTATGAAATTACTGAATAATTTTGAATGCAAAGAGTTAAATGAAATCACTAATATAAAAATTTACCTGGGTATATTCATCATCAGTGACAAGATTTTCATCCTTACTATCTTCGATGCATTTTTTAAATGATGGTATTTCTCTTATTTCTTTTAAACAATCACTATCTAGTTTCGAAACATTTTTCTTAAGTTTCTTTTCTTTTTGACATAGAAGGCTAACTGATTTATTTTTATAAAAATGATCCATTACACAATACTAGAATAAACAAATTTGTTTAAATCATAATAATAATAAAAAAATAAAATAATGATTTTAGAAACAAAAAACAATTAATTACCTTGACACCTTGAATGAAACGGTTGACTGAAAAATCATAAAACAGAAATATAGACGTAAAAAAATTGAAAAGCTTTCCGCTCAACTGAAAAGGACAAGTAGGAGACAGGAACACCTAATCAATAAACATACATGGCATAAAAGTTTAATTGGGCAAATACAGTCAAATATAACAATCATATTTTCTTTGTTAAAGGTTGAATTATTCATCTCTATTATATCACCTTATCTACAGTATTGTTGAGGAAGTAAACTGATGGCTGCGACTGGAATACTTTCAGGTTTAACCTCGATGTAATCTTATGGGTTAAGGATTCTCCAACTGCTCCTTCCGTAGTTGCAACTCCAAATACAAGAGTAATAGGAAGGCAATCCAAATAGCCACTATTAAGAAGGAAAAAATAGAGATATACTTCAAAAAATATTTAATTAATATCTATTATGTTTGATTGACTTGCATAATAGTTTGACTTTTTTTTGACTTTAATTTATCCTGAATGCAGTATAAAAAAAATATTATCAAAGAAAATGGGAGAGACAAAATAAAGTTATTATTATTTTTTTGAATTGAGAAAACATAAATTCCAATTACTATCAGTATATCCAAATTGTTGAAAATAAAGTAAAATTTTGTTTTTTCAACTAACTGAAACTAGAAAAATTATTATTTTGGTATTTAAATGATGAGAGCTATTTAAGAAGCTAAGATAAAATAAATAAAATTTCTGTATTTATCAAAATAATACCACATTGTTATAATTAATTAACCTAAAAGCTGTAACTAAATTATTTCCACTATAGTTAGTTCTGACATCAAAGACTAAGACAGAGACATCTATGTTTTAAATCTAATTGATAAGGAAATAAAATAATAAATAAACCAAATTGTACCTAAGAATAAGAATCAACTGAGAAACAACTGCAGGTTGGAATCCTTCAAAATCTTTTAGCACTATAACTAATCGAGGGCGAGCTGTCTTAAAATTATCGTACCAATTCACTAAAGATGGCATATTACAATCACCTTTCTTTAAATGTGTATTACTGGTTTCTAAATCACTGTCATCATCAACATCCTGAAAATTACAATCAGAATCACATCAAGGCTATTTTGATCATGACATGTTATAGAAAATAATAACTTAATTAATTAATTAATTAATGGAACTAGAGATTTTCGAAAGTATTTGAAAGGATGAAACATAACTGTTAGTGCATTCAAAATTTTGTAAAAATTAATAATGGATTGAATTGGTAAGCAAAACTTATTTTGTCAACTTTGACCCTGCAACCCCTGACTAATTCAATCCATTATTAGAATTATCCAGTCAACTATGTTCCATTTAAACATAAATTTGTAAAAATTAGACGAAAACAGTTTCATATGTGCATAATAATTATAATTGCCAATCTATTTACTTTTTGTTCTTCATTACCACTACACTAACGGAGAACAAAGATGTTGGAATAAACACTACAAAAAACGTGCTTATACAGAGATGGTTTATTTGCTTGAAATTAACTAATATTTCCTAATTACCATTGCATTTTCGTCCTCTATTCCCTTCATAAACTGACATGTCATGTGTTCAACTGTATGCTTTATAGATGTACAGTCGTTTGATGATAACATAACAACATGGGGAGTTACATCTTCTTTCAACTTTTCTCTGAATTTATTGAATAACACCGAGTGATCAGGAAGATTAACACCTTAAAATAAATAAAATTCAGTTAAAGCAAGTTAAAAAAAAATGGGAACAATAAAATAAAGTATAAAAACTAAAATACCAGTTAAAAGAATGACAGTAGGGATTTGGTTCATTGTTGAATGAGGTTTTTCAATGAAATTAACCAAATCTTTCAAAAGCACCTCCATTGCATCATCTTCAATATTCTAAAATTATATGAAAGTTAAAATAAGAATTTCATAAAAGATAATAATGATAAAGAGTAGTGTTTAAATGTTAAAAAAGATATGGTAGACAGACTTATTAGGGCTTTTGAATAATAAAAGCTGTAAACGATTTTGACTACTACCATGAACAAATATGAACTATATATAATTATTTTCAAATTTTTATCAAATAAACAAAAAGGCTTAGCAAACCTGATAAAATAACGAAGGCTCGATGCCGATACCACAAATCTCTGTTTACAAACCTCCGTCCACGGAGCACCACCAAAACCCAAATTTATATTTTAAATATTCACTACTTATCCTTAATGTATCATATTACATCATGCTCGTGGTTATTTATAATAAATTATGAATCAAGTTAGTGAAAAATTATGGGCATTAAAACAATAAAATATTTAAATACTCTTTCAAGTTTCCACGGCCACTATTTATACAGAAAACTTCAGTTGTTTCTTCTGGTTTAGACCGTGTCGGTGGATTTTCTGCCAACGTTTCGCCAGGCTTAATTAAGCCTTTAGGAAGTCAGCAGCATATCTGGCGAAACGTTGGCAGAAAATTCACCAACACGGTCTAAACCAGAAGAAACAACTGAAGTTTTTTGAATAAAATAATTAATTTTAAAAAAAACTTAGGGTCTAACTTTATATCTCATAACCTTATTTTTTAAAAGGAGTACTTATGGGATACAACAATTTAAAAAATACTTACATTTAATTTTCTTTCTATACTCTGCCAAACCTTAGAATATCCTTTGTACCAATCTTCAGAAATAATTTCTGAAAGAGGATCTTGCAGATGTTCCTTTTTCTTCCCACGTTTTGGAGTATATATAAAGAAACCCTTGAAAAAAATATATAAATAATAAATAAGATTATACTATATACAATACAAAAATTTATATTAACAATGTCACCTAAAAATTAACTACAAATCTAGGGTGCTATTGACGTGGAAACGGTGGACTGTAGATGTAATAATAAAGCATTGGTCAGGGGTGGGGTTGATGAAAAATGAACAAAAATTAGTGTAACTTATTTTTTATTGTTTGCTGAGGCTTCAGACCATCAGGGACAATAAAAAAAAATCACCAGCGGTAGGACAAAAGACAGTAATAAAATATATTAACAAAACTGACTAGTATGATAAAAGAATAAAATATAAAGACAAAAATGTTATTATATGAAATAATTGACAAAACATTATTGAAAATAACAAGTAAGAAGGATTGGTTAGGAAATCTATAATCTGGGCCATACTAAGATATTTAATTAAACAATTACTTTCAAGATTTATTATACCCTTCCTAGATTATTTATCGAGGACATCAACACTGTTTTTCATATAATTTAGTAATTATTATAATAATTATAGATAAAATCTTTATTTTTTTTTATTGCTTTTTGATGGTGGTTATTTTTAAATATTTTTATTTTGAAGAGAAAAGATTTGTCTTGGCCGGGATTCCTACCCGGGTTGCCTGTATCTTTAGTGCGATGCTCTAACCACTGAGCTACCAAGGATCGTATCTAAGCCAGACAAATCCATTCTCTTCACCAATCCTATATCCCCGTGCCATGTTCTCGCAATTTTTGCGATGTATACACGAGGAAGAATGTTCTTGAACATTACTTTAATTAGGATCTCGTTGACGGGATTCGAATACCGGCCAAGACAAATCTTTATAAATTTAAAAAATATTTATATATAGATAAAATCATTGTATAATTTATCATAAATTATTTTATGTAATACTTGTTTACTTTAAATTTAATTTTTTTATTATACTAGTCATTTCTGTTTATTAAAATATAAATATTAATAAACGTTGATACTGTTGTCTTTAATACTGGCACTTCTGATATTAATTTGTTTTGTTTTTCAGCTCTGATGGCCTGAAAATTACACCAAACTGTCGACAAACTATAAAAAATAAGTTATAATTATTAGTCAAATAGTTTTTCATTGGTAGTACGAAAAACTAATTTCTTCTTAACTTGAAATCCAGGTCATTTAATATTAATAAGAAAGTAATGATGTTACTGATTTTTAATATACCATAGGGATTAATTTTTTCTACAATTAAAAACACCAAGTGTACACTTTTCAATAATTGCTGATGAATCAAAATACTAAATTTTGTTTGTTGTTATATCCAAGATTTCGAAATAATTTCTAGGTCCGAGAATAACAAAAGGAATTTGACTGGCCTACAATAATCAGGGATGAAATTTTAAAATGATGAACCTAATCAATCTTAGTAAATAATTTAAACTGAATACATTTGGCATCTTATGTATTTTTACATACAATCTGAGTATACTTGTATCCTGCTTTTGGAAAGGTATTTTGAAAATAAGTGGCTGATTTGAGTGAAAAATGTATTGGCTTTTAAAGAAAACCGGAGACTATAAAGCTTTATTCCAGAATCAACTTGATTTTGTTGATCGTAGAAGTAAATTTCCACTAAACTAATAAGCCTGTCAGAATAATTATTAATCTAAAACATTGGTACATTTAGAAAACTAGCTCATACAACTTCATTATTCACTTAAAAATACTGTCTTCAAGATTATAATTTAAAAACCACCGGGATCATTATGAATAATAATGCAAGATTATAATTACTTTCGAAACAGATTCAGACGAATCCATCACTTCACTCAATCAATAACACTTGAACAAGGTTAATCACAATTCATTTCAAATCTTTATATTAAAAGCATAAAAATAAAGATCCTGAATTTGGCGGGATATCAGAATGTTGACGTACTATCGATATTTCGTTTTAAGTTCTAGAGCTAATATCTGCTGCTATTTATAAGTTTATAAAATATAGTTTAAAATCCAAGTGAACTTTCTTGTTTGATCAAATATGTTAAACTTAATCATATTTTTTTAATACTAATAAGATTTATACATATTAATCTCTATTATCTTAAGTTATATTATTTTCTCATATTCAGAAAGACTCTTAGGATGTCATCGGAGTGTTCTATGGGACAAAATAGATTATTTACGCTAGAATCCAAAGTACGTCTCATAAAAGAAGAGCCGTGAGGTGAGATTCGTCAAATAAAGAATCACTCCGTGTGTGATTGGTTGAAAAAGGTGAAATTCAGAGGACTAGTTAGGAAGAGAAAGTGACCATCTCTAAAAAAATAGTGGACATAAAGCTAAAAAATAATAAGAACCCAAACATGGGATTCAACCAGAGCTTTTTGGCTACGGCGGAATGGTTTCGGGTAGGAGATTCATAACCTATTTTGTCCTTCCAAGGAGAAGACAGAATGTTCAACAAATGAGCAAGAAGAATCATTTCATTCAGCTCGAATGCAGAAACAAACGGCAGAATAAAACTTCTTCCATGCGCGTGCAAAATGCTTCTAACACTCTCTTCGAACAATTTGTTTCTTATGTCGAAAGAGAGACAAGTACCGTCTCATAGGGACTGTGAATAATATAGGAGAGTAAATAACATTGTTGCGGAAACAGAACGTACCTTAAGTGAGTTATTACTAACTATGAAAGATGTAGAAAAAACAATTTCCTATCATTAACGAGGACAATACGAAATATGAAAGGAATGGAGGGATTGGGACAGGTATCGGAACTTTCGACACTGAATCGCTTCAGTTCAATAAAGTCAACAAGTTCTGTACTTCAGAATATTACTGAAATCGCAAAGCAATATTGACCGGGAGGTCATCAGGAGGATCACGGCTGCCAGCCGATGCTTCTACGTCCTGACTAGGCATTTTAGGAGTAGATTCATCTACAAAGGAAGCAAGATAAACCTGTAAAAATCGTTGGGTTGTTGTGTAATCAAATAAGAACAATTCATGAAACTGTAGTTCGTAAAGGTCAATAATAAAAATAATTCAAGGCTCCGTTAATCTTCAGTGTAATGCCAGGAGACAAAGAAAAAAAAACGTAGTCTTGAAGTATGTATGGAGGCAGAGCCGGCTTAACCTTATGTGCAGGGTGTGCGGGGCACACGGCGCCGAGTCTCAAGGGGCGCCGCGAGGCGTTTTAGGCTCTCAAAAAATTCCATTTCATGTTGATCCCATAGGAAAATTGGTTTAGTTTCATGGGCACATTCACCTTTTTAGAGGACTCGCCGTTTTTGGTAGCACCTTGTATAACTCTAACTGTTCAATTTTAATCGGGTGCCAACTAGAGGACGCCTAGGTCACGATTGCACACAGGCGCGACATAGGATAGAGCCGGTGCTGTATAAAGGCATTGACATCATCAAGTTCGTTAAGCTGAGGGAAATCTTAACTGAAACAATAACAATTTCAATAACTCCAATGAATAGGAGTTTTATGTTAATTAAAAATCAGTTTGTTATAACGAAGCCTGGTAGGTAGTAGCGGCGCTGTGAATTGATAACACTGCAGTACTATGAAGTAGTAAATGAACATTTTATCAGTGAAATTAGTAGGTTCAGCAATACACCAGTATTTTGTTAATAGTTTTGTGTTATTCATATTACAGTTGTATGTATTTCTATTAATTAAAAAAATATGTATAATCTCGGAATGACTACGAAATAATAAAGTTGTCTTCTATAATAGTAATTACCCAAAACAGATTAAAAAAAAAAGCGTATGAAGAGTGATTCTTCAGCATGGCTATTGGCTACACTGTTAAGAAGCATTAGATTTCTCATTTAAGAACATTGTAGTTTTTGTAAAGTTCTTATGTTCATTTAGTTATGATTTTATATTATTTTCAGACTTACCATAAAATTAGACAAAAGAAAATCAGTCTGAGATAACATAAAACAGCTGCTTAGCTGAAATCGATGTTAAATATGAAAAAAATGATCGAAAACGGAGGCTACCATAGTCTTATTTCTAACTCAATTCTTTAACAGTTTTATGTATACCGAAGTTCTTAATACAGGAATATTATTACTGACTTTAATGGAATTATCTCCTTATCTTAATTGTGATTTCAAAGTTTTCCTGTTAACTATTGACAGGTGAAGGTAAACATGTTATGCATGTGCTCATAACATTATGGAGGATTAGTTAACTTAACAAATAATTGAAGATTACACGAATGTTTTTCTTGCTAGTTTTGAACAAGAGAATGGTTAGTTTTAATCCTTACACAGTTATTATTTATCTACTCAGTTGTGGATTTGAATAAAATATTTAAGTTGGCTAATAACTTGCCAATAATATTTTTATGATTTCAGTTTTGAAATAGGAAGTTATAGCAGGTATTTAATAATGGCCCCAAACAAGAGGAATAGAAATAATGTGATTGAGACTGATGTAAAAACTGTTTACTACAATAACAGCTACTTAGCACTGTCTGATAACGTTTTTGAATGACTTATTTTATGTTGTAGGAAGTCGCTACAGATTTTAAACTACAGCAGTTTTTGGAAGATGTCCAAAAATTCACAGAAAGATCTAAAGTATAAAGCTTTTTTTTTATATTTTAAGTTTTATTATTATTAAATAATTTTAATTGTCAATATTTTGACATTGTACAAATATTTTTGATCTTTATTATTCTTCGAATTATAATTTTTTGTATCATTTATATTTTTTATAATAAATTATTATTCACCACTGTAAAAAAAAATTCAAATAATTAATTATTATTAATCTTGTTAGTATTTTTCATTATTCTTAAATATGTTATGATATAACTGATTGTTTAGAAGTTGTTATAATAATTATAACAAAAAATTGTAATGAATTCTTATGACTGCACTTACTTGTTTTTGTTAATTAAAAAAAATGTTTCTTTTGCCATTCTGGCTTTTAGGAGATAAATTTATTAATTGTAAGCTAATTGTGATGTCAATTTCTAATCTAAAAGGTTATTTAAAATCTGTATTTCTGTAATTATTTTGTAGAAAAATGATAAAAAACAAATAAGGAGTAAAAAATGTTTTGATGGCGGTCCACAAGCTCATGTAAGTTGTCAAATGAATGTATCAATGAATATTTTTGACATTTTGGTGTGATTTAACAAATATTTGATTTGTATTAACCTTTTAATTTTAATTTTTTGTATAGTTCTTATTCTTAATTATACATTATTATACACCACTGAATACAAAATAAGAATAATTAATTATTTTTTAATCTTTTTAATATCTTTCATTATTCTTAAACAGAAGATTAAGTATGTTATGATATAATTGATTGTTTAGAAGAAATAGTGTATAATTATTACAAAATTTTTTTAATGCATTTTGACAACTGCATTTGTTTTTATTTATTTAAAAAAATGTTCTTTTGGCTGTATCTGGTTTTACGAGATAAATAAAAGTATTAATTGAGGGGTGTAGATGCCAAACACATTCTCCACTTTTCATAACTTTCAGTAAAACGATAAAAACCGATTTTGTTATAAATATATGAGATAAATAATTCAGAAATGTTTGCATCTACTCCTCTAAATTGTAAGCTAATTATGATGTTGATATTTAATCTAAAAAGTAATTTAAAATCTTAATTTCTGTTATTGTTTTGTAGAAAAATGATAATAAACAAACAAAGAGCAAAAAATCTTACGATGACGGTCCTCAAGCTCATGTAAGTTGTGATATCAATGTGTGAATGAATATTTTTGACATTTTGGTATGGTTTAACAAAATAATAATTGTTTCAGCACAAACGAGGCCTTTTTGAAAATGGATTTAGATCAAAACCATTTCTTAAAGGTAATTCATTTATATTGTTTTCTAATTAATTTGTTTAAATTTGTTATATTTAAATACGAATCATATGCATCAGAGAATAAAGCAAGATTGAAAAGTAACCTTAACGATTTGGTGAAAGAGTGCGCCAAGACTACAGAAAGTGAAAAGGAAACTCCATCCTCAAGTAGTCAGAGTACATTTGAAGACAGGTATAATAACATTATTTTCTAAATCATTCTCTATAGTTTTCATTTCAATTATGATTTTAGAATTTAGAAATAATAAGATATAAGTATTAAACATTTTGAGAAAACATTGAAATTTAATCCAGAGGGAAATATATATTTTATAGAAAGTAGACTATAAAAAGATAAATTTATGTAGCAAAAATAGTACATTATTTGTATTTTGTTGCCTGAGAGTATAATTGATGACCAAAGTAAAAGAGGAAAAACCTCAAAAGACAAACAGAGATCAAAAAGATGCTGAAATAAAACACAAAGATCAAAGGAAAAAGGGGTAGAAAAAAATACTAATGGCATAAGAAGAAAAGAGATTGGACAAATCCATGCACTTTGAAAGATCAGTAATTGAATAAGGCACATTGAGAAGAAGATTTATAACATAAATGTCCCAAAATTTCATTCATCAACTTTCCAAAACATACTGTGAAACTATTGGAGTGGATTTTATATTGTTTAATGTATCTGACTCAGTGTTACTATATATAAAGTTAATGAAGAGAGACTTTTATGATTTCTACTTATTATATGTTAATAGATCAATCTAAATATTATGTTTTTCAATTTTGTTTTTTTTATACTACTATAACCCATGAAAGGTCTGGGGTTCAGTACATGGTAGAGATTGAACTGGTTCTTGGACAATGGTTGTTCAGGGCTGTGATTTGTACTAGATTACACTCGACCACCAGATTTTACTCCTTCTTTTTAGTACCTACTTTATAGAGGCTGGGTGAGCCCCAAGAGGATCCTAGATCCCATAGGACCCATCTCTGGGGGTTAACAGATGAAATAAAAGTCTGCTAGTGAGTGGGATTGGAACCAAGGACCTTCGGCATGGCAACTTAGTGCTCTACCACTGAGCCACTCCACTCCCTAAATATTATTTAGATACTTAAATATAACTGCTACACTAGATAACATTCTTACTTAAGATTTCATAACAAACTCAATGAAAATGCCGACATGGATACTAAAAAGAAATTGGCCAAGAAGGTATCTTGTGTATAATAATTAATTTTAAGATAGAGGGAGGTTCTGATGGCATAGATCTTCATTTCTAAACTGTCTGTTATATCCTACTCATATTGCACCTGGTTGTTGTCAGGATATGAATTAGAGGTGTAAGCAAAATGTTACATTTTCATTTATGGAGGAATCAATTTTCAGATGAAAACAAAAAGGGGGTATTTTATTTTGAATATTTAATATGGCCTTGCTCTAATGTGCAACCTAAACGATATTAGCTAAATATTTAAAGAATACATCAAATAATTTAACAATAAAAGGCTTTCTTTGTAGACCATCATTCAGCATTTCTGGAATTCTCAGAAATATTTTCTTTCGATTGTACTGATATTCCTGTTGCTACTCCTTTCTAATAAATTATTTTTTCACAAATTGAAAATGTGAGGACTATGACGGAAAAAAAAATCATGTAAAAATTATATATGGAATATAAAGGAAGTCTGTTTTCCTAATTATTAATTATTTAAAATGATGTAGAATTTTTCTAAAACAAAAAAATTATATGTACATACAGACTGTTTATGATTTATTACAGCTATGAATTAGGAAATAAAGAAGCTGATAATAATAAAAATAATAATAATGTAACTCCAAGCGGAAATGAAATAGCTGTTGATGAAAGTGAGAGGTAATGACAAATTTACTAATAATTTAATTTAAATAATTCTACATTTTTGCACATATACTTGATATAATACCATTATAGTTGTAAATATCATTGAATTAAATAAAAAAAAAAAAAAATTTAAATAATTACGAATAGGATTTAATTATATTGATACTAGCTGTGCCCGCGACTTCGTCTGTGTGGAATAGTGACTTTGGGTAGAATAGTGATTTTGGAATAGTGACTACCATTTTTAATTTTTTAGGCTAATTATTTTGCAAATAAAATACATACATACATTAAAATAAGTGTTTTACTGTAAATAGCTTATTTAAGTATGTTTTTATAAAAAACGTTTTTTGTTTTCCCATCTTTTGGCAAAACATAGAGATTTTGCGGGTTTGATACACGTGAGCATGCCACATGTATAGAGTTGCCCATGGGAAAAACATTTTTTTTCTAAATGAACACCTGCAATTTTAAGTGTCTGTCCTTGTTTATTGTGGTTTATTGTTATAGCAAATGCAGTTTTCAGGGGAAACTGTACTCTTTTAAACTGAAAAGGGAAATCAGTGGGAATTATCGGAATACGGGGGATCAAAACATTTTCTCCTTTTGCCATTCCAGTCATGATTGTAGCTTTTATAATGTTGTGCCCCAAATGTGTAATTTGTAACCGTGAACCATTACATAGCCTTGGCGGGTCAAGATGTCTCATTAATAGGACTGGGGCACCAAATTTTAGCCTCAACTCATGGGAAGACACTCCTGATAATTCTAAAGAATTCAGAAACTGTATAGGGTATGATGTGACTTGTTCAGTGTCCATAAAATTGTCTACTGAGAGGTATTCGACAACACCCCCCTCACATCTGACATGATTTGTTCGTTTATTTGGTTAACTATCTCATTAGTCGGCGCCAAAATTATCCTTTCACACAGCCATTCTCGATTGCCCATATTTATTTGAAGATCAGAATAGACATTATTTTTTAGATCATCTGTGTTATCGACAATTTGACAGAACTCACGTCTCAGTGTAATCATGTCATTACTGTCTGTTGGCATACAATCTTCTCTGATTTTTAGAAGACCAGCTGCATATTGCCCTGCTTGAGAATTATTGTGAAATCTTACTCGCATATTTGTAGTGAGACAAAACTTTTTTACGTGTGCCCGTAATACAGATGCTTTCAAACAGGCATGTATTTCATCTGCCGCCGTACCTCTCGTAATAACCGGAAGAGTCTGTCTAAAGTCGCCAGCTAAAAGTACCATCCCTCCCATGATACCCTGGTTGCCTTTGATATCTTTCATTGTGCGATCTAGTGCTTCGATTACTCTTTTATGGGACATCATACATTTATCCCAAACCAACACCTTACACTGCTGTAACATTCTTCCGCGCTCACTGCTTTTGCTAATGTTACATACTGGTATTTCCTCATGAGCTAAGTTCAATGATAGTTTTAGAACTGAGTGCGTTGTTCGTTCCCCACGAAGTAACGTAGCAGCCATTCCAGAGTAAGCTACTGCAACAGCAACTCGTTTATCTTTCCGGATTTGGGCTAATAGTAAATTTAAAAGATAGGTTTTCCCAGTGCCTTCTGGAGCATCCAAAAAGAACAAACCTCCTTCGCCACTGGCAACTTTTTGAATAACTGTATCAAAAACTAATCTTTGTTCTGAATTTAAAAGTGGAAGGGTTTCTGTTATTTGTTGCATTAAAGAAACAGTATCGTAATCTAGTTCTCACATTAAATCACTACTAACTTCTCCAATTCTTTGTGGTCTGCTCATTCCAAAATCGGATAAAATTTTCCAGTAATAGTAATCACTTGGTCTTCAACCTTTGTTAGGGTGTCATTGTAAATTAAATCATTGTATGAAGCATTCGGATTCTGTTCTTGTAATCTGTGTAAAATATCATCCGCCATGTCTTTTTATACTTTTCCCACAATTCTTAGGGGTTTGAAAGTCCACATGTCGCTATTAATATAGCAAACAGCTCCCTAACCTTGGGCACAGATTTGCATTGTGCAGCCTCTTCCAGAGTTGTATCCCAATGATTATCATTCTCTAATTACCCTCTTGCCTCAAATGCCCCTCGAAATGTTGTAAATTCTTGATTATTAAGCTTTTTGAGTCTTTGAAATAGGTTGGCCCATGCACATGGTGTAAAAGTATTAAAACATATGTTTATTATTTATTTCAAATTAAATCAATTATATTAAATCATCCCCCATTTCAACCCCTTACAACCCTTTTGCCGCATTAAAAAATAGCCTATGTCCTTTCGCAGGCTCTAGACTATCTTTGTACCATATTTCATTTAAATCGGTTCAGTAGTTTAGGGGTGAAAGCATAACTGACAGACAGAGTTACTTTCAGATTTATAATATTAGTATAGATTATTTTATAATATCTCATAAGAGGTATTATACGAATCTTGAAGTTTAAATCTGTCTATTTGATGTTAAATTGTTTTTGCATTGACTGAATTGGTTAAATATCTTAATTTTACTGAAGGTCACATAATACTGAAGCCCCACATAAGGATCACAATTCACCTACAACAATATTAAATGATACTGAACGGTTAAAAGAATTGATTTGGGAAAAATATTGTGAAAGGTTGAATCGTGTTCAATCAGTGACTAGTAGCATTCCTCTTACAGGTAATTATTATTTAGTTTTTTAAATCACATGACTTCCTTTTTCATTTATTAAACTATAATTAAATGGAATCAAATTAAAATTATAATATGTATAACACATCAAGTATTATTAAATTAGACCTTTTTTTATTTATTATTTTTTAACCTACTTCATTTAACTTCAAAATATTAATATGAATAGATTATTGAAAACATTTACTATCTTCATTCATTAGATTATAGTACAATATTTGATAAAGGGAGAGCATGATAATTCAATTTTTTTTTTAAATATTTAGTAGCTCTCTTAGTAATTAAGATATTTTCCAGATCAAATCAAAACAGCTCAACGAAAAATACAATTGGCGGTTTATCGGAAGTAAGTTCCTTTCTATATTTTTTTCCTTATAAATTAATAATTATAGCTAACTATTCTTTGATTGCAGCTTTTTGCTACACGCAAGGCAGTACCCAACTGTACTCAGGAGGATATTTTCTAGTGATGAAATCAAAAGACTGGCTAAAGTTGTTGTGAACGATAAAGCTGATAAATCTGTGCAGACCGATGATGTGACAATCTCTTATCCAGTCAATAATAATGTTCAGTTTGATATGTCAACTAAAAAGGATTCCTTATTATCTTTCCCTCATTCATCTCAAAACAGTTGCGATAAGCAGGAAGACAACGGGAATTTCTTTGGTAACAAATATACATGTAGTATTTAAAATAGTGCTGCATATAATGAGTTTTGAAAAGTTGTATATGTACAAAAAAAAATTGTTAGTTTACAATTTTTTTTTGTTCTAGTACAGTAATTACAACACAAATTATATATTTCCTCTATATTCATAAATGGCAAAGATATTGTCGATAGAAGTGCAAAGTATAAAAAAAAAACATTGTTCCGTTTATGATCTATAATGATTGATTTAGAATCAAAAATTTGATATAAAATTCATATATTGTCATCTATAAGGCATCAATGAGGTATAATGTGCATAGATAAATTGTGTTTGACGAGATACTCTGGTTTTGAATGAACCTTCAGACTGTTTTTTCACTCTCTTGAAAAGTAGAGTTTTTTCACATTCAGTACTTAGTATTTATATCATCAACATGACTGTATTGAAACTTTTAATTTTGCCATCTTTTTGAAATGAAATTGTGCACAGAAACTCTATTTCCAAGTCACCTTGGGCTGAACTAAGGACAGGCCCTTGTAGGCATTCTCTGTCTATGGAAGCTTCTGTTGTGTAGAAACTACCTTAAAATTTTACATACCTTTCCTGAAGGTTGCTAACCATGATGGCATATAAGTTTTGTCTACAGTCTTTATATTTATGCAGCTGATGGAGTGTTAGATGCCACTAAATGCTACTAAAGGCATGCAATATATCAAACAAGGGATATGGCATTGTACACTTAACCCAATGTCAGCACAAACTTATGCAGTGGTTTCCGTAGATGGAGGAAATATATAGAACCATATGACTTTGGGAGCTAGCCCTATCCCCTCTCTTGTCTCAAATGGGACAGTAATCTTACAGTTTTTCGTAAAGAATCCCCAATGTATGCAATCATTGAATATTTTCAAAATCTTCAATATAGGGCATACTGTTCTTTAATCACTGCATTAACTCAACCATGACAAGCTTTCTGCCTATCCACAGTGATGCAAAGGTCATAAAGTCCCTGTGGTGGATATAAGTCTGTTTCAGGTGGGTATACTGTGGTGGGGTCTCTCTAAATTGTTTTCACCATTATCTGAGAGGAGTCATCCCTGTGGTATGACATACCACCAAAAAATAAAAAATAGATCCTTATTGAAAATCCTTGGCATCTCAACCACTCTTTCCCAGTTTTCCCCGTTAGCATGCCTGAGGGATATACATATTCTCTTCAGATTCTTGGTGACAGGATCCTTCATCTTCCCTTTGGTCTTCCAGACGTATATCTTCTGACTGCCCCCTCCTCAATGTCCACCTTGGAACTTGTCAAGGTCTTGCCTTCCATTGTTGAAGGGAATTCATCACAGGAAATATTATTGATCCTCTTTCCAGTCTTCATCGATTTTTCTCGCAAATCCTTGAAAAAAAGAATTCTAATAAGAGCCGAGATCTCATAAATGGTAAGGTTAATTGACCCATCGACATATTAGAAACAATAAAGGATATGTCAGATGAAGAAAGAACATCCAGCAGAATGTAAAAAGGGCTTTCAGTTTCGGATGTTTTTCATCATAAAACATGGTTTTGTTTTCAGATTTGAACATACCAAAAAAAATTGATACTCGAGTAAATTTTCTTGAGTCGCTGGAGAATCAACCAGATATTTACTCTCCTGGAGTGCAAAATATCTCACCAGAGTGTAACGTTACTCCTCCTTCATCTCCTTTACCTGTAAACATTCGAGAATGTTGGGCACCGAGCACACTTTCATCTCCTCGAAAGCCTGACATTTTTTCTCCTACCATTTCTCAGATACAGCCTGCTTTTCAAAAACCATTAATCTCACCACCTGAACCAGTTGTCATTAACCAGGTAAGATATATTTTTTAAGTTTATTTATCAGTTGGCTAATTTAGATAATATTTGAAAAATATTATATTCATGCTTAAAAAAAAATGATTTATGATTATAAATGAAAGAAGGTGTAAATAGAATTTCAGAAACTTTTAAGTATAAATTGTTGATAAAAATGCAAAGTATCTGAATATGCAAAGAATGTAAAAAAAAACAATTTTTTGTTGTTTTCAATCAATAGCGATTGCTTTAGGCTTAATAATTTATATAAAATTCATACAGAGTTATATATAACTCTTTTATATATAAACCCCGATAATTATATGCAAAATATAGCCATGATGTTAGATATTAAAGTTATATTTAAGCCACAAAATCACATATGCACCTCGACAAACGATTAACCTGGAATCCTCATACTAGACTGAAAAGACAAGAAACCGCTCGACGTTTCAGGCTACTTCAACACTTACTAGACAAACGCTCTAACCTCCCAATTAACTACAAAAGACTCACCTACATGACCATCATACGACCTATTTGGACTTACGGAGTAGAGCTTTGGGGCTCCACTAAGCCATCGAATTCCTCTTGTATCCAATCCCTACAATCCAAAATCCTTCGTAAAATCCTCAACGCTCCTTATTTTGTTAAAAATACCGTCATCCATAACGACCTTAATGTCCCATTTGTTGCTGATTTGGCCCGAACCCGGTATCTTTCCTTTCACAACAAACTTCATTCCCACTCAAACCCTCTAGTTTCAAACCTAGCTTTCTCTTCGATTCCCGATAATCCTCCGAGGCGTCTGAAAAGAAGATGGCCACGTGACCTTCTTAGTTGAACTAGTGATTTGAGTACTACCAGTGGGTAGTTTCTCAACTTGCCATTACTCATGTCATTTTGTATCACATAGCCTATTTACTGGATGTATTTTTTTTTTTAATACAGTTGTAAATATCAATAAATAAATTTAAAAAAAAAAATCACATAAATGACTACATTGTTAGGTTTGAATGAACCTTGAAACAGTTTTTCACTTTTAGTAATTTTCACTTTTAAAACTTTTCATTTCATATCGACAAAATAAAAATTTATTGAAGTACAATACATTTTTATTTGAGAAACAAATTTAAAGTAGTTAAATACATTCTAGTAGTTGTTTTTCTTATTATTAAATATGTATCAAGATTTTTCATTATATTCAGATATAATACGTTATATGAAATTGTTTGACTCATTTCAGATTAATCTCTACTCTCATGTATATGTATTTATATATATCATGTATTTGCATGTTCCATTATAAAAAGTGGTATTGAAAGCAGTAGGTTATTTTATGAGAACAAATAATCTATAGAAATAGTTGGTGATGATGAGAGAATATTTTTAGCCTTGAATTTCGCATTCATTACAAAGCGCAGTTATTTGTGATTTGTTAAAACCATATTATTTGCCCAATATACTACTGTGTATATACATACTAACATAAGACATGACAAAATAATCTACCAAATTTGAGGGAGGATCAGGGTAATAATTCACTCTAATTATAGAGGGTTGTAGCGCCAACATAATAATAATAATAATTTATAGTAAACTTCGGTTTTAAGTTATTTCATTTTTTTTTAGGCAAACCTGAGGAGGATCCGGAGAAGGAAGAAGACATCTCAACTTAAATTTATGCAAAATATGAACAGTCTCGATTCACCTCAACTGTGTTTTCCTAAAAGGAAAAAAATGGCCTATTCTCCTCATAGATTGTAGTTTTGTGTTTTTGGATGTCTTAATTATCTAATTTGAATTTCTAAAAAAAATTATATGTTTTAATATTTATGTATCGGAAATGAAATAATGGTTTCTTTGTTAACATTCATTATACTTTTTGCTTTTGTGATAATCATGAGTACCAAGTGTTTTGGTATCTTTTTCATTTGTTTAAACAATTGATTATTTATTTTTATATTGTATTGAAGGTTTTAGAGGATATTCTAATTTTCCTATTCCATATAATACTTATTAATTTAATACAAGTTTAAGTTTGTAATACATAAGGCTCAGTGAAGTTCAGTATTAAATGAAGATCTTAATTTAAAATAACTGTATTTTTGTTGTATATGAAATATAAATATATTTATTAATGGGATGGATTCGCAATTTTTTTTATTCAAAATTGTATCTTTGTATGTTAAGATAAACTATTACCATCTTAATACACCAGATTCTTAGTAGCTCTATTAGCTCAAAGATGTTGTTATTAAAAAGTTCTGATAGATACAAAAAATAAAAAATTATTCTTTTACTTTTATGAAATGATAATAACTATTGAAATTAAATGTGGTTTACAATACAAGTATAAATTTTGATTACCTGAAATTCTTCAATATTCAATTTGTTATAGCCAAGTTTTTCGTCATCTAAAATAATTAACTCGTATAAGAGAATTTATTTTTGGTCGAGGATTTGTTTTTCTGTGGAACTGACATCCTTCTGAAAGGATAGACAATTATGTTAAGTTAGTGGTAAGTGAAAAAGTCAAATTAAAATAAAGTAACCTGCAGAGAACAAAAAAAGTTGTAGTTGTAGAAAAATTATAGTTTTTTTCTACAAATTCAGTCTTATCTTGGTTAAGTATCAATTAAAAAAGATTTAAAAAAATCAAATTGAGCTAACTAAACTGCGCAAAAATGAATAGGGATACAAATAATTTTGTTGTATTTACTTTGCCTAGTATATTAATATTATTTTTATTATAAAAAGCATTAATATTTATTAGAAATTATACTACATTAAATATTATATAAATGCTAGGTAAAGAATATGCTACTAAATTAGCTATATCTCTATTCATTTTTGCGCAGTACAGTATATTTTTCGGAATTAAATTAAAAAATTTGTTTATTTTATTTGTTTGATTTCCAGTGATTTACTGTTGAATTAATTTTTATTTTATGCATTAAAAATTTTTTAATAAGTGCAAATATATTTAAATTTATCCTTTTAGCGACAAATATATAAAATAAAAATTGTTTTAATTATATCTGAAATATCCTGGAAGATATTCGAATATCATAACCTACAGGGACTTTTTTTGTTATTAAGACAGATTTTCATTCATTTTATCATAGTTAAGTTGTATTATTTAAGGTATGAATCACTGTAGTAGTTTTGCAGTAGAGGAAGTAGTGAAGTTTATCTTACTTCCTGCGCGACCTTACTTCCTGCGCGAGCTGATATGGACCGCAAGGGTTATATCCCTCCTTCCCTCCTTCCCCCTATCCCTCATTCATTGATTCAGGATGAAAATACATCATTTGACCTTATTATATGTTGCATTTACTAATGGATTATTATCAGTTATTGGGGCACGTAAGTTATCGTTTTTTAATCCAGTATTGATAAATACATTTTTTCTTCTCTCATATTTAATTCAATCATATTTTAATCAATCGAATAATTAGAGAAATAATAATAATAAAAACAATATTCCTACTTAATTATTACTCCCAAATTCAGACATAGTAAGGAATAAATATTTATAGTTAAAATAGCCCCATGCGCTAAGGTATAAAAAAAAAATGAAGAAACCAAGTTATAGTGGTTATGTATACATATACTTTTAAAAATATTGTTTTTTACTTCAATTTTATTAAATTCAAGGATAAAAACAATAATTAAAGAAAAACTCTAGTTTATTATTAGTACCTTAATCATGCATGTTAATGAATGCATTAAAAAAAAAATTAATAAACCTTTTCAATTTGCTATTATTAATTGCATGAAAAAATAATAATTCTATTGCATTTTAAAAATTTAGTGAATATTCAAGTGTGTTTCGAATGCAAAATTAAAAAATTGAAGAAACCCAGTTGCGATGGATTGATTTTATTTAATTTTTGTTTATATTATCTATTTTTTTTTTACATAAAAAAAAATTTTACCCATTAGAAGTTTCCGCATTTTTTTTCTTTATTAAAAATTTTTTAATGCTAAAAGATAATTATATTTTAAAATATACTGAATATAAGATAAAATATATTGAACTACTTCATTAATCATAGGTTCCAATATATTACAGAAAAATCTTAAATTTTTCCATATTTTTATTTCAGGGATCAATTTCTTGAAAACTACAAGTCTTCTCTTGAGATTGAGATTCTAACTATCCAAAATTAATTAAATAGGACTTATTCCATAAATGCGATTGCACTAAAGACCATCCTAATTCAGTTATAATATTTTAGGTCTGAAATGCCCGTCTGTTTCGATTGCTAATGGAAGTTTTAAGATTCGCTCAAAAGGACGAATTATTGTCTACAAGTGCAATAGAGGATTTTACTTACTTGGTGAAGCTTATGCAGCCTGCATCAAGGGAAAATGGGATTCTAACCCTCCTGTTTGCTTGAGTACATATAATTATTTTCTCCTCTATATAATTTACATTATCTTCCAATAATTGTTTCAGATTATTTTATCTAGTTGAATTGTTTATTTTAAAATACAATTTTATATATTTGTGTTGATAAGCACACTGAAAGACATAAAATGTTAATTTTTAGAACCAGGTTGCCAACATCTAACAACTTTTTTAAATGGAGAAGTACACGAGAGCTGGAGATCGTCGTTGGCAAAGTTCACCTGTAATCCTGGTTATAAACTTATAGGGCCTTCCTATATTTACTGCAATGGAAGACAATGGAGTTCTCCTCAACCATATTGTCAAGGTAAGTAATTAAATTTGAGTTATGAACATTCTTACTTACTTAACAAGCTCTACAATCTAGGGTGGATCTTGTTCTATAGAACAACCCTTCTGCAATTATATCGATCCAGTGCTTTCCGTCACCATTTGGTTTAGTTCATTTTATTCTAAAAATTCATAATCTTTTAAAAGATACCTGATAGAATTGTAAATAACTACATTAGTCAAAATATAAAAATGAGTTGGATACACCTGTCATTTTCAGATGTTTACGTTGCATTTTAATGGGTTCAATAGTTATTTAAAATTACAAGATTCCTATAATGTCTCATGGTGATTTAAATTTAAATTTGACATCTTGAAAAGTTGCAATTTTCTGCTTATACACTTATTCTTACAGTTATCACAAATATAATTTGCTAAATATATATATCAAATTATTACTTCTTCTTTTTCTGCCGATATTCCGAATTGGAATAGAACTGGAAAGGGAGCCCAGCCTCCCTCTTGTAGACTTCGACCGGCCATCTCCTCTTGATTCCTTCCATCCATGTGGTTCTTGGTCAACCTCGTCTAAGCATTATGGGTGGCTACCAGTCCAGGACTCTGTTCAACCAATATTCTATAATACCCATCTCAACTGCCCTTTCCTAATTCTTTCATTGACTGTCTCAACTACACCTATTCGCTGCCCAACCACTTTAATTCAGACCCTGCCTAGCCTTGTTATCTGGAGACATCTTTTCCAACATTACATTTCCACAGTTCAAACTTTGGCATACTAGTGAGTGTTCATTGATCATGCCTCACATCCATAGGATAATATGGATTTGACTATAGCCGAGAAAATTATATTACTTAATTTAAAAATATATAGAACTTATTTTTTTATTCAAATGTATAGAAGCATTAATTTTTAAGAAGAGGTTATAATTCTGTACGTTGTTTATTTTGTTTTTCAGCTATTGATATCCAATGTAACTTTGAAAAAAAAAATACATGTAATTGGATAATAGATGATTACGATGAAGAGGATTTCAATTGGCGTTTACAGCAACACGAACCCCCTTCTAGAGTTCTTAAAACAGGGCCTTTGCACGATCATACTCTGTCTCCTAATACTACGGGTAACATCTATATTATTTTATAATAAATTTTTATTATAATAGCTTTATTTACCCATACTAATTCAATTGAGAATGGCCTAGGTATATTAAAAAAATATTTCCTATTTTCAATCAGAAATAAATAAACTGTATTTTATTAATTTTTTTTGTGATTTTCTAAAGTTTTATTTCAAAAGTGTCTGTATTGTTGTTTATATATATGAACAAACTTCACACACACCTATACATAAAATTATTAATCAATTACTTGTGTTGTGCTTTATTTAATTAGTCTAATTATATTTTAGGTCATTACCTTGTGCTGGAAACAAGTGATTACATTCCATCATCAAAGCCTGCTAGAATTCACTCGCCAGTCTTTCCTCAACCGTCCGATAATAGTTCTTGTTTTATATTTTGGTATCATATGTATGGAAATACTATTGGTAAATATTCATTACAACACTTATAATTTTAAAATTATTATTATAAAACAAACTCATAGCTATAAAAAAAATCAAATCTATTAATAAAACCTAAACTTTGATGTTTAGGTTTTGAAAAATATTATTATTAGTTAGTTTTGAGTATATAGTAATTCCAAAATTATTTGATTTGGGAGAAATTTTATTACTTAATTTAAAAGAAAACTTTTTAAAAATTTATTTTTCATCTTTATTTATTTTGTAGAGATAAAACACTTTATGTAAGGAAGAAATTAGTTGACTGTAGGTACTATAATAGGATGTAATTAGTTGGGGGTGCAGTCAAGAAAACACACAAAAATAGGTGAACTATTGTATTTTATGTCCCGACGTTTCGACCTACTGTGTAGGCCATCCAAACAGACAAAAACAGAATAGACTGTAAAAATACATAAAATAGAGATACAGAAAAAATAACAAAATGTAGAGATATAAAAAATTATGCGAGAAAAAGTGAAGGATATATAGTGAAAGGATATATGAATAAAGATGATTACATAGTAGATGTATAGAAAGGTGATAATGCAAAACAAAATACAAAGAGAGGAATGAAGTTAAACAGAAAAAAATAAAATGAAAAAGATATAAATATAATGAGTATGGACAACTTAGTATAATAAAGATAGAAATGTATTGCAGAGAAAACAATAGTATGAAAATAGGCTCATGGGGAGTACCATAAGTGAAATGAAAGAACATGAATTAAAAATATGATACCTAAGAATAAATAGAGAAGAATATTGTAGAAAGTAAAGAATAGGAATCTAATGTATGACAGGCCGAGAAGTGAAATATAAATATAACTTTAAAATATAAGTATCAGATGTTATATAAAGGTATACATGTTATATAAAAAGTATACACTATACATTATCTAACAGATGTTATATAAAGGTATACAGATGTTATATAAAGGTATACAGATGTTATATAAAGGTATACAATAGGAATGATGTTATATTATATAAATAAAGATGAAAGTATACAAGGAACTATACATGAGAGATATAAGAGATCAGTAAGTTAACTAATTACATCCTATTAAAACACTTTATTTAAGATAAAATGCTTCTGGATTACTATGTGCCAATATACATATGGAATACTTTATATTTTAAATATATTTTAGATCTTATTGGACAGTTCTTTAGAAATTATGTCAAAAATAAAGTTTTAATTTTATTTTTTCAATACTATATAGTAAATAATTTTTTTTAATTTACTTTTTTATAATACTGATTTTGTTTCTACTAAGCAAATGGTGTAAAATATGTCAGAAATGAGTTGTGGTAATAAAATATGAGCGCACTTAGGTTCATTCATAGTTTTATTATTTTTTTCAGGTACGCTGAATGTGTTTCTTAACAATAATTTGGCTTTCCAAAAACAGGGCAATCATGGTGATCGCTGGATAAAAGGAGTTATTTCTCTTAGTGAAAATGTCACCACCAAAGATTTACAGGTTAATTTATATTTTATTCAAGAATAGACATAAGTTAGAAAGAAAACAAAAAATAAGTACAACTTAAACTAAAGGTACCAAAGTACTTCTGCCTTATCAAATGATAGCACTGGACTGGTCCTATCTAGTTGAAATTTTTATAACTAACTACTTTAAATTCAATGTGAAATTATAATATAATATATTATATTATAAATTATCATTGGAATTATCAAAATGATTAGCACTCTAATTTGATGATATTTAAAATGATTATTGTTGTTGACTGTCACTAGTTACAATTACTCATGAGGTAAACAAAATCCTTAGGATTGTTTATAATTGATGTTGGGGTCTTATTGTAATTCTAATCATAGAAGTTAATGAAACATTTTGGTTCTCATTAAGAAGTTTTATTTGGTATTTCTTTTACCCTTTTATTTTTTTCTGTAGATCATCATTGAAGGTTCATATGGCGGAGGGTATACAGGTGACATTGGCTTAGATGACTTTTCTATAGGCAATGGAACTAACTGCTCAATTTCTACAGGTAATTGAAATCATCCGATGTTTAAGCATTCTTTAAACTTAATGAAACATATTGGCACTTTAAATTTGAGTTATCTAAATATAGATTTTCACTTAGTAAAGAATAACATATTTTACCCAATAGATTCTTTTCCTATAAAAATATTTTATTCTGGAAATAGTTCACCTAAGAATTATAAAAATGTGTAGATGTCAGATATATCTGACCAGAGTGTTTATATAGTGCTTACATCAATGTAAAAAAAAAAAAAAAAATACCCAAAGTTATGTAAAATAAACAAAAACCAAAAAAAAGCAAAATAATTTTAAAGATAAAAAAGTAATCTAGACACTTCATATTTGACAACTGAACAAAAAAAGTTATTATTTACTTATGGTCAATGTAAAAATTAGCTATCCACATTTCCACCAACTGTCAATCCTCCTTTTCTTAGACATGTAACCATGCAAGAATATTATTAAAAAAACAGTGTGTGTGTGTGTGTACATATATATATATATATATATATATATATATATATATATATATATATATATATATATATATATAAATATATTTATAAATTTCACAAAATAAGATCAAGAAATGTATTTTGATTTATTTGTTTATTAAATGATGAGCCGCAATTTTCTCACTGACATTAACAATAAAGGTATATTGGTTTTTTGCATTTGGAACCATTTACTTAATTTTCTGTATATTCAGACAAAGTTAATTTTTTTAAATGTTAAAAATTTTTTATTTCAGTTAAATCGTGTGTTGGGAGATGTTATGAAGCTACGAAGGACCACTCATCTTGCTTATGCAATCCGGAATGCTCAGTTGATGCTTCCTGCTGTGAAGATTTCCTGGATGTCTGCAGCCTAGGTATTGAAAACATTTATTATATTATTCTCTATCTCTGCTTTGTAAGTGAGTATGATGAATAAAATTATTAAACTTTACTTTGTTCACCCAATGTAATAAATGGGTATCGTCTTTCAGAATCAACAACTCCATTTTTCGAAGCAAGTACTGGGGTCGAAGATAGCGCACAAGTATATCCCGACACTTCTGGAACTACGTACTATGAGACTAGTTTTTCTGAAACGCCGATTAGCTCAACTGAATTAGGATTCAATTCTGAGCTAGAAAGTATTACTGGTTCAAGCAGTTTTGCTTCTTTCGGAGACATGGGTTTGACATATACAAAAACAGATGTTGAACAGTACGAGAAAACAGATATGTTCAATAATAGTGATAACATGTTTTATTCTTCATCTACAGAGACTAATACTTATAAAAATATTGTAAAAAGTCAAAGTACAGTTAACAACATTTCTGATATTGAGCTTTATCCCTTGAGTACTACTTCACGTGCCCAGAAAGAACAAGAATCAACCCATCCCAATGAAGAAACTAATACAGAAAATAGATTTTCTTCTTCACTGGGAGTGATCCCACAAAAAAATATTCGCACTACAGAAAGAACCACTCTTTCACAAATTAAAAATAATATTACAGTCAAGAGTTTCTTTAATGCCACAACTACAGCAACTTCCATATTCAATCGTTTGTTCATTACCAATAGTCACTTAAAAACTACTAAAAGTGTTACGGATAAATTGACTAAGTTGCCTCTTAACTCAACTTTACAGACCACAATTATGCCTCAAGCAAAAACAACCATAAGATTTTCCTTCAACGTTTCAACTGACAAACGTTTGGTTCTTACCAATAAGCCTGGAAATAAAGATAGAACAACCAGTATGCCTCTGAAAATGTATACAACCAGAACTAAAGGTCCTGATCTCGAAAATTTTTTCGAAACCTTTAATAAACTTTTCATAACTCAATCTTCTACATCAATTCATTCAACAAAAGTTTTTCAGACTTCACCTATTCCAATCTTGACGCCTAGGAGTACAACTAAACTTATTGCTAAGAGTTTTAATTCCTCTACGGACAAAGCCCATCATTCTACAATGGCTACAACTAAGAAGATTTTACCCGTCCAACCTTTTTCGAATGCGACACTTAAATATTTAAAAAGTACTACCCCTTTCTTAGAGACTAGCAAATTTTATTTTAAAATCACAACTCCTTTACCACCATTCCACAATGTTACTTCATTAACATCCAATCAAACAAAAATTACTACAATTGAAGGAGATAGTAAAAAGATAGTCAATGATTCTCATACTCATTTACAAACTACCTCACGGCTCCCACCTCTTTTTAATACTACTGAAGAATCAGATTCATTCACTACTGTAATAACAAATAAAACAGTAAACAAAGATAATTCTGTTAATAATTCTAAAAAATGGAAATCAATTTACAAACCGAAGGGTGAGTATTTGTAGTATATTTGATATTTGTTTTATCTATAGCAGAATCTTTTCTAATTGTAATATCTAATAATATTTTAATTTTTCAGACAGATTTATGTTCTCTGCTGTTCAAAGAGATAAAGGTAGTGAAAATAAGACCTATGTTATATTATCAGCCTGTGCTGCGGTGATCGTTGTTATCAGTGCCTTACTGCTCTTTATCTTTATTAGAAGAAGAAGGCTGAGGTTCGTGAATGAGCTAGAAGAAGCGGACACAGACATATTATACCATTCTTCGCAGGAAATGTTGGACCTCCATGTTGCAAGGCCGAACCATTAGGGCATGATATATTATATTTTTATTTTTTACTTTAGACTGATGTATCTGTACATAGTTTTCGAAAAATTTTAAGTTGTCGATTTAATTTTTTTTTAAATTCTTTAAGTCGTCAGATATGTAATTGTAATACACATGTATAAAAATCCGATAATTAAAAAAAAAAAATTAGAAAAGCAAAGTTTTTCGTGAACATTTCAGATGTTAGGAATTTCCAGTCTAGTGCTGAGTATTAACATCTAACATCTACAGAATCTGCCATCAAAATGGGGTTATTTCTAAATTATTTTTTTCTTTTCTATTTACTTTTTTATTTTTCCAATAACGAATAGATTTTACTTTAGGACATTTGGTAAACTTAACGATAATAAATTTCTTTTTGTTGTGCATTGTCCAATAGGATTATTGTGTTTTACATTTATATCTGTTAGAAGCAATCAAAAATTGAATCTCTAATGAGTAGTTTAATTTTGAAATTATTCCGTTTCACATATATTATATGTTAAGATAAAATGTTCCAGTTTAGGTTACTTAGGTTATTATGTAATTATTGTTATTAATAATTTTGTTACTAGTTTTTAGAATTCTGATAACTTTATGAGTAAGATAATTTTTAATTTATTGTAATTTTGGAATTTAGGTTTTCCATTTATCCTAAATTAGCATCGATTAGTTTTTTTAAGATTAATTATTTATTGCAGTGTCTTCAGAAAATTAATATTCATATTGTGGAGAGAAGAGTGATATATCAAGAATAATGATTTTGTTTGACCTTTCTTTAGTTTTTTAGAATTGATTTGTGTGATTTTGTAATAGTTTTTTAAAATAAAAAATGTAAGCAAATGTGTGTGTGTTTTTTTTTTAGGAGCAATCATTTTAATCCAATTATGGCAGCCCCTCAGCCACCTCCCAGAAGTTTGGGCTTCTAACTTCAGCTGTCAGTTTTCAAGTTAGGCCTTCAGTTCCTCTACTTCCAGCTCCTCTCCTATCAGTTCATTCTTGACACAGTCTCTCCTGTTTTTTTCAACAGCTTTTTGCAGGAATTTAATTTCTAAAGCTGTCACGTGACTAGTTTGCTTGTCTAGCATAATACAGCTTTCGCTTTCATAAGTAAGGGTTGGGGTAGTACTTGTGCCTTTTCCTTTCCTTACCAACATCTCTTGGCCAAACTATGATTTTTGCTACTTCTGGTTCAATCTTTCCTGTTTTGTTAATTACTGTCTCCAAAAAGTGATTTCCTGCACAACTTCAAGTCTTGCAGAGCCCTTTGTAGCATTGAATTGCCATAAAACCCCTTTCGTTTCCTTGCAGTCTTGCATTGTGGACCCTTGTGTTGCCTTGGGGACATTTGTGGAGTCTTACACTGTGGATCTTTGGGTTGTGTATGCTGTGCGTTGCATTGCCTGAAAAGTCTTAGTGACCTTGTGGAGTCTTGCTGAGCCTTTCATATGACTGATTCTTTACAACTAGAAAAACCTTTTACAGCGTTTGCTTGTGAAACTTCAACTTTGAATACAAATTGATATTGGTTTAGAGAGTTACAAACAAGCACCGTGGATCAAACATTTCCTAACAATTCACAATCATGTAGGAGATGATCATAACCTATAAACAATGATCTGAAACCCATTCTTTGATGTTCAATATTCATAACAAACTGGTGTGATGAATTTGATGAGTTGTAAATATCTTATGTACTAAAAATTGATGCTTAAGTAATGTTAGACTTGATAACCTTTGACGGTTGCAGCAGAAAAAAAAATATATGAGCATGAGAAGTATTTCAAAGGAAGAGATGAAAAGGGGAAGAAGAAATAAAATTTATTAGTGATTATCATAAGGTATGCCTTCACTAAATAATATTTTTCTAATATTGATTATACACATATGATATAATAAAGATGTTATCTAATAATTGAAAATCAAATAACTATTTTATTTTAGAGGTGGTGAAACACTTGTTTAAAAAAACCACAAACATAATTACATTAATAATATCCAATAGATAATTCATCTCTATCTTGATTTTATATATCCTATATGTCTGATTTGGCTATTGCTTCTGTTAATCTTTGTAGGTATAGCAATCGAAAAAACATTTTGAGCTACTGCAACCTTTTTATTAGTCGAGGTGATCGATTTAGCTTGAATTTCTTTTCTTGTATTTCCTCTGAAGAATATGTAAACAAGAAGCTCAACTACACTCAACAAACTTGCTCCGAGGAAAAGACCTGCCGTACCTCCCATACTCACTGCAAATGAATAATGATTCCATTTATAAAATTATTTAACAACAACTTAAAATATTTGATTGCATACAATAATAAACAATTTTCAATTATTTTATATACATTAAATTAAAAAATAATATTAATAACTTTATTACTGGATATATCACAAGCTATGATTATTTAGAGTTGATAATTTATAAACTAACCAGATAATAAATAATGTGTTTACGCGACTCAATCGGCTGTAAAATCTCTGATCGACTAAAGCAGTGGACTGTATTATTCTCGACAACGAACAAAAATTAAAACAATAATAAATTTCCTACTTACCATCTGCTGGGAAAATCGCTGGACTGCAAGTAAAGGGGGGAGGATTCTCTACAAGTAAAAAAGGGGATTTGGGGATGGGATGGGACAGAGGGAAACTCGAGGAATCAATCCGTTTACCTGCACGTTGATACGTCCAACTTCTTTCGTGCTCTCCGATTTCCTGTAATTATACAAATCTTCCACGACCATCTATACAAAACAATTTACAAAACATCACTTTTTCGACTAACCTCTGCGATGTTTCAAACTACAATACAAAGGCGCGTATATCAAACGTCCAATGCGCATAGGCGCACGGTGCGCATGCGCGGAGTTCCCCTTCCAGCCCATCAAATTGCTGGATATTAATAAAAAATAATTAATAATTAATAAAAATAATGGTATTTATTTTACAATTTTAAATTGGCTCAAACATACCCCCGCCCCTGAAGACTCCTCTTCTGAACAATGGAGTTTTAGGATTGGAAAGACTACAAAAAGAAAAATCAAAATTCTTAACTTCTACAACAATCGGATATTTTATACCTCAAAAAATTAAAAGAAATTCAACTAAACTACAACGACTATCTATCTACATATTTACAATTTCGCATCCTCTACTGACTAGGCAAGGGGCAGAGCTTTACAATCGGCCGTCTCATTATCCCTTTGTTGGTTCGAACTGCGGCCACTCTCACCACTCCATCTTGGCCTGGAAAAACCTCCTCGACTATGCCTAACGGCCACTGTAGGGGGGTCATAGGACTTTGATCTACGAGAACCACTGTCCCCACGCGTATGGCACAGGAAGGTTGTGTCCATTTCGTTCGGACTTGGAGCTCATGCAAATACTCCTTGCTCCACCGCGACCAGAAAGACTGTACCAATTTGTCTAACAACTGATAGCGGGAGAGACGATTCGTGGGTAATTCCAACACTGCGTCCGCAGGTAATGATTTTAAGGGTGTAAGGTTCAAAAAATGTGCAGGAGTCAATGCCAAAGGTTCTGATGAATCCTCCGAAAGAGGGCATAATGGTCTGGAATTCATCAATGCCTCAACCTCAATCAGGAGAGTGTTGAACTCCTCATATGTCAGGTGTTGTTCTCCTATGACCCGCGATAGATGGGATTTGACGCTTTTAATGTTGGATTCCCAAATTCCTCCGAAATGAGGACTACTTGGAGGGATGAATTTCCACTCAATTTTATAATCCCTCAACCCATCGAACAGAATATCTTTGAATTCTCGGGAAGAGTGCAAGCTTGAGAGTTCATTTAATTCTCTCTTAGCACCGACAAAATTTGTTCCACAATCCGAATATATAGTGAAACAAGCACCACGACGAGACAAAAATCTTTTGAATGCGGCTAGAAAGGCAGCCGTAGACAAGCTAGTCACGAGTTCCAACTGGATAGCTTTCGTAGCTAAACACATAAAAAGGCAAATATAGGCCTTCTGAGTGGCTGAATTCTGTCGACGTCCCATACTTATTTGCCAAGGACCGGCATAATCTACTCCGGTGTTCCAAAATGCCTTGACTTGGGTCACTCGACAGCTCGGGAGATTTCCCATAACTGGAAAAGAAGACTTGGGTTTGACTCGAAAACAAATATTACACTCTCGTATCACTTTCCGGACAATAGATCGAGCGGAGAGAATCCAATAATTTTGTCTCAACAACGATAAGAGCAAACTGGGACCTGTGTGAAGGTTCTCTAAATGGTAATAACGCACCAATATGCGTACGAACGGATCAATTTTGGTTAGAATTATGGGATGTGCATATTCAAAGCCAACCGCTGCATTTTGCAGTCGTCCTCCGACTCGAATTATTCCATCGGCTAGGAACGGAGCCAAACGTTGAATGCGATTGGAACATGGTTTTCCATTCTGGAGTGCAGATATGCCCTGCTGCGACTGTATGGTACGACAAAGAACCTTTTCTGATTTTACTAAATCTTCCCTTGTGATAAATTCTTGTCTATGGACTCGCCGTAGTTTTGAAAAGGACGAGTAGGAACAAATGATATCATAAATCATGTTTTCACTTTTATGGGGCTGCGCTATCATACACGCCTTCGGCTTTTGTTCAGGCAGTTCCACCAATTCCGGCAACAATTCAACGATGTTGGTTTGCAGTTTTGGGCCCATGTGCAAAATATCATTCAACGATTTGCCTGAGCTATTCTGGCTACTAGCATCGAACACGACACGCACCGGTGTGCTTAAGCTCTGAGGCTTGAAAATCGCGTGATGGGGTATAAAATATCCTTCTCCATCTTCTAAATCAGGAGAAAGCGACATATATTTCTGATGAAGGTCCGTAATTCCCGCATGGTAGGCATCATGGACGTCAGAATTTTGGACAAAGCGTTTCTCCAGATTAGAAAACCGATTTAGGGTCGAATGATGCGAATGACCTAGCGACTCAGGATTTTCTCGGAAAGGGGGAGTGACGATATATTTGCCACTTTCGTCGCATTGAACGGTTTCTACGAAATTCCGCTCACATTCTATATCCTCCTGATCTAAGCAGACACCTTCCATCTGGGAAATATCTTCGAGATCCCAAAATCGTTGGAATGGAACGACAGACTCATTTACGGTGGTGAGGAGAGAGATGGGCTCGGGAGAGCTTTCCGAAATGGGCGCTTTCCCCATAACTATAAACCCTAGGGGAGTATCAATCGCCATGGGCTTGTCCGGAGAAACGACTAATTTTGGCCCACCCATTATAATTGGAAACAGTTCGGCCCCTAGCACCCCATCGATTTCGCCAGGTAAATGAAAATTCTCATCAGCCAGCTGCAAATGCTGCAAATGGGCCAGGCGAGAAACGTCCAATGCCATAGAAGGTAATTGATCGACAATACGATCAACGACTAAAGGTGCGATTGTAAAACACACCCTCGAATCAAGGCGAGAAAAAATTCGCAAAGAGGTTTTACCCCGAACAGTATTCCTTGATCCACCAAACCCAAGAACTGACGAGCGAAAGTTTTTTTCAACAGGTAAATTTAATTTTCGACAAACGGATGTGGTTAAAAAATTAGACTGACTACCACTGTCTAGTAAAAACCGAATGGGTCGGAGACTACCCTGAGAATTCTCTGCATGTACCACCACAGTCGACAAAATAACAGTTGAGTGGTCCGCGGAACTTGCGACCATGTTCATCGAACATAAGGTTGTCGAGGGACCCCCCACTGATTCGGTGTTTTCGAGATGCGTTTCCGACTTTACATTATCACGACCCTGTTCAAAATGTAACAGAGTGTTATGTGGCAATTCACATTTGCTACAACTATCAACCGAGTCACATTCTGAAGCTCTATGTTGGTTTGAAAGACACTTGAGACACAGAAAGGCAGCTTTGACAACTTTGAATCTCTTCCATGGGCTTAATTTCAAAAATTTGTCACAACCCTTTAACGGATGAATACCAGTTTTACAAAACACACAATTTTTTCCTTTTATTTCTTCCGATTTGGCTAAAAGAAAATGAGTTGCCTTGTTAGATTTTTTTTGTTGACTCGGATTATGAATTTTAGGTTTAATTTGCGTTTCGGTAGCAGGTAAACATCTAATTTGTTTTTCCAGAAAGGTCACCAAATCCGAATATGTCGGAAGCCTTTTATCACGATGGGCGGCCTCAAAAGCTCTTTTGGTGGCAGGATCTAAAACCGCTAAACACCTATTCAGAAAAACAAATTCCCCCACATCACCGATATTCAATTGTTTTAACGCCGCAATGGGCGCGCAGAAACCATCTAACACTGAAATTATACCCTCTCGAGATTCCGAACGAAGGGGCTGAAAACGAAATATTTCTTCGACGTAACTACTTGCCAAGGTGCGTTCATCGTTATAACGATCAATCAAAGCCTTCCACATAATTTCATAATTAGCTGATGTGGGTTTTACATTTTTACAAATATTCAATGCCGATCCCGTGAGCCTAGAGGTCAGATGTTGCATTTTTTCCAATGCCGATAAAGACGAGTCTTCGTGGACAAGGGTATTAAACAATTCATAAAAAACAGGCCAATGTTCTAGTGAGCCATCAAACCGGGGAATTTCGATCGTACGTAGACGTGCCGCTTTGGTTTCGCCCGCTACTGTCGCTTGAATGCCCGAATTCCCTTTGCCTGACCCATCCGACTTCGGGTGCATAACAATATTGGCTACCCCCTCAATCTGTTCGACCATCTCGAATATCGATTCAGTGAATGTCGGTTCGAAATCTTCTACGAATTCTAGAGAAATTTCATTAATTCTAATTTCGAGTTCGTCAAATTCTCGTAATGTCTTATCTAATAATGGATAAGATAATTTAAAACTCGCCGCACTTTTTGCTTCGGTACATTTTTTCGATAAATCAAAAATTCTCTGGACTCTTTCGAATAAAACTTCCTTCTTTTTATTTAAGATTTTCAATAACCGTTCCGCCTTCGAAGCATCCATGATTGCAAAATTGGTAAATCAAAATCAAATAAAATTATAAACTTTACAACAAATTTAACGTTAGAACTATTAACCGCTAATAGTAACTGCTATAATATTAACCGGTACAACAAATTATTAACCGTTATAATTTTAACAGTTACACAAAATTATTAGCCGTTATAATTTGTACACAATAACCTTTTGTGAAACAGCTGTTTATCGAAAACAAGTATTTCTAAAGATTATTTCTAAGTATAATCATACTAGACCGTATACTCAACAACAAGCTTAATCCCATTTCAAACCGGTCAAAACTTTTCAACGACTCATCTACGAATAACAAATTTTACAGCTAATTGATCTTCTACAACCAATAAATAAAATTATCCGTGCCTGTGATGGACCAATGTTTACGCGACTCAATCGGCTGTAAAATCTCTGATCGACTAAAGCAGTGGACTGTATTATTCTCGACAACGAACAAAAATTAAAACAATAATAAATTTCCTACTTACCATCTGCTGGGAAAATCGCTGGACTGCAAGTAAAGGGGGGAGGATTCTCTACAAGTAAAAAAGGGGATTTGGGGATGGGATGGGACAGAGGGAAACTCGAGGAATCAATCCGTTTACCTGCACGTTGATACGTCCAACTTCTTTCGTGCTCTCCGATTTCCTGTAATTATACAAATCTTCCACGACCATCTATACAAAACAATTTACAAAACATCACTTTTTCGACTAACCTCTGCGATGTTTCAAACTACAATACAAAGGCGCGTATATCAAACGTCCAATGCGCATAGGCGCACGGTGCGCATGCGCGGAGTTCCCCTTCCAGCCCATCAAATTGCTGGATATTAATAAAAAATAATTAATAATTAATAAAAATAATGGTATTTATTTTACAATTTTAAATTGGCTCAAACATAATGAAAATATATTTATTTATAATAAACCATGATGAATATCACAGGGGAGCTCAAGGGTTGATATAGAATAAAGAAATATACGAAAGACAGAGGACTTGGAAACATCTATGAGCAAAAGACGACTAACTTTCTATGTGCACATGGCCAGGATGGATCCCGAAAGGTTGAATAAGCAAATATTTGAGATATATATATTATAATTTGAGATATGTTATGTTCATACATCATACAACCTGAAAAGCCGAAGTAGTTATACTAAGCAGAAAGACAGAATTACTGATGAGGACTGCCTGGACAGAGAGAGACCAAGGAGCTGACTTAAAAATATCAGGATCAAGGGAAATGGGGGATGGACAGTAGAAAGCAACATTAAGAGAGTATGAAGGAATTATATAAAGGAAAAGAAAGATTGGCCAAACAACATAACACCTGCGTAGTCCTTAGTTGGTCGGTTTATAAAATAAAAAGTCATTATGAAGTATTTTCTAAGATTAGAAATAGCCTGAAAGACAGATTTCCAAGATGGGAAGTGCACTAGACCGACAAATGACAGGAAAAATGGGATTCTATTTAGGATCTGATAAAAAAATATTTATCAAAAGCTGTGATTTGATTGGCTGTTGTAAATAAATCTGATATATTATTATTGTTGGACAAATGGCATGACTGAATAACTTTGTAGAGGGATGTTCACATGATATACTTATGAGAAGCGAGGGAATGGTTGACTGGAAGATAGATGTAAGGAAGAAAATAGTTGGGGGTGCAGTCAAATAAAAACACTAAATAAGTGGTTACTTATTTAATTATGTGCCGACGTTTCAGCTATACTTATGGTGTCAAAAAGGATATAGCCACTTCAACTCTTCAAAAAATCATATGAATCCCTCAGGACATCAAAGTAATATAATTGAATTAATATAATTAATTTACCAACAAGGTCGAGGCGTGTCCTCACTACATTTCTTTTAAACCTCTGTGTTGGAAGAGTATCCATTATTACAGACACTTTTGTACTGTTGTCTTGAGAATCTTCATTCCTTCAAATTATTCCAATTTTTATGAATTGTGGAAAATGTACTAAATATAAGATCAATTAAAAAATAAACTAAGGTTACGTGATTTGTGCTTTTCTAATTATTGTGTACTCTGGTTCGACACAACTTGACATACAATTGCAAACAAGACCCCTTTTTTCATTATCTTTTGTCTGTAGTGCTCTCAAGGTTTCTGGGAACATGATGGATACAGAATAAAACAAAGAATGCCTTAACCTAGGAAAGATAATTTCTAATAATAAATAAATTAGCAATATGCATAAGAAAACATTAAGAAGAATCATTATCATCATAATCTTTCCCTCTTCTACCACTGTGCGGTGCGAGGACCCTATCTATCGACCCTGGACCAAGTATTTCTTTCCTGAGCCAAATCTCTCCTTCTGTTCCAGTCCTTCCTCTCCTCCTCACAACATCCTTAACACTATCCTCCTTGGGGATGCGAGGCCTTCCAATTTGCCTTTTTCGCTCTGTGTGTGTCTCGTTAGTCTTCCTGGCGATTCTCTCTGGATCCAACCTAAGGAGGTGGCCTAACTAACGTCGAGATTAGTTCATATGGTTGCGTTCTGTATCCTATCTCTCCGAGTTTTTCTTTCTACTTTTCGCAGGTACCTCCATACCCAAGATGTAGATGGGGGATTATGCTAAGTCAGATGGGTTTTGAATCGGGAGGGTTAATATGTGGAGGTGCCACAGGAATTCAGTTCAGTATCTATTTTAAACAAATTGCGGTGTAGATAAAAATTGAATTGTTTGAAGTTAGTAGACACTTTGAATAAATAATTTTTTTTACACATAATAATTTAGAAACTCAATAATAAAATCAATATATAACATAAAAACTTTTATCCTGTTACCTGAGTATTCTGTGAGACAAATTAATCCCTCGATATTACACATTGGAACTCCTTCTACAATAAATTTAGAAATTAAATTCATCATTTTGAGTTTTGATTAATTATATTTCAATAATTTTAACTTACTTAAGAAAGGTATGAAATGATGAGTACAATTACAGAATTCAATTTGTGCTTTTATTCTACAGTTTACTACACAAGTCGAGTAACTATAGTAGTCATAAACTTCGAGAATATTTTCCCACGGAAACCTGCAATTTCTCTGCTCGACTGAAACTTCACTTAGTGCAGGATCATTACTGATTTCATTCACCTGGCCCATTTTTATAATTGAAATAAATGAACTTTATACCCTAAATATAATCATGTAAACATTTCATTGGAATATTTTAAGTCATTCAATTACAAATATTTGCATAACCTGATGTTATGGGCTCTTATATTATTGACTATTTAAAATGTTTTATCTAATTGCTCTTAGATATACCAATAATTATAATAAGATATAATCATTATTTCTACAAGTTTATATGATGTTCAAAACTGTTTATATATTAATATCCTAGGACTATTAAGAATAACCAGCCTTTTATTACCTTAAAAGACATGCTGTAAACCGTACCCCAATTTAATACAGCTTTTTCATCGTGCGGGTGATTAATATATGGAACATCATCAGGGGAGTGAATAAATAACTAGAAATTAAATTTATTATTATATTAGTGTGAAAAGTCATATGACATAACAATTGAGAAGTATTCTGTGAAAAGTCATATAAGATAACAATTGAGAAGTATTCTGTGAAAAGTCATATAACATAACAATTGAGAAGTATTCTGTGAAAAGGTAATGTATAAATTTTTTTTAAATCAAGATTTTTTTGATTGATCTAAAATCCATTCAGTTTACATTCAAACATAATTTTTTCCTGCCAAACAGATCTCAAGAATCAACTTTTTCAATCAAAATTTGCTTATATCCATGAATTGCCCTTATAGCAATTTCCCAAAAGTGAATATATTGAATTCTCCCAGAAACTCATTGATTAAATTTTAAATTACCTTTGCAGCTTCAAAAACATGAAAACGCAATTTTCCTGGTCCTGTTTTCCTGTTAGACTTCAGTTCAAGTTTATGCGATTTTCTAAAATATTGTTTATATGTTTTGCATTATTTTACTGATAGTTAATGCTAAAGCTTACTGTTGCTAGTATTAATAGAACTAAATAAAGTATGTCATAAATAATATTGTAGCTTAATAATTACGATTTTGTGTGGAGAGAATTTATCGTATAGCATAGTCCAAGTTCAGTTTGCAGAGGGAGAAACTGGGAACAACATTCAAACGGCTCACCGTTCCATGTACAGTTACCTAGAAATTCTTCACAAGTGGATCTAACCTAGCCAATTTTAAATCCGATTCTGGTTTTAAAATAAATTTTTACTTCATGGTCAATACAAAGCATAACATTGTGCTCAACTATTTTTTTAATAAATACGATACCTCTTCGACTAAAAAGTTCAAATCTTCAGAACAGTTCATAGAATGCCCACAATGTGTTTTACAGGAGTAACATGTTCCATCGAAAAAAGCTATATCTCTTAAATAAAAATCCATATTCATATCTCGCTGCGCTCCATAAAGCCTGTTTTAACCGATATTATAGGGACATTCTTAAATTAAATCTACATGAATTATAGATATTGTATATTTACCTTGTTCCAGAGTCGAATATTTTGTCTGGAGATTCATTTTCACAAACGGATATTGCAGGGAATGTTGTATTCCAATTCAAATACGATGTTTCAACCCCAAAGCTTACTGCATTATTTTGAAAATTATACCAGGAACCTCTTAGTAATGAATAAGTTCCATACATTGCAGAAACAACTATGCATGCCCAAAACACTCTTAAAAAAAAAATAAAAAAATTATCATGGCTTTTTATATTTGATTTTACAACAAAAAGTTAAATAATTATTTATCAATTTTTAGCTCAAAAAAATTACTTTTTAAATTTTAAACTGTATTTACAACAACTTAATGTTGCAAATAAAGCATCTGTGATTTATCTTCAAGTTTTCTTAGTATTTTTTTTCTTCTTTATCCTCTACATTCTTGTTTTAATTACTTTTAAAGGCAATTTCAGTACGTTCTCTATGAATTTTTTGTTTATAAAAAAGAAAAATTATCAATTTTTTTCAATTTCATAAAATTATAAAAAGAAAATCATAAATAATTTTGTGAGTTGGAGATCATAAATAGTGACTAAACTATTAAGTTACCTTTCAGTAAAATGCCTGTTACGTTCAGTTATATACCTCAGGCCATGGATTGAACCATGATCAAAATATTCTTTTGTTTTGATTGGAATAAGAACTGAAGCATTTGAACAGAAAGACATTTTTCATTTCTGCTCATGACAAGTCCTGATATATATTAAAAAAATTCATAAATCAATATTTCCTATGACATCTAGATCAGTGAAATGATTATGGCCAATGGCTGATTATATCTCTGTGTCCATTAGAACAATATGAAAATCCTTTTAGCAGTGCATTGATACATCATGCAACCTTTTTTTTTTTCTTTTAGGTTATTATACCCAACAATCATGCAACAGACAATACTCTACATACTTGTCAGACAAATGCTATTTTTTTATTTAACAATTATGAATAGTAAATAATAAGGACGTGTAATTGGAAATGTAGACAGCATAGTAAGAATATTATATATTTAAAATAGTGACATAATGTAGTTTAAAAAGGCATTTAACTATTCCAATTATTCAAGAAATTACAGAAATTTTATATCTATTGTGAATAATTCTGTTTTCCTAGGGATTTTTTACTTTTTATGGCCCTAGATTTGTGTTTAATATGTGAACATATTTATGGAAAATTAATAATACAAAGGAATTCGCATTATGCAATTTTTCACATTTGTTACTTTAACATGATGGTAACAGTATGAGTATTAAGAATAATAATAAGAGTTTAACACACTCTATAATTAACATAAATATAAATTAGAGTTAAGCCTTTATTTTAAAGTATTTATTGATAATTTAATAAAATCATTTATAAAACAATATTTTGTTTAATAATTAGCTATATTCTGAAATAGTATTCCTTATGTTTTAAATAACCATTAATTGTTTAAATAACCATGTATTAGATTAAGACTACAACTCAAATTATTTATATATTTGAAACTAATTCTAATACGCGCAAAGATTTTTCACACACAAAGAATTCATTCAGTCACAATTACAACTCACAATTTCCATAAGATAAATAATGTTTTATGGTAAGTATGGAATAAATATTGTAGATTTATTACTGTGGCTTTTGGAATTTACCACTTTTTTCATTTTTCTTGCTTCACTTCTAATTCTGTTATTTTCTGTGGGAGATTTCAAGGAATTTATTCGAGGGAAGATGATGAAGTAAATCCATTCAATCAAACTAAGAAGACTGATTCCCATGAATAGTCCTCCAGTTCCGCCTAAACAAACTAATTAATAAAAAATTAATTAACACTTATAGGTTACACATATAACACATAAAATTATGTTTTTGTTCCTAAAATTTTAGGTTCACTCGCTAGTGAATAATTACAGAGCTTACCGACAAGATCCATCTTAGTTCTCACAATGTATCGACGAAATCTCATTTCAGGGAAAGAAGCCATATAAATTCCAATTTGCGAGCGATTTCCATCTTCATATCTATAATTTATAATATTTTTAGTAATAAGTTACAACAAAAATAATAAGTTATTTACCATTTAAATTAGTATAATAAAATAAAATACAGCAAATTATATACATATTTGCTTCATTTATTGCATGTATTGTATTGATAAACAACATCGGAGGGAAAGAATAAAAATTGTTATAATTTTAAATAACATTCTTAGCCATAATTCTTTTCTAAATTTAAAATCTTATTGACTTAAGACATGGGTAAAAAATGATTCTCTTACACTGACTGCATGTCGAAAAAACTGAAGGGTACATACTAAGATTGCTAGTTCAACAGATTTTATAATAATATTACTCCAGAAATATACAAATCTATGTCTGAGATAGTTCCGAGCCTACATAATTAAAAATAAAAACATTTCTAAGATTTATTCAAAATTATGTAGAAGTACAAGTTCTATACAGTTCTCTCCATCATCTAGTCTTGCACTCTGCCTTCAAATTGAAGCAAGTTAAATTTGTTATATAAAGGTATGCAATTAGAAAGTGCCTGCTTGATAGTATTATTTAAAAGTTACTCCTTCAAAATTATAATACATAAAAGATAATTCATTTCCAAATTCAATAATAAAAACAACAAATGTTGTAGAATCAGAAAGGTAAATATAAATACAAGGTATCCCTAAATCCCTAAACATAATTTCAAGTCCCTGATCAAAAGTTCAACCGTGTTAGATGATCTATTTATTCTATTGCATCAGTTGTAGTTCAGGTCCTTTTACTTGTTTTTAAACTATTTATTTTTTTTTAAAACTTGTTTTTAATGTTAAAATCACTATGTAAATATTTTAGATGGAATGTTTTATGAAAACATAAATGTTCAGTTAACTTACGGAGCTATAATTTTCTCAACTATTTGATGATCATGTTCAGTGCAACTTGGTAGGCATGGACAAACAAGGCCAGGTTTATTACCACCAGCTGTTTTTAAAGATCCAATAGTTTCTGAAAGTAAAAATTTAAATTATCAATTCCATCAGTAGAATTTCTTTTAGTATATTTTAGAAAAAATGTATTCATTCATTAAATCATACTGACTTGAATTTTTCGAGAGGCATGCCAGTCCACTAATGTTACAACTTTCAAAAGATCCTAAAACAATAATAAAATATAAAATCTAACATTTACATAGTTCTATTGACATATAGTTATAAAATGTAACAAATTTTATGACCGAATGTATAATATTTGTATTTTTCAGTTATATGATCCATTTTAAAAATTATAACATTCAATTAAGTCTGGTATCAGTTTAATTTCTTGAGTATACTAAATGAATTTGCATGCTAAATGACATCAATTTGTTTTCGGTTTTACTAATACCATAACATTTGTATCAAGAATGAGACAATAAAAGTTGAAATATTGTTTGTTTGTTTATTTAACGTTAGACTTTTATGGTCCTATGGCTAAAGTGACAATGCTATAGTGGTAGCTTTAAATTTTGTCTATCCAGGTTTAATTAGGATAGGGATTTTTAACAAGTACCTGACGTCGAACAGGCTCGGGACCCCCGTTTAAAGTCCCTTCCGAAGGAAGGCATAACAAAGTTAAGAATAGCATTAACATGAAAATGGAATGAACCAATTACAATTATTATAGTGAATCCAGATAGTGAGGTGAGTAAGCTATAATTATTGGGGGATCATGGATGACAGGATGTTGTGGGTAGCTTTGGAGGTACTGTTTACTGTTAAGACCTACAAATGGCCTATTATACATATCTCCAGGCACCATTTTGCTATAAACATTCACAAAAGGCTTTAATGAAGTTAGTCTTTAGTTAGTAAACAATTTGATTTTATAAAAATAAAGTTTATTTTTGTATATAAAAGATAATTTGTTTTAAAAGTTTTTACTTATTTTTGGCATGAAATGATGCAAGCATTGACAAAAATCGATTTGTGCTTTAGCTCTACAGTCCACTATACAACCTGAATAACTGTAATGTTCATAAACTTTCAAATTATTTTCATAATGGAATCTGCACTTCCTTTGTTCAATAGGTAATCGATCAAGCAACAAATCATTCACAATCTCAGTGACCTAAAACATCAAAGATATATTAAAAGTAGATTAGAAATCAACTCAGAAGTATTTTTAACGTGAATTTATGTTTTAACTAGAAATAGCTTTCTAATTTGATAGAATGAATGTTTAAAGTTATACATAAGCCTATAAGTATTTTTATTTTGATGAGATAAGATTTGTCCTGGCCGGGATTCGAACCCAGGTCTACTGCATCTCTAGAGCATTGCTCTAACCACTGAGCTACCAGGGGTCGTATCCAAGACAGACGAATCCATTCTCTTCACTGATCCTGTATAAAAATAATCACCATCAAAAGAACAACAAATAAAAATAAATTATAAACCTATAAGCTTTGAATTATTCTAAATAAGGAATTATTTACTATGTTGATAAACTATAATTAATCATTGATAAGATAGGTGAAAAAGTACATCCTAAGGTCATATGCACTCTTAACATTTACTATCTCTATTTTGAAAAAACTTACTTTGAATTTTATTTTAAAATTTGACCCTAATATTACCAAATGTTTAGCTTCCTGTGCAGTATTGATAAAAGGTACATCTTCAGTGGTATGCATGTATACCTAAAAAATACAACATACCTTATAAAAAAAGTACAATCTAATTTTTAAGATATTAATTACCATTTAGATGCATTTTGTAGTTAATTAAAATTACTTTAAGATTAAAATTCTAATATTAAATTATATTTTGTGAATTTTTCTCTATTATCGCAATGACTGTTAAATAAAAACTTATTGAATTATTTACAGAACTTACAACTACATCCTTTGATACTTTGAATTCAAGTCTTCCAAGACCTATATGCTTGTTCACAACAAAGTTCCTCGGATCAACTGATCTAATAAGAAACATGTTCGTCTATATTAAGTAATAAAGATGCACAAATATTATTTTTAGATATATTTACCCGATCACATGAATCGAATTGAAGGAATAACATATTCCTATCTCAGTTACTAAAGGTTTGAAAATTTCGCAGCATTTAATCATCAATCCCATCCATGAACAGTAGGAAAAAAGAGTATGACATGGTTGGCGCACCTTAAACAATAATTTTACAATACCATTCTTCAGAGTTATTATAAACTGATTAGTTAAAGACTTTTTCTCACTTTTTTAACAAGAGTGATCAGATTTTCAGTACAATTTATATTATTATTGCATAATTCTTCACAGGTATAACAATTTCCTTCAAAGAATACAATTTCCTTTAGAAATGTATCCAGGTCCAAATTATGATCTTCGCCAAACAATCTAGAAGAAATTAGATTTTCTATAAATGCCAATTTAAGGTAATTTATGCTTAGTTGGTAAAATAATTTGTTAAATATATTTATTTATAAAATGGTCATAGCCTGGTTAATTTTATCTAATAATCTTGGTTTCAAGAAACCTTAAAAGTACTGTCTGTTATTTTATCAGATTTAATCATGTTATTTATCATTAACTTATAACATCATAATGCTGAAGTAATTCCTCTTCTGTGTATCATCTATATTGTATTATAGACAGTCAACACTGTAAAGTGACAGTTAAGATTATGTAGGCTGTGCAGGATGTCATCCATGTTGTGTTCACTACTGTAGTCAGTTAGTTAGCATTGGTTTCTAGTTAGGACTGGGCCATGGTTATTGTGTGAAGTGTTTGTCTGTCTATACATATATATTATACACATATTATATAGTGTTTATATCCAATAAATCTGTGCTTGTATCGTAATAACTTGTACTGTTGTTTCCCTGCACTTTATCACCTTTACTCTCTCATCTTAATACATAATAAATAACAGAATCTGGAACTTATGTTTGAATAAACATGCAAGATTTTTTTGCACATAAATGAGGAGAAAATCAAGGTTATGGTTTTGGGCTAGAGACTACAGGTTCAGAGGCATAGTCATTATCAAATTGGTTCCTACAGCTTTGGAATGATGAGAAGTTTTCAATACTTAAATAAAACCTGTATCACTGCAACACTTGAGCGATCTGGGGTTCAGTACATGGTAGAGACCGTAATGTTCCTTGGACAACGGTTGTGCACGGAGGTGATTTGTTCTAAATCACGCTCAACCATCAGATTCCCCCTTATTTTGGTACCCCATCCCATAGGATCCATCTGTGGCCGCTAACAGATTAAATAAAAGTCTGCCAGCGAGAGGGATTTGAACCCAGGACCTTCGGCATTGCAACTCAGCACTCTACCGCTGAGCCAATCCGCACCCTTTCAATATCTCAACTTTATTAAAATGAGAACATAAATGATGAAGGCGAGGGGAAAAGAAGAATTGCAGTGGCAACAAAGCCAAATTCTCCATCTCAAAATTAGTTTAAAGCAGATTTCTCAGCCATAAAACCAAGTTTATTTTGTACAGAACGCTTACATACGGCAGAAAGACATAGACCCTCAACAAGAAAAGCCTCAAGCTACGAGAAAGGTCTGAAAAAGGAATTCTGAGATGAATACTAGAGGGTATATGTGTGGCAACGGAAGAAAACTGCGAACGGTTCCAGCTCCAACTAGAAATAAGTTAATACTCACTTATCAATTTACAGAGATTAAATTAGCTTTCCCATGTAATGAGGATGAGGGATAAAAGAGCAGCCAGAAAGTTGCACAGGAATTATATTTTTCCCAGTAAAGATTTTTATTAATCCCTGAATATTAAAAATTTTTTCATTATAGAATTTTTGTATGCACTTATCGAAATAATATTACTGTTCTGAGAGTAGAAGTTAAAAACCAGATGATACTTCTATAAGAGATTTGACCTGGTTGCTGCAGCTGATATGGTGCCTAGATCAGGATCGGCCTCACAGACGGATATGGCAGGAAATGACGTGTTCCAATGGAGCCAATCTTTGTCCACTACGAAGGCGATTGATTTGTGAAGAAAGTCATGGTAAGTATTTGAAGCGAGCAATTGTAAGCCATACGTAGCCAGCAAGCAGGCCATTGTCCAAAACAGCCTGTTAGGACAAAGTTTAAAATTAACCACATTATTATTTCATGATGATAATAATTAAAAGCTAACCTAAAAGTTGCAAGTCGATACGACCAATTAATTTTCACAAACCTTCGTCCACCGATTACTTCTCAAAACCAAATCCCTATGAATAATCCTAATGTAATCCTCCCACCTACGCCTGGGTACACACTAGTAATTCTAATTTTTTTTTTTTAAATAAATTTATATTTAACGATTGAGATAGAATCAATATAATCATCATTGGCTCTACAACCCAAATCCGCGCCGATACACTGCCTCTTTCTTTCTCTATCCTGCGCTTGGGTCTTACAGGCTCATGTATTAACAAGTTTCGGGACATCGCCATCAAACACGTCTTCCCATCTTAGTCGTAGCTTCCCTCTTTCCCTTTCCATCCTAGAAAAAAAGGGAGGTAATTTGTCCTAGACCACGCTCGACCACCAATTTCCCCCCTTAATTTGGGTACCCACTTTATAGAAGCTGGGTGAGCCCTAGGAGAGTTCTGGATCCCATAGGATCCATCTCCGGCCGCTAAAAGTTTAGGTAAAAGTCTAGCAACGAGCGGGATTTGAACCCAGGACCTTAGGGACGGCCACTCAGCGTTGCATCCACTTACCCAAATATTGATACCATTCTCGTAATTTGTGTGGTCCATCATAGTCTTAAGATTATTATCAATCGTGGCACAACCGGCTTCTGATGAAGTTTAAAAAAATAAAATTTTTACCGAAACCGAAGTCTCGAAGCCAGTAGTGCCAACCTATATTTGCAAACATCCCCCCCACGAATCATCTCCCTAACATAGCCCTAAGAAGACCTCAATCCTTCCACCTACTCCTAAATCTAGCTTTAGCTTACTTTATATTTACTAGTATATCAGCGATTAACATTTTAGGAGTCGTTAGTAAGACGCACTAATTTAAAAGCTCATCTTGATCATCGCGATGCCATCACTTAAATAATATTAACAGAGAGCATAATCTGTAATCCCGTGTTGCGAAACCTCCTAAAACTTACAATGGACCCGACCATTATCCGAATATTCTATACAGTACCTTATTTTCAACTTCCACATTTGATTAAACGAGTGAAAAAGTCAATTTTTGAAATGTGGAGTTAGGCGCTTCAGGTGCTAAACACCCCATATATTAGGATGTATTACCTATTCATAATATATATAATACTCTATATATTTTTTTCTATAGTAATGATTTATTTTTTAGTGCGTTGGAAATTATTTCTATTATGATCACTACAACCCGAGAAGAGTCTGGGGTTTAAGTACATGGTAGGTACTGTTATGTTTCTTGGACGACGGCTGTGCATGGAAGCAGTGATTCGGGGTACCCACTTTATATAGGCAGGGTGAGCCCCAAGAGGGTCTCCCGGGATAAGATCCGATTGGATCCATCTCCGGCGGCTAACAGATTAAATTAAAGTCCCAGCGAGCGGGATTTGGCAAGGACCTTCGGCATGGGAACTCAGCGCTCTACCACTATATTATATACATCCTACGTGGAATATTCTATTGTTTTGACATTACCACTAGCTTACCGTTCTGTCCAATGCCTTCCTCTCTCTGTGATGTATTTAAAACCGTGTATGGATGAGTTATCCATATATGCTCGGATCCTCTCAACCAATCTTAAGTTCATACTTTGTGATGAAGTCTTCAACTATAATATCGTGTGATGACGAAGTATATACATATTTATAGGCTGGTACCAGGTTAGAAGCATTTGAATTGATATTACTTCCACTCAACTAGAATTAGGGCCCATTATTGGAGATGGAAGCCATTTATATTGGAGAGGAACTATCATTGTACTTTTATCTTCACTTAGGTCATAGTAACTCGTGATAAAGCACGATTGATCGACCTTACGGTACTCTACTTACACTAATAATATGTGATATAAAGTATTACGTTGTAAATTTAATCACACATATTATAATTCAATATTTAAACATTGTTCAAATTAAATTTTTACCAAAGGTCTATTTGTTGTATTTTTGTAGGAAATAAATCACTACTGCATTGAATAAAATTAAGTTGGAGTATTTTCGAATGTTTTTTTCCCTCTTAACCCCCTCCCTGTGGTTATTCTCAAACTGTTTAAATATTAAATTTAATATGAGTTATTAATATTTAAAACTAATTTTTTTTTGATATTTCTTATGTTAAACTTTATTTATTATCATATTATCTAAGTATTTAATTGAGTACTAGGGCTTGATGGTGGTGGGATGCTTTCACTATTTAGAAGATGAGTAACATACATAATATTTGGACTCAAAGTAAGTACGGAATAATAAATATATGGTTAAAAGCCAAAACGGTTGTTATTTTGGTGATATATCTACAATCCCGGTGAACATTTTTTTAAGTCGAACTTTCTTCAAAATGAGTTTCTTGTACTTGAGGAAGTGGAATTGTGTTATTTTCGTAGTGAATAAGGGGCTAAGTAAGCCATTGGCTTGAAAAAAAGTTATTGCTCAGATTACAACTCTTTTTCAAGCCAAAAACTACGAGAATGACAAAATTCCGCCTCTCTCAATACAGCTAACTATCTGTAGACAATATTCGGCTTAACCACTTATGCATCGGTGCTGTAGATAATAATTGCATAGAACTCAACCCGTCAATCCAACCCAACACAATCCTATCGTCCGCCCCTCCGTGGCAGCGCTCTTACCATTTGAGCTACTAGGGGTCGCCTCTCAGTCAGGACAAATAAGGCGACCCCTGGTAGCTCAAATGGTAAGAGCGCTGCTACGGAGAGGCGGACGGGCTGGTTCCGAATCCCAGCCAGGGCAAATCTTTTCTCTTCAAAATAAAAATATTTAAAAATTAAAACAATTAATAAAAAATATACATATATGTTTTGACTTTTTTTATGTATTTTATTCAGCTACCATTCGACTTATCCCTGATTAAATATTCAGGTATTTGTGGTAAAGTCCACAACCAAACTTAACCCACTGTGCAGTAATGTGCATGAAACCGCAGCTAGGTCATAACATTTTTGTACAAGGATATTGCAATTTGCAGTGATAAGAATGCTGTGATAAGCACCTTCACCCGGTCAGTTTGACCTTCTGGTAACAATGGAAGTTACTAAGCCAACTCGGTAGAACTGTAGCAGGGCACCCAATTCTCAGATTTGTTAAAAATGGGTATCATTAGTTTTATTTATATATTTTTTACCTTTAATTTATTTTTTCATCTATTTTTACATATTTGAAAAAAAATATCATGATTGTATTTTTATATCAATATTTTGTTTTATATATAATAAATATTAAAGAGGTACTATGATGTGGGAGTAGAATACAAGCGGTAATAACCATAGTAAGGTAAGTTATTAATAATAAAAAAAAAAGATCAAAGAATTCGAAATAAGTGAATACATTTAAAATCGAGTAAGATTTTGTTTTATTTAGGTTATTTGAGTAGGTAAAATATATATATAATGATTTCTTCCATTTTCAAAAATAATGTTCTACAATCGGTCAGTTACAAGTCTCTATGCCCCGCATTCGAGACCGTTATATTCTGTCATATCTGGAGATATCTGCAGAACCTCTCCGGGTTCACCCAGCCTCTATAAAATGAATACTCTTAATGAAAAGGAGTGGGAAATCCCAAGGTTCGCTTAAAAACAGTACAGCCTTTTCTCTACTTAGTACTGAACCCAATTCCTTTCATGGTGATAGAGAAACAGGCTTTTATTTTTATAAAATATATTATAAACATTTAGAAACAATTATAATTTGAATAAAATTTAAAATGTACGATATGATTTCCTTAAATTTGATAACTGAAAGTAACATGACAAAATATGTGCATCATTATGAAGAATATGGGTATGAAGAGAGAATTAATAAAAAATAATAAACAAATGCAAAGTATCAAAAGTTAAAATCACCGTTTTTCCGAACTGTTAAAAAATTGGTTGAAGGTTCATTCGAAAATCAGTGCGTAATTAATGCGTATTTTACCTGTGTTATTACACCTGGTTTTGTGCCTTTTAGGTGACAACGAATTTTATATCAATTATCAATCCTAAAGCAAATGATATTGATCGAAAACAAAAAGTGTGTTTTTTTCACATTCCATACTCTGCATTTGTATCGACAATATGATCTTGAAATAAATAGTAATAAATATGATACATATTATGTCAGGAAGAAATTTTAAATTTTAATTTTTCACGTATTAAAAAAATTGAAGTTCAATAATTACTTTTATCAATTATCAGAATATGGAGATCAACTTTGTTCACATTTTACCTTATTTAGATGTTGATATCTCTGTTTGTAATTTTAAAGTAAAGTGATTTGCAATTAGTAATAATGTGATAAGACTGTTTTAAATAAAAACTTTTTTTTCTTTTATAGTTTTTACCTCGTAACAATTTTCCAAATCTACATCTAAAGAGGAATATGACCTTGTCGATATTTTAATGTTTAGCCTTAAACCGCTATCGCAAGTAGACCTATATATAGGATATCAGTACTTGCAACTCCTTCGCTGTTCGAGAAAGGCCAAATAGGACCGTGACTGATATCGGTGGCGAGTATTCTTCAGATACCATGAGCGACGAGAACTTTAGGGATTCAGAAGTGGACAGCACCGGCATTTTCCCCATACCGGTATGTTTAATATTGTAGTAATAATATTGTTTTTTGTTAGTGAAATTGTCAATAATATCTACTTTTATTAATATATTAACTTATAATAAGTTTTCCGAATTTGATTGATCCTAACCTTAATCCGTAAGAAAAAAATCCTTTATTTTGAGTTCAGTAGTTGGTAGGTAATGTACTTTTTCTGAGCCAAAAACAAAAATTGTTTCTAAGCCAAAAACTATACAAGCCCATATAACCTTCGCGATTCTATCACTTCCATATATTTGCGTTCAAACAATTCCTTTTATTTATAATGAATTCTTTTAGATATAAGTGTAAACCTCCGCCCTTGGATTACCGCCCAAACCTGAACCTCAAAGATCAACTTTAACGCAATCCTCCCACTGATGTCTCGTTCTAACCTTCGGGCGTTTACTAGTCGGCGCAATTCTTATTAAGGTTTCAGGGATTCGTTCATTACTAAGCCCAACAACTTTACAAGCCTATCTCGGTCCAACCCGAGGTCTAAAAACCACATTTATGCAGAATAATCTTCACAATACCTTATTTTCAAATATCTTAAGTCTTTTTTCAAATGTAATTCTTCCATTAAAGGTAGTAGTTTAATATTTCATGCGCTTGTAGGATAACTGTAAGAAGGATAATATTTGTAAAAATTCCAATTTTTAGACAAAAAGAGCTAGCATAGTTCGGGGAAACAACGATCAAAGTAGGAAACTTCACCTTCCAAAATGTGAACGAATTTGTATATCTAGGTACCCAGATAAATGCCAACAATGAAATGCAACCGGAAATCCAAAGAAGAATAATCGCGGCAAATAGATGCCTTTTTGGGTTGCAAAAGCACCTCAGAAGTAATCCCTTATTCCGGACCACAAAGATAAGAATATACAAAACCCTGATAAGGCCTGTCCTAACACATGCTTCAGAACGTTGGACTCTCACAAAAGCACATGAGCTCGCTATCATTAGGTTTGAGCGAAAAATATTGCGGAGAATCTTCGGAGCAGTATTTCACAATAACACGTGGAGGCAACGGTCGAACTTAGAAATAACTGTATAAAGATCCCGGCATTATCAGGTTTATCTAGGTGAATAGCTACGATGGGCAGGACACATTGCACGTACAGGAACAGATCAAGTCCCTAAAAATACTTGAAGAAAAAGTGCATGGAACAAGAAGGGTTAGAAGACCGAGGCTCCGATGGGCGGATGGTGTGGCTGCGGACGCTCGGACCATCTTACGCATCCGGAACTGGAGAGCAGCAGCTATGAACAGAGATGACTGGCGGATGATGTTGCGGGAGGCCTTGTCCCCACGTGGGTTGTAGAGCCATCTATGTATGTATGTGTAGTTCGGGACCGAAAAATAAAATCATTACCTGCCTGCAACAGTACTTTTATTGCCATTTTTTTCTTTCTCGCTTTATCGAGTTATCATAGATCTAATACAAATTTCATAATTTGTATGAAATTAGCGACAGTACTAAACTACTAGAGATGGGCAAAGTAGTTCCTTTTACTGAATCGTTCCTTTCCAATGAACTAGTTCATTCAAAAGAACTACATAGTTCATTTTTCAAAAGAACTAGAAATGTACTGAACTAAGAGAGGAATTTAACTATGGAAAAGGGAGGAGAAACTGAGAGGTCAAATGAACTACAAAGGTTCTAGAAAAAAAAACACTTCTATCTTATTTCTACATTTGTTTTATATTATTTACATTTACATCCGCTGTCTTTTTCCTAAATAATATGCCTTGTTCTTCCATGTTATTCTTTATATTTAATTAACTCATTTTAAAAACTTTAATATTTACTTTCTTATTAACTTTCATCCCCTGATAATTGGTTTTCCCTTTTTTCTTATAAACGATAAGAAACTCGTTACAGATAATTGTCTTGGTTTAAAACAAAAAGTGGGGCCTACCTGGCACACTTTTTCCTTCAATTACAAATATTTAAGAAGACTAATAAAATCTCTACTGGTGAGTGGCGTGAACTAATAAGAACTATAGTTCACCAACAGAGAGCGCTCTTTATAGTTCATTTTCCGGATCTAGTTCAATGAACTAGTTCGTTCACGTACTTCTCATCTATATAAACTACAGTACTTCTATACTACAGTATTAATATAGAATAAGAACTATAAAAAATAAATTAGAACCTCTTCCGTTTCTCATCCCATTCTTAAAATGTACAACGTACAGTAAAAGAGATTGCTTTCATCCTTTCCAAATTGTAATTAGCAACCTTCCACCCAAAAGAAGCTAAGAAAAACCCCCACGAAATTAGTCCCAATTCCTTCACCAAAATCAATGCCGTTTCTAACCTAATTAACTTTACTTCTTTTCCGTATTTTATCAAAGTTATTTAAGTTATTTTTATAGTTTACAAATAGTTACGAATTTCCCACAAACTGAGATACAAATTGAAACCTGTTTCGGGAAGATCAAGATTTATATCTACCACATGATTGATTTTAACGCATCCGGGCCGGGTACGAAGTAGTTACGAGAAGGCTAAGATCGTGGCTTGAGACCCTCGGCCACCACCCCCAACTGTGATGGCCGGGAATCAGAAATCACAAAAAAAAATTTCTTAATGTTACCTTTAGATTTATAACTCTCATTTTCATTGTATCAACGATATTATAACTTCTTCCTCATTCTTTGGGATTCTTTAACATTTTAATAGCATTTATTTGTGTTCGTATACTTTTTCAGCATTGTGAAATATAATATTATTGTCTCCAAATCGGTTTTTGGAACCAAGAAAATAACTAATATGATCATAGAATATTTTTGGAAAAGGAATTTTAATGTACAACAGTGTAATTCTAGTATACTAACATAAAGTAATATCTCTGTTCATTATATATTTTTTATTTATTTAAAGGGAAATATCGGGAGCATGTCCATGAACGTGCACATCCAGACGGAAGAGGCAGATTTCAATTTAAAAGGAAACAAGAAACGGAAAACGAAGTCAGTGATTAACACATTAAAATATAATAGCTATTTATTATTGTCATAACATTGTAAAGAATGATAATACTAAGCATTATATAATAATTATTTTAAGAAGGAAGATAAAATCTAAAGCTAATCAATATAACGTTAATTTCGATTTATTAGTAAACCTATTTTATTTTTTTAAAATTTATTTATTGAAATTTACAACTGTATACAAAATACATCTAGTAAATATAATGAGTGAATACATTGACATGAGAAGATAAGTAGAGAAACTACCCAGTGGTAGTACTCAAATTAAAAAGTTCAGTTTAGAAGGTCACGAGGCCATCTTCTTTTCAGACGCCTCGGAGGATTATCGGGAATCGAAGAGTAAGCGAGGTATGAAACTAGAGGGTTTGAGTGGGAATCAAGTTTGTTATGAAAGGATATATACCGGGTTCGGGCTAAATCAGCAACAAATGGGACATTAAGGTCGTTATGGATGACTTTATTCTTAACAAAATAAGGAGCGTTGAGGATTTTACGAAGGATTTTGGATTGTAGGGATTGGATACGAGAGGAATTCGATGGCTTAGTGGAGCCCCAAAGCTCTATTCCGTAAATCCAGATGGGTCTAATGATTGTCATGTAAATGAGTCTCTTGTAGTTAATTGGGAGCTTAGAACGTTTATCTAGTAAATGCTGAAGTAGCCTGAAACGGCGAGCTGTTTCTTGTCGTTTCAGTCTAGTATGAGGATTCCAAGTTAAGCGTTTGTCAAGGTGTAGTCCTAAGTACCGGATCTGTTCTACAGGACTTATAGGGATGTTGTTAAACGATACAGGGGGGCAGGAAGTCGCAGGTTTACGACGGAGGGATTAGTAAACCTGCGTTTAAACAAGACAAATTATCCTATCCCTCACATGCATATATAATTCTGTAATCAGTACTACCTATTTTCCTGATACATGGAAACTATCTATAGTAAAAATTATCCCAAAAGCCTCCTGAACTCCCATCCTCCTATATCCATAACTACCCATAATGGGCAAGATCCTCGAAAAAATCATACTAAAACGTCTGTATCCTATCCTAGATAGTAACCACATAATCCCAGGCCACCAGTTTGGTTTCCGAACATCCCACTCCACTCTCCAGCAATTTCATCGTGTGGTGGATGTTTTCTCCTCTGCATTGGAGCGTAGATTGTACTCCACGGGAGCCTTTCTCGATGTAGAACAGGCTTTTGGTCGAGTCTGGCACCCTCCTTTCTCAGGTCAGGTCTCCTTTACAAAATCCGACAATTCCTTCCTCCTACATACTTTTTAATCATTCGCTCCCTGTTGAACAGATTCGCTACCTAGGACTCAACTAAGACAAACGTCTTACTTGGAACCCGCACACAAGACTGAAAAGACAAGAAACAGCTAGACGCTTCCGACTATGTACTTCAACACATACTAGACAAACGCTCAAAGCTTCAGATCAATTACAAAAGACTTATTTATGTGACTGTTATAAGACCTTTATGGACATACGGAATTGAACTATGGGGCTCCACCAAACCATCAAATTCCTCTCGTATTCGATCTTTGCAATCCAAAATCCTTCGCAAAATCCTAAACGCTCCTTATTTTCTTACAAATAAAACCATCCATAAAGACCTTAATGTTCCATATGTTACCGATTTAGCCCATTCCAGATACCTATCATTCCATAATAAACTCCAGGCCCATCCAAACCCACTAGTTTCCATCCTTGCATCCAATTCCATCCCGGATAATCCTCCTAGGCGTCTGAAGAGAAGATGGCCTCGGGACCTTATATTATAGAAATGTTATTAGAGTGCTGGCAGTGGGTAGTGCCTCTACATGTCCTTTCATGTACCTAGTTAGTCATATAGCTCTTGTACTAGATGTATATATTACAGTTGTACAATTCAATAAAATAATTTTAAAAAACAAGTCAAATTAATGTGTAATGTAACACTAGACTCAGTAAACACCAACGATATAACTAGACGATAAGTATACTACACAATTGATTCCTTTAAATTCTAACCATAAGAAGAAATAGTAGTTGATTGATTTAACCAGATAATTTATTGTTGTTACTACACTAGATTCTATAAAGTATTAACATCTATTATAACAATAAACTTATATAGAGAGAAATTCTGACATTTAAATTACACAATTTCAAAACCAATTTACAAAAGTTATAAAGATATAGTTGAAAAACAGGAATTGGTCATCTGAACTCCGCAAAATTGAATAGGGATACCACTAATTTTGTTGTATTTACTTTGCCTAGCATTTTAATATGTTTTTATTATAAAAAGCATTAATATTTATTAGAAATTATACTATGCTAGGTAAAGTATATACTATAAAATTAGGAATGTAGCTATTCATTTTTGCGCAGTATGTAATGCCTTTTTCTCAGGTATTCGTTCTTAATTATTTTTGAATGTATATTGTTGTATTCTGTAATTAGTAATGAGCAGTAAATTACTCAATTATAGTAATACTTATGTAATTAATTGTAGAACATAATTGCAATACACAAAGATGGTAATACTTAAAGCGGTACAAACAAATTTTAATTTGTTTCAGAATCACTTTTTGAGGCACCGATTTTAAGTTATAAGCTGCCATTATAATCAGCTGCTTTTCTAATACAACATTTTTTTTTATATTGAGGTTTTATACTACCTAAATTATTTCACTATTTAATATATTTTTAGGAAAAAAAAGAAAGAGGCTCCAGGGGGAGGTAAATCTGGGATAGCAGGATTGGTAAGAGATCATCATTTTCTACGATATTTCATTTTTTTACCAGCAATATAATTTCGAATAGATAAATTATTTAATTATATCTAATTAGTTCAGGTACGCAACAGGAGGTGATATAACCTTGATGGTGATAGGATTTTTGGCTTCACTTGTCAACGGCGCGGCTCTCCCGTCCCTAGCTATCCTCTTCGGCCAGATGACCAACATGTTCACCAATGTAGCCATCCACGTAAGTGTACTATAACCATATAGAATAGAATAGAAACTTTATTCTGGGACCAAGTCCCTTCAGAATAACAAACATAAAAAGAAAAATGAACACAATGTATCTGGCCAGGAGGCTGCATAATAATACAAATCATGAAGTATTTAAAGAGTGATAAAAAAATAAGTAAATTAAAAATGAAATAACTAAAAAGTACGAATCATGACAAGACTTTGACAAATTTTAGAGAATAAATATATTAATAACAACAGGTTATAAATAAAATAAATGAAGGGGCTAACATGCAATAATTTCTTTACATAGTGTATACCTTCTTTACGAAAAAGAAACAAAAACAAGTAAGCAACGAAATCGATAATTCAATACTGATTCATTTAAGCGAATCATTGACCTGCTCAGAGAGCATCTTTTTGGTAGGTCAGGAGATGTTGGAAAAGCAAGGGTTTAAATGAAGAAGCATGGCGGATGAAAGGAGGGATTGAGTTCCACAGTGTTGGAGCGGGTGAGAAAGCAACAGTCGTATGCTTTGGTTCTTTGGGAACGAATATATAGATCGGAAAGGCGAGATCTTGTTTTGTGGTGATGGGGTGAGGATTTGAATTGGAGGAGAATGTAGATATATGAAGGGTGTTGAGAGTTAATGGATTGGTATACAAATGAACCGAGTAAGAGGGGGGGGGGAGAGCCACTTTAACTCATTATAAAAGTAAGACACGTGGGACCGCCTTGGGATGGCCTAAATCTTAGAGAGTTGTTCATTATTCGCTTTAATCGGCCCTCAAGCATTTTCGAAAGGGCCCCGTATGTAATACCCAAAGTGGGGGAAGATGAGAGATGATACGAGAAGGTTACGGGAAGTTTGTGTAAGGAGATCCCGAGATCGATGGAATAACTTCAGGGAACTTATTGACCATCGGGATATTTGGGCGGTGTAGTGTTTCCGGGAAAGGTTTTGGTCAATAGTAATACTTAAGTTTTTGACAGAGGAGCTGAAACTGATGGGCTGATCCTTAACGATTAATGTTGGGAGGGTGCGGATTGACGTAAAGGGGGGGGGAATCGGAACCTAGAACATTGGCTTGGGTTTCTCTATTATTAGACATTGTAGAAAAAATCATTGTGAATACATTAATTGTACTTACGGATTGTATTTACACAGAACCTTGAAGTCACCTTAATCAGACTTGACTTAATCCTCAAAACTTCGTCTGTTTTTAACCACCAGTGTGCACCAGACTACATTCACTAAATTGTGAAAAGTGGTCACTTACGTTTTTAGGAAATAATGAGCTCCGTTTAATGGTAACAGACCGGTTTATCTTATTGATGTAACAATGTATAAATAATGCACTTTTTAAATACCTAAGTTCAAATATCCCAGATTTTAAAACTATTGAAATATAGCCAGAAAAAGCATTTTTATGGAAGCTTCGAAAAGAGTGGTATTCTGTTTGGAGATGAATCAAGCGAATACAGAGGATGTGCTATGCCTTATTCTAATCCAAACAACTTTGATTTCAAATCTATTGGCGGTTCAACCGCTAATGTTCGTTCAATTATTCTTTGAATAAGGAATCATGATTTTTAGCCTATCCGAGTTAATGCCTAGAAAAGATAATTTTTTTTTATAACGGGGTTAACGTCAAGCTCTCTTGATGTTTTATATGGATATTCTTCAACAATTTCTTGAAGAGCTTTGCCCACAATTTACGTTTAAGGTTGTATCTCTTAGAAACTTTTAGAAAACCAAAGACGAATGGTTCTTTCATTAGAATTCCCTTGGCCATAAATTGGTTGATATTCCTTAGACAGCGAAATGGCAGTCTTGTTGAATCAAACCAGGTTCCACTTCTTAAACCACACGTAGTTCTGCAACTTCTTAATTGATACCTCCAAATCTTTTTATTTTTAAACGATTTAATATTGTGGCCCAGCTGACAACGCTTCTTTCGAGGCAATATCCCTTTTTCTTGAACAAATGCAACTGCTTCAATCTCAACTTTAGTAAGACCCCACATTTGCATCATATTTTAGAAATAGAAACCAAACGCTGTAAACACACTCTACACTAACAATTGCGAACGATAAAAGGTTGCAACATTACTATATCCTGCAGTGTTACCAGTAGTGGGGGCCCTCTATCAGAAAGGTACCCATTTTCGTATTTGAATGAATGACGCTGAAAGTTGCTTCCTTATTTATACACTTAATAAAAAAATATATATTTTTTTAATTTGATATTTCATGTATACAACCCTCTATATTGATATTATGTTTTTACTAACTTTCTGTTTCTCCATTTAGGGTTTTAAGGATCCGACAAATTCAACGATGACTCGCAACGTTTTTTCAAATATTACAATACACGAAGCTCCATCGACAACCGCAAATGGGTTAGTTTCCTATATTTTAACGATTGTTAAATTTTTATTTATTATATATGATACCAAATATATGTTTACATAGCTCCTTCGAGGCGATAACTAGAGACGAATTCACTACAGCGATGGCACATTTCTCATTGTTCTACATCTACGTAGCTTGTACTGTAATGGTAGCTGTGTTTATACAGGTTCTATCTTTTTATATTTATATTATATTTTATATGTACTAAATAATGATTTTTAATGTACATACCTTGCTTTTAGACGTTATGCTGGGAGAGCGCATGTGAGAGGCAGATATTCAGGCTAAGACAGATATTCTTTTCGCAAATCCTGAGACAGGATATCAGCTGGTACGATGAAAACGAAGATGGCGATTTGCCTCATAAATTGTCCGAGTAAGTCAAACAGGAAATTATGAAACAAAAGAACGCCTAATGATTTCTCAAACATGTGACTTTTCTTCTAAACCACGTGAGGTCTTTGTCCTTAATTTTGTGAGTTTTCTTTTTGAACATCAGAAGCTTTTTCCGATCCTCACATATTTTTTCATCAGATAATAAAGCAGGATCTTTATCACTGTTTAAAGCGGATAACATAGTAGGACCGACTTATCCTTTCGACTATGATATTTTTGATATTTTATTTTCTAAGTTAATGTCACCTGAGCTCCAATAACCTCTAAGAAATTAACCAACTTACAATTCGTGAAAAACTCATCCAGTTTTCAAACATGATAGATCATTGATGAAGAACATTCTCAAGATTATAGTTTTATCATGAAAAATACCTCAAACTATCATAAATTAAAGTGTTGTTTGGGTTTCGCTCAGAAAAAATGTACTCAACTAGAAGGTTTTTTATTTTCTTTATAAGATATTTCTTATATACTGGACTAATCTTCTTGATCTATATAATTTAATAATGAAGAAAAAACCTTATTCCAGTCAAAAATTGTTATTAAAAATTAACAAATGATTAAAAAACGTTTCGACGCTTCCTTGTCATTTTCAATTTAAGTAGCTCTTCATACAACTTACTTTAAAATTTACAAGTCCAATCATTACTTGAGGTCAAACGATTTAAAAGTCATATATATATAAATCCTGGAACTTAACTTTCTTCCATCGTCAAATATAATGTTTGACCATGGAAGAAAGTTAAGTTCCAGGATTTATATATATTTGACTTTTAAATCGTTTGACCTCAAGTAATGATTGGATTTGTAAATTTTAAAGGAAGTTGTATGAAGAACTACTTAAATTGAAAATGAAAAGGTAGTGTCGAAACGTTTTTTAATCATTTGTTAATTTTTAATAACAATTTTTGACAGGAATAAGGTTTTTTCTTCATTATTAAATTATATAGATCAAGAAGGTTTTTTATTAATACAACGTATAAATGCAAAAGCAATATTGATAATAATATAAATCGTAGTAATATTAATGGAAATAATTCAATTACAATAAAATAATAATTTTCATAATCACCCACAATGAAATTATTTCAAAATTTTTATTAAAAAAAAACATTTCCTACAAAAAAAAAAAACACATACAAATTAGATCATTGTTAGCAAAGATGCTATGCATTCAACTTTATAGTTACCTTTTAACGAAGAACTTAAAAATCGTAATAGGTTAGGAAAGCATTGTAATCCCGACTAACTCTGGATGGATTTTTAAACGGTTTAGTGCAAAAAAAATGTATTGCTGTTCATTGATATTACATATATGTTTGCAGTGATCTTGAGAGGATAAGGGAAGGGATAGGAAGCAAGTTTAGCATGCTAACTCAGTACTCATCCACCTTCATAGCAGGAATAGCTGTTGGGTTCCATGCTAACACCAAGCTCACCTCCGCCATGATAATCATAGCGCCTCTAGTCATAGGCATGTCAGCCGTTGTAGCGAAGGTAAACAACTTGCTTGAAATATATAATAATTGCTTAATCCAACTAACATCTAACAATCTACATAGTATACTTCAAATATGTATTTATAAACATACAGATATATATTGCAGGCGATGAGTGGGTCAGCTGCTAGAGAACAGATCCGCTACGGAATCGCTGGAGGAATCGCTGCAGAAGTCATCAATGCTGTCAAAACGGTTGCTTCCTTCGGTGGTGAGCCAAGGGAGATAAAAAGGTAAGGATTTAGAAATAATTATGGCGTTTTTATTATATTAATAAAGAACTAATTAATATTATGTTAGACATTTTCATTTGAAAAGAAAAGATATGTCCAGGACCGGGAGTCGAACCCGGGTCGCCCACAGTTTTCTTTTCAAATAAAAATATTTCAAAATTATAACAATTAATAAAAAACCAAATAAAATAATATTATATTAGTTTATATTAACTATACTTAACAGCATAATTCAAGAATAAGAAGGATACTAACAGAGCCCACATACTAACATATTAGCGTTTCCTCCTTGTTAGTTTTCATTCAATTCAATTACGGGTGCCTACTCTGTGTTGAGTCGAAGCTCGTATGTTAACTTTGTAATTCGTAACGAAGCGTAACCTAGTCTGAATAACAATTACGCTCTGGGTAGGACTGTATATAATAGAATTTCAACAAGGTTCGCAATTGAAGAGAGAAAAAAAATTTTATTCAGATGAAATCTAAACTAGTTAAATAAAATTGACTCGTAGATGGTTGTAGATCATGCAGTTGAGCAGGCAAAACCTCCCTGGGCCTCCAAATGCATTTGTCTGACCAGAGAAAGTTAGGGGGCGCCTTTCGAGCGGTGAGCCAATCGGTTGAGAATTCCTTTTCATTTGCAAGTAAAAGGCAAATCAAAATATTTTTAAATGAAAAAACAAAAAAAATTAAAAAACTGGAAGGCAATTGCCGTGAACAAAATTTGGAAGGTAAAAGCCTTGAACATGAAAGCTAATTAGGCGACTGTCTACTACGGAGGCCAATAGCATCAAGAGTGAGAAAAGGGGGGGGGGAATAGACCGCAATCTTATCTCTAGTAAAGATTTAGTTGCCACTAATATCCACTAGATCGAGGGTAAATCGTGATTTCGATTCTGTTTCACAATTTAATTAATTAATTTTACAAAGAATGCCTGATGGCGTGAACACTCTGCAATCCTGCCAAATGCCATCAACAATGTTCTCAAAGTAACTCACCCTGTTTTGAACCAAATATTCTACACAATACCTTATTTTCGTATATCCCAAGACGTTGTCCATCCTTAAACATTTTGCATAAAAGGCACGAGCTAAGTATTGTCGAGATTGAAAACTAACCATCATTTCCTGTCTTAATTTTCTCTTGAATTTCGTGTTTTCTAGTAATCTTTGATCCTAAGTATTTTAACTTCTCCACATGTTCAAACTTTTTCCACAAATTCAATGACGTTTCTGTTACTAACCATATAATTCGTATTTCCCTTCTAGTTCATCGAGGAATATCCACTCAACACAACTATCCAGAAACCCCTCACTGGCTAGATTCTAATATTTTTCGCTGTTTATCACCTTTCTTTACATGTCAAATCTTTTATATACAGTATTATATAACCCAATATGAAAGAATATCAAGTTTAGCTTTTGATGATTGATTATGACTGGGTAATATTTTATCGTAGGTACGGGGAAGCATTGGAAGAAGGGAGGAGGATAACAATGGGGAAATATTACGTGCTGTCGGTGGCGGCCGCCATGATGTTTGTCGTGTCTTATGGTGCTTTTGCCTTTTCCTTCTGGTACGGCTCACAGCTCCTCAATCGTGGTGAGGCCACAGCAGGCAGTATATTCACTGTAAGTAAAACCATTTCTTATTAATATATCTTAATATAAGATAAATATAAACAATGGTACAATATAAATAAATAATGTACCAATATATAAACATATATGAAGTTTGGGCATTGAATCTTAGCCCCCCCCCTCAGTGAACTTTATTAAGTATATGACTCAATCGAGCCTTTTACACTCTCTATAATTATTAATGATTATTTTCTTGTCTTCTATATCTAGAATAATTGTTTTGTTATCTGCAGAACCTCTTTTAGACCTCCTGGACACATGAAGAGAACTGGGTGGGAAACGTTGTACAGTCAAGGGCACGTATGGGAAACTTGGGAAAGAAACAAAACTAAAAATCCTCAAATCGCAAAAAAAAAAAAAAAAAAAAAAAATAATATATTAAAACCAAATATACACAAAACAACTGTCACTAACAATAATCATAATATGACAATAATAGCTACAATCGAATACAACAAGATTCACCCAGTGGTCGAGTCGTTGCAAAAAATAAATAAAAACAATTATCGTAACTGTAACTGTAAAACTTTTGGAACTGACGGTGTGTGAGCCCATTTCTTCTCATAAAATTGACACTGGACGTTACAGTATCCATTATTTCTTTCCAGGATATAACCTTGCAGCGCAATGCCTCTTGAGTGACAATACAGTGAAAGATCAATGACACAGTAGATCCAGATTCTTTCACTTTGCTGATGATTCTTCCAACAACACCTTTGTTTTGACCGCTCATGTTCTTGTCTCCATCAGTGGTGACACTTGTTAACTTTTCCCAGCTTAATCGCAATGAATCCAGTACTTGTTCCAAATGGTGAAATTAATCTTCTCCCGTAGTTGTACCTTTCAAACTGCACACTTTCACAAGCTCTTATACAGTAATGCCGCGTACAAATATGAGTAGCTGTACTGTATCCAACACGTCAGTACTTTCATCCATCGCTAAAGAGATCAAGTAAATATACTGCGCCTTATCTCTGAGTTGTTCACAAAAATTAGCACCCAAGTCTTCGGTACGTCGGGTGCAAGTTCTAGCAGAGAGACTAAGACTTTCAACATTTTCTTGTGGATTTATGCGGTCTTTTGCTTCAGTAATTTTTTTTTGCGGACTTCAGGCTTGGGGGCCGCCGCACAGTGGAACGAACCAACGCATTTGTTGGACATTGGACCAATTCTCTAATAACTAAATTTGTCCTTTATTTTGATTTTAAATTATACTTTATACTTCTTCTCAACAAAATCCATAGATAAATTTATTGTGAAATCAAATCTTATATAAAAAATTCTGAATTGAAATATAAATTTTTCTAAAAACTCATATTTTTAAAGCAATCCACTGTTTGAGGTAATGCATTAAATTAATCGTGCACCTACTGGAAAAAAATACATCCATAATAAGATATTTTAGGCAAATAAAACTTGGGATTATTTCAAACGTCTAGGATTTTTCGGTGAAAATTGGATGATAAAATTAAATAATCAATTGCGAGAATCGCTCAAAATCGCCCAAAAAACTACCTTCACAGTAAATAACTAGAATGTTTGAAGTTTTTTTTCTATTAGTCGGATTTTGCTACTAGGTGCTATTTTCCGAGAAAATGATGTTTCTTTTTATTTTATGGGCCTTGAGAATTAATTTTAAATAATTTCTGTTGATATTGGCAACTACTTTTCGCAAATTTTCTTTTTTTTACCAGTTTTTGTTTACATTCATTTATCCGAACAACCTTCATCTAACATAATAGTATTAACAATGAAACTCAGTTTGCGTGTGGTATTTGAACGACATAAGTGTAATGGTGCACATAGGTGCAATAGTCCCTACAACAAATCGTCAAGTTTTTAATTTTTGATTTATTTAATTTTTATTTCGTTATTTAAATAAAACAATTTTATATAGGCACTTACATTTATTATAATTTTGATGTATCAATTATACCTAGTATATTAACTAACAAAAGTAATTATCAATTATTTTATTAATTTTGTTTAATAATTAAATTATTTGATTTGTTACTTTTTCCTTTGTGTAACCTTATTTAATACCTATGTATCTGTCTTTCCATAGAATACTGTATTGTACCTATTCTCGTAGTATAATGGTACAATAAATGGTACAATGTTTGATACTAAATAATCTAACATCGAAATATTAAATCTAGAATTTTTACACGTTTATCCTAAAAGGTTTGATCCTGTTTATCATATAATTAAATAGTTCCTTCAAAAAGCTTTAAAACCGTAGCAATAGCCTTATTCTAGGCTATAGAAGTGGAGATATTAATGAATGTCCAGACGCTCCTAACGCTCGTTCCACTGTGCGCCGATTGCCGACCTCTGCCTTAGGTCATCAACGCCTGCGGGTTTTCCATAAGATCTTGGTTCATATTGCGGACAGTAGTCGATGTGTTTTCAAAAACTGAAACATCAACGAGACAGCAGATCCGTTGTCACCAAGTGCCTTAGCTAAATCTGGGACTAGCCCTTTTTTTATTTATTGTTGACTGGTAATGTCCTCGCATTCCTCAAAAATGTGTCTAACTGTAAGGTTGGGGTTACAATGCAACCTCCTCTCTACGTGACTGGTAGATAGGCTCCAATATCAAAAGGCCTCTTCTATCTTTCTATTCTCAAAATAGTCAGCTTAGAGTAAAAAGAAAGACTTCTACCTACAGAATTCATCTTTCTTCCGCACTAATGATGACACTTATCACTTTGACTTGGTATTAGAAGACTGGTGTCTTCAAACTCTCCTTTAGCTCATTATATATGTTCATTCCTGGTAGCATTAACATGGTTATTGTGACTCTGAACACTGCTGCGCTCTATAGGAGCTATTCGACTAATTTCTTTGGATTGAGAGTGAATATTGTTCTAAAAACATGATCAAATCTTTGGTCTCCCTTACACGAGTCTGCAAAGTCTACAAAAAATTGCGGGGCGAAACTGATTGATCTTAATCTAAAAACCATTACCTTAATTTTAATATCGAGTTTACATCATTACAGTTTTGAGTAAAATTTTGAAAAATTATTGTTATTGATCAAATTAATTGCCCTAAAAGGTCTTTTTCAGCGTGATGACAGGAGCTTTCACCGTCGGCAATGCGCTTCCTTTCGTGAACACGGTGAGTACAGCTATAGGATCTGCGTCGACTATATTCGGCATCATAGACAGGACTCCTCCCATAGACTCATATTCTGCAGACGGGATGATCCCTGACAAAGTTGAGGGCGAAATAACGTTCAGGGATGTTAAGTTCTTTTACCCGACCAGGCCTGAAGTAAAGGTAAGTGTATTAATTTATAGTATTAATATAAGTCTATAGTAAATAGCTCTAATTATTAGTATTATTATTTATCGCTTTCTTATTCGCAGTATAGGAAGAGTTCTAAACGCGAAAGTTTTTCGTAAAACAGTTGAATCCATTTCGAGTATTTTTGACTGCATGGATAACTTCTCTCGTATAACACAAAGCATAAGCGGCACTTTACTTGAAGCTCTTAATACATGTTTATTTTAAAAAATATTATCTCTTAAAACATGAATTAAGTATATGAATGACATATTAAATTTTAAATATATTTAGCAAACCGGAAATCTATAAATAAAGGAACCTACTCCTACAAGATGTGAGATACGTGGACCCTCTACGTTGCTGAGTAATGCAGAATGGTAGCCACAGCTCTGAAGGGGCACATCAGATAATTTAGATTTAATATTTCTTCAATGCAATGTAAATTAATCCAGTATTTAAACATCTTTACATCAATAGAAGTAACATAGTGTTTCCATCTAAAGTAGATAAAATAGAAATGATATTCCACTTGAAACTCTAATTGAGTACTTTGCTTAAAGGTCTTTATAAATTTTATGAAATTATTTTCTATCAAAATATTTTTTTTTTTAAATTAGTTATTTAGCATTTTTATATAAATGCGTATTTAAACGGCTTATTAAAATTTTAATATAGTTAGTAAACCGAAAATCTAAATCAAGGAATTACTCCTACAAGATTTGACATATGTAGACCTGCCACTTTGTTCAATAATGCAGAATGGTATCCAAAGCTATGAAGGGGCACATCAAATAATTGAGTGTTAATATTTCTTCTACACAATGTAAATTAACTTAGTATTTAACAATTTTTCATCAATGTAAAAATAAATTATTTACATGTATAGTTGATAGACGGGAAATGATTTTTGCTTGAAAATCTTTCTCAGCACATCCAACGGTAAGGAAGGTAAAATGATCGTGCTAAAAAATTATATGTCCAGGATTTTACACAGTAAAAAATTTAATCTAAGCTGTTCAGAGTGAAGACTGCTGGGTAAAAGAAAAATCTACCAGAAAATGGAAAGAATTTCGGATGCGAAAGAGGAGGCTGACATTCCTCTCACATCTATACAGAATGAACTAGCATAGATTGACCAAGAACACGACAACGTGGATTAAAGAAGAAATTAAGTGTTTGGAAAAGTTGAACATTACAGAGTCTCACATGCTTGAAGGAAGTAGCTTAAGAAGAAGTTTGAAAAATCTGGATATGGTTCAGGATGAAGGGAGAACGGAGAAGGCAAGACGAAGGTGAACAGAGGATCAGAAGAAACGTGACAGTGAACGCATGAAGGAATATTTGAGGTATAAAAAACTGCAGTAGAAGGAAGGAAAAAAAATTGTAAAGTGGTCAATACGAAAAAAATATATTTATTTTTCAAGATAATTGACGTTATTCTAGTAAATTGTATTTTAATTTAGGATATCTTTTTTAAGATACTGATTTATATCATAATAAATGTATAACTATGTGCATAAGATGTGATGGGCCTATCAGATTTTATTCTCTTATAAATTTGGGTCCAAACATAATTTTAAACCCCAAGAAATTCTTTTTAAATTTATTACTTAATTTTAAACATTTTTTATCAATGGGAAATGATTAGTTATTTCCTTATATAGTTTATAAACCAGAAATTATGCTTGAAATTCTAATCTGCCACAAAATCCTGCTAAAAATTGTATTTCGTTTTAATTTTTATTATTAATAATTACTAGGGTCTGATAAATTATATCTATTGCAAGGTACTTCGGGGCCTGACGATTACCATCCACCCTGGCACGTCAGTGGCGCTGGTCGGAGCGAGCGGAGCAGGTAAGAGTACCATAGTGGGGCTGCTCTTGCGGTTCTACGACCCTGCCGGTGGTGAAGTGCTCTTGGATGGCAACAACGTGCGAGACTTGAACCTGGCCTGGCTGAGGGGGCAGATAGGCCTCGTGTCCCAGGAGCCGGTCCTCTTCGGCGTCTCCATCGCGGAAAACATCCGCTACGGAAGGGACAACGTCACCGAGTACGACATCGTGAGGGCTGCCACCCTTGCCAATGCGCACAGCTTCATCAAGGATCTTCCAAACGTAAGTATATACTTTCTTAGTCATATAAATTTATTTTAAAAATTTCGAAAGTAATAAAAAAACTACTTTTATAATCCATGGATGGTCTTGGGTTCAGTAGATGGTAAAGGCTACTGTTTCTAAACCAAAGGTTGTGCAGGTTATTTGGCCGATATCACGTTCAACCACAAGGTTTTTCCTTCTATATGGGAGCGCTCTCCAGGGGGCCCCAGGAGGCACCTTTGCAGATCCCAGCAGGCTGATCTACAGCTGTTAACAGATCAACGAATTACATTTCCTTACATCTTTATTGCTTCTGTGATACTTATTATTAAATTATAACAAAATATACTCATTTCAATTCTCTTCCATGTTAGTTTGAATACTTGCTGCTTTAATGTTTTCCTACTTAAAATTATTGTTGGTCTGGGGAAGTTGCAATTAAAGCAGTCATGATTTAGAATACAGGTAAAACCCGATCTCAACTAAATTGTATCTCTTGAGGGTTTGTATATCATTTGAACAAGTGTAGCAAGTAAAGGTCTATGCCTGTGAGCTGATTAAAGTTATAATAATTTGTTAATTAAGGATTAAATTTTAGTGTTCTAAAATTATAATTAAGATCTTAATCTCAACTTAAAATGATCCAATGGGTTTCGTTTATCTCTTCATCGAACTTGGTTTGTTTGTTCATTTAACCACACTTTATCCTGCTATGGCTAATCGGACGATGCTACAGTGGGAGTCTGAAATTATGCCTGTCCGAGTTTAATTATTTAACTGGTACCTGATATCGTAAAGGATTTCTTACTCCTTTTGAAAAATCTAAAGGCCACCTGCGTGGCTAAGAACCCGGGATTTTAGGCATAGTAGGTTGTTATGGTAAGCACTATGCCTAGACTACAGGTGACCCCCTCAGTGATCGTAACGGGGGGAAGTCGAGAGCAATAATAAGTCGTTAGTGACCATATATCTACTAGATAGCACTTGTGCAGCGCCGTGGCCTGATAACATGTCACTACTTTAGTGTTTAATTGCCATCTTCATTCTAGGGATATGATACTCAAGTTGGAGACAGAGGCACGATGATGTCCGGGGGCCAGAAACAGAGGATCGCCATCGCCAGGGCGCTCGTCCGGGACCCCAAGATCCTCCTCCTCGACGAGGCCACTTCCGCCCTCGACGCTCACAGCGAAGGAGTCGTCCAGGCCGCATTGGAGAACGCCATGAGGGGACGCACCACCGTCATCATCGCACACAGGCTTTCCACTATCAGAAATGTCGAAAAGATATATGCTCTGAAGGTATCATAAAATCATTTACAGAAATTAATCGATCTATGAATAAAGATCATTACATCATTACGCATTTTAAGGACGGTCAAGTATTTGAATCTGGAAGCCACGCAGAATTGATGGAGAAGGAAGGTCTGTATTACAGCCTAGTAATGGCCCAGAAGAAAAGAGATCAAAGAAGTCTGATTTCAGGAATTGAAGGGTAAAAAAAAATAATTATAATTGCTTTTTTTAATATACTTTTGATATAAAATCTATGATATTAACTTTGTCGAAAAAGTTACAATTAAATTCCAATAACTGTTTTTTTCCAGATATCACAATTTTTTATTGATAAGATTATTAACTTTTTTAATGTATTTTATCTTTGATTTTAAACATTAAGTTATTTTTAATCTCGACAATTGATCTTTATATTAACCAAATAGTGCAAAAAAAATCTATTACAAACAACGTAATTTTATGAATATATAACAATAAATTATTGTTAATTTAAATATCTATGTATATTAAACATTATATATATATATATATATATATATATATATATACATATATTAATAGGTTTTATATATGTTGTAATATATACAGATATAAATATATAGAATTAATCTAAAAAGTTTTAATGTTTTCATAGGCCAGCAGAAATTGAAGCGACTGTTGAGCAACAACCTGTCATTCCCATTGAAAGGTATATAATGATCGACAATTATAAATATCATACATACAATCTTTAATATAATTTACTATGGATGTCTCTTTAATAGTTAGTTATTAGACCTGCATAAATCAAAACATTTATTGAATGGTGTCTTTCTTATATTTAAATCTTTATCTTTAAACAGTAGGAGTAATATTTTTTATATCTTACATATATATATATATTGAGTAGATAAAGCCACTGTACTGCTAATCTGTAGGTTTAAGAAAACGGACTGTCGGATTTGGGTTTGGATAGTGCTCCGTGGGCGGAAGTTTATAAGCAGAGATTGCTCGTATCGGCTTCGAGCCTTCGGGTTCGCTAAGCCTTATTATTATTATTATTATTCTTTATTTACAACTATTACGAGATTGACAATGACCATGGCGTTTTAGGCATGGGTGAATATAGCACTCAGCAACAACTCTTCCAGGTTTTGAATTAGTCCATTAATGCAGGAGATCTCTCGTCCATATTATTTTCTCTGCTTATAATTGTCAGCCAAATTGTTTATAAGTCTAATGTAATGTCCATGAATGTTATTATGAAAACAAGAATTATTATTACGAATATTATATTATATTTTTGTCACAGATATCTTCCGGCGTCAAATTCACATCCCGGAATTCTAAATTCATGGGAAGTGTAAATGTTACTGATTTAAGAATTTTCTAACAATTCTGCAGGTATCCAACAAAACTGTTTTTCGCACCAATTTTATTTTTTCCAAATGGAGGCCAAGGTCTTCTGTACCCTTCCTTGTGCTTTTCAATATCAGACCATTCGAGGAAATTACTATTGAAGTTATGAGCACTTTCTCCAAATGATAAAGTGATTTTAACTCAACAGCAAGTTCCTGATATTTCTTAATTTTTTCGGCTCGGGTGTTCATTGCGTTTGTATCAGATGGGACAGTTATTTCTATAATTCTACTAATGTTTTCCATTTTATAGATCAACAAAATATCCGGAGGGTATGTATTACCCTGTGGTCCGTGATCATTTGCTCATCCCAGTAAATTATAATTTCTAATAGTTTTTTCCAGCTGATAGCAATAGTAAGGCACCTCTCCGCCCAACAGTCCTAATAGCCTGTATATACTTTATTTATTTATTTATTTTATTTATTTATAATTTAATTTTCATTTGCACCTGCGCAATTGCGCATTCAGCAAATTTGATACTAGTGTTTTTCACCTTGATTTTCTACTTGAACTTCTTTATGATGATGTAGTAAAAATATAAATATCAATTGGTGAGTAGGTCTCTTGGCCAATTTCTTTTTAATCTTTTCCTATCCAGTCCAGGTAACAGGGAGTAGGAAAGCGGAAGAACGAGTGGGTTTGGGTGATATTGTGTCGATGAGTGGAATGTCATGTATTTGTTATGAATATATGATTTTATAGTGGGAATGTTCATGTCGTTGTGTATGGTGTGATTCGAAATATACCATGGTGCATTAACAATTTTTCTGAGAATTTTGGACTGTGCGGTTTGAATCTTGTGTATGTGGACTTTTTTTGCTGAACCCCAAAGTTCTGCTCCATATGTCCAAATAGGTTTCAGTATGCTATTATAGATAAGTCGTTTGTTCCGTAAGTCAAGTGAAGATCTGTAGTCCAGCAGATGTGATAGTTGTTTGTACCGTCTAGTCAATTCTTGTCTCTTTAATTTTGTATGTATGTTCCATGTAAGTCTTTTGTCCAAGTATAGTCCGAGATAACGCACATAATTTTTGGAAGGTACTTCGTCGTTGTCAATTTTGACTGCTGGACATGAAGCTTTGCGTAGAGAGAAGGTTATATGGCTCGATTTCGAGGCGTTTATTCGTATTTGCCATTTATAGAACCACTTTTCTAAGTCAAATAAATGATTTTGAAGAGCTATAGATGCTAAGTTTGGGTCTCTGTGAGAAGAAATAATAGCTGTATCGTCAGCGAAGGTATAGATGTTGGTGCAAGGATGCTCCGGGATATCAGAGGTGTAAACAGAATAGAGGATGGGGCTTAAAACACTGCCTTGCGGTACACCCCTGCATTGAGGAAAGAAGGAGGAAATCGAAGAGTCAACGGAAGTACAGAAGAATCTGTCGTGGAAATAAGATTGAAGAATTAAAAAGTATGTAGGAGGTAAGTGAGGTTTTATTTTCCAGAGAAGACCCTTGTGCCAGACACTATCAAAAGCTTTTTCAATGTCAAGAAAAATCGCAGAGCAATATTCTTTTTTCTCAAAAGCGATAGATATTGCATCCACGATACGATGACACTGTTGTACAGTGGAGTGATAAGAACGAAAGCCAAATTGGTGGTTCGGTATCACTCCGCTATTTTCGAGGATAGGCTTTATGCGATTAAGGAAGAGTTTTTCAAATAATTTAGAAATTATAGGGAGGAGTGCAATTGGACGATAAGATGAAGGATCAGTGACAGGTTTAGAAGGTTTAGGTATCATTTTAATTATGGAAAGTTTCCAAAGGAGCGGAAAATAAGTTGTGCGCATGATTGAATTATAGATGAGGGTAAGAAAGAGAACAGCTTTTCGAGGTAAGTGGCGAAGGATGAAGGGAGTGATGAGATCATAGCCAGGAGCTTTTTTGTTTGGCATTTTGTTCAGTACTTGATAGATTTCTTTTGGATGAAACGCCGGAGGAGGGAGTGATAAGGGTAGTGCTGTTGTCAAGTCGCCATGTATTTTGTCAGTTAGGTTATTATCCTGGATATCATTTGCCTTAAATGTATGAGAAAGATGTTTTGCAAATTCATTAGCTTTTTCTTCGCTCGTCATCGCCCAAGTGTTGTCTGTACGTCTAAGAGGATATTGAACCACCTTTTGCTTTAGAATACTCCTTGTAGCGGTCCATACTTGTCTGTCTCTGTTGTTTATAGAATTTAAATAGTCCTTGTAACTGTTGTTTTTAAATTTTGATAATTCTTGTTGAAGGTTTCGGGTTAGTTTGTTGAGTTTTTTTTTGTATGAAGGGTATCTTGTTCTTTGCCATAAAGCTCTGATCCTACGTTTTTCTTTAATAAGATTTCGTATTGGTTCAGGTAGGTAGGAATCAGGTTTTGGTAAAGTCGTCTTTGGTGTTGTGGAATACCAAACTGCGTTTTGAATACATTCAGTCAAGTGATTAACAGCATTGTCCAGGTCGTCGGCTGTACGTATGTTAGTATTAAGGGTAATTTTATTGTTTAAATAATTTTCAAACTTATTCCAGTTTATATTGCCATTTATTAATGCCAAGGGTGCAGGTTTTGTAAATGGGTGGTTTGATAGCTCGAGGAAAACTGGACTATGATCTGAAGAGAGATCAGAAAGAGTGGAAACGTTGGAGTGTTTAAGTGGCAAGGAGTTTGTAACAAAGAAATCGATAACATCGGGTGATTTTGATATTGCGGTAGGCCAATAAGTAGGTTCAGAAGGGGAAATAGTAGAAAGTTTTAGTTCTTCTATGCATTTATTTAGCCTTTTCCCGCGAGTATTTGAAATTCGAGAACCCCATCTAGTATTTTTAGCATTAAAGTCACCACCAGCTAAAAATGGTTTACCAATAGATGAAAACATATTTTTCAATTCATTTATAGATATAACTTTGTTCGGAGCAATATAAACGGAAGAAATTTTTAGCTGATATTTTGGAGAAGTTAAGCAAATAGTGGTGAACTGAATTGTATTCGTAGAAGTGGAAGGAACAAAGTGATGATACAACGACCTAGCTACAACGATTGCAGTACCTCCATGGGCCGAGTGATCCGGATGGTCTGTTCTGTATACTTCGTATCCATGGATTTTGAATGTTTGTTTGTCTCTTAAATGAGTTTCAGTTACAAGTGCAATGTTTGCACTTAATGTTCTCATTAAGAATGTGCTTTCTAAAGGTTCTAGTAGCAATAACCTGGTACTGTATGGCGAAGGTAAACCCTTCGGTCTCTCCAAACAGTTGCCCTATTTATAAACATTCAACTGAGAGTTCACTGTGAATCTCAGGCTGTTGCAGTTGATAGTAAAATCTACCATGCAGTTCCTTCTCCTTCCATGTCGTCTCGTAGTGAACCTCATCATTAATATCGTGGATAATAGGGTCTTTCAAATTAACGGCAGTGTAATTTTCGTCTAATTGCCTCATCATGCCGATTATTGACGATGTACTTGTCATAAAGTACTCATTCATGGATTTTACTTGTTTTTTGCATGAATCTTCCATTGAAATCAGCCCATGGCCACCTTCTTTTCTGGGTAAAGAGAGGCTGGCCACAGATGCCTTTGGGTGATGAATTTTATTATCAGTCATCATTGTGCGCACCATGCGATCTATCTGTTGTAGTTTCGTTTTTGTCCAATTTATTATGCCAAAACTATATGCTACGACTGGTATTGCCCATGTATTTATGGCATTGATTTTATTTCTTCCATTCGCCTGACTTTTAAGAATTAGTTGTATTTTTTTTTTTAAACTTGGTAGATATTTCGCTAAATACCTCTTTCTTGGATATTTTTATAGCTTGCTTGATGCCTAGTTATTTGTAAAATTCTATGCGGTACAGTATCAAACGCTTTTTTGTAATCGATCCACGCCATTGATATATTACGGTGCTTTTTATAAACTTGGTTCGTAATAAATGTATCGATCACTAACAGCTCCTTGCAACCGTTTGTTCCTTTCCTGCAACCTAATTGCTCTGGCGGTAAGAGTTCATTATTCGCGAAATAATTATTAATTTTTGCACTTATGATCGATGTCAGGAGCTTATATGTTGTATTTAGACAATTGATAGGTCTGAGGTCTTTAGATTGTTGATTAGGTCCTTCCTCCTTGGGTATCATATAAGTTATACCATCTGCAAAGTCTTTCGGTATTTCCGTTTCTCCGTTTATCATTTATTGAAAGAGATCCGCCAGCTTCCCATGAAGACTGGTGAATTGCTTAAGCCGGTAGGCTTGTATATTGTCTGTTCCTGGACACTTCCATTTAAGCATCTTCTTAGCAGCTTCCTTAGCACATCCTTCTTTGTGATGACTAACGGGAGCTAATCGAGGGTGTTCCTCTAAGTCCTAGCCTGATTTCAGGCAGCCATTCGGCATCTGCATCGTGATACTTTGGTTTTTCCCATAGTTCCTTCCAGAATGACTCCATATTTTCCGTCGAAGGTGGTGTTGGACTTATGTTTACTGGGTTCCCTCCTATTTGTTTGTAAAACTTGCGTTGGTCTTATGAATTATTATTATAAATCAAGGGAATATGTATGAGTTAGTTGATAGTTAGTAGTTATATAAGTAGGGCTTTGTTGTTCACCAAAGAGCTTATTTTATTAGGAAATTATTTTAGTGCATAGTTCTTATTTAATCACAGATATATGAGGCCAACACCTTTGTGAATTTTAAAAAAAGAAAAAAAGAGAATACGAAAAATAAAAATAAAAAACACACATTTTTTTAAGCCTAAATAACTAAAAATATTTTATTTGGGACTAAAACAAATCTATATAATTTGCTATAGGAAGAAGTCTGGATTTTTTTCAAGAATATCTCTACGAAGAAGTAGAACCTCAGCCACATCATTGAAAAATATATTTATTGGAACTTCAAATGAAGATGAATCAAAAGAGGTATTGAATGAAAAACAGTTGGGTGGATAATTCTAATGATGGATTGAATTGGTCAGGGGTCAAGTCAAAGATAACACAAACTAAGTTCTGCTTATCTTTGACTCCACCCTCTGACCGATTCAATCCATCAAAAGAGATATTATTTCTTTTATACCCTTAGAAGTATTATAGCATTTAACCACTTTTATTACCAAACTAATTTAATTATAACCTTGTTTTTTTATTATAAACAGGAACTTGCCAAGCGAGTCAGCTTCTATAGGATCTTTATGATGAATATCGCGGAATGGCCATTCATGTTACTCACTGTCCTCGGATGTATCATTGTAGGCACAAGCATGCCATTGTTTTCTTCATTTTATGCTGATGTCTTCCATGTAATAATGCCTAAAGTATTAATTAATCATTAAAGAGTTGATATAAAAGTGATAAAAACTATTATTTTCCAGACATTTACATTAACAGGACAGGATTTTGCAAGTGCTGTGATTTTTTGGACTGGAGTTTACGTCTGCTTCGCTCTTATCGCTGGTTTTGGTAATTTCCTGGCAGTGAGTATGAAATTAGTGTTAGATATCCACGTGACTTTGATCCTGATTTTGAAATAATTTAAGCTTCAGCGTTTGTTTTGTAGGCTATATGTTCCTCGATATTAACTGAGAAGATGATCGCCGTAATGAGGCTTAAAGCATTCACTAGCATAGTTCGACAAACTATTGGGTGGTTCGATGCCGAGGCTCACACCGCTGGTAGATTGGTTACTTCCTTGGCTAGGGACCCTCCTCTGATCAAGGCTGTAAGATTTTATTTTTTTTATATATATATTTAAAAAACATTTAATCAGATTCTACAGATAATAACATACAATGGATTAATGTACATTGTTTTATTTTAACATTAAGCTTAATTTTTTGTTTATTCACCATCTATATACACCCTTCATTTAGAAGAAGAATGATACAATATGAAAAAAGAAATTTTACAATCAGGAGTGTTTGGATATTTAAAAAACAAAAATTTATCATACTAAATACTAATATAAATACTAATATACATTCTGAGGTTAGTGTATGGTTATTATAAAGAGTGATTCGATCGTATAGGTAAGTCACTTCACTTTTGTATATACATATATATACCTACATGCATACAAATAAATATATGTATATATAATATTATTATTTGTTAGCTTTTACTTTTAGCTTATTTTAAAGTTGACGTTTCATCCCTCATTGCAGGTCTTCTTCTGGGCTATTATAGTAGGATCACACTTGACACTAGACAATTATTTCCCTGAAGAAGACCTGCAATGTGGGTCGAAACTTCGGCATTCAAATTAACACTTTTCCCTATATTAGAGAATTTATTTGACCTCCACCCGGACCATTTTCTTCCTCACATATATATATATATATATATATATATATATATATATATATATATATAAGGTCAACTAATATTATTCAACATAAATGGACTATATATTTAATCAGGTTCTATGCTTCGAAATATAAATATAAATAGAAATATTATTAAATGTTGAGGCTGCCGGGTTCCGAGCTGGTCAAGTATTGATTGCAGCTACGTCGCTGGTCGCTGCTCTGGTCATCGCCTTTTCAACAGGATGGAAGCTGGCTTGTGTTCTTCTGATAATTGTTCCCATCATTGCCGGAGCAGCTTACAAGCAGGCCAGCCTACTCAGGCGACACCAGAAAAGGGATGCTAAATTTATGGATGATGCTGGGCAGGTGAGTGACTATTATTTTTAATCTTTTATTTATTTATTTTTTCAATGTTCTGCTGCACTGGATAAAAAAATAATTCATACCACAATTTTTAATCAAATAAAAGTAAATATTTGAAAGAAAATACTTCTATAGTTAGTTTTTTTGCTCTTGCTTTATATGCACAAAGTCAAACTTTTATTTACTTTTATACATTTCAAACTTATGTACTTAGTATTTCAAGAAAATTGTTCAACTTTATTAATGCATCAATATTACACAGGTCGCGACTGAGGGAGTGTTAAACTTGAAAACTGTACAAGCTCTCGGAAAGGAGAAACTTTTTATTAGCAGATATAAAAAATGTCTTGATTTACCCTACAAGTATGATAGTACTACAATATTAAAATTTAAATATCTCATTTAATTTATTAACTTTAATAATTATTTCTATTTTTTAATAGAGAATCAAAGAAGCAAGCTTATGTTTATTCGATAGTGTTTGGGATTTCACAGTCGATGATATACGTTATGTACGCAATAGCTTTTAGATTTGGTGCTAAACTCATTTCTGAAAGTGAAATGGACCCTACTCACGTTTACAGGTTATAATTTTGTTTAATTGAAAAATGATAATGTTATTTTAAATTATTAAATTTTTAAATATCGTGATTTTTAAATATCGTGATGTATATCTTTAAATAAAATATTATTTTCCAGGGTATTTTTCGCTCTTTCATTTTCTGCTACAGCAATCGGCCAAGCTGCAACATACTTTCAAGACTTTGCTAAAGCCAAACTCTCGATAGGATTTGTCTATAGGTTGATGAACCTAGAATCTGATGTCGATCCGTTAGATTCATCTGGAATCAAACCTGTAAGCCTTACTACTCTATTTGCTTATGAAATAGATTTTCCAGGTTAACCTAGAAGGTTATTCTAGATAATTGTGTTACTTAATATTTCACAGGTCATTCAAGGAAGAGTGACATTTAGAGATATTTATTTTTCATACCCCACAAGAAGAAACATCCCTGTTCTAAAAGGTCTGAATCTCACAATGGAACCAGGTCAGACAGTTGCACTTGTTGGAGGATCTGGTTGCGGAAAGTCAACACTCATTGGTCTGTTGGAAAGATTTTACCTGCCATCTAGTGGAAAAGTGGTAAACTAAAATAATATAGTTCTTAATCAAATCATTTTTATGATTTTTTTTTTTTTTTTTTAATATCCCTCATAAGTTAGACTCTTTTAATATACTAATATTCCTATAAACCTTTTCTATACATACTCTTCAGCTAGGTTGATACTAAGCATGTTACACTTAATTGTTTTAATCTTGTTATTATTTTTTTTTTTTTTACACTCTTTCATAATATATCCAAAATGAAATCAGTGGAGAGCAATTTTTAAGAGAAAACTTGATTATATTTTTCATTAAAAAAACTAATACTGTTTGATTATGATTTTTGAACATTAATAAATACAGATTGGAGAAACTTCCAAGAGACTGGACCTCAGCTTTGATTCATCCTCTTCATAAGAAAGGAGGTAGAAGAGATGTGAACAACTACCGTGGGATCTCTCTCCTCTCAATAACTTACAAGATCCTCTCCAAAGCTCTTCAAAGTCGGGAAAAGCAACTGGACCCACAGCTGGGAGAATACCGAGGAGGATTCAGGAAAGGGCGTTCATGTGCTGAACAGATTATGAACTTAAAATCTGTCCCTACATATCTCAAGCTTAGGAACAAACAGTTTATGGTAACCTTCGTCGATTTCAGGAAGGCGTACGACTCCATTGATCGATTCACTTTAATCCAAATCCTGAAAGAAATGGGTTTAGAAGACAAAACAAGATCGATAATTCAACAAACCCTAACCAACACGACCTCCAGGGTGAAATTCAGGGGAGACATTTCAGATGCCTTCGAAATCAGCACTGGAGTGAGGCAGGAAGATGGGATCTCGCCTCTACTCTTCAACTGCGTACTTGAGAAAATAATCCGTGAGTGGCACAAAGAAATGGATGGTGCGGGAATCGAAAACGGAGCCAGACTGGGATACAGGGACAGGAAGCTAACAGTGGACTGCCTGGCCTTTGCAGATGATCTCGCAATTTTTTCAGATTCGTTGAATGGAGCTATAGAACAAATCAACCAGCTTCAGATACAAGTGGCAAAAGCAGGTCTTACGATTACCTTCGAAAAAACAGAGTTCATCACCAACATCAAGTCAGCACCCAAAGAACTTGGCGTGGGATTAAACAAAATTAAGCGAGCTGACAAGTTCAAATACCTAGCCGAATGGATAGGGCCCAATAAAGGAAGATAGAGGAAGAAGAATTTTGAAGAAAATATTGGGTCTAGTAAAGATTAATAGTCAATACAGAAAACGGCACAACCACGAACTCTACATGCGCATTGAAATAATAACTGATGATATACGGAAAAGAAGGATCACATTTTATGGTCACATGGCACGAATGAAACCGGTAAGATTGACAAACCGAATCTTTGCCTACTTTCTAGGAAAGAAAATCAAAGGAGCATGGTTCACAGAAGTAGGAAAAGACCTGCAAAAAGTAGGGATTACGTGGGAGGATATTCAGGAACGTGATCCTCTTAGGACAAAACTTCTAGCATTCCGGATTTTCTAGGAAAAGCCCAAGCTCAAAACAGGTAAGGAGTGGGCTGAAGAACGGAAACAAAAACATCGAGAACGGATGTGACAGTACTGGGCAAGCATAAAACTCAAGGAAGAAAACTTGGTCCCTAGCTCCCCGAGGCGAAGGAAGAAGAATAAATACAGATATTCTTTAAATAGTTTTTTAATGAAAAGAAACAAAATTTCCAATGTTCTTCCAAGAGCTAAGCAAGAAATTAAAAAATCTGGTTTTTAAACCCTTTTACCAAATTGAATTTTAGATTTTAAGCTAATTCTACTCTAAAGAGTCAATATGTTTTTCAAAACTATAAACTGCTGGCAATTTATTGTTTGCTCTACGTTTGAATAAGTTTATGCTAGTACAATCTTTTTTCTATACTTACTTTCAAAATTAAAAATTACCCTGATGAATTTAATATACAATGTAGAGATATAATTTGATGGATAGATGTAACAAAATTTTAATTACCTCCATTGTACTTACAGCTTTTAGATGACATTGATATAACGACAATAAATTTAAAATGGCTTCGAAGCCATGTTGGTTTAGTAACGCAGGAACCTGTCTTATTCGACTGTTCTATTAAAGATAACATAGCATATGGTGCAGCAGAACCTCACCTAGTTCAACATAACGAAATTATAGAAGCAGCGAAAACAGCAAATATTCATGAATTTATCATTAATTTACCACAGGTAAGTATTATAAAGTTGTTACATCTACAACATAATTTGACGTTATACCTAACTTTTTTGATGTTATAAAACAGGGATACGACACCCCAGTAGGCGATAGAGGGGCCAAATTATCAGGAGGACAGAAACAAAGACTTGCAATTGCAAGAGCTCTGATAAGGAATCCCAAAATCCTTCTGCTCGATGAAGCTACATCAGCATTAGATACAGAGAGTGAAAAGGTACTTAGAAGAAGCAAAAATTATTTAATGTTTAAATTAATTAAGTTTAATGAAGTTGATAATAAATTTGCTTTTCGTAGATCGTACAAGAAGCTTTAGACAGAGCCCGGAAAGGCCGCACTAGCATCGTCATAGCCCATAGATTGTCGACGATACAGAATGCTGATGTGATAGCGGTCATCCATAAAGGAAAAGTCGCTGAGAAAGGAACTCATGAAGAACTGAAAAAACTCGGAGGATTGTATTTTGAGTTAATTAAATACCAATAATTTAATTGTTAGAATTATAATATTTATGTAAATACTTTGTTATCATTAGTTAATATATTCTTTTCTACAACATGAATGGTTTTATTACCTCTCAAAAATTCAATAGAGACCACAATAAGTGAAAAGCAGTCACAAGGCACTTTATTGCTAACATTCAGGTTCTGGGTTCGAGAATGGAGAGAGGGTGTGGAAGATAAATTATTTATTGTGTTATAAGCTGTAGGATTGGAGACCCTCCTGGAGTTCATTCAATCCTTATAAAGTAGGGTACCCCTAATTGGGGAAAGCACTGACGGTTATGTATGATGTCGGCACAAATCACTTCCCGGCACAACCGTTGGTATAAAAACAGTAGTCCTTAAAAATAAGGCCTACATATATTGCGACAAACATGATCCCTGAAGCGGAAAAGGGATTGATGTTACCATCATAGAAGTTAATGTTACTCCATTAATATTATCAGAATGTAGATGTATGGTTCTGTACAAAACAGGTACTTTTTTTTTTTAATTCATGCAAATACCAAGTTTTAAAAATATATTTGTTTTTTATATGAGGGTGGTTTGAATAGTTCTCAGAATCTCCGCTAGATGTCAGTACTCGAGCAACGAGGTTCCCGCGCAATAATCACACTTCCTTCGTGAGTGAACACGTGGCGTGAGCGGTAGTGACAACTCTTTGTTGGGTATTTTTGCGTAGTGATTTGTGACATTGGAAAAAACTGAGATTCGAGCAGTGATTAAGTACTTTGTAAAGAAGGGTATGAAAGCAAAGGAAATTCATGCCGACTTTCAGAACACACTGGGGGACTCTGTTCCTTCGTATTCAACTGTTGCCAAGTGGACCAGCGAGTTTAAATTTGGTCGGGATAGCTTAGATGGTGATTCATGGACGGCCAAAAAGTGCTACGACCCCAGAATTTATCGCAAAAGTGGATAAAAAAGTAATGGAGGACCGTCGACCGAAAGTGCGAGAGATTGCTGAAGCTGTAGGGATGTCATCTGAACGGGTATATCACATTTCAACCGAAGAATCGGGAATGGAAAAATTATCCGCAAGATGGGTGCCATTGGACCATAAACGCACCAGATTGGAAATGTCCGAACAAAATCTGGCCCGTTTTCAGCGCAACCAACAAGATTTTATGCGCCGGTTTGTGACTACAGATGAAGCAGTGGAACATGCTGAGTCGCTACCACCAAAGAAAGGAAAGGCAGTACGTTCGGCCGGAAAGGTCATGGCCTCAGTTTTCTGGGATGCAAAAGGCATTCTACTGATAGATTACCTTCCTACTGACCAAACAATTACGGGGCAATACTACGCAAACCTCCTAGACCAACAATAGGAAGATATACGCGAAAAAAGGCCTGGTTTGGCAAGGAAAAAGTCATCTTTCATCAGGACAACGCCCGCCCGCATACAAGTGCTATTGCCATGGCAAAACTTCATGAACTGAGGTACGAATTGTTGCCACAACCAACATTATTCACCTGATTTGGCACCACCAGACTTTCATCTCTTCCCCAAGTTGATAATGTTCCTAGATGGACAGAGATTTCCTACAACCGAAGAACTGACAGCTGAATTGGAGGCCTGGAGGAATCTCATTTTCGAGATGGGATCAAGGCATTGGAACATCACTGGACCAAATGCATTAGTCTGCAGGGAGACTATGCTGAAAAATAAAAACAGTTCCACCGAGGTAAGACACTTCTTTCTAGTACATTCCCATAACTTTTCAACCACCCTCGTATATATATTTCTATTTAAATAAAAATAAAATGACTACAAAAAAAATCTTATAAAATAGATAAAATCTAAATAGTAAGTTCAAATTATTTTATAAGTAATAAGAACCAACAGGTTCCAGAATGATTCATTGCCAAATACAAGATTTGCAGCCCCAGCTACCAAGGTGTAACAATGAAAATTGAAAAAAATGTTTGGTGTTTAACAATAAAGTTTTTGCTTATGGGTAAGTAGTAGAAAAAAAAATGGAAAGTGAAATGAAAAAATAGAACAATAAGTATCATTTTATAAAAAAAATTGACATTTTATTTTTTATTATTATTTAATAACAAATTTTTCTTAATTTGAGCCAAGACGAACGAGATTCAAGGAAAAATAAAGAAAACAAACAATCAATTTTTTGGTCATTTATTTAATTTATTTCAATATCCAACCTTTGAGAGGCCCCAGATATCCTTTCTTGTTAAAAAATATTGTCTTCATAACAATTATACAATATTATATCGGCCCTGGTGAATTTCTTCACAATGATTAAAAACTAATGCGCTACACACATACACACACTTACACATTAAATATATATAGTGTGTATATGTGTAAATATATACAGAAAAACTTACTATATATATAAAGCGCTATAAATTTCACCATAATACAATATACCCTTCAGTCTGTTTCATTTGATAACAAATTTATATTTTTTTTCTGTTTTATATCTTTCTTTATAAATCATACACATATATAATCTATCATTAAAAAAAAAATACAACAAATAATATATATATATATAAACCAATACACTTACGGATGTGATATGAAAGATGATTTATATGTAACAACTAATTTTCTACATATCATTAGGATACAATAGAATGTTACAGTTCCCTTAAATAAGAGATGATTATCGTTCATACAACATATATGTTTAAGTTTAAACAAACATATGCTCTTTCCTAGAATATTTTATTTTATTTTTTTAATTGTAATTATTTTTGACATATTGCACTATTGAAGAAAAAATAAAATAATAAGGCAACATAAGATTCTCAGTTTACTTTTATTCAGCCAAAATTTCAATTTTATTTGTCCGTTTGACTGCCAAAGGTCGTTTCCATTCAGCAAGCAGTGGAAAAGTTCAAAGTGTCCATTTTTTTTTTTGTTTTTTAATTATGTTTTAGTTCCTTTCTTTTATTAGATATATTACTTTTTTCTTTTATAAAATTTCTTTTTTTTTTTTGTTTACTGATTATGATTACTTAGGTACATTACAAGGCTATTTAGGAGAAGGTAGAGGTTAGCAATAGATAAGGAAGAAGAGGGACTTGGACAGCTAGCGCCTAGGGCCCCAGGACGGAGCAGGGGTGCCCGGTGCAGGGGCCCCGAATGTCGGAAACTCTTGAGTGGAAGCTGTGTCAGGCACCTCCCAAGGGGCGCCTTTCACCACAAACCCAGCAGCACCGGCGGCATTACCACCGCCAGAACCAGAGTCGTTGCCTCTCAGTGGATTAGTTCGAGCTTCCCGCATTTCCTGCTCCTCGACGTCATCCAACTATTGAAAAAAAGTATTATTTATGATGCAAAATAAAACATAAGATACAACTTGAATCATATTAAATTTATCTTAAAATTTATTTATTTATTACATACCCAATTCAACAGATATATCAGGAATAATGTTATCTTATATTATCTTTAGTATTTAATTTTATGGTATACTACAGATTTCCCAAATTAAATTTTAATTTATTATAATAAAGTAGAACATCTAATATTCGGGGCAAAATTGTGGAGCGGTTTCGAAGACAATGGATAGTTAAGTTTTTCTTGTTGCAATAATTAAACCAAAGTAACTAATAAGCACTTAATGGATTATTCAAAAGCTATTTACAATTTGATTTAAGTACACATATGAATTATTTTTAATTGATGAAGAAATAACATATTTTTCTTTGAATTGCAAATCTGTTTATTATTTTAATTTCTGTTTTCCTTGTTTCATTATCATTAAAACAGATTTACAAAAGCAAAACAGTATACTCCATATCATCTAAAATATCTATTTTTCATAGCCTTGGAAAGTAAATAATTATAAATTACAAATAAAACATTAACAAAACATTACATTGATGTTTTAAAAAAAAGTCTTTATTTGTTGTCCTTAATTTTTATTAGACACACCTTCCGCCCTAAACCTTAACAGGACACAATACTACTACCGTTAGTCAAAGTGAATAGTTAAACTAGTGAAATATTCTTATCTTTCCAAGTGGTTCAAGCTGAGTCTAGTATTAATTGTTGAATAGGCAGCAAAAAATTCCCTTTTTTTCACATTTCCCAAACTGATTTATTAATCAAGTCACACTATATATATTAATTAAGTACTTACATATTCATCTTCCAATGATCTCAGATGTTCTTTAGCATCCTGAACATTCTCATCTTGACCAATGATAGTCACGAGGTTTGGATTTGGATCAGTGCTACGTGGAAATTTGATTTCCACTTGAAACTTCTCCATTATTTTTCTGATAGACCAACCACGAGCTCCAATTAAACGAGAATGGACGCGACTATCAATTTCCATTTCCTCTTTAGTCAATTCATTCTAAGAGAGTAAAAAAAAAATTAGATTTACAAATCATTATTAAGAAAACAATAAAATCATCTTCAATAATTCATACATTTGATATTAATACATTATTTTACTAAGATGCATCTTTAGTAAGATAAAATTATAAAACTTAGGGATAAAGTATATAGTCGACTGACTAATACCATTTTATTTTTTTATAATATTCAATGAAACAACTCAAATCCTTTTTAAATAATAAACTTACCAGTTCATTAACAATAGCTAAAATATCTTCTTTAGCTGCATAAGCCTTGTCTTCATAACCTTGGATTGTAATAACGTTTTCATCAGGATCGCCACGTCTCGGGAACATAATAGTAACACCATGTTTTTCGCGTATTTTCGTAATCACAATGCCTCTTTTTCCAATTATCTTGGGATGGTAGTCGGGATCTACTTCGAGCTAGAAAATTAAAATAAAAATAGAAAAATATTAATATGCAAAGCCTCAATGTTATAATTATTACTTGGTCAAAAACTAAGAGATCAATATGGTACATGAGAAAACCAATATAAGTCAACTCGGGGAAACGACATTATCACTAGTTTTTTATTTTTTCTAACAGAAATTTTACTCTTAAAAAAGCCTCTTTTCAAAATTATATATAAATCATTGATATTTTGAATTTGTGTAAGTGACATTGTAGGTTTTATTTAGATTCCATTCCCTTCTAGTTTATTAAATTATGATAAAAAACAAAGTAACGTAAGAATTTGTTTGAGAGACTTTTTATTGTAATAAAATAATTAAATAAAAAAAAAATTAATACTTCGGAAAAATAATGAACAGAATAGCTTTATGGAGTCTAAATGCCTTCAAAAGGTGTTAGCTAACTTTAAAAAAATAAAAATAAATATCATCTTTGTTCTATTATAGGCCAAATGATTTATGATTCACTTTTCCCAGTTACAACATATGGTATAATAACAAAATATTCCTGGTGAGTGTTCCAAGAATAAGTGATGAAAAGATTAAGGCTCAGGTATAAAGGAAGTATAATAATATTTATATTTGAAAAGAAAAGGGACTCGAATCCGGGACGTCCAGATCGCTAGTCTGAAACTCTACCATTTGAGCTATCCTGGCCCAATCAAGTACGCTTCCCGGTCGTGGTCATATCCTTTCTTTTCACCGTTCCCAAGTCCCCGCGTTCTCGCATTTTTACGATGTATACGAGAGGAAGAATGTTCTTTGAACATTATTTTAATTTGGATCTTGCTGACTTACATCATTATAATTTATTGTATTTTATTTGTTAGTAATTTTATTAATTTTTTTAAATATTTTTATTTGAAAAGAAAAGATATGTCTAGGACCGGGACTCGAATCCGGATCGTCTAGATCGCTAGCCTGGGCCAATCAAATCGTGGTCGTGGGTTCAAGTCCCGGTCCTGGACATCTCTTTTCTTTTCAAATAAAAATATTTAAAAAAATTAATAAAATTACTCACAAATAAAATACAATAAATTATAATAATTATAATGACAAGATCCAAATTAAAATAATGTTCAAAGAACATTCTTCCCCTCGTATACATCGCAAAAATGCGAGAACGCTGGGACTTGGGATCGATGAAAAGAAAGGATATGACCACGACCGGGAAGTGTACTTGATTGGGCCAGGATAGCTCAAATGGTAGAGTTCCAGACTAGTGATCTGGACGTCCCGGTCCTGGATATATCTTTCTTTACAAATAAAAATATTTAAAAAAATTAATAACAAATAAAATACAATGAAGTAGAAAAATGTTTCTATAATATTGGTGAATACCAAAGTGGCTTCCGGCCAACTAGAAGCACAACGGATCATATCTTCTCCATACGGCAGATGCTAGAGAAAGCATATGAGTACAATGTTGACCTCCACCACCTCTTCATAGATTTCTGCCAGGCCTACGATAGTCTTGACAGGAATGAACTGCTCAAAGTAATGAAAACTCTAGGGGTCCCGGAAAAGCTAGTCGGATTGAGTGCGATGACCTTGGAAAACACCAGATGTAGGGTGAAGATTCAAAATATGATATCAGAAGATTTTGAGGTTGAGAATGGTCTGCGCCAGGGAGATCCCCTCTCACCTGTATTATTTAACATCGCACTCGAACAAGCTGCGAGATCAATCAGGACCAACCCAGGAGGAACAATATGTAATAGGATGACCCAACACCTAGCGTATGCTGATGACGTAGTGATATCAGCAAGGTCAAAAGCGGCGCTTTCAGGAGCTTTGCAGGAATTTGAAGAAGCTGGGAAAAAATTGGGTCTGATGATAAATAAGGAAAAAACCCAATATTTGATTTCCACAAAAAATGATGGGCAGGAAGAGCTGAGTCATGTGCAACTGCTCCACCACACATTTAAGAAAGTGGACAGCTTCAAATATCTGGGGGCTTTAGTGACAAGAAAGAATGACATCACTGCAGAAATTAAAGCAAGAATTTCAGCAGGGAACAGATGTCTCTTTGCACTGCGAAAAGCATTAAGATTTCGAAACTTGTCATAGAGGGCAAAATTATTGATTTATAAAACAATCCTAAGACCGATTGTTACATACGCTTGTGAAACGTGGGTCCTGACACAGGAATGCGAAAAGATGCTGCAGATCTGGGAGAGGAAGGTGCTTCGGCAGATATTTGGGCCAGTATGTAATGAAGGCCAATGGAGGTCTAGAAATAATAGAGAGCTTCAGGACATATACAATGCACCAGACACGTAGAAAGAATGGGAGAAGATAGGTACCCAAAGAAGCTATTATATGGCAAACCAGGAGGCAAAAGAAGAAGAGGAAGGCCCAGGCTGCGATGGCTGGATGATGTAGAGAACGATCTGCAGAGGATGGGGATCAGACAGTGGAGAGGTCGAGCTGCTGACAGGGAGGACTGGAGAGGCGTTGTTGCGGAGGCCAGGGCCCTGCAAGGGCTGTAGAGCCATGGGAAGAAGAAGAAGAAAAATGTTTCAAAAAATATAACCAAAGCGCTAGTGCATTAACCTTCCAAAGCCTAGTGTGACGTTTATGTCGCAAAACAAAGTAGCCGGGGTTTACCATCCCCCTTTCTCTTTTGTGATTGTTAGGGGTGCATTTATTGCATCTACCTGCAAGGGGCTATGACAGTCACTTTAGTACAAATTTTTTAAATTATTTTTCTCGAGTTCTGTATCACTATTAGAATAGAAAAATGTAAAAAACAAAACAAATATTTTTCAAAAAAATAATTCCTGGCTTAGGAGGGTTAAAAGATAAAGGAGCATGTGAAAGCTTTACTATCTACTTTTGATATTACCCATTCACTTAGAAATTAATCTTATAATGTAATTTATTTGTTTATCAAAAACACTTTTTTTTTAAACTTACAGTTAGCTTAAAGGATTTCATTTTTCTGTCTTCTTTCTCTTCATCGATTTTTCTCATTTCATCAAGTATACCTTCCTTTGCTTTTTCGACAGCTGCAGGAGCACCAATAATCTAAAAAAACAAACAAATTTTTCATTTAATTCAAGCAATAAGCTACGTTTTAGGAACATGAATTTACTTAAACAATGATGACTGATTTTATTTCATAAAATCATAATTGTAAAGAATTATCATAATGCAATACAGTTTTGTGAGCTTATTTAACATTCTTTAATTAAAAGATGATTATTAACAGATTGTTTTTCATTCCAATACTTTCTGTCTATAAAGTTATTTTATTGTTATTGATACTACATTGGTGACGTTATTATTTCATTTGTTCTCACCCTTGCTGTTGGTCTTAAAGTCAAGCTGAAATGTTAGCACATAATGAATAAGTTGGGCTTACTTAGGTACAACAACTCTTTGACTATCCTCCCCCCTCCAACTAATTTGCATATTACTAAGAATAAAAAAAATAACTTTATTTTAAAATTGGGGCATTTAATTTTAATTTAAAACATCGCTTGTACTGTTTAATCTTTTAACAAGTACTGTAGAATAGAAATTCATTTAATCAAGGTCAATAATATTTTAACTTTCAAGAATCTCTCAGATTTACATCATTATTTTTTCCACCCTAAAACCATGTATATAGCAGGCAAAGTCCAGATTTACTGTTTTTATTTTATTTTTTAGAATAGGTAGATAGAATACCTAAAAACAAATTATTGACTTAAGCAATTAGATATTTTGAAAACAAAACATAAGATAATTCTTGTAGATGACGCCAAGTTACACAATTGCCAATTGAAATGTTTATAACCTCAAAATTTTATTTTCAAGATACATGATGTTATAAAAAATGAATACATATGCAAACACAATCTCATTATGTTGACAATAAAACGTACCTTGATAGATTCCTGCTGAGCATTGTTGGGTGGAATATCTATGTATACATCGTATAAATTCATCATATCTCGAACATTTTGTCCTTTAGGTCCAATAATGCCTCTGTGATATTCAGCTGGAACATCCATCTGTAAAAAATATAAAGTTTAAGTTGTACTAAATAATTAATATAAAAACTATTATTACTTTATATAGAGTTGTGTGAAACACAGTTTTGTATAAAAAATAATGAATTGTATTATATAATATAAAATGATTACCATGTATTCTATAGGCTCGCTCTCCTTGAGAGCTTTGGAAGCCTCTTCGCAGTTGCTAGGTTTGCCAATAATTCTAATCAAATCGCCAGGGTATGGACCAGGTCCGTTGGAGTCACCGTTCATCACCGGATGTTCAACATTTTCGATCAATTCACCATCTCCGTATCCACCAGTATCTTCTACGCAAATAAAATTCGAAGTTTTCATTATTATTTTAAATAAACATTTAAAAAGCTAGTATGTAATAATGCTCAGCTTTGAAACAACCAATTGCCATGGACTTAACGTTATGCTACAGTATGTAATCTAAACCAGCAAATATAATCTATTCTATGTTAACTTCTAATAAACTAATTAAATGAACATAAACATGAACTTATCTAACCTCTGGCATTTCTGTCTGGAAACTTAATCTTGACATCGAACCTATATTCGATCTCTTGCACTTTGCTGCCCTTATTTCCCATGACAGATCGATGATGCTTTTGTGGAATCTCACAATATATTGTAACTCGTTCTTCCTACAAAAACAAGAGACCGAATTAAAATATAAACAACTGAATCTCGCATTAAACAGAGCTAAACAATAAATTAAACAGATAATAGATTGCCCCTTTATAAACTAAAATATTAAATTTTTTTTTACAGAGGTGATTAATTTAATTTTTATTTAAAATTTTTTTACAACAAATAAGACACTATCTATGGAAAAGAAGCAAATCCACTATGTCGCTACATGTGCCAGCCATAAAATAAAGAACAAACAAAAAATTATGACATAGCAGATTCATACTTCTTGCATGGAACAACTCATATAATTGTTCATGTAGGCTTCCACGGTCTTTGGTATTGTGAATATGTTCATTTTCTGGGATGGACCGTGTAGTGTTAGTATTGTTTACCAAGCTCACAACACGATGAGCAAAAGCTTGGCAAACAATACCAACACTACACGGTCCATCCAGGAAAATAAACATATTCACAAAACTCATATAATTGTTAAAATTCGTTAATTAACTCAAAGAATTACTACAAGAAATAATGAGCATAACAACCAAGAAAACAATGCTCAATATTATTTTTCAGAATGAATGGGGAAAAAAAAATTGTTCACTGTCACAAGTGACAACCTTTTTATGACCTGAGACTGTAGATTTTAATTTCTAATTTGGATTTATCAATCGATCTCAACATAGCAATGCAAAACTTGCTTTTCAGATTTAACTAAGAAGAAAAAAAGAGAGAAAGAAAAACATATAAATATAAGTTAAAGCATTTTAGAATTATTAGCTAGAAAAACAAACTTATGTAAAAGCAAATACTATGCTTTGATATCTTAGTAAAGGTGGAATTATTTCCATGTAGCAAAATGTTATAGAGGTAAACAAACAATTTTTTTTAGAGATGATTAAAAAGTGTTTACATTTATAAAATTCATAAGCCCAACAAACATAAAGAGTTTACTATTTGGAGAGCTATTTTAAAGAAAACATAAAATTCTGAATTATTTTACAGACAATCCAATATATACAAATAATTTCCTATTAATTTCAAATAACCACCTATATTATATGAGTAATAAAACTCGGGTACTTACACAGAAATAAAACATTTATTATTGATTGTTTAAAAATAAGTCACCCTCCACTTAATTTATTTAAAATTAAAATAACATATATAAGTTTGTCAACGGAAATATGTACTTACAAGGTCTTTGATGATATCAGAAATCTTCTGCTTGACAGTTTCAATATGCTGTGGAGGTCCCTTGATGGTTACCCTATCAGAGCTAACACCGTTGCGTGGGAAAGATATGGCCACTCCCGGAAACTCATCTTCAAGTTGTTTCAGGACTTCACATCGACGGGCAACAAAGTGCTTGTGATGTTTCTGATCAACCACCATTTCAGACTCCAACACGTTATCCTTTTTTTAAAAAAATCAAATAATATAACTATTTCAGAAATATTATTTCAACTAATAGTTTTGTTTTTCCCTTCATTGAAGGACCTATTGAAAGGACACTCATCGAACTTAAGAAGGAAATATCGTTTCATACCATTTTTTCAATGGCAGCCAAGAGTTCCGCCTTAGCTTGCTCGACACCATCCTGTTTTCCCATGATAGTGATGAGCTCCTTATCGTCATCACGATCGGACGGGAAAATGATTCTAGTGCCAGTGTTCTCTCTGATCTGAAAAATAAAGGGAAAAAATCATTTAACTTCAATTATATAAAAAAGATGGAACTGAGAAATTCATAAAAAAAAATATAAATTTTCTTTCTTAAGCAAGAATATCAAAGGAAATAAATTCTAATCTTCCCCTTGTATACATCGCAAATTGTGAGAGCACGGGGATATGGAATCAGTGAAGACAATGGATTTGCCAGGATGGCTCAAGCGGCAGAGTACCATGGCGAAAACATGGGAGCCCCAGGTTTGAATCCCGGTCCTGCACATATCTTTTTTCTTCAAAATAAAATATTTAAAAATTATAATAATTATTAAAAAAAATAAAATCAAATAAATTATAAATGATATAATGACGTAAGTCAACAAGATCCTAATTAAAGTAATGCTTAATGAGCATTCTTTCCCTTGTATACATCGCAAATTGGGAGAACAAGGGGATATGGGATCAGTGAAGAGAATAGATTTGTCTGACCGAGATGCGAGCCAGGATAGCTCATGTGGTAGAGTACCATGACGGAAACATGGGAAACCAAGGTTCGAATCTCGGTCCTGGACATATCTTTTCTCTTCAAAATAAAATATTTAATAATTGATAATATTTTTTCTCTATAAAAGTACTTTATTTTGACAATCTGAAGGCTATTTGGTTAGTGTTAAGGAAAAACTTAAATTTAAGAATAGCAGCTTCTAATATTAAAGAAGTTTATAATCACATCGCTCAGCTCCATCAATGGGTAGTTTGGTAATTTTAAAAAATAACTTTGCTTACTCTGTTGATGTTAGCGCCAGATTTGCCGATGAGATATTTGTGATATTGTGGTTTTGCTCTCACTTCAGCGGTGTAGCTATGAAGTTCTCTTTCAGAAGCTTGCTCGAGTAGTAATTGTTTCGCCTTCTTTACGTCATCCTTTGGTCCACGTAATGTGACCTGCGATTATAATGAAATGACTTTATAAGGGACGTTATAATAAATAAACAAAATAAAATTGAAGAAATGTATTAAATAATATGGACAATTCTTTTCCCATGTAATAAGTTGCCAGTGGAGAGAGGTGAGACAAATTGGACTAAATTGTAAAATAATTCCTGATGTACTTATTCTTAAACTGATAATTTGAAAAAAATATAAAAGTATAATATAAAAATTGAAAGTCGGCGTGTAATAACTCAGCAATAACAAATAAAAGAAGGCGCTGTAAAAATCGTTTTTTATGTAATTTATTTTTAAAAACAAGAATTCTATGGAATTCTTTTCCCTTTTTCCCAAATGTGAGGATGTATAAAAACAAATTCTGTCAAAAAAGGTTTAAGCAAAACACAAAATTGTGCTTGAGTGATTTTTAAAAGTGTTGCTTGTTTCTGAGAAGTTGGTCTACCGCCCTATTGTCACAAAATATACATGATTATTCGTATTAATATCTAATTAATGGATTTGAAAATCAAGCTTTTTTTTGCTTTGGTGAAGGAGAATCCAGATGGAGGAGGTGCCTCTCTCAATTACATAAAATAAGAGAAGTATTAGGGGAATTTTTGAAAAGATGTTTGTCATTATTGATTCCAGGAATGAAGAGTCATATTGAAGATGGGTTCAAGAAAGTTTGATGGCTTTGCTGTTAAGAATTCATTTTAAAGGAAGTTGTAAATATTTAATGTGTAATGGAAACTTTTAATCATTTGAGATGTAAAGATTTGAAAAACAAACAAAACAGAAAAATATTTTTGTATCAACATGATAATATGAAAAAAATTAATCACTATTGGTAAGTAACAAAAACAAATTTAATGCCAACTACTATGTTCATTGCTTATCAAAGAAACATTACATGACTTGCCTTATCACTCTTGCTGTCTTGAGGAGGGAACTTGATGCTAACCCCTCCGCACTCTTCTTCAATGGAACGGATCAACTTTCCGCCAGCGCCGATCAGAGAATTATACATTTTGGGAGGAATAGCGACTTCTTCTTGAACGATGTTCATCTATTTTAGAAAGTTTCAATTAAATTTGAGAGTAAACATTTATGTCTACGATAATAATGGTTAGACATTGCTTTAACAAATCATTCCATTCCCCTTTTCTAGCCAGTACTAACAAGGGAAAGCTACAAACGTGGCATTGCTAAATTCAACATAACTTTTTTAGATGATAATAGGTCGAAAAATATAGAACATGCATTTGAGAATTCTATGCTTCACTGTAGAAGTCAAGAAAATACCGGTTTCATACGGTTTCGTCAATTTTTAATATTCTTATCTGCCTATCTCAAAGTTGTTTTATACCAATCAAATTTCTTTTTTTTTTTTTTTTTTTTGAGATGAAATAAGGAAATAAAATATTGTAAGTAATATGTAGAAAAATCTAAGATGCTTCCAATGAAGTAGACCAACACATTTATTTTGTCAAGTTAAGTTTATATTTAAGATACCTTTAAAACCTTAAATAGAAATTTTCATGGAAATCAAAAATTAAATTTTTTTCAAATTTGTTTTTATCTTCTGGTCATGTCTACTTCTAAAGAATTTTACCCGAACTGAACGTTACAACAAAATTATAATAACCATTGTATTTCTTTTTCTTATTACTATCGTAATGATTTGACCTGACTAAAGGTTTGTTGCTCCCACTAATCGCTGTTAACAAATATCCGTAAATGAATATCTGTATGTGAAAGTATTTTTTTATTTAAAAAATAAGCCACAGCCAAGAAGTTAAATATTAACCTGTTCATTTTGTATTTTCATTATCATTTCTTTTGCTTTTTCAACATTTTCTTTCTTTCCAGTTATCGTAATGAAATCAGCCTTAGAGCCTTCAGACAGCATTTCAATAGTTGTATTGGTCTCTTCCCGCAGCTGCAAAATAATTTGTTATTAGAAACTGAATTATTATTATTCAAAAAAATCATTTACTTTTATAAATTAATAATTAATACTACCTATTATCCTGACAAGTATTTATGTGTCTATGTTTATAACTTATGTGCAATAATTATGTGTGGAATGGAATAGTGGCTAAATGGCACGTATGTAGTATTTATCAGTATCTGAAACTGCTATACAGTTTTTTTAATAATTCAAGTCCATATTCCATTATTCATATGATAATCTTTCATTTGGCAAGTTTATGTCAGTCATGTAAAAATGTTTAGCATATATTGAATAATATAAAATATTGAACAAAAATAAATTTAAAACTTACTTTTTTAATGTTGCAACCACCTTTTCCAATGATATATTTGTGGCATCCATAAGCAGGGACTTGCAATTGATAACTGTTCTCGATAATTTCTTTGACCTTTTTCATCAAATACTTATGGCACTTGTCAACTTCTTCCTTGACGCCTCTTAGCTTGACTATGTCGCTTTTTTGATCTACAATATAATAACACCTTCATTAAACCCTTTCTTCAATTTCTTATTTTTTACACAATAATAAGAGCATTCAATTTTTAAAAATACTAGATTTAAATCTATTTTATGGTTCTGAAAAGCCCAGGATGTAAAGGCCCTGCATGATAATTTAAATTAAGTTCCCAGGATCAATAAGACCAAGTGTGGTTGAATAATTGCTTATTCTGCTATCAGGAGAAGATCAACCTTACATGATCATAAGAAACTACAGGGGCTCACCCTAACTCTATAAAGTTGGCATCTTTACTAGGAAGAAATGCCTGGCATTTACTTTACTGACTTATGTTCTCTTTAACTAAATGATAACTAGCTATCATTAAAAAAAAACAACAAAAATGAATCAGACCAACAGGAGTTATGAACCATTTGTAGCTCAATTTTAATTTGACTAATGAGTCACTTCTCAACTCAATGATTAAAATATTAACATTACAAGAAGGTTATGTTATCATAACCTTCTTGTTAATCATCACGCAATAAGTGCCAGATTCGGAAAAATAGTTTCACTATGATAAAAACAAAATACGCTAAAGTCTATAATATCTATATCACCAGATAATCAAAACATCTTTTAGTATAATATATCATAATGTAATAAACAATTTAATACACCTGATAGAACTTACCCGGTGACGGGAAGAAAATCTGGACCTGGCTGAACTTATCCCGAACTTCTCTGATATTTTCTCCTTTTTGTCCAATCAAACTTCTGTGATATCTACAGTCAATTATTACATCTTTCTCTTTTTCAAGTTCCATTTTGCTTATCATATCTTCTAGTTCCTGTAATTTGATAAAAATTTATTCCTTAGTTGAAACAATAAAAATGGATGAAAATAAAGTGAATAATTAAATATATGAATGAAAACAGAGCAATTCTAAAGATGTAAAGGATAAGTAATAAGTTAAAAAAATAATAAGTTATTTTAGTAAAAAAATAATGTAAATTGGCAGATAACAGAATAATGGACATCAAATCAGTAAATTATATATCAATATAAAATTCATATATAATTATAATACATTAATATATTGAAAATTACCTGTTTAGCCTGGGCAACTCCATTCTTGTCACCTTCGATACGAATGACGTTCTGATCAGTATCTGAGATGTTAATGACAACACCGGTCTGTTCTTTCAATCGGTTCACGTTTGCACCATTCTTTCCAATAATATGCTTATAATATTTCGGGTCGACCGTTAGAGTGGTAAATGTCAACTTATTCACCATTTCGGCAGTAAGCTCTTTCAATTTATTTCTCGCTTGCTCAACTTCCTCTGGAGGACCTTCGATGGTTATTTTGTCTTCTTTTTCAGTAAACTGAACATGAACCTAATAGGAAAAAAAACATTAATGATGAAATAATTATTTCAATGATAATAGATCTCAGTTAAGAAAGTAATTTTCTAGCTTACCTTGCTTAAATCCTGTGTAATTTGCTTAATATTGGCACCTTTTCTGCCGATGATATATTTATGAATCCAAGACGGGGCATTTACCATTACTGCTTGAACGCTGTTAGCTTTACCGTAGACCATATTAAGGGCTGTAAGGAAACCAAAGAAATTACAAGAGCGTAAACATAAGCCTAAACTAAACTAAGATCTGAGATTTTGTTTAAGTCGCCAATGTTGTTTAAAAGTATGTCAATTGAGTTTGTAAAATTATATATCTGATATAATTTTTAAAAATATCCTAAAAATAAGTATCCTAATAATAAAAGTTCATAAACTAAATGAACTTTATTTTTTTTAATAAGAGATGAAATTAAATTAAACTTCCATAAACCTTTAAAATATGCAAAATAAATATTAATGCGATAAATAAAAAACTATAAATAAATGATTATTACCACTTCCAAGCTTGTCTTGCGGTCCACGGAGAGTAATAGTTTCCTTTCTCGAGTCAAGAGGAGGCATTTCCACGCTAACTCCTGTGCTTTGCAAAATCTCAGCAATACCAGTTCCTTTAGGTCCAATCACATATTTGTGTTGCATTTTGCTCACCTCAACACAAACTGTAGTATACTTGTCTTGCTATAAAAATACGAGAAAAGCTTTATAAATATCCAAGCTTACTGTTACAAGTAACTAAAAACTCAATGAGAAATTTATATTAGAAAGATAAAATAATAACAGTTGACTAGCTAGTTATGATTAATAAAACTTACCATGGACTCGTACATAGTTAGCAAGCTCTCCTTAGCAACTGCGACACCCTCCTTCTCACCAGCGATGGTGATCTCATCGACTTGGGCCGATGGCGGAGGAATGTGGATTCTGGTGCCGGTAGATGCCATCAGAGCGGTGACGTTTTCACCATAAGCTCCGCTCAAGAAAGGATGATATATTTTGGGGATGGAAATGCGTTCAAAAGCTTTTTTCGACTAAAAAATAAAACAACGGTAATGTAAATGACTCACAACATAAAAAATTGAAAATTAAAAAAAAAATGGCAGAGTAAGCTTGAAAGATTAATTTAAAATTTTGATTTTGAGTTCTTCCAGAAATAGAATTATTATTTTATGTGTGGTTTGAATTGATACATAATACATCAGATTTTTCAATGAGCCATGAAAAGACCCTTTTCTGATAACAAAAATTTAAACTTACAGTATTATGGCTTTACAAAATGTATACCCAGTTCCAAAAATAACTAAATATGTGGATACTTCTAGACTATTGGTCTGATAAACTGGAACATAAGTACTTCATGCTTCCTCACAAGGCTTGGAGGTTTTTGAACCAAGTTAGGTAGCTTAGTTAGGGCATTTACTCTTGTGTGAAGTTTTTGAAACTTCTGAGCATGTTCGCATTGCATTCAGGGCCCATGATGATAACGATGAGTATTTACTTACTCACTGAAGTGAGTGAAGTTCTTTAGGATGGTAAATAAAGCGTTTCATGTTCAACTTGCAAGAGTGGTTACTGTTAAAACAGACAAAATCACACAACAGCTCTAGCATCCATAGAGCATAAACGCATCTTTTTTCAATCTATCAAAGGATAAATTGAATTATTGAAAATGAACTTTCATCTTTTACTTTTGATCTATCTTAATCAGTTATTCAACATTATTAAAACAATCCAATCAAACTCTGGTAATTATGTGAGAAAAATTATACTGGGTAGAAAAAGAATTTTTTAAAATTTTTTTACATCTGATGGATTTCGATTCTAATTGTGAGCAATGATCTAGTAATTCTTGACATTACTTTTAATATTTTTAAACCTCAGTATTATTTTTTAATATATTAAATAATCAATTTTTTTTTAAATATTTTTATTTTGAAGAGAAAAAGTCACATGAAAGATGAGAAAAAGTAATAAAAATTATTTTTTTTGGAGTTAAAAAGTCAGAAGGCAATGCAGTGCATATCTTAGTAAGGAGGATACTTCTCAACCTTTTCCTGCCAAAATATGTAAACAATTGTGCTTACAGGAGATAAGGTTGAGAAGAGAAAACCTTCAAAAATAATTAACAGAACAAGAATTGAAAAATTACTAAGTAAAGATACACAAAGAAAAGAAAACAAAAAAACAGACTTTCACACTCTTTTAGATGAGTATATCATTAAAAAAAATTGTATTCTGTAATCACCTGTTCATCTGAAATGACTTGAATTTCATGTATAGCTTTATCAACACCCTCTTTAGTTCCGACCACAGTAACTTCCTCAGAGGGGTCGACTATCAGAGGCACGTGAATCTTAGTGGATGTCATCTTTTCGATTTCTTTGAGCCTAGCCCCAGATTTGCCGAGAATCAAGCGATGATGTTCCTTTGGAATGCTAAGTCTCTGCATAGCCTGCAACACAAAATGAATTTAAAATACTAATTAAAACCAATATTACAATTTAACAGTATTTCTTATTTTATTTGACTATTGAGGTCATTTGTCCATTAATCTTTTTATTATTTAATTATTGATTACTAATAAAGATGGTAATTAATGATGTCATGTGAATTATTAAGAAAGAGAGAATAGATTCTGAAAGGTAGGAGACAGTTAAGTCTCGTGTAGGTACTAACAGTATTTACTACTGGTGAAATCTGTTAGTAAGTACAACACAAACTAAATGCTAATATGATCAGGCATACAATAATAATTTAAAAAACTAAATTAAAATATCTTACCTGGGTTTGAAAAACGCTAAGGATCTTTCTCCGGGCCTCCATAACATTGTCTGTCTTCCCAGTGACAAGGAATGTTAAGGATTGATCCTTGCTGGATGATATCTCGATGAGGGCCCCCGTTTCCTTCATGATCTGGGAGCATGTCCTTACTGAATCCTTTTCGCCAAAGCTGTCATTGTGATCAAATCGTCTTTCTTCTGCTGGTACACGAAAAACCTGTAAACATATAAATCTAACATTAAAAACCTTGAAAACAACTTTTATTCGACTCAGGAGTGTAATAACCAAGAGCACCTTCCTCATATCTGTGAACAAGATTCTATTTTTGGAAGAACGAATGAATGAAAATTTGATTAGCATTAAAGATACTAAATAAACCACAAAACAAACAAACTAAGGACAAATCCAGCTCTTAAAAGTCTGTAAACATAAATAATAAACAATTTGTTCTAATAATTGTTTTTTTCTTCAATTGTTTATGTTTGTGTTTAAAACTTGAAGAATAAATACATTCTTATCTTAAAAAACCTAACAAGTAAACAAAATAGTATCAACAATCAGATCTCTCAATAAAAATAAATAAAATAAAAAATGTTACAACCTGAACAAGTAAAGGGTTAATTACAATCTTATTCTTTGTATCTATAATGCTCGATTATAGAAACATTATGAGAGACTCAGCTTAAGTATCATCACAGGTTTATAAGAACAAGCGGATTATAGTAACACTGCTTTAATCTGTGGTAAGGCAACTAAATAGTAACTATAATTTTCTACAAACCTAACTCTATGAAACTTTTATTTTATTGTCGTTCGATTAATGTTTTAGTTATTAAAGTGGTTCTTCCTTTAATGTTAATTTTTTTAACACACGAAGCCTAAAATCAATGAGAAAATTTTACTCTTTCATGCTTTTTAGTATGAGCTGAGGCAATCAAATTTTTGAACTTTTAAATCCTCATTCAAGATTGATGAGCTAAAAATAAGTTTGAAGTTAAGGCTAATATTTTTTTCTAATTTTAATTAGTTTGTCTCAATGTCTCCTCCCTCTCATACAATTCAATAAGTATTAAAACAAGAGATGAAGGTTAAATGAAATAATAAATAAAGAATATTATTTATAAAAGAAATCAGTCAATGTGACCACAAACCAAATAATAAACCGAGTTTTATTTTTGTTGCTTTCTTTATAAAATAAAATAAAATAATGATCATAAATCATGTGAAATATCTTTAGAAACAAAATAGTTAAGTACATATTTAAATAATACATGAGGATGATGAGTTTTGCTAGATTGTTAGGCACAACTGTTAAATATTTTTTATAAATTAATTACAAAAATGAGTGGTCATTATTTAAATGAATTAGATTATCAATACAATAAATTTACATATTATAATCACTTTAATTCATCAAGGAAGAGATGAGTGTGACACTAAAGGGATTCTTACTATTCAATCTCTTTCAATAATCAAAATTTATCTTTCAATAACCAATTACTCAGGTAATAAACTAGTATTTTCATCAATAAAAAAAAAATGGAATTGGAGAAATAAATTGTCTTGTTTCATGATAACTACCCACATCAAGGGACAGAAAAATATTAATTTATTTTTTCATGATTTATAAATCTAAAATTAAGACAAGACAAACTGCAAGGTGAGCCTGATGAACCTGGACTCCTATATTCCAACAAATTTAAATTTTTTAACAAATTTCAGATAACTGATCGATTTTAAACATAAATACCACTCTGCATTGATTTATCTCATCAAAAAATTAATGAAATACCCATCATTAAAAAATAAAATAAAAATAAAACTACTAATTGAAAACGGGGAAAATTTAAATATATTGTAGTAGCTTTAAAACTGCTTTAATACGCGGGTGATATGGGTAGTTAAAATCAATAAAATTATTCCTGGAGAACTATTAGCGTTACACTCACTATGTAAATCTTTGTTATTCAAACAGTATCAAATAAATATGAGTACTATGACAATACATGCTAGAACCATGATAACAGCAATTCCTTATCCTATTAAGACAAGGAAAAGGTTGTTACTACAGGTAAAAAGCCTCTCAAACCAAAGTGGGTAGGTCGAGATTTATTATGACGGTCCGCCTGAAATAAATTTTATCCCTCCCAGGTAAGAGTCAAACTTGCCTCACAGCAGTTACAAGGTTGCTAAGATAGCCAATAGGACACCATGGCCTCATTCCAAATACTAACTTTAAAACACAATTAGAGGAGTGGCCATTGCTACCAGTGTTGTCTATTGACCAAATAAATTGACAGACGTTCAAAACTTAAAAAAAGTTAACTTTCTTTTTCAAAAATAGATTTAGACAGTTAATGCAAAGAGTCAGACAATCCAGTAAAGCCATAACAAATGCAACAGACAAACTTAAATTTTTTAGATGTGTATTCACAAAATTAATAAAACTTTGCATTTATCTACTGGCCATAAAAACTTCAAATTCAAAGGAATTACAAAAAATTGCTTATTGAGGTTTGGAATTTATTTAAATTTAATTTATCAGCAACATCACCTGCCCGATCTCACAGACTATTTTAGACATAATATAATTTTAAGGATATAGTTAAAAAAAACAACAACAAATTGATGAAGGAATCGAGAATACTTCACATACAACATTCATAACCTTAACATAAGTGATGTGATAAGGTAATATATTGACTTAAAAATTCGTTAGGTACTCAATATACATATAACTAAAAAATTTCAGAATTATTTAGCAATGAGGGGATACAAAACTTTTTACAATCAAAATAATTAATTTAAATAAATATGCCTTAATTACCTGAGTGATTACAGAAGAACCGATTCTCATTTTATTGTTCCATTTTCCAAGGTCTGAAGCCGGAGCTGGGTTGGCAGATTCCGGTAAAGCTGGAAACAGTTCATCATAGACATATAACAATTGTGAAGATTGGTACACTTGTCCCTCGTCCATGCTGCTTGCTGAAGTTTAACCAGTCACGCGCCGTGTCTTACAGTAACACTGTAATAAAATAAAAAATTAGCAATAATAAAAACGAAATAAAGTAATATTGTTCAAAGAATTAAATGAGCAAAAATGAAAATAGGGATCTAATCAAGAAACTAGAACTAATAGAAGATAAAGAAAGACATTTTAATATAATATAATATAATAAAGTTGTTGTTTTTTTTTAACAGTCGTATCGTGTAATAAAAGGCAAAAATACAAGAAATGAAATATTTGAGTATAGAAAATATGTTTGTATAATAAAGGAATTATTAACAGTCGGAAAAAATAAAAAGTAATAATAAAAGTTTAAGCTTATTATTATTAAGAATTTACTCTCATTATTTATGAGAGTTCAGTCACCATTCAAAACATAATTATAAAAATATAGGATTTTGGTAACTCATTAAATGAAAAATAATTCTAACAACTAGGAATGGAACTCAGTCATAATCAATCAAATATAAATTTAAAGTATAAATATAAAGTTAATCCAAATTGTACATGAGGAAGACGATAGGAAAAAATAAAATAAAAATTTTGAGGAAATAATACATCTTCCTAGACCAAATTTAATCGTAGAGATCCAATGGCTTTATTTAATAAGCCAACAAGTTGATAGTAAAAATAATAATAATAGAAAATTATTCAGGACAAATGGTATTTACAAAATAGGCATCTACACTCAGGGTTAAACAAAATAGAACAAAAAGGGATAAATGAAAGTAACGACAGTGATTTTAAAGGTAACAATTTTTCCCATTGTAAAATTCCTAGTGTCATTTCTGTAAGGAATTAATTCATAAAAAACTACTACTTACACTTAAATTAAACAAGCATAACAACTGAAAATAAATAGCAGAAGATTTGGAGCCTTTCCTCAAGCAAAGTGATTAGAAAACAAATGCATACAAAATAAAAGGCTAACAGCCTTTGTGAATAGGATTAATTAAGTAGTTATAACTAGTAAATCAATAAGTAATAAATGTTAATCTCAATTATTACTCTTTTTATTTTTATTAAGTAAAATCATATTTAATCTTTAATAAGTCCCTTAATATTATTTATTAACTTGGTCTATAAAAGGTTCTGGAATAAATTCATGCCTTCTGTGTAGATGGATAATCTACCTATCAATGACAATCCCTAAAAAAATTAGGTAGATATCTGTAAAAAGAAGAGAGAAACTGCAAAACATTAACATAATTTTTTTGGAACTGAATGAGAAATCCACAACTCTTCTTACTTATCCTATTTACAAGAATTATATAAAATACTGTTTTATATAATATTCATAAATATATACATATAGATATAATACAGATATATTAAGTAACAATAAGTATTATAAGCATAATATGTTTTATGTAATGTTTATACAAAATAAGTTTCTCTTCACAATTTGGCAAGTTACTGCTTGAGAAATAAACTACCTATTTTTAACAAGATGTGGCTAGGTTTTAAAGGGGCTAAATTTACTGAAGTTAAATTAATGAAAATGTATGCCATATATTTGAATTTATTAGTAAAGTATATAATATAATGTATTAGTTAGTAAAATTACTAACTATAATCATATAATTATTTTTATTTAACAACATAAATTCTTTAATTATATAACTACCATTTAAGTTCAATTAAATTGTATTTCCAACAGAGCAATTCAATAAAAGTTATCTAATAACAATTATTTATGACATTCGATTAAGACTTTATTATAATTTAACAATGATGCTGAATGAATATTAAAAGTGAACATGTGAATCTTATCATTACAGATAATAAAATAAATACTTGATAAAATTATGAATACTACTCAGCTATTTGCATATACGAGATAAGAATTGCCTACCAAGCATTTTGGAATTTTTAAAAAATCTGACCATTTCATAAAATTAAAATTATGCACTTAAGAGCTTATTCACCAAATAACAGAATAAATATACAATAAGAAAGGTGTTCAGCATAACAATTTTATTAGATATGTATCATTATACTATTACAAAAGAAAAATAATAAATAAACAAATATACTACAAGAAATACTTATTTAATAATGTATTTATGTTATATTTGGTGCTTAAGGCTCAGCAGGAGTCATTAATATGCAAAATAGTTCTATCAATTAAACACAAGAAAATATAAATAAGGAAACTATCACACTTATTTAGTATGGTAGTATCCTTTATAAACAAGGACACTACCCATGTTTCAATTTATGTATTGATATATAAAAAATAAAATGTCCATACAACTTAAGAGGATAACCAATTAGAATTCAAAGACACTCGATGAAATATCGACAAAAAAAATTAAGTAGTTGGAGATGAAACATGGTAACTGACATTTTTTGTCAAACGGAGTTTTAGGCAAAGCTGGATTCCTTAAAACTAAATTAATAATAAAATAATAATCCAAGAATTTGTGAGAAATTTGTTTTATTTAAGTATAATGTTCATACTATCATGGTAAGTGATAACATGTTACTAACACATAGCTTTAAATTGTAAAAATTTTCATTTTTATCACAATATTTAGCAAAGGAGTAGCTCTTTTTGCTCGTAAATGTGATACAATAATAGCCTAAATGAAAGATGAAACAATCAGAAAAAATGCAAATCAAAATTATGTCTATATGAAGGTATTCTAAGCAAGTGAAGAATTTGTAATTTTTTATATTATGGAATATGTACTTAGCCTTATTTTAAATTTAATAGGTTACTAATAAATCAGAAGTAGTGAGGAATAGTTAGACTGTTGCTGATTAACAGAATATTTAAATAATTTCTTAAACAATGAAAATATAATTAAATTAGTTCAGCAATTCAGTTGATAAACTTCAACAGACATGATTTTGGGAATTTGAATATTTGTATTTATGACCTTGAACCCATATGTCCAGCCATAATAGCATGTAATTAAAATATAATTTTCGTTTTGAATTGTTAAAAGCATAACTGGAAGTAAAAATGGAACAGGCAAACTCTAATAATAAGTTTAAGTTAACAGATTCAATTCTTTTTAAGTTAAATGTGACATGCGGGTCATAGTCCATTTGACACGTTGTCAAATTATTACGCTCACGCCGGAATACTTAAATTACATTTATGAAACTTGAAACAAGACGAAAGGATAGATTAGTTAAAAGTTAAACTGAGCTTGATCATTGAGTGTTAAAAGGCTGTTGACGTGTCTCATTTTAATGCTAGGCGACAGTGGAACACTTACTGTACTGTAGGCCGTAGAATCAGTCCTATAGGTTGCTCCTAAGCATCCAGCTTGCAGTATGTCCCCTAAACCGAAAATAGCGAAATTTAGTGATTATATACAATTTATTTTGATCATAAGGCAATAAAACATGTTCTAGATATTACAATCTACCATAGGACAACTTGGCTTACCGAAAGGCAGAGACAAACAACCCGATTTCTAACGCCAGGCTCCCAGTGTTGTCACACTTCAGGTTAAGTAACCTACATTTATAAAGAAAACTTTTAATGAATTATAATAATAACGAAATAAATCAATAAAAATACTTTAAATAAATTAAAAACTAAACTTACATTAGTCGATATTATTATCGATTTAAAAATTTTAATCTATAGAATTTAATAAAATATATCTTAAATAGAAAAAAACTAATTGGCATTCAAAAAATTAATATTTGAATTAAAAAGGACTTATAACTATAAGTACGGTAGACATGTTTTTACTACATTTTATTAATTATTAGCGGTGCAATCCATAGTAATATTTTTGTAGGTGAGGGGTGCAGACATAGTTACTACAGCAACTCGTAGAGGTTGAATAAAGCCAAAAACCAGTCAAAACTCAATATATATAAGCTTATTTGTATTGAAGCATCCAAGTTCACATAACTATGCTTTTTAAGATTTACTAATCAGTTAAAAATATAATAAACTAAATAAAACTGTTACAAAGTCGAAACATTTGAGGTCGAAAATCAACCTTTTCATAGTCAAAAACGTATATTATAGGTTTTCGGAACTTTTTTAAAAGTATCGAGTTTAGAAGGTTATTTTTTTCTTTAAATATATCGTAAGCCCCGATTAGCTAATTCATTTAGTTCTTAATGTGTACCAGGATAAAACCCTTGAGACCATTCTAATAAACTTGTATTGTTCATAACTCCCATCTGTAATGTGTTAAAGAAATTTGAAGAGAAACATTTACACATTTTTCTTTTACCACCAAATTCTTTGGTACAACTCCATAATAATGTCACGATATTAGTTCACGAGCTAATTTACAGTGATGGAAAAAAGTATTTGCACAACACTTTTTTATGAATAAATTAGTTCAAGGAAACAAAAAACTTGGCTTTCCTTTGCAAAAATGATAAGTACACTTATTAAAAACTGAAAAACCCTTTTATAAAAAAATAAAAACACTTCATAATCAAACAAAATAATTATAACAATAAAAGTGGTTGGAAAAAAGTATTTCCACACTTTCATATTTACAAGTTAAAACTCAATTTTAATAGTTTTAATATTTTGTAAATAGGCCATTTGCGTCAATAATTGCTTGTAGACGTCTGGGCATTGAATGTACTAGGTTTTTAATTAAATCTAGGTTTATTTGTTCCCATTCTTGAACAAGAAGTTGTTTAAGGTGATGTCCACTAGTGACATGGTGTGTTCTTACATTTTGGTCAAGGGTGTGCCATAAAATTTCAATTATATTTATATCTGGTGACTGAGGAGGAGTGTGGAGCTGTCTTGGTACATTAAATATTAACCACTCCTTTGTTCTCCTCGCAGTATGTTTTGGATCGTTGTCCTGCTGGAAATAGTACTGATCCTGGATTCCCATTTTTGCGACACTAACACGCAAATTGCGGCGCAAAATGTTCACATAGCCTTCCGCATTTAAAATGCCTTCGATGCTCACAAGATTTCCCACGCCATGGTAGGAAACACACCCCCAAACCAAAACATGCCCTCCACCATGCTTTACAGTCGTTGCTTCTTTAGGGCTTCATCACGATGTCGCCAAATCGTCAGAAAAGACGACATTTTCCCAAAAGCTTAAGGGTTTCTGTACGTATTCCCTAGCAAAAGCAAGGCGCTTTTTGCGATTCGTTTCACTGATGTATGGCTTCTTTCTCGGAACTCTACCATGGAGCCCTTCCGAATTCAGGGCATATCTAATTTTTCTGCTAGTAACCTGGACTCCAGACGTTGATTGGGCCATGGCAGCCAGCTCCCGAGAAGTTATCACAGGATTTTTAAGAGCTTCTTTTCTTATTTTCCTCTTCACCCTGGGAGTTAACTTTTTTGGACGCCCTTTACGCTCACGGTTTTCGGTTGAACCACGTTCCCCATACCTTTTTATGACGTATCTCACTGTAGAAAAATTCAACCCTAAGAAATCGGCAATTTGGCGATATGTTCTTTACTGATTCTTCAGTAAAACAATTTTTTTTGCGAGTTGCGGCACACAGTTCACTTGTCTTTGGCATGATAACTGTCTATTGACTGAAGGAAACTGATTGAAAGACTAGAGAATAGTGGTAATAAACGATTAGAGATAAATTAGTAAACAAGCATATGGACACAGGAGGATTAATGCAAAAGTAAACAGAGCTTCTGAGTCATAGTAGACCAAGTGTGCAAATACTTTTTTCCAAGCACTTTTATTGTTTTAATTTTTTTGTTTCATTATGAAGAGTTGTAATTTTTTTACAAAAGGCTTTTCTCAGTTTTTAATAAATGTACTTTTTATTGAAAAACATGATGTGCAAATACTTTTTTCCATCACTGTAGGTAGTATGTGGCGGGACTAGCGCTATCTAGCGGATAGCGAATACAAAGGAATACATTTTAATACAAAGCAGTAAGTTCTCACGAATTCAGTTAGATAGCACTAGTTCGGTGTCGTGAACTAATAACGCGGCAGTATTCTGGTGTTATTACTACACCCATTTTAAATGTTACTACTGAATTTCTTTAACTAATCTATATATTTTAAATTCAACTGTAACAGTTACTACTCATTGCCATTCCTAAAATGATAACTGTTTTATTTTGATATTATTGAAAATTATTATTACTATCGGCTTGTTATCACTAGAGAAATTAACAAATCCCAAGCATGGTCCATTAAGCCGACCTGGATCTGAATTATAATTGTGATTTTAAATATTACTGCTTTAATTATATCACAGCTTACTGTTCATTCTAGAGATATACGAATCCCTAATCTGTCTTATTCAGTCATGGTTGGAATATGGGTTCCATTATCGGTTGATAGACTTAGTTTTACACAAGTTAAAAACAATATTCGCTCAAAACTATTCCTCTTCATTGTATTCCCTTCGATATTCCCAATCTTTACTATATGGTATTTGAGCTTTGTATATATTTATAGTGAGGAGTGGACTAGGTCGTCTGATACAGGTAGTATTACAAATAATACATTTGTCTCAAAAATTGTGTATTTTAGATTAATATATTTTTATAAATAAAATATGAAATCTCGGTTAAAATTGGCTAGATGAAATTTGAAACTATATAAAAATATTTGTTAACTATTGGTTAACAAAATTTATAAATGTAAGTATAATTCGTTTTAAATTTGTTATGTAGGACTTTGATACTAAATGAAATAACGTAATAAAGTTCCACTACATAAATCAATTGTGCTTTACCTTTTAACATTAGTATCTAATTGTCATGAGGAAACCACATGTTTAACTTTGGATATAATTGATAAAGTGATACTGGTTTTTATATCTTGTCACACAGCAAGTGATTTATAGAAATCATACTCAAAATAACTTGCAGAGATTTTTTTTTAATATTCTGCACTAAGTAATAATTTACGCTGAGTTTATAATCGTTGATGCAGTACAAGCAGATTTTAATTTTAATTTGTCACAGGAGATTTTTAAGCAATTGATTATTATATTAATAGGCGTAAAAGAAAATCCTGTGGTGTCCAATTTTTAAAAAAATATTTCTAGGTTTTATCTTTCCGTCTAGATTCATTGAATATAATTAACTTATTAAAATAACAATAAGTTAAATATAAAATTTTGCGGTACAAGGTTACGACGTTATGACATAATGATATGAGATATAATGTGTTTGGGCAAATTTCCAGTTTGAATCTGGCTTGTGTGGGCTGTTTTATTTCCTGGAGGATCGGGAGAACGAGTCTCGGTCTTCCAGCCGTTAAAATAAGACAGGAAGCCTTGCGATAACAGATCCTTCCTGCACGAGTGAAATACATAAAGATATTGAATCCAATAAAAAAAACATAGATTTATTTACTATATATTATCCAACAATGGAATACTGGAAGTGGGAGAAAAAATATAACACCTTGTAAGACCTGCAGACCCACCTGTAACATACCCAGCCTCTATAAAGTGGGTATCATTAATTGGGAACAAACCTGGCGGTTGAGTCTAATCTAATCGAAATCACCATTCTGCTTAGCAGTTGACTTAGAAACAGTACAGTCTCTACCATGTACTGAGCACAAGACTTTATGAGATGTAATGGTATATATTTTTTTATCCAACACTGGGGAGGATGGCGATATAACTCTTGAGTTAGTAGTTTTTTAAAGTTTCCCTACTGGTCGGGCAGATTTCTCTTTCTTTCCCTCAGTCAAATTCCAAAAAACTCCCTTCTTCAAGGTTACGAACAGGGTAGGGGGAGAGCTTCCATATTCTTAAGAGGTAAGGTATTTCCATTAAAAAATTATAATTGCCCGGGAAAATTCTTTAAAGAATACACTGTACAAGACGTATTTTGTATTAAATTTAAATACAAAATTTAACATTCTGCACTGTCACTTGTTCCCGCTAAACTGTCCCTCACCGTTTTGCATTGTATAACGTCAGCGGCCTCGTGCCGGTTCGAGTAAAAACCGCCTTCAGCGGACTCACCCCGTTGTAAGGCCTTAAAATACCGAAAGGTAACAGAAGGCTTTTCTTTGCATAGAAGCATTTTCAGGTATATATATTGTAAATTGTACATATATTGAATATTAAAATCTTAGAGGATGTGAAAAAAAAAACACAGCAACTATTCAAAATGCGAGTATATCGCACTAATATTTCTAAAGTAAAGAAGTAACTGCTAACTGCTCAAAAATCTGTGCTTTTTCGATGGTTAGTAATGACCATGAAAGAAATGAGTAAATATATCTTTATCATTCATCAAAACTGTTTCAACCTACTTTCGGAGCTTGACTGCCAAAAGGCACTTGTGTCACTAATAGTTTCCCCGTTTTTTCAAAAATGTAGGTTTTTAGCTCATGTCGCTTAAGAAATACTAGTGGGATGCGTACACCTGTGGTACTTACCGTGCTCAAGACTGTTTCCTAATCGATCTATAAGTAATCTGTATATTAAATAAAATAAATTCTATGTATTGGTGTATTAAATGTATACAAAATGTAATGGCACCCCGGATCAAGGTGTTATCACAGTGGCAGTGACTAATGAAAAATACACAAGAATGACCATGGCACTTTGACATCTCATTTTCATCCATGTTGGAAATCAGAGATGCTATATCGTGATGTGTGTGTCTGGCTTGCTTAGAATAGAGGTAATTACTGAAAAGGAAAAAATGGAACATAAAAAAAATTAACGATACTTACAACATGTACGTCTCCGAAAAAATAGGAGTTAGAAACATGACTGAAGAGGAGCAGAAAAACGATATCGCTAATGGTAGAAGAGCAAGCTACTATACAGAAAAGGGTGTAGTATAGAACCAGAAAGGGTATGCAGAAATAATGATTAAGGGCGTCATAAAAAAACAAAAATAAAATAAGGTTAGATCAACCATAAATAAGCAAAGATTGAGCGCAAGTTTCTAGGTCTCGAGTAATACGAATTTTTAGTTACCCAAAACAAGTTTTACCTTTCTGAAGCCTGCATACTTGTTCAAAATTTATGATTTCCAAATATTCTCTTTAGAGAGTATATTAGATGTTAGGGTTTTAGGAACTACATGAAATGGGACTAACTTGACACTCATCAATGAATTTGAACCAGATATATAATGCAGTATTCAAGGATTTTTTCCCTATTTCACAATAATTTTTTTTCCATACTAGCAGAAAATTTAAGAGTAATTGATTTGGATTAGAAATCTAGCTTTCCAACTATATAGTAACATTAAATTTGAATAAAAACTTCACTGAAGACTTTTCTCTGGATCCCTGTTTTGTACATCCTTGAGACATGGCCCTAACCAAATTCATATAGGTGAATAGAGCATAGAGCTCCTGATTCTTCCTGCTTCTCCAAATATCTCCATCCTTTACATAACAACATATTCTTCGTATGATCTTCCTCTTAAATACAAGGAGATTTTTCTGATTGTTTTTCGTCAGAGCCCAAGTCTGTGATGCGTTGATAAGGAGTTGCTTTATAAGAGTTTTATACAGCTGATAGTTGGTCTGCTTCATGATGAGCTTGCTCCGCATGTACTTAGGCAGGCTAAAATAGCACCTTTTTGCGGCTGCTATCCTTCTTTTAATTTCCGCAGAGATATCATTTGTTGCTATGACCTGTGTTCTGAGGTATTGAACTCCATGGCCCTCTCTAAAATGTAGGTCCCGATTATCACCATTCAGTCAAATGATTCTGTCCCTACCCCTGTGAGTAATAAAATATATTTTGTTTTTTCTCGTTCAGGATGAGTCCCATAGCTCGTGCAGCCCTCTGCAGATCCAGAAGGTGCTCTCTAGAACTTCAGAAGTCAAGAATGCTTAATTAAATGAAAAGCATTGGCATTTGGGTTTCTTCAAGGAAAAAATCCAACTTAATGAAACCTAAGAAAGAACCTAACTTGATTTTTTCCTTTTAAATAAATGTATTTTTACCCTAATTTACTAAAAGCATCTTTTGACTTTTATAATTGTTGCAACATTTAATCTCATTTGTTAAATTTTGCAATATATGAAACAATAGCACATAAATGTAAATAAAAACACATTGATTTGTATGTAAGCAGAAATAATAAAAAAATTAGGTGAAGAATTTAATGATATGGTCGAAACTCAAAGAAACCTTTGAAGAATTTTGTAACAATATTGGGCTGTGGCAATTTAAGAGAGTTTTTAATATAAAAAATTGTTGATATGCATTTTCTTTTTCGGCTCCTAAGAAATCCATTGTCAAGAACCCTCAGATATTTTTTGATTCGGTATCACCAAAAAAATTTCACTGAAATGGCAATGACATTTTGTTATCTTCCTATTAAGGATGCCACGGGCTGGTTAAAATACTTCCAATGGTTAAAATTATTCTAGCTCAAGAGAGGGTATTAGATTTTCTTTATTGGTCTTACTACAATCCATACTAGTAGATATTTATTACCCAAGTATTCTGCATGGGTTATTCCAAAAATCCCTTTGGTTATTTTTGAATTTTCAAATATTTGACTACTACCACTGGGTAATTTATCGAACTGTCCTTATTCATGCCATCATTCCTTCCATTTACTTGTTGTATTGATAAAATACAGTTGTAAATTACATTACTAATTTCTTTAAATAGTTAGTGATGCAGTCACTGAAGAAGTGACTTATTTTTTAGTCATGTTCCAACAAAAAATAAGTTGCAGATAGTGTGTTAATTACTCCTTAGAACTCTGACATATGTCTTTTTTAAAAAATCTAGAAGGTTAAATTTAAATAATCAGTAGAATTCTATAAAGTTTTAGTGAATAAGTTTCCTGTTGCAATTTGAACAAAAAATGGTTAACAAAGTCCTGTGAGAAATCAAAAACTATTTGACTAGTTGAGTAGTAAATAATATTTTATTCATAGTACATAACGAGATAATTAATTAATTTAGGAATTATTAAGTTCACTAAAATAAAAATTAATGATTTAAACTCAGAAAAACATTTATTAAAAAAAAACAATAAGCAAGATATTGAAGAAAACATAACAAAATAAAAACAAATAATATCGAAACACTTCGTCCTTTAACAAATGTTAGTTTTTCATTTGCTTACTTAATTTTATGTAATTTTCACTAGTTTCGCTGAATGAAGAGCAGCTAGAACTGAGCGGGTAAGTAGAAAAACATATGCCATCACGATTCATTGTAGGATTCGGTATTTTGGAAATATTAACACCTTCATTTGCATCATCGGGAGAAGGAGTAGTTTCAAAAATATCTGTATTTGTGTTTAATATTACATCAATAAGGTTAGTGCTTGGCAAGCTGTCCTCTTCAACTCGGTAACAGTGTGTCTCTTTTGTGTTAATACCTTTGTCACTTAATACTCTTTCGGTATGTGTACTCTTATCACTGACTGACTTCTGTATAGAAATTTTATTGTTTGTTTCATTACTATTATAATCATCAGATTTTCTTTCTGTGGAACCAATGCATTTGGGAAGGATTTCTTCATTAAATAAATATAGAAGATTTTTCTTACTGAATTTAGCAATACTAGCAGCAGCTTCATCTGCAAGTTATGTTTGTATTAAAGTTTTGAAAACAATTATTAATACATTCTTTATAAATATTTTTATAAACAGCAATCTTTCAAGGCCTCTTAAAATGTGATCAAGGTCTGTAACCTTACAAAAAACTTTTCTAAGAATGCCTTCTTTATTTCATATGATATAATTTTCTATGAATAAAAAAACTGACAAAAACCGCTACCCATAATCCGATTCTGTACAATTCCAAAATTTTAGATTTACTAACACAACTCATGCATTCAACTCATTCATTTATATCTCATGCATTCCATCACTACCATTACTATTTTATAAAATTAATTATTTTCATCATTATTACTTATTTATATACATATACTTATATTTTTACTACTTCCTATACTTGTCCTTATTAAATAAAATGTTTTCAATTAATAAGCCATTTATTACCATTGGTAATGTTACTCAGAAAAAAAGTGGTTTTGAACATTTTAATAAAAGTTTAAATAATTATGTCAAAACTATAACTCAAGCAAACAATATTAATATTTATAAAATACTAGCAATCCACTTTGCTCGGGTAATAAGGCATATTATGCCTACATAATTTGTCTGTGTAATTTATTATTTTTTTTTTTTTTAACATGTATCGGCCATTAAGGACCATGTGAATATCATTGATTTTCTTTCTTCCCATCTCAGCTAATGTACTTTATTATATAGAAATTATAAAAATAAAAACGAAACCAAATATTTTTTTATATACAAATTTATTATCTTGCACATTAGATAATTGCACCCAACGATATTCCAACCCATTTACACAAAACCTCGACTAATTATATACCTAAACCTTCCTGGTGAATCACTCCATCTATTGGTGAAAACCGCATGAAAACCAGTGCAGTAGTTATTGAGTTTACCGCGAACAAACGCGGCCGAGGACTTTGTTTTGTAATATGTATAGATACTAATTTATAAATATGTATATTGTCAGTATGTAGGGCCTTCTTAAAACCATGTATCACTTCAAGATACTGGGTACTCCAGATTAAGTAATTTATTCTGTGAGCAATTTTTCCTAATTAACAAAAGTAAGCAAAATACCAATTTAAGAAATATTTGAAAAATTAGAAAAAAAAATGTTATACTCATATAAGAAATATGGGACAGTATATTGGAACTACATGATAATATTTATTGTGTATCAAAAGAATTATTTTTATTTTTTTAAACAAACCTCACCCCTCCTAGAAAGATTTAATCTCCATGGTTACAGACATAGTTGAAAATAAATTAATAAAAATATTAAATTTTCCATGAAGTAGTTATAGCCAATTCTATTAAGTCACCAGATGAGGATGAAAGTTTCAAAAGGTAATATTTGTTAATATAATTTAAATAGCTAAATGGTTTTATGTTAGGTATGTTATTTTTTTAATTAAAAAATAAATAAAAACACTCCAAGTATTGTATAACATCTAAAATCATAAAGTAGATTTATAAAAATCTTTTGGGAATAGTTTTCCATAAAAGCCTCTATAAACAATAAAGAAGAGATTTGGTCATTTATTGTTAAACTCCATCGGACACATTTTTAGCCCCACTGCTTTAAATTTGAGTCAAAATATTGCATTTTATAAGAGATAATTTTCAAAGAAAAATTTTTTTTATAAAGCATACTTACATTGCGCTGATGGATTTTCTTCCTTATCAAGTTGTTTAACATATCCAGTTGTAGAAGTCACAAAATAATACTTTCCGGTTTCATCATCATTTATAATAATATTTGATTTAGTGTTTAATTCTGTCTCAATTTCAGAAGGGGTCAAACCTCCTAGACTCAAAAACTCATTTTAACTTTATTGAAATGATAAAAAAGCCGATAATTAAATTGAATTAACAGAATCCATGGTTAAAAATAAAAGTAATAAATACATTTAAGAATTAGTCTTAACACTAATTAACTGATTATCAGACCAAGCTAGGTGTGAAAAAATGTTAACTCACTCATTCCTTTAATTACTCCATAGTAATGTCGATAAAAAAAAAAGTATAAATTCAAAACAAAATCGGAAGTTTGGCTATAATCTTTATAGAAAATATTTTGATAAATTTATTATCTAATTGTTCAAAAGTAATTAAAACATCAGACATTGCGAGAAAATGCTTTTTCAATATTTACAACCATTTCACTTCAATACATACAATTTAAAATAATGTCTAATCATACTATTGCTTCCTTTAAAATAATGGTTTGCCCATAACTGTAGTTTTAATATGGAAATATTAGTTTATTCAGTACTAAAATATATGAAATTTATAAACATGTTACACCAAGGTTAACCGTAAGCTGTGGATGATTCCTACTTACTTATTTGATTAACATTATACATATTCGTAGCGCTTCCTCTTTCAGCTGGAAAAGAAACAAACAAAATAATTAATCTTCACAAAAAAATAATAATTTAAATTAAATTATGGACTTTTGACAAAGAGTTTTATTGTGTGAGACAATTATGATTCATTACATCTGAAAGAAATATTCTAGCTTCGACTCCCTTAAACCAACTTAACACAGATGATGGTCTACAAGTTACGGTTTCATTTTTTAACCTCTTTCAGGCTAAAAATAAATTATTCATTCCATCTTCCTTGATAAAATCTTAATCCATCAAAGATAAAATTAGTTCATCCATCCATCCAACCAATGATAGAATGGTTCAAAGGGTATTAAAAATACTATAATAGAATGTGTATAAAAACAGTTAATTATACTTCTTCACAAAAACCTATGTAAGTCTTATGTTTCAAAAGTTATCGACAAACTACAAATAATAATGATGTATTGAATTGGTCAGGGTGTGCAGTCAATGATAACACAAAAATAAGCAGAACTTATTTTTTAATTGTGTCAACGTTTCGGCGTACGCTGTTGGCCATCTTCAGAACAAACTGTGGGTACCTTGGTTGTGTTGACTTGTCAAATTTATATTTTTCAACTGTTTAAATTAGCAAACTGTGTTAGTTTGACAAGTCACCACAAATGAGGGACCCGCTATTTGCTCTGAAGATGGCCTACACCGTACGCCGAAACGTTGACACAATTAAAAAATCAGTTCTGCTTATTTATGTGTTATCATTGACTGCATCCGCTGACCAATTCAATCCATCATTAGAATTATCCAGTCAACTATTTTTCACTCAAATACAAATAATAATATTGATTGATTATTGATAAATTATAAAAAATACATCCAAATTCTATATTTTCCTACATAAATCAAAACCTTATTTGTCTAATTAATCCTTCAGTAGCTGAGATTTTATTTTTTAGAAGGGTCAGTAAAAAAGCCTAACATAATAAAACATAACAAATCATTATGAATAACAAAATTAAAAATCCAGTTGTAATATGTCTTTTTTTTTTTTTTTTTTTTTTTTTTTTAATGGCAGCTAATGATTAGATAATTTAACAATTATTACTTTATTTAAAAGAATAACAACATTAAATTTCTATCCAGATCTAGAAATCATAATATCCCACCTATGAACGTCAACTTACGATTGACAGCTGCCTTTTTGATATGTTGTTTCTTCGATAGGTTTATTGTATCCTTTCTGCTAGTCCAATCTGTAAAAGAAAATCCCTTTAGATCCTATTTATTGTTGAAAAATAAAAAAATTAATTTCAAACTTAAGTAATTAGTCTCTTGTTACTTATTTTATAAGATAAAAGTTAATTCTGATTATAAAAGTTATTTTCTTTGAGCTTGACCATACATCATCAAGGGTAATCAGGGGTTGATGTTTAACTTATGAATATTATTTTTAGTGGAGGTGATCATTATATAATTAGGATTATATAATCAACAGGGTAATATAATTAATTATATAAAATGGAGATATAAATTCTCGACTTTTGAAATTTTACACAATCAATATGAAAACATTGAAAGATGTTCAACAAGTTTTTAGAACCTAATTGATATAACATAATAAAAACTAAATATAAAATTTATATTAAAAACTGAGAAAAAGTCAACAAAAAATTATAATTGTTAGCTGAATAGAATACAAATTAAAATAAAACTTTAGATTTATTTTTTTAAGTTGTGCATATTTCCATTACTATCATTCTTGAACCTTGCATACAATCCATACTGTCTTAGCTTACCCATATGCAATCCAGAATTCCAAACAGATACTATAATCACAAAATATCTTTTTTTTTTTAAATGTTCATAAGAACATTCACATAATGTACGTGGGGGTTTCAAGGATTTGCTATAGAGAATAGGGGATGCGGCCAAGCCAATGTTTTCCAAAGTCCCACTTAACCAGGCCCTGCACAAGCTACTGAATAATCTTTTGGATTATAAGGACTGGCAAACTCTTAGGGAGAAGACCAATCTATAGCCACAGTTAACGGCTAATTATAATTTGCTTTATTTACAGCATTTGGTTTTCTTGTGTAGGAATGCATATCATCACTCCTGTATGGGCTACCACATAGAATAGGGTAATAAAACCCGGATGAAATTAGAATCAGTAATGCAGCAGTCTCAAGGTGACTCCTTAACACCATCATCCAGCATATTACAAGAAAAGATTTTGTTAATAAAGTAAGGTCTAGAGTTGTTAAACGATCTCTCATTCATAACAGCTTAAAATCATAGCGGCACACAATTTGTAACAATAAATTTTTTCTTGGTATTAACCTCGTAGAACTTCCTACCAGGAGACTATCCAGAGGATTGAAGGGAACAAAACCCTCCAGCAGATGAAACTGATATGCAGCGGGCGATAGGAATTGCACAATTTATCGAGGCTCCTCGCACTAGGAATGGCACAAGAAGAAAGCTTTAGCCTAGAGCCATACTGTTTTTCCAAAAATACATACTAAATTAATTTTTGTTTTTAATTTTATTTGTTGATAATTTTGGGAAAAGATTTGTACTGAGTGTTTTTCAAAGGATATTTTTATCGCTTACTATCATCCATTTGAAGATTTTTCTCTACATCTGGCTTCTCAAATTTTTTAATATTTTTCTTCTCTTTACGCCCTGTAACACAATTTGATAGAATAACTGAACAGGTGCTTGCTTCTGAACCATGAACTAAATATTAAACAAAATAAAACTTACGCAGCCAATATTCTATAATTTCATCATCCCTGTTGCTTTTTTTAATATTTTCCTCGGACTCTGTAAAATTTATTATAAATTAATAAGTCATTGTTGCAATAGCATTAATAAATTAAACTAAAATAAAATGTACACAGCTATTCAGAATGCATAAGATGAAGAGTTATAACCCAACCTAAAACATAAAGAGTTGAAAGAACTATTCAATATGAATTATTTGGTTTACGTTTTTTTTTTTTATTTATTGAAATTTACAACTGTATTATAATACTCCAAAAGGAAATAGAATGAATGATATATAATGACATATGATAAAGGCAAGTAGAGAAACTACCCACTGGTAATACTCAAATAACAAATTCAGCTTAGTTTGAATTTTGTAGTAAAGTAAAGACAAGACTTTACTCGTGACTCATCATAATGATTTCCTTTGATAATTTAAAAATATTTTTTAGCACACACCTTCAGGGTGAGTTATATTGATTCAAATGCTGGAAAAATCATCGTAACTAAGATGACATCATACAGTTATAAGACCTTGGTCATCCATAAATAATAATATCACTCTTGCAATGATAGCTTATTTCAACTTTTTATTCCAGAGGTTTAATAACATTTTTCTCATATATTTACACATGTTTATTACAAATGATTGCATCGTAATTAAAAAAAAAATTGTTTAGGATCTATTTAAAAAAAATAACTTGTAATGAAACCTAACTCACCTTTTACCCAGTTAACTAGTGCATTACCTGAAAATTAAAAATTAATTATCATGAACTGTAGTATAGACAAGATTAGAATATTTCTTTATATGAAAAAAAATATTATTTTCCATCTTAAAAAGTGTACGATCCAATGTGTACTTGGTATTATAGTATCATATCACTTGAACAATTTTCTTGTTATTTATTCTCATCATAAAATTTCACAAAATTAAAAATGCAATTCGAAATATATGTATATATAAATAATACTCTTTTATTGGGAGTGAGACAAAGTAATGATGACTTTGGCATAAGATGAAAAGAAAGTACAATAATACAAATACTTACAGTATAATTTTTCAAACTCATTAACTTTACGCTCGAGCTCGCTGAGTCTTTGATCAACATATTTATTGGATGGATATGACTTGCAAGGTGTTAAAAACTTTTTAATTTTGTCCTTGTAACCATCTTCTTTAGATTTTTGCCTTATTACTTTTCTTTTTTTATTATTTTTCAATTTAGACGAACTGTAGTTAGCTTAAAAAAACATTTAAAACTAATTACTAATGCAGAGATCATTGTATTATATTATTTACAAAAAAAAATCTGAATATTATAAATATTGTTCATTAATATTATTAATAGTAATTCTTTGAAACAATGAATACTGACAATATTATTATTAGGTAGTGAAAGAAGTAATTAATAGAGAAAGTAAAAATACAGTTCATTTTTAACTTTTATTTAATCCAACCACTTTATATTATCCAAACTGCTTCCTCTTCCTGGTGTGATTATAAGCATTCTGCCATATATATATATATATATATATATATATATATATATATATATATATATATATATATATATATATATATTGTGGCCAAATATTATACAAGTTGTTTGGTGTATCAGTGGGGACTTATAAATACATATGTCCCAACGCATAACTCGGTACATACTGTTTTGTAAATTATATTAAGTATATACCTATATAAATGCTTTGTTTGTTTTTTATGGTTTCATTTTTCTAATGGAAAATAGAAGCCTTAGGCGATTATTTACAGTTAATTATTTATGTAATTAGTAATTAAATGTTTCTTTTTAACCAGAGGTCTCCTAGTCATATTTCTGTTGTAGATAAGTCTTAAGTGGTGCATTTATATCTTCCATAACAAAGATGCAGCCATATGACTTTGGCCATCCTCTACAAAGTCCATGGAATTATTTCCATAGATACAAGCCTACGAGTCACTGTGTTCCTCCTTCAAGTGATGGAGTGTGGTGATTTTTAATCCCACTCATGTGTGGGAAACTTTCCCTACTATTGTCTAACCTGGCAGATAACCAGTTTTATGTTTGTAAACTCACTACTCTTCTACAGTTGTTGTTTTAAGCTAATAAAAACCTTTCTAAGGGTAAATCATTCCTCCTTCATTTTCATCACATGGAGTTCATCCATTAAGTCACTCAGTTCTTCCTTAATATCTTTCACTTCATCCTTAACAGCCCCTCAGTTCTTCCTTCAAGTGCCTTAGCTCCTCCTTGAAGCTTTTATCTTCTTCCTTTGACACAGGTCAATCATCAAGCCCATCAGGTCCTCTTTAATGTCATTCCATAAGTATCTCAGTTCCGAAAAAGTTCTTGATTCTTTTGACCTAACCTAAGGCTCCGATCCTTAAAAAAGGTGTCAGCCTTACAGGAATGGCGGCTATCCAGCTCCACAAAGCGTATGATTATCAAGGTCCAAATATGTCAAAATCAACTAAAACCGTCTCCATAGATAACTGGTTATCATCCATCCATGCAGTAATTCCTTTGTTGAATTCATTATTCTCGTCGTGGATAATGGCCGCTATCACGTATTTTTCAGCTGGAATGTCCTTTGGTATAAATGACATTTTGTCTATTGCGCAAGGTATCTTTTCCTAGCAGTTTTTTCCGTTGCATGAAATACAATAAAAAAAATGCATTACTTTGGTAGTGTCGGAATAGTGATATATCCCTTTTTATTTCCTACTTAGTAATTTTATAGTCATAGTTGCGTGATATTAAATTTGTTCTGTTTATGCTTTACTGTAATTAACATTTACTTCCAATTATTTATTTATTTTTAAAATTTTAGAATCCGAACATTATTTCAATAATAGTCACACTTTAATAAGCAATAAATGCTTAATGAATACGCAGATTTATATAAGTTAATAAGGTATAACAAAGTAAAGAGAAGTCGGAGTCATATATTTTTTTGGTATAAGGATGGCTTTTCGCGGCATATTCCATTTTACTATTATCAAATTACTAATGTTCGAGAAATTATTAGCTTAGGGTTAGAAATCAAATAAGCAATCAAGCAAAACAATCATATTAAAGTTTACAATAACTTACCTCCCGTTTGGGGATTCATTAATGGTGCAGATGAACCAAAGGACGTGCCTGAAATCACAGGTCCTATTTCAATGCAAATTTAAATGTCAAACATCATTTTAATTAATTTTATTATTGTGTGAGTCTGCAAATGTGAGCAGGGTTGCTGTTGAGAATGTTGAGATAACTCGGGTTAGAATCTGGCTGTGGTAGAACAATTAATTCACCCATTAACAACAGTAGATGGACACTGTGGGCATCTGCAGACCCTCCTAAGGCTACACCTACATTGGATCCGATTCGGTCCGACGTGATTCTATCACATACGATGCTGGGGTGTAAACATTATACATATTAAACTATACATTATAGTAAAATATAAATGTATTAAAAATAATTAATAAATAATCTTAATTTTATAAATTTAAAGAACCAAATGTTATAACTCTCGATATATTCGTATCGCACCGGATCCAATGTAGGTGTAGCCTAAGGCTCAACCAGCGTCTTATAAAGCACATCAACTAATCATAACCAGTACAATCACTTAAGCGCAAAACCAGCAGCGTAAATGAAATTTATACGATGAATATTAGGTAATACCAAGAGAGACAGAATAAGAATAAAATAAAATAAACCAAGGTACCATCACCGAAAACCACGTTAGAATGCCGACAACTTTGATGGCATTACCACATACGTAGAATGGGGAAAGATGGAGAACCTGGAAGCGAGATCAACTGACAAGAGACCATGAGGTGGGATTAGAATAACATACATCGAGTACAACCAAGGACTAGAACCGAAAAGAAGGAAGACCATGGTTCAGATGAAGGAACTAGTGAGAGGCTGGAGTGTGTGGACGAAATGGCTAGAGGCTCCTCCAACCTGGAAGGCTTAAAAGAGAGAGAGAGAAAGAAGAAGAATTAATGAACTAACTCTATGTAAGATATTCTAGAGAGGCCTGATTTGTCAAAATGCGAGTTTAACGAAGATGTTGAAGGCTTACTTGTACGGCCAACAATCGGATTTCTGGCCGAATCGCCGCTAGATATCAGCTTTATTATCTCATTCCAGCTTAGTGAGTTTATGGAATCGCTCTTCTCCAGGTTCTTCTTTACCCCCATTCTGTATTTTTTTAGGTACTTATTATTTCGAATTTCACTGTAAAATGTTAAGAATTGCGGCAATATTGATGTTTTATGTAAAGAATTACTACTGTCAGTATAAGTGTAGTGTAAACATGCAAATGTAAGTGTGCAGAAAATAGTATTTTTTTTTTTAACTAACACATGTTTTTAAACTGCCATAATATAGCAATAATATACTTTAAATATCAATAATTGTACTATAATACAGGATTATATCAATAATATAATCAGATAGTAAGATATTGTTGTAAATCGTAACGTTAACTCATTGATTGCAAGCACGTGGCCCTCTCAGCCATCCACCAATTTTATTTTAATTTTACCAGAAAACATCAACATTTATTGAATTAATTCCTTCTCAAAATGAGATGATAGAAGAAATCACTGATAATAATTATGAAGGTTTAGTAAAACCGAATGTACGACGCCATCACTAATCGTTCTTCACGAACGTACATCTACCGAATACTACCCAAATCTAAATCATTAAGCTCGCCCATATGCTTTTATCCCCACCTACGTTTGGGCCTACTTGTCGGACTTAACCAATCGGTCCAAATATTATTAACTTTTAAGGTATTCGTTTTTTCGCTAAGAACAGCAACTATACAACTCATCTCAACCAACGTTACGAAATCAATGATTCCAACTTAATACTTGCTCCGCAATGCCCCTTTGAGCAACCAATTCACATTTATTTTCGAAGGCATTAAGGCGTTGCTCGTCATTCAAAGCTAGCAGCGTCCATGCCCATATTTTAAACTTGGAAAAATAGTAGTTTCTAAAGTTCTATTTTTTATGTCATGCGAGGAATGTGGGGCTGAGTAATCTCGAAAACTAAAAATAAATACAACTCTTTTTTTCTTGAATTTAGCTTTTCTAAATTTTCCAAGACTCAAGATTTTTTATTTCTCAACGTTTTCAAAATTATTTCTGCTTATATCTATATCACCAATCAAATATATCAAAACCACTCCCTTTTTTACCGTTAACCAGGTATTTTGTCATGTATTAATTTACTTCTTTGTCGACATACATCACATCAACGTTATCGTTTTCATTTTTATCGTTTCCGCGTCTTGACTTATTAATACCAAGGCATTCGAAAACTCTACCACGGATATTTTACTACCTTTCATGATTCAACCCGTTCTAGGTTTCTTCCAAACCACCTTTTAAATAAAGCTCTTTAGAAGTAAATTAAATAATACAAGTTATTCAACTTAAGTACACGAAAGCTTGTTTTAAAGCCGAGCGAACCCTAAACTTTCCCGAAAATAATTATTAATAGTTACTAATAAGTAATAGTAACTACTTTCAATAAGTATGGAAATTATTTTTATTTTCGAGAATATTAGAAAGGGAACAAATGAAAAGTTAAAACTTGTGACTTAAGTGGAAGAGACAACCTGCGGAACTGATACCAACAATGAGTCCAAAAACCTTTAAAATTTTGGTATTGTTCTGTCTGTGTGACGTACTGATGACAGGGAGGCGTGTTTGAATTATTCCTAATGTTCGGATTAATAGAGGTTAGAATAAACCTCTGTTATATGAACACTTAATCTGACACGGGTTCCCCCAACTTTCTTCCGCTTTTCCTTATTTAAAACAGGTCTGTGTCCTTCCCCTCCTGTGTTTAGCTTTTTAATTTGTTTTTGGTCGATCTTCATTGCTCGAGGATTGGAGAAAAAATTCACTTCTATGAACATTCTTTCTATGGCTACTTCAATTTCTTGCGTCTCTCCTCCATCCTATACAAAACATTTTGAATGATAATAGTTGACCTTGATAATATATGTGGAAGTAAAGGTCAATAAATTTCTCTTAGATGTGGAGAACTGTTTATTAATTAGCCAACGTTTCGACCTACTTTGCAAGTATTCTTCAGGGCTGTCGCGGGGGTGGGGTGACCGATAAGGCCCGTCACAAGCTCTAATCACACCACTGTCTAACGTACTAGTATTAGTATGTTAGACATTGAGTACGTTAGACAGTGATGTGATTAGAGCTTGTGACGGACCTTATCGGTCACCCCCCCCCTCTTGACAGCCCTGAAGAAGACTTGCAAAGTAGGTCGAAACTTTGGCTAATTAATAAACATTTCACCACATCTAAGAGAAATTTATTGACCTCTACCCCAACCATTTTCTTCCACATATACAAGAAATAACAAGTGAATCCTCATCTTTTATCCAAAATCTCATTACTAATAGTAACCTTCTTTTAAATCTTATAAAATATTTATTATAATTATAAAATGTTTATAAATATAAGGGAAACTATACATAATTGTCCTTTACTTAAATCACACCATATAATTGGTTGATTAGTGTATAGTATTGTTTTATTTCAAAAAATTGCTTACTTATTTGTTTTAACCCGCCATTTAATAATACATTGCTTAATGTTTTTTCAGATGTGATAAATATCGATGACCATATCAGGAGGAAATGTAATTTATCAACAATTCTTATTACAAACAGTCATCGCAGAAAATCAAATTGAGGTTCTGTCAGGTCTACCAATTTTTATGCACCTGTTTGACATCTTAATACTCACCACAACTATACCTTACATCTGAATTAAAGTAGTATTGATTTGTGTCACTTCTTGATAACAAGGAGAGATGTTTGGCTTATTCCTTAATGATTAATATAAAATGTATTATAATACCTTATAAAAATTAAATAAAATGTAATATTAATGTTTGAAAACTTTATTTGACATCACTCAACACTTGTGTAACTGATTTTGTTTATTCCACCTCCTAGGACATAGTTCAATCAGCAATCAAATACCTGCAAACAAAGAAAAAAATATTAGGTATGATCAAAATTACGTATGCCACATCATATAACATGAAACAAATCTTTTGTTGACAAGGCCTGTCCTAACAAAAACGTTTCGCGCATAAGCATTAACATTTTATTATTATATCACAATTAAACATATATATTTACTCTTACAATCATATGACAAAATTCACAGCGCAACATGTTGGCCCATTGTCAATTTTTGTTCAAACCTAATCCATGTATAAACATTTTCTTTCACAGCAAACTATCAGTGCAGTTTAATATGCATATACTTTTATAATTTGTATTTCATCACTGTATTATAACAATATATACCAATATATAATATATAACAACTATACCTTGTATAATTGTATTTACTTTCAAGTCTTTGTTGTATATTAATATCCGTCTTACGATTTTTCCAGTGATGTTCAGCTTTTGTTTGACATCTTATCTTGCCATGCGGTTCACACAAAACCGCAGCTGAAATCATTTGAAGTAATATGATGTAAGGTATTGCCTGTTGCTGAAGAAGAATTAAGCTAATATACATCTAAAAAAATATTTACAAGATTTAAACAGTACAAGTTATTTCGCTATCTAAACATAATGATAAGGAATTATTTCCCTCTATGTTTAGTAGAATATAATGGTTTGTGTAATTGTGCCTTAGTAAAATGTGTCTCTGCAGCTTAAAGAAATAGTACCTTGAGTTTTTGACTTTTCCAGGTAATATTTATAAAAAAATACTAATAGTTTAACGGATTTCAAAAAATGAGGTTTTGAGAAATCAAAAGATACCCGTGACAATTATTAATTTGGTAAAATGCATCTTATAGTTGAAATATTTGTATTAAGAATCACAGAGATAAAAACCTTTCAGATGAGCAATGTGTATAAATAGACTAGTTGGATAAAGCTTTAAAACTAAAGAAGTCATTTGTTGGAAAGAAGAAAGACTAAGATGATTAAACAAACCCTAATTCAATATAATCATTATAATGTTCTACTCTTGTGCCAAAAAATCCACTAATTTTCAGCAAAACAATGTTATCAACTTTCAAGCCTTAAAGAAGGAATTGACAAAGTCCTAAAGATAAAAATGGGTCATCTTAAAACAAAATAGTTGAGATGGAAACTAATGGAATTGGAAACAACATAACAGATATGTTCATGGGTAAAAACGGTTTGAACCATTAGTGAATGAAATTAGAGATGAAAATAACAAAAATACAAAAAAATTACTGAAGAATTTTTACTTGTAGTTCTCAAAAAGGGACCAAAGATGGAATGTAATAAATATTTCGGCATCCCATTAAAATGTCAACTTGTAGGAAGTTTTGTACTATTGGCTAAATATCTTCCTTAATAGAGAAAAAAATAATTCAATTTTATATTATTTCAAAAAATCTAATGATTTCATTTAATGCTAATGAAAGATTATAACGGAGTTGGCTTCAAAGTTAATTCGGATAAGATTAGCAACGAAAATGTATGAGAGGATGAGTTGTGGTTATGTATTAATAATGTAAAATCGAAACCACTACTGCTATTAATATAGTATGTACATTTTTATATTTCATGCTTACCATTTGCAATTAACCATTAACAGTGAGGAGGCCAGTGAAAACCATTGCCATAAAGCCTCATGTCTGGTTACGTTAGATAGGACACTTAATACAGTTAATCCGATTTCCCTGTGTGTTCGTAGATAGATACCACAATACCAACATGTCTAGTCTCATACCAATTTTAATCACTGTTTCCCTAATTTTGGTTCAAGGGTCCTGGACTTTAATTAATTATTTTTCTTGGGATGTAAGAAACCTTAAGTCCAAAAACTGTTTCCCTTAAGATACCTTCTTAAACTTTTTACTTGACCTGCATAAGTTACAAAAAGGGTTGTCTAAGTTAGCACAAAGCAATCGATTAATGTGAAAATGATCCAGTTTAAACTTAGTCCATTTCGATCCACTACTTTTGCTTTCGCATTCATAAGCCATACATATTTTATTTGATACATCAGTATAAATAATATAAACACCTCATTTCATTCAGCCTTAGGCATATGTCGAGTGTCGCTTACAGAGGCATCTTCTGTGTTGATCTTTTGTAGCCCTAGAATATTAATATTTTTTTTAATTTCCCCTTAACAGAAGCCAAGAAAGACAACCGAATGGTTTTGTACCCCAATAAAGAATGCTTCACACCCTTATGTTCCTTAGTTTTAGAGATCCTATTCTCTACATCTTTCATCTAGCTTGTTCTTGGGTGCCCTCTTCTTCTTTTCTCAAGGAAATTATCCTTCGTCATCCTCCTGGTCATAAGTCCCTCTTGCAACATTCCAATATGACCAAGCAAACTTAACCTTCTTGACTTCACATGCCTAACTACATCCTTATGCTCTGTGAAGTTATAAAACTCCCTTTCTTCCTGATTCGCCAGTTATCTTGAGAGTGCACTGGGCCGAAAAAACACCCTAATACTTTCCTCTCGAAGACCCTTAGGGCTAAATGGTCTGAGACTTTCAGTGTCTGAAGTTTCCCCACCATAGCACTTTTCTGGTCTTAATAGAGAATTCAAAATTTTCATTTTACTTCCTTATTTCATTGTTAAACCAGAAGGCTGGATTCCATTAATTTTGAGGGTAGTGTGGTTACCAACCAAGACACTCATTTGTGTCTGGTTCATTGTCAATTTTATTATATTAATTAATTGAACAGGAATGACATAATCCTCGAGAGCCAGGAAAAGCTGAGATATGTCAACTCTATCAAAAGCCAGTTTAAATTCCAAAAAAAGTGGAGATCTGTATCTTAATAAATAAATCAAATATAATTAGCAAAGAAGTAACATTTATAAATTTCAACAAGTCTAAAAAAAAAATAATAAAACTATTAAACTTGTATATTTATTACATTTTAAAGATTCAGATTTCTATAACAAGATTTATTTTACTTGGAAGAGGCACGTCTGTGAAAAACGCTTGCAAATTTTAAACTAACCTTAGATGAAGAAGAACTAATCGGGGTGTCAAAACATACGGCTCTACGTACTCCCAATCTACTATTTGAACTATTATATATCTTTACATTGGATAGGGTGCCTCTTTGCTTTTCAATATTCGAATTTAATTTAGGAAATAAGTATAAGTTAATATCAATCGGTAACTTGCAAGTAGAAACACTCCTATGGATTTTTTCCACGGCAACCGCTGCATCTATATCTTTCTCAGATAGCGATTTGGTCTTAGTATCATTCTCAATATCTTCTTTTATATCATTTTCATTTGTTTCATTGCAGAAGCTTTCCTTTATCGGTTGAGCTACAGAGGGAGTCACAACATTCGATTGACGAGTAGTCCCTTTGCTTGCGTTATTGAATGTAGCAATGTTAGCAGCTACGCTATCTATGAGAACATAACAGTTAATAAATATTGATTCACAAATCGGTAGTAAATATTCAAAATATAATTTTTTTTTAAATTTAAGGAAATTATATAAAAGTTATAAAACAAAATAACTTTTATTCTAGATTTTGAACTAAGTCTGTTAATTGAAATAAAAAAAGACCATTATTTGCAGTGCTGCCAATAGCTTAATCAAAATATTCTCACCAATGCTTCAACTAATACCCTTCATAAGCATACATTATTATTTAGCACTTCCTTCGAGTTGAAGCATATTTAAATAAGAAAATGCTAAATTTCAAACTTTCAATTCAAATAATGTAAACATGCATAAAATAAGGTAAATAAATATATTAGGATATTATCAGGTAGAAATTCTAAAAATATGGACTTACCCAGTGGCGGATTAAAGGTCCAGAGCGCCCTAGGCAATAACTTTATCGGCGCCCCTGTACCGGCCATAAATGGCCATCTTAATTTTAACTGATTGTCAGCATCATACCATCATGCTTGTATTATATTATAGATCAGCATTTAGTTCTTTCTTTCTTTGTCGATATGTTATTTTTTTATTTATTTAAAAATTCTGAGCTCGCGCGCCCCTTGTAACTACGCGCCCCTAGGCACGTGCCTAGTTTGCCTTACGGATAATCCGCCACTGGACTTACCTTTACAAACCATTGCTTATATCTATATCACAAATCCAACAGACTTTAATCAGAAATCTTGGAAGAAAGCTCTGAACTCAAAATCTAACTCTTATTTACATGCTTTAAATCTTTTTATCAAGGCAATGCACATTAACAAGTAAATGATACAATGATTAATTATTTTTATTGACAAATAGCATACATCTCAATGAACAGAATTGTTCCTTCCAGCCATTTTGACCTAAAGTATTATGTCTCCATATGACAATTAAACTCCATTGCAGAATGTAGATTCTATTTTACTTGTGTTACTAAATAAATACATTTTTTTTAAATCATAAAACTACTTTACATAAATAATTAAAGATGGACTGAACTTCTAATTATTAAAATCTGATGTGCTAAATTTTCATAAGACGGTCATTGTATAGTCATTTAACAAGAAGTCGCAGATATCGCAGTGGCAAAAATGTACCTTCAACTAGGTTAAAAATACCCAAATCGGGAGTCTGATATTACTTGAATTATCATGTTCTGGCATAAATTTTAAAGCCTTAAACAAGATTTAATGTCCAACATTTGTATGCACAGTAAAGAACTGCAGCCATTAGAAGCAGGCCTATTGTCAGGGTTAAGGTGAATAAACAATAGTGTCTAGTTGCAATGGAGTGATATTTTTTACCATATTAAAATACTAATAAATTTACATAAAAACAGCTTATAATAAAATTGAGTAAAACTGAATAAAAAAAATATGGGAAATTTCGAACTTAACTTCTTCTTTTTCCATTACTAAAAAGAAACATGTTTATAAACACAGTGCTTACTTATGTCCTTTCTTTGCTTCAGTATACTGGTGTATTCAACTAAAAACATAAACAATTTAAATACTTATAAAATTAATTTTTGGGAAGATCATTTCTATTTAAAATAATGGAAATCATTACCAAATGAATTGTTAATGCTTCCAGAAAGTTTCTCTAACTCCTTATAACCTGAAATGTTTTCAAGCACATTATTATACATCAAATTTTTGACAATAGGCTTATTTTTTCTGATTCTTTATCAGGAAGTTATATATTAATTTTAAATATATTAAACTAATTAATACATATTAATTTTAAATATACATTTTATTGATAATATCAAAAAATGTTTTATAATACCCTTTGTGTTGGTTTTGATATTTAATAAAAAATAATTATTTTAGTGGTACTAGTTGATGCTAATGCTTTCTTGTTTTATTGCCTTTAGCTTTATTTAAAATTTTTATTGTTTCAGGAATGAATAGTTTTGAAGATAAATACTTGAAAATATACAATCACTTTAAACAATTTGTATACAAATAATTACTAAATTTTAACAATATAAAGCCAGTGGTTAAGTTGAATTTTCGTCCAGATTAAGTTAATTGTACTGAGGAAGCGGAATCGTGTCATTCTCGTAGTCTCATTGTCATAGTAGTAAATGGAGTTTTTATAAGCAAAAACTCTATTTCAAGCCAAGGCCTGACCTAGCCACTTATACAATATGAGGATGACAATATTCTTCTTCCCTCAATACAATTAATTCAGCGACTTATTCATCAGGGCTCCAGATATAACCTTAACAAAGACACAAGCTCATATATTCAAACTCACAAGCGGGTGTTAAGACCTTAAACTCACAAGATTCTATGCTATGGTATTTGAAGAAGTATGGGTTTCAAATTTTACTGTAACTGTTCAAGAAGTTTTGAAATTGGTGGACACAAACAAGACAGGTGGTTGATGTAATAGTGCTCAATGATGAAAAATATTTTTAAATAGTTCTATTAAAATTGACAAAACCAACACATAGACTAATATCTGCTACCAGAGTATTCATCATACTCATTAGATATGGCAATGCAAAATTTGTTCGCATAAATAAAAATATGTATAATTTTTAATTAGGACTTCATTTATTATTTGTGAACATTTGACAATCTTATTTTAAATTAAAAAATCTTTACCAATATATTCTTCAACTCTACCAAACGAATTTTTCAAACTCCTTGAAGGTTTCTTCAACTCTTCATTATCTAAAATATTAATTATTTTAAATACAATAGATAGTTCAATAAAGGTCGTATTTATTTATACTTGTACAGGAATATTATAAAATAAATGAGCCGTTCAATGCACAAATTGGTTAACTCCATAAAATAAAATTGGAGAATTGCGAGAAAATAGTGTGGGTTGGTTTTTAAAATTCCCTTTAAAATAAAAATTCAAATAAATATTGTAGAATATATAAATAAAGATACAGCTTTCATCTAAAAGTATATAAAATTAATTTTTTTAAATAACCAAAAACCTATCGTCAGAAATGTTACAATTTTTACATCAATTTACCAAGTGAAAAAAGTAATAAATTTAAATTAAGGGCTTAATTTTTTAAGTTTCTCATCATAGAAAAAGTTAATTATTAGAAATTTGTATTACACCTTTTCCATAAAAATTAATATTAACAGTGTTTGTTATATTATATTATTATTTATGATTAATTCATCAGGAGTATAAATGATGCCTCCTTCATCAGCTGTACGTAAGGACTTGTCATCTCGATTTCTTTGGAATTTTTTTAAGTAATCAAGTTTAACTGGAGGAATGAATTTCAGCAGATCCATCATCGTCTCTCCTTTTCCCCCTTGTTACAGATATACCTTTAGGATATAAAAAAAGCTGGTCCACATTTTTTTTCAAAAATGTTTACCCTCACTTTCTATACATTTTTCTTTACATTGTGTTACAAAAATTTACCAATCACAGAACTGAAAAATTCAGGGTTTTGTGATGAAATATAGCCTTGAAATGCATTTTTATTTTTATTTACTTTAATGGAAGTCGTCCGAATTTCTGAACAGGTGGAAACATGATGGAGATAAGTCTTGTGAATAAGGTGAGTGTAGGGGAACTTTGTAATCCGAGCCGTTTAGTTTCTTCACTGTCTGTCGTGATACATGAGGTCCATTGATATTGTGTTATTGTTGCATTATGTCAATATCCCTGCAATAGAATGTGGATTTGATGTTTTCACCTCTAGGTAGAAAGAAGAAATGATTTATTCCTGCCATTGGCGAGTGGTCTGCTCCATACAACATTCTTCCCCAAACATGAAGGTAAGTTTAAACTCATAAAAAAAAATTACACGAAAATCACGTGTTTCCATGGTCTTATTGGATGACATACTAAACAATGTTTCTTCAATTTGATTGAAATTCAAAATCAAAGAGACATGATTAATAACAGCTCATTACAATCTATAAGCGTAATTAATTTTAATGAATTTATGAATTAGTTAATGAATTTTAGAAATAATATAAATGGATACTTCATATGAAATGACGCAATATAATTATGTTAATAATCTAAATCACTTTTCACTCTCATTGGGTTATAAATACCTCCACCTCCTAATACAATCAGAGCTTAATTTATCATATTCATATGAATTTTTAGAAATATTTAGTTTTTTTACAAATAAAATAAAACTTAACCAAAATGAATTCTTCTACCTTTTAAAAGATTTTTTAACCTCATCATTATCTGAAATATTTTTTAACAAATAATTCTTAAAATTATATTAAACAATTTTATAATTGTCTTTTTTACTTAAACATACCGAGACATTTATATGTATATGTCAAATCAGGGCCTGTGTTACATAGGTGCATACTTTCCAGCCATTGATTTTTCTTCTGGATTTCTTCAAGTCCGATTCCTGATTTTGGTACTAAAACTGTCTTCTTAACTGAAAATATTAAACAACTATATGGAAAATACTAAAGGGAATAAATAAATAACAGCCAATCAAAATGTAAAGAAGTTAATAGAAAAAAAAGGTCAAAACTATAAAAGCCATTATTTACTGCTGATTCATTTAACCGAATAACTAAACCTGTTTAGAGAGGATCTGTTTGGGAATTAAGGATATGATGGAAAAGCAAGGATTTAAATGACGATAGTGAGGGAGCATGACGAATGTTAGGAGGGATTGAGTTCCATACTGTGGTGGAGCGGGTGAGAAAGGAACGTACTGAACTGAGGATTTGAATTGGAGAAGACTGTAGATATATGAAGGGTGTTGAGAGTAAATAATTGGAATAAGAATGTACCGAGAATGAGTAAAAGAATGAAACATCAGTTATAATTCCTATTTTATTATTATTTGTGAGTGTTTCTTCTTCAATTATCACACCCTCCATACAAGGTTATCCAACAATTATTTCCAAGGATAGCCATATATATATAAAATGTAACTGATTTATAATTTGTATGATTATGATTTATAATTTTAATATGTCTGCTCTTTATTCACTGGAAATGGGCATCCCAAAAAAATCTGATTAAGGTAACAATGAAACAAGTGAATTGTAATGTCAGAGTACACAGTGTACTCTCAGAAGGTTTCGAGACACATAAAGGCCTCAGACAAGGTGACTGGAGCTGGAATTACCGTGGCTGCTGGCACCAGAGAACCAACTACGAGCTTTTTAACCCCAACAACTTTAATATTTCGGCAGACGGTATAAAGTACCATGCTGTGGTTGCTGTTGTAAATAAAATTAAAAAGAAACCACTGTAAATAATTTAATAATAAAGAGAATTTTATATCTATCAAGGTGACTGCCTGGCTTGTCTTTTGTTTAATTTAGTCTTGGAGGGTGCAGTCAGAAGGTCGGGAATACAAATCAGAGGCACTATATTTAATAATACTTTGCAAATTCTTGGGTTTGCTGATGATATAGACATCATAGGGAGAAGATTCAATGCTGTGAGGGATGGATTCCTGAGTCTAACTAATGCATCCCTTAAAGACCATCAAAGTAGGAAACTACTCCTTCCAAAACGTGAACGAATTTCATCAGTACCCAGATAAATGCCAACAATGAAATGCAACCGGAAATCCAAAGAAGAATAACGGTGGCAATAGGTGCTTTTTGGGTTGCAAAAGCACCTCAGAAGTTATGTCTTATCGTGGACCACAAAGAAAAGAATATACAAAGCCCTGTAAGGCCTGTCCTAACATAATGCTTCAGAATGTTGGACTCTCACAAAAGCACAAGAGCTCGCTATCATGAGGTTTGAGCAAAAAATATTATGGAGAATCTATGGAGCAGTATTTCACAATAACACATGGAGGCAACGGTCGAACTTAGAAATAACTGGACTATATAAAGATGCCGACATTATCAGGTTTATCAAGGTGAAAAGGCTATGTTGGGCAGGACACATCGCAAGTATGGGAACAGATAAAAACACAGATAAAAAACTACTTCAAGAAAAAGTGCATGGAACAAGAAGGGTTGGTAGACCGAGGCTCCGATGAGCAGGTGGTGTGGCTGCAGACGCTCGGAACATCTGCATACATAACTGGAGGGCAGCAGCTATGAACAGAGATGACTGGCGGTTGATGTTGGGGGTGGCCTTGTCCCCACGTGGGATGTAGAGCCATCTATGTATGTATGTATGTTCTTTAATTATAATTTTAATCCGTTTGTTCTTTTCATTGAATTTAGTATCATTTTAAAATATTGCCATTAAAATATTTACAGATTAATACTACAGACCTGGCATTGAACCTGTTATATCCCTTACAGGAATCTGATCCTTGTCAAAGTAGTTCGGAGGGGTGGTAATAAAGAAGTAATTCTCTTTTCTACTTTGCGTTCCAGAATCATCGCTGAATCCTCCTTCTGAGTTTCTACCTGTAAACAATATATGAGTATTTTAAGAGCTTATGATACTAAAATCAACGTAACATAATTCATTTGTACACAAAATAAATATAATACACTATTATGAGTTAATATGTTGATACATATTAGATAATCCTCATAATATTTATTTGCTAAAATGCTATAAGATTCAATTATAGAAGCTGTTATAATTTTAAAATAATAATATTCTAAACTGTTATCACAATAGGTTGAAGATGATAAAAATTTATAAATAGTTTTAGTTCAAAAATAAAATTCTTCAAGTAAGCCAAAGGTCAAGTACAGTATTAGTATAATTTCAGCTAAAAATAAATTTCATACACTTGTTTGAAATTTCTTTCATTTACTGACCTCCTTTTATACATGGATTTATATTAAAACAGTTTCTCACACTTGACTTATAACTTTTTTAAACCATAACTATTTTTCTAACTTATTATAAGAATATGATTTAACTTACTGGATTCCTTTTTAAATACAACTCCTAAAAACAAAAACATTAGTCACAAAAAATCAAACACAAATACCTGAAGAATATATATTTGAAAAAACAACTTACTATTGACAGAAGCTGAAGCTGAAACGTTAAATTGTCAAATTAATAATAATAAAATAAGGCGATTATTGTTTAAACTATTCACAAGAAATATTAAAAAATGGTTGGGAAATAAAAAACTAATTATTGTAAAAATTATATTTTTTGAAATATAAAATTAAAATTCTAAAGCAGTACCTTATTAATTATAAATGAGCAATTTTTATGATTTCTAAAAAACATACTTGGTCCCAGAAATACCCCAGTTTAGTAGAAGGCATTTTAGGAAAGCCAAGGACAGCATTGGCCTGTACCACTACAGAATTAGTTCTACAAGACTTCATACCAAGACTCCTATTTGATCCCTAGTTAATAGGACTATACCAAGCAATACACCTCGGTACAATCGGCACCCCGACTGCAAATTTCAAAAAATCTTTCTAATTCCCAGTTGATCAAAACCCATTAAACTAAAAGGGATGCTCCTACATCATGCCCCAGATGAAAAAATGAAAGAAAAGAAATATACTAAGAATTCATGTAAGTCTTGAGAAAAAGGTGGGTGTGGGGGACTTTGTAATCCAAGCCGTGTAGTTTCTTCACTGTCTGTCGTGATACATGAGGTCCAGTGATATCGTGTTTTTGTTGCATTATGTCAATATCCCTGCAATACGATGTGGATTTGATGTTTTCACCTCTAGGTAGAAAGAAGAAATGATTTATTCCTGCCATTGGCGAGTGGTCTGCTCCATACAACATTCTTCCCCAAATATGAAGGTAAGTTTAAACTCATAAAAAAGAAATTACACAAAAATCACGTGTTTCCATGGTCATATTGGATGACATACTAAAAAAAAAAAAAATTATTTATTCCTGCCAACTTAGTAGATGTTAATTTTTTTTTTTTTAAATGCATGGTTTAGGTGCTGTGGGAGAAAAAATATTATATATATATATACAATTTCATAACCAGCAACCCAAAAACCTTGAATGAACAAATTTACAGAATTTCTTCATTAATTTTAATCGAAAACCGTTTCTTCCAGTTGACTGGCATACACCTATTTATTAATCAAGGTTATACTGGACAAGCTGGGCAGATTAAAATAAATATATAAATAGAAAGTACTATTTATGTTTCATTATACACTACTTTTCAGATCCATTATTTCTTAGTTACTAAAATATCAGATAAACACATGTTAGAATATACATCTGCAATCTACGCTCAGCTTGATCAATTGAGATGACAATCTGTACCTGATGTTTTCTATCATGGCTCATGACTGTCATCAAATAAATCCAGATCAATTATAGGCAATATTTTCCAGTAACCTCATCAGGTGGATCAATGTTTTTTTATTATTATAACTTCTTTGTAATAAAATTAACTACATAGTCACTGTTGATAAGATTATTAAAATTACTGACTGATAAACAGGATCAACTTTTTTATTAACTTACTTCTTCGTTGGTCTTGGTCTGAATCTGAAAAAAAAAAATTATTAAAGTATAATTTTCAAAAATATATCCGATCTATTAACTCTACCTGAATAAGTAAAGAAATTTGGATCATGAAATTTATCTTATTGATTCTCTATCAGTACCAGTAAAATTATAAAGCTACCTAGGTAAATACTTATAATTAAAAACAATCTCATGCACTCCATCATTATTTTCTCTAAAAATTATTATTATATGTTCTTCCTCTTCAAAACATAACTGAGCATACTATCAAGGTGAATTCTCTACAATAATATCTAAATTTCATGTTTAAAGCAATGGCTTAAAACTGACAAACTAGGAGTTATTTGCCATATGAGCACTATCTATATTCTTTTAATGAATCCGTTATCAGCTCCTAAACTATATGCCCTGTGCTGTATCAAGACTATCAAATGTTTTTGTTGTTAAAATAAGAACCTTATTTTGTAAAAATGGCTTTGATATAGCAAGTAAATTACTAATTATTTACTTTTACCAAACTAAAGGAAACTGTTATTTTTAAAGAACATTCCAAAGGTATATATTTTAAATATAACAATGATTGTATAATAAATATTATGCAACAATTTTGTGCTTACCAATACTATTTTTTCGGCTGGAATCTGAAAAAAATCTTTATTCATTATTAACATATTTAAAGGCTATAGAAGTTTATTGTAGTTATAATATTTATGAAATTGTACAAATTCTACTTAGCATAAGCATTTTGACTATATAAATAATCAACAAAGATAGATAGATAGAGAGAGAGGAAAGTAGAATAGCTGAGTGTTTAGGGCAGTTAGTAATCAACTTTTTAACCATGCAAGTAAGTTCACTACAAAACTGCACATTAATAAAAAATTATTTATGTTGTAATTGTTTTCCTGAAAAATATTAACATCAAATAAGACTGGACAACATATAAATTATTAAGTACATGTTTTTTTAATTTTTTTTGTTTTCAGATCCCCTTTACTAAATGGTTATATAGTTTGCTGGTTCTTCTTCTTATTTTATTGCCTTTTACTGCAATTTATTGCATTTTGTGTGCGTGAGAGAGGGGAGTGGTTCAGTGGTAGAGCCCTGAGTTACAATGCAGAAGGTTCTGGGTTCAAATCCCGCTCACTGGCAGACTATTATTTAGTCTCTTTGTGGCCGGAGATGGATCGTATAGGATCTAGAACCCTCTTGGGGCTCACCCAGCCTCTATAAAATTTGTACCTAATATAAGAGGAAAAAACTGCCGGTTGAGCATGATCTAGGACAAATCACCTCCCTTCACAACCATTGTCTAAGAAACAGTACAGTCTCTACCATGTAATGAATCCCAGACCCTAAATGGGTTGTGGTGGTACAGGTTTTTTTATGGCATTCTGTGAGTTATGGTAATTAACAATAAATATAGTGGTGTTGAGGTACCCCAATTTTAAAATTGTTTTTATTAAGTATTATATGATAAAAGGCAACCCAAATTTGACAAGAGAAAAGGCTATCAAACTTAATTTTAAATAAGAGTAATGTACATTTACTTTATAACTTATTCACTATTGTATTAAAATTTAATAAGCCAACTGTCAACATACTACTTGATTTCTTACGATCAGAACCTGAAAAAATAAAAATACAAAATTAGCAAAATCAATTTTCTTTAAGATTGACAGAATACAAAAAAAAATGTAAATATGTGAAACAAAAATGAAATATATATTTTAAAAATAAATTACTATAAACAATTTATTTATTTTTTAAAGTTTGGAAAACAATTATAATTTTATGTAAAATTAGCAAATGGCTACTCATTTATTTGATAGATTACTGATTACTTTCTCTAATAATATAGTAATAAAAATAGCAAATAATGGAATGAATTTATATAACAGCATTCCTACATAATACACTTCAATATATTTTATTGTTTAATTATTTACTTATTGGAATGCTATTGGTGTCGTCTCAACTTTTAATGTGTTAATCTTTTAAGTTTTGTAACCCAAGAATACATGTGATTTTTGTTTTTTTAATTTTAATAAAAAAATTGTTTAAACAATGTTAGAAAGTTGTTACCATCAAAGTGTATTCCAGGGGGATTATGGAAGAAACTTCATGTACTATTTTTAGTGCCCTTCCTATTAAAGATTGTTTTATGTTTTTTTTATCAATAAACAATTTTATCATCACATATAAATGCTGAATGATAGTTATTTTGATACTGGAGTTCAATTTTTTTTTTATGGATACAAATATAAAATACAAATAAATAGTTGATTTCTGTTTGGGGTATTAATTAAAAATAAATTATATTTGTTTTAAATACTTGACAATGGATGGACAATGTATGGACGAAACACCATCAAATGAAATAAAGCCATTATAAGAAATATAAACAAGTTTATACTTATTCACTATTGTATTAAAATTTAGTTGGTACTAAATAATTAATGTCAACATACTATTCGATCTCTTACGATCAGAACCTGATAAAAAAAATTATATTACACCATAGTAAAGAAAAAATCATTAATATAAGTCAATTTTCAACATACCAGATGTTTTTCTTCGATCGGAACCTGAAAAAAATTAATACTCTTTTGAAATTTGGAAAATTATTTCTTGTAATGCTAGATTATTAAACTATTTATAATTTGTAATTACAATAAACATGCCTCAATAAAAAATCCTTAACTATTGTTTAAAGTTATCTTAAGTATTTAATTGATTAGCAAATATAAATTATTTAAAAAATACTTTTATATTATCTATGAATTGTTGAAGTAATTCCTCTTCTGTGTATCATCCATATTGTATTATAGACAGACAACACTGTAAAGTGACCATTGAGATCATGTGGGCCGTGTACTAGGGCATCCATGTTGTGTTCACCATAGTAGTTAGTTAGTTGGTGTTCTGGCTGGATCGATGTTGGTGTTTGAAGTGTCTGCCTGTCTATATATGTTTATATAGTGTTTATATCCAATAAATCTTTGCTCGTATCGTAATAACTTGTACTGTTGTTTTCCCTGCACTTAATCACCTTTTTACTCTCATGTTAATATAAATAACCCCTTGAAACATCCTGCTATAAGTTGGTTAAAAGTAAAAATTTATGAATGATAAAAGGCCTACGATGATGGTAAAAGAAATTATCAAATAATAATTTTTAAAAATTTAAAACCAATTAATCAACCTAAAATTGAAGAGCTTCAAAATTGGTGGAAATGCTTGATTTCGATACATATTTATATTTATTCACTATTGTATTAAAATTTAGTTAGTACTAAATAATTAAAGTCAACATACTATTCGATCTCTTACGATCAGAACCTGAAAAAAATAATTACATTACATCATAGTAAAGAAAAAATCATTTATATTAGTCAATTTTCAACATACCTGCTGTTTTTCTTTGATCGGAACCTGAAAAAAATTAATACTCTTTTGAAATTTTGGAAACTATTTCTTGTAATGCTAGATTTTTAAACTATTTATTATTTGTAATTACAATAAACATGCCTTAATATTAAAGTTACTGATAGTAATCACTGTATCATTAAACATAACAAATCAACAATGGTGTTCCAGAATCGCTAATTACTCTCATAAATTAACACTGTTATCTTCTCTAATTTTATTATTATTCTCTTATTTTAATCGTAAATTAAAAATTACAAGGTTTAGGACAATTGATCAATAAACTCCAATTGATAATGAAATGAATATTAGTATCAATAAATAAATAAATATTAAACATACCATGTGATTTCTTTGAGGCAACTGAAAAATAAAACAATAATCTTAACTATTCGTATTTTTTTAATAATAAATATAATATAATAATAAATCTATTCTCATTATTAATTAACTGTTTTTAGTTGACATACCTGATTCATTGGAAGATGATGCTGGAAAAAAATAAAAATAAATGTATACAATTTTAACAAAATATTATACTATATTAAATACTAATATCATAGAAATATTTATATGATTAGAATCTGAGGAAAACCCTCAACTGTTGTTTAAAGTTGTTTCAAGTATTTAATTGATTAGCTAATATAAATTGTTTTAAAAATACTTCTATACTATCTATAAATAACCCCTCGAAACATCCTGCTATAAGTTGGTCAAAAGTAAAAATTTATGGATGATAAAAGGCCTATGATGATGGTAAAAGAAATTCTCAAAAGATAATTTTTTTAAATTAAAAACCAATGTATCAACCAAAATTTAAAGAACTTCAAAATTGGTTGAAAGGCTTGATTTCTATACATATTTTTCCTTACTATTTCCTTACAATTTTCTTTGACCACTACTTGAACGATGACGATCTTATCCTTATAATAATAAACTACTAAACACTCACTATTTACTAAGTATATAATGCATTGCTATATTGAAATTATTATGTTTATACAATATTGTTAAACTCTTCATCATACCTGATGGTTTCTTTTTACCAGTACCTGAAAAAAAATTGAAATTTGTAAAATTATTTCTGATAATACTGGATGAGCCTATTGTTACTGTTTTATAATAACTTTAAAGTGAGCATGGATTAATATTGAATTTAATTTTTCCCATATAACTGATCCAAATAAAAATTAAAATTCCTTTATTACAGTACATCTAAGCATGGTATTTTTAGTCTGACAACAGTGCACCAACCATTTTCACCATTTTTTTTTATTTTTTTTATTTTTTTACAGATAAGTAAAAGAAGACCACAGGTATGTTCGTAATTGATATATTTAATGTGTTTGGTATTATGATTTACTATATAAAAGACTGGAATTACTTATCTTGATATCTTTAATCAAAACTAACGGTTTCATTTAAATATGATATGTAATATGATTTATAGTTTCAGGGTTATTGCTTGATATTAACGACTTTTATTTAAAAAAAAGGGAGCGGGTGGCTCAGTGGTAGAGTACTGAGTTGCCATGCCGGAAATTCTGGTTCAATTCCCGCTGCAGGCCATGACTTTTATTTAGTCTGTTTGCAGCGGGAGATGGATCATATAGGATCTAGGACCCTCCTGGGGCCCACCCAGCCTCTATAAAATATTATAAAAATAGGGTACCCAAAATAAGGGGGAAAAATCTGGCGGTTGAGCGTGACGTAGAACAATTCACCTCCTTGCAGAACCGTTGTCCATGAAACAGTACAGTCCCTACCATGTACTGAACCCCAGACCCTTCTTGGGTTGTAGTGGTACAGGTTTTTTTTTTTTTTTAAAGTTATTGGTTACTTGATTATTACAAGCATAGTTTTTTAAATATTTTTATTTTGAAGAGAAATGATTTGTCTTGGACGGGATTCGAACGGCTCGCCCGCGTCTCTGGTTAGAGCACCGCGCTAGAGACGCGGGCGACCCAGGTTCGAATCTCGGCCAAGACAAATCTTTTCTCTTCAAAATAAAAATATTTAAACATAGTTTTTAACAAAAATTTGGTATTCCATTCGGTAATACAATTAAATATTCAACTTCTCTTCATATGTTTTTATCCATTAGTGTTACTTAATTCCTTAATTACAATTACTGTGAACTATTAGACTTCTAATAGCTACCAGAAAGAGAATATTTCATGTAAACTGACTGAGCCCTAAATGGTTTTTGTTTAGGATCATAGGATAAACTATGAATTGATTCAGATAAATGATGCTCATATATAAGTAAAGTTACATGTGCATGTAATGTGAATAAGCTAAAATTATATGAAATAACCGATGGAAATTACTAAATCAAGTATAACCATAAATATAATCTTTAAAATTCGTAGAAGAGTGGTACTTCTGAAATAGGTATGGCTCTAGGAATGGTTTGTCTGGGTATAAGATAGGGATAGGAAGGGTTCTGGTAGGGATAGAGTTTTGTAGTAGCTCTGAATATGTTCAAATCAGAGCTCAATTGTTAATTGTCGAGCCTGATTAGCTGTAACGGTTTTTGTTGAAGGGGCAGATATTTCGTCTTCAGGAATTATGTTTCTTTGATTTTGCATCTTTAGCATATTGTTATAATTTTATTTTAGAGTTATGAAAAACATTTTACTTATTATGAAAAATTATTGATTTGATTTTTTTTTTTCAGATTCTATTGGTAAGAGTTCGGGTATGTTAATTATTTCTTTATTACTATTTATATCAGGTTTTGTTATGCAGTTATAATAGTAATTTTAAAATAACACATTCAATGAATTATCTCCATAAAATATTAGACTATACATTTTCTGTTATAATACATTATGCAGTTATTATGCATAATACATTATGCATTACTGTTATAATACATTATGCAGTTATAATAGTAATTTTAAAATAACACATTCAATGAATTATCTCCATAAAATATTAGACTATACATTTTCTCAATACTTGCTCCATTGTGCGGTAAAAGTGGTTCTTAAAACTTTGGGTAAAATCGTTTGATTACCCAAGATATATTAACAAACTGAAAGAAAATTCTACGTGTACACGATTTCAGACTAAAAATACCATGCTTCATGTTAAATTCATTATTTTGCTCTACAAAATAATATAATTTTAAATATTAGTTGTATTTTGAATTGTATTATAACTCCCCAACATACTAGATTTCAATCAGAGTACTTATTTTTGTGTACTTGTATTTTCAACAAGAACTGACATACAATGTATTGAAATAATTGGCGTTGAGATTAATTTATTTATTTTTTTTACTGCTTAGAAACTTGTTTTAAACATTCTATTAAGAGACAAATCACATCTGGTTGATTGGAAAGTTAATCAGTTTTTATCATAGGAATGTAAGATTCAAAAAGACAAATCGGCTAGGAATATTAAACATGTTGAATTCTTAATTATAAAGTAAAACACTTACCAGATTTTTTCCCCTGTAATTCTGAAACACAAACAAGGAGTATTATTATCAGAAGTAAATAATTATAATTATCGAAAGTAAAAAGTGCAAACAAAGCAATAGTGATAGTTAATTATAAATGTATAAAAAAACTGACAAGATATAAATCTCTCAATTACAAGAAATAGTACCAAGTATCTTATTGTTACTTAATTATTATAAAGAAAAAAATAGCTATAATGGTTGCTAATCCAGATTAATATTTCAATAAGTATACATACCAAGCTATTAATTATTCTTAGGCATGGATCTGATAAAAAATGCTGGTATTTGAACAAAACATAAGCATTTTTTATTACTAAAAAAGGAAATCAAAGTTAAAAAGTAAAATTTTAAAAATTGTTATGAGTAGCTTACTAACCATCCAACTGCTTCTTCACTTTTTTGCCTAAAAAAAAAAAGAAGAGAAAAACATTATTTAGTTCAAACTTAGAGAAGTTAGTTTTGGGGATACAAGAATCAGAAAACATTCATAGGTTGAGCTATAATATTTATAAATATTTTCATTTGAAAAGAAAAGATATGTCTAGGACCGGGACTCGAACCCGGGTCTTCCAGATCGCTAGTCTGGGACTCTACCAACTGAGCCATCCTTGGCCATATATATAACCATATTTTTAAATAAAAATATTTAAAAATTAATAAAATCAACAACTAATATAATAAAATATAATATTTATACAAATATTCTATCTACATATATATAATGGTAGGCTTAAAAGAAGTTGTAGGTGATGATTAAGATCCTTGGGATAGCTGTCAAAGAACTTTTGGATCGCAATTTCAACTTCCCCAAAATTATCAAAATTTTTCCCTAGAAGAAAATGGCCCATGGACCGAAACAAGTAGTATTCCGAAGGTGCGATGTCTGGACTAAATGGTGTATGAGGCAGGAGTTCGAACCCATTAAGTTCTTTATTTAAACTTTTCATTGGTTCGATGGAAAGTGTTAGGTAAGGACCTGTCTACAGCACTTTTTCACCTTCCCAATGGAGCCTAGATGGTGACTAACAGTATCTTCCGACACAATACAGTCCCGTTCAAGTTCGCTAGTAATTGTGGATGGATTTGACTCAACAGCTTCCTGCAGACCTCATCAATATCCATTAATGGTCGTCCGGAGCCCTTCTTCCTTTCCAAAGTCGTATTTCCACTACTAAATTATTCAAACCAACGCTGCGCAGTGGGCTGGTCAAGGATACCTTCTCCTTAATTTTTAATAATTTCACGAGTTGCTTGTTGCGGATTGCTTCAGCGGCAGTATAATTTTTTTTCAGTGATGTCTTAAAATTACAAGAACTTCGAAGGACACTGTCATATTTTATCTTTGACACAAATAATTTAATTGAGGTTTTTTTGGAGAAGTCGAATGGGATTAAGCTTAGAGCATGCTCTAAAGGGATTGTTAAGTGTTGGTAAGTATTAAAATATTTACAAAATGTCGGCATACGAACAAACACTACTCCCTGTATAAGAGGATTTTTTTACCTCCACCATTTTCTTCCTCATAAATATAAGGTCAACTAATATTATTCAACAAATAAAATATTTACAGTCTTATGAAATCTTGAATTTTAAAAAACCGTAATTTTTTTTAGTTTTGTATTTATTCATAATAACATTAGAATAACTATTGTACTTAGGCAATTTCATAAGAGATGATGTCAAAAAGAGGATTAAATGGTCAATTTGTATAATAGGCCAGCGGCCAGATACCAAAAAAAGGGCTTTAGGTCGCAAAAAAATTTAAGAGAGCTGCATTTTTGATATGTTATAAGGGCTTGTCTGAGTAATGTAAATCCAAGTTTGCAACCGAAAAAACTGATGGGAAAACTTTTGGTGGCCAAAAACCTCGAAATTTTAGGAGTTAATTCAGTGTTTGCCCTTTCCTTGTCTCCTAATCGGTGCGTTTTTAATAAAAAAACATATTGTGACCATTTTTAATGTAGATTAAAATTTCTACAATTTATATCTAACCGCGGCTCTGTATTTCTTATAGACCCTGAGTTACGACCCTTTGAAAATTGTTCATTTTTTCCAAAAAGTCCAAATTTTAAGTTTTGGCCCACTTTCGTGAGGAACACCGGCCGAAGGAATGACCCTACGATGAAAGTCATGGGGGATGAAGCTGTAGTAAATTTAATTAGCTTTAATTTAAGCACAGACCGAGGCATGTAGTTGCGCCTCTTGGTAATTTTTTCCAAATAGTCCAAATATTGCCCAGCGGCCAGGTGTTTGAGGGTCCCAAAAAATGGAAAAGAGTTGCACTTTTGATATGTTGTAAGTGGATGTCTGAGTAGTATAAATCCAAGTTTGCAACCGAAAAAACGAATGGGAAAACGGCTAATTGGTGGCCGAAATATCTCGGGGAGACTGGTTGGCTCTCCCCCCAGCAAAGTAGTACCTACTAGTACAACCATTATTTTTTGTATAGGTAATTTACAAGTACATATTAATACTTTCAATAAACAAGCTGTTCTAGATCGATTCGTGGCGTAAAAAAATACCAATTTTCAAAGAGGCGTAACTCAGAATCGGTTACACCTAAAGGCCTTGGTCTGAGCTTAAATTAAAACTAAGTAAATTTACTGGCTTGACTTTCATCGTAGAATCACTCCTTCGGCCGGTGATCCTCACGAAAGTGGGCGAAAACTTAAAATTTGGACTTTTGGGGGGAAATGACCAATTTTGAAAGGGGCGTTACTCAGAATCTATTAGAGGTAAAGATCCGCAGTTGGCTTCAAACTGTAGCAAATTTAATCTACATTAAAAATGGTCACATATGTTTGTTTTTAAATCAATAATGCACCGATTAGGAGATAAAGGCCAAAAACTGAATTAATTGCAAGAATTTCAAGGTTTTTCGGCCACTACAGTTTTCCCATCCATTTTTTCGGTTGCAAACTTGGATTTACTCTACTCATACGAGCCCTTACAACATATCATAAATGCAACTCTCTTCGATTCTTTGCGATCTTCAAAGGCCTGTCCTCTGGACTATTTGGAAAAAACTACCAAGGGGCGTAACTCAGAATTTATTAGACCTACAGGCCTCGGTTTGTGCTTAAATTGAAGCTAATTAAATTTACTACAGCTTCATTCCCCATGACTTTCATCGTAGGATCACTCCTTCGGCCGGTGTTCCTCACGAAAGTGGGCCAAATCTTAAAATTTGGACTTTTTGGAAAAAATTAACAATATTCAAAGGATCGTAACTCAGGGTCTATTAGAACTACAGAGCCGCGGTTGGATATAAATTGTAGACAATTTAATCTACATTAAAAATGGTCACAATATGTTTTTATAATTAAAAACCCACCGATTAGGAGATAAAGAAAGGGCAAAAACTGAATTAACTCCTAAAATTTTGAGGTTTTTCGGCCACCAAAAGTTTTCCCATCCGTTTTTTCGGTAACAAACTTGGATTTACACTACTCAGACGTGCCCTTACAACATATCAAAAATGCAACTCCCTTCGATTTTTTGCGACTCTCAAACACCTGGCCGCTGGTCTATAATTGAACTGTTAAATCTCTAGGACTTTAAACGCTTTACATAGGTTCAGTTTGAAACGTTCGATTAATGACGTCACGATATCCGTTGGAAACACACCTTCATTGAGGGCATGTTCTCTTCAGAGGTGCCCATAACATGCTCGACATTGCTGGTGAACACTCAAGGCAGATCTCACTTACAAAAGCATCGCGCCAAACAGGTTTGAGATGCCATGGGATAAAAACCTACATAAGACCCAAAAGATAAAACCCATGAAAGGAATAGGTTTCAGTATATAGTAGAGACCGCACTGCCACTTAAACAACAACTTAAGTTCGTCTGACGCTCAACCATCTGTTTTTCTCAATTAAGGGTACCCTTTATATTTACTTTTTTATTACTTATTTACTTTAGGACTAGCTTTTGCCCACGATTAGCTCGCGTGGAATTTGGTCCGCCTCATAAAGTTTCGTGAGAGATCATTTTAAATAAATAATTTAATTTTTTGTAATTATAAGTTACTCGTACAGCCGAAATTTCAGATGTCTAACTTCAAAACTGACGGATTCCATACAATCTTTGAATTATATTAAGGAGGAAACCCTTGGGGGTGGAATTGTCCAAATTCCTTTCTTAGTGCTCATTTAAGCTATACAAAGAACTTATCTGGGAATTTAAAGATGCTGGGTGTGTTAGTCAATCAGGTTACAGTTTTATATAAACTTCGCCTAAGTGGTGTGTTCATAAAAAGTACACATTTCCTTCCCCAGGCCTGATATTATCCAGATCAAATTTCATCACAGACGGATCAGTCGCCTTTTGTGCCTTGTTAAGGGGTAGCATATGCTGCTACCATTGCTCCTGGATGCTTCATTGCGACCACGGGTGCTGTGAAAATCACAAACATCAGTGGCCCCAATACAGAGCCTTGAGGTACTCCACAGGTGGTGGTGCTAGAAGTCGAGTTAGGCTACACCTACATGGGATCCGGTGTGATACGATGAGACGTCGCTAGCAAACCAAATGACTGAAATATATCGAGTTATAACATCTGGTTCTTTAAATTAATAATTAAAGATAATTAAGATTATTTATTAATTATTTTTAATACATTTATATTTTACTATAATGTATAGTAAAATATGTATAATGTATACACCCCAGCATCGTATGTGATAGAATCACGTCGCACAGAATCGGATCCAATGTAGGTGTAGCCTAACTGTTACCGACTCGTACGACGAATGATCTTCCGCTGAGATAGCTTTGGATCAGACGACATAGAGTGGCGGGAAAGCTAAACTCTTCCAAGCGTCGGAGTAACAACTCATGAGACACACAGTCAAAGGCCTGGGTGCAGTCCAATGAAATGAACGCCGTAGCTCTGTTCATCTGCTTGTGCTCTATGGTGTGCGCCTGTAGTTTAGCCAGGTGGTGGTCACAGGCGACTCCTCTCTGGAAACCAGTCTGCTCAGGGGGGATGTTACTTGATTTGTTTTGTTCAGCGAAAAAATGTAGATTGTGCGAGTAAGAAACAAGTGAGCAAGCATACAAACTTTGCCCCCCTTTTTCACCTCCTTAGGGGTAGAATTTCTGAAAATCCTTTCTTATCGGATGCCTACATCATACAAAGAACACACCCTCAAAGTTTCAGGTCTCTACCATTAGCGGTATAGGCTGTGTGTTGATACCTAAGTCAGTCATTCAGGACAAAGCATTTTATATGTATAGATTACTTATTTAAAGGATAGGTGTGTAGTGTTCAGACCCTGTAGAGTAGTTTCACGGCTATTAACAGAATAAACAATATATCTGCCACAACCAAACCTTCAGCTCAGTAATCCAGCACATTTCACGCTAAGCTATCCCGGTATATACCACGGAATAAGCATCTCGAAAATCAAATAAAAATTCATGAGCTAAATTTAATTTCTTTCTAAACAAAATATTACGTACAATATATATTTTCTAGACGTTTCACTTTACATTCCAAATCGTTCACCCTCTTGCCGAGATTCGAATCTGCGCAGCAATTTGAGAAAATCCTCTTGAATTTGGTCGCGCAAGCAGCTTCATCTCTTTTTTTTTCTCCATGCCAACCTTTAGGATGTTTATTTCTGTTATCGTGACTGTTGTGGTGTCGATTGTCGTAGTTGTGATTGCTCAGTGAATCTGAAAAAATAAGTCATTTAATTGAAGTAAAGTCGATTAGAAAAGAATATCCTTAGGAAGGAATGTGGACCACTAATCAGAAACATGGATTAAGAAGCACTAAAGAAATTCATGATCATCATCATTTGGCGCTACCACCCTTGTAGTCGAGTCTTGGCCTGCTCCAGCATCGACCGCCAATTTTCCCTATCGAGTGCTGCTACCATCCAATTGCGAAGCTACGCAGTCCTACCGCCGAGGTCGTGGTCGGCCTGCTCTTCTCACACCATAGATTCGCTCCCTGAGGACTTTGGCTAGGATTTCATCCTTTGAAGAAATTCATAAGCACTTATTTAACAGAAGAAACAATAAATAAGAGAAGGATAAGATTTTTGTAGAGTCTCATATTTATAGATGGTAACAGGCTGGCTAAAAAAAATATTCATCTATTTGGATAAAAGAAAAACCAAACCTAAATGATTCATATAAGTTTATAAAGTAATCACAAAAGGTATAAAGGACTGAGGAAAATTTAAAAAGTTAATTTACAGCAGAAACTTTCCAAAGAAAGATAAACAATCCAATCTTGATACAAAATTTGAAGAAGAAAGAAAGGAGCATTATCATACAAGTAACGTATTTGTATGATAATGGCAAAAATGTTTGGTTTTCGATTTCAAGAGAAGTATCTGTATTGACCATTCCTGAATCCTTTAGGACCAGTTTCGTCGAGACGTCAGTACATATCTCACATAACTTAAAAAACGTAAGACTTATGAAGTAAAATTTTGTTTTTGGTCCAGATCTAGTTATACACTTTCTTTGACTAGTGAATTGCTAAAAAGAAAAGCAGTGTATTTAATTTATCAAAAACTATAATTAATTATATACAGTGTAGGTTGTAATGACCACGCTTATATAATAAAGTTAATATATATTAGTGTAGTCATGACAACCTCACGCCTCTGGAAACAACTTGTCTACAATTACTTAATATATTAGTGTAAAATCATTTTGATGACGTTAGTGAAAATAATAAGAGTAAACAACTGAAATTTCATTACTTTTTAGACGATTAGTCAATATTAAAGGCAACAATCGTTACTAACATGTTTCCTCAACATGCCTGCAACATGTAAGGTTAAATCATGGTTATAAATTTATTTCGTATTTAAGAAGTTGTTTGTTCATTTAACCTCATTTTATGCTGCTGTGGCTAATCGGACGATGCTACATCAGGAGCTCTAAATTTTGCCTATCAAGTTTAATTTGGATAGGGATTTTTAACGAGTACATGACATCGAACAGGCTCCGGACCTTCGTTTAACCTCTCTTCAGAGGGAAGGCGTAACTAAGGATTTTTTACTCCCTTTAAAAAATCCTAGGGCCATCTGCCGGGCTACGAACCCGCGATCTTGGGCTTAGTAGTTTGTTACGCTAACCACTAGACCATAGGTCGCTCATAGCTAAGAAGTCAATAATCTCATAAAAATACATATCATTGTATTTAATTATGTTTGTACTGGCAGAAACAAACAACTTGGGAAACGAATTTCTGCAAGTCATTTCCTAAGTTTTTTGTTTCTTTTTTTCATGAGACAGATCCTCACACATTTGAGGAATTATTAAAAACAAATAAAATATTATTGGAAGAAAATGTTAATAAATTATTTTTAATGTAAAATAAAAGAATGTAAAAAGAAAATACTGCAAAATGAAATTAATGAAGAATTGAAGGAGGGAAACATGGTGCTAGAATAGTCTATATTTTTTCGAAAAAGTAATTATGATTTATGTGACACAAAATATGATAATAATAATTTCTAGGTAAATATCTAGGTAATTTTACCTAAATGCAATAATCGATACATAAATTTTGACTCTTTACGTATATTAAAATCTATCAATATCGAAGTATTGCTGGATGTAAATTTTTATAAATATAACATAGTTCTGGAATTCTATTAATTGTATAGAATATACATAAAATATTCTTTTAAATGACATCTTGAAACATAAACACTAGCATACCATATGACGAAGCAATGATGTGACACTTGCTGTCATTTCTTGTAGGCGTTTGCATTACTTTCAAAAGCTCGTTCCAGTCGTGTTGCTTTTTATTAGAACCGCCGTGCTTTGGCATGTTGTTTACTATGATATAATTTGTAAAAACAAAATATATTTGACACAGTTATTTTGAAGAGAGTGTGTGTAAAATATTATGTGTTATAGTATTATAGATGTCTCGTGAAACTATATCGGGTCATTAAATGATATAACATGTGTTAGTTATTAGTAAATATCAGTATCGAATTATGGAGAATAGGTTTCATTAGCGGATCATTGCTAATAATAAAAAACATACAAACATTACAATATTAGTTGACTATGCGAATGAGAGAAGTATAAATTGTTTCTCGTTCTAACATGGTTATGTGTTTAAGAAAAATGTATTTTAGTCTTGGGATTCAACTAAGCATCATAATATACTGGGTACCTCCCCATTTCTTTGTATGAACATCTTATTATATTTGCATTAAATTCAGCTGTTCTATTAATTATTGCGAAAATGAAAAAATAAAAATGGCTTAACTTTCCCTGACTCTGAAATCCCAGCCCTAACTCTTACAGAACTTACAGACAGCTTAGCAGTTGGTCAAATGTTTCCAGAAGTTTAAATGTGATGGAAAAGAACCATGAGAAGCACAAATGGCTACCACACGAATGGACTGAAAATACCATATCGAAATGTTTCAACATCCAGGTTTCATTACTTGCTAGAAAACTAGAAAGTTTTCTTGAATAGCTGGCGTTGGATATTCTACGACAATTCCAAGCGCAAAAAGTCGTGGGTTAGTCCAGGGGACCCATTCACATCGTCATCAAACCGGAATTCCAAGGTTATAAGGTCTTGTAAATTGCAGCGTATTATGTAATTGTTGCTAAAACCGAAGAAATTAAACAACATATTGTTTAAAAAAATACCAGCAATGTTGAGCAACATACTGTTGGATCACAATCGGCTACGAGTTGCAAGGGTTGTAAAGTGCGGTACTCATGCAGCTCGAATGGGAAAACTCATTTAACAGACATAGCGCCTTCTGATTAACACTTGTCAGATTGATGCTAAACGGCTTCGAAATGCTGAAGAAGTAGAAAAATTGATCGATGATTGGATCGCTGCAAACCAACATCGTTTTTTCGAGAAGGTATCGCCATGTTGCCAGAAAGACGGAAAAAAGTTGTAGGAAATAAAACAAAATATTTTGGTTGATATATCTGAAGCCCCGGAGAATAAGTACTCAACATTTGAAAATAATGAATTAAGCTAAAAAAGCTGAGTAAGCAAATTACGTTTTACTACTTCACATCATCTAGTTCTCCTAACCCTCCAGAGTCATTAACTATTTTTTTGAAAAATATTTGTTTGTTTTTTACATTTTTCTATTCATATAGTGATTCAGAACTCAAGAAAAATAATTTTAAAAAATTGTCAATTACATCACAGGAAGGTGTGACATAAATGTCACACTATGCTTTCGGCTTACTACATTTTTCAAATTCCAAATTTTGATAGATTTTCATTAGTATTGAAACAATAACCAACTATATGATTTTTAATATTAGTTTATTGGAAACTTTTTGTGGTATGGATTTTACGCACAAACCCACATTACACAAATAGTGTTCACGGTACTTGTACAAGTTTCACTTGCATACCTCTTGCGCTTGGGGATAGGTTCGATAAAATGGTCTATCCGATCATACCGAATATCGAACGGAACTCTAAATGACCTGAGACTTGAAGATGTAGAAGGCCCCGGTGACTTTATTGGTTTTTATAACTCTCCAAGGAGCATAAAACAACAGCTCGCCTGAATTGAAGCTTTTGACAACTTTCATGCCTAGCTTGGCTATAGATCAGCCAGGCATTATTCATGGCAGCATCTATCAGCCACGTAAATAACGGGCCCCACCATTCTTCCCACGAATGCTAATTCTTCTCTCACCGATGTCTTCATCCATCCGATCAGTTTCTCCCTTGTTTTTATTATACTGGTAAATCAGTACAGGCTGAAAAATTGATATGTTTTTTTCTCTTTTTCTGGCAAAATCTTTTTATTTTAGCCGCTGGCCGCACTCCATAGGCTGTCGAAATGACAGAAACCACATTGTTGTCCACACATTTGTAAATGAGAATCCCATCTTCTTTTTCTAAAACAGCTGTCGATGTCCCTCACTCCATTTAGCTCTTGATAGCTTTATTCGGCAGCGGGCCGAATCTTTTGGAATCCGGTTCTCTCGAATCGTGCCTGTTCCATGGTAGCCTCGTTCTTTGAGGCTATTTAAAAGATTCAAACTTGTAAACAAGTTATCCAAACACACATATATATATATATTGGTTTCTACTTATCTTTACTGTTATGGAAATATTATGTTTTGGTTCTTGAGTTACAGTCAGTTTATTTCAACTTTTTAAGGCGACGTATATATATATATATATATATATAGTAAGGGTAATTTTGATTTTCTCTTGGCAAATTGTCAAAATGCAGAATAAGAGGGGCTGCAGCTTTTCCAAATGTCTCATCATATGTTTTGTTTGATGGCTGGGTCTTCCCTTGGTATACTTGGAAGTCAATCAGATATCCAGCTTTTGTGTTGAGGCACCAAACTTTTTAGCCAAATGAATTGGCTACCCGCGTATGAACTGTTTACATACATGGCGGCCATAATATTTCACCATTGATTCGTCAAAATCTAGGGATTCGCATAGGACGAAATGTTTTGAAAAATTTATTTTCAACATATCCATGAGTGGGCGCAACTTGCTCATTTATCTTTCAAGTCGATTTTGCTGTTATCAGCAGCATGCATGCATTTCGTAATTTGTATGAACCTATCTCTTCTCATGCAGTTGGAAACTAAGACATTATGAACATCCAACTTTTTCCCCAATAAAATCTCTTGTCTGGTAAGTCCACATACCCACTTAATAAAAGTATACCCATGAAAGCTTTGATTTCATCCACGCTAATCTGGGGATCAGGCATATTTTTGAATAAGGCGTATTTATTTGAGTCATCTCTGAGAAACTTGAAAATCTCATCTGTTAAAAACATTTCAAAGCATTCTACAGGTGTCATATCTTTAAAAAGTTCGTAAGATTCTGTGGTGAATTTATCATACGGAATATTTTGTAAGTCCCCTTCGATATTTTGCATATTCAGACACTTTGAATATTTCCCCCAAGTCGGGTATTATTCCTCAGAATAATTTCTGCATCACTAGTTAACTGCCTTGGACTTAGCTCGTCGAGAAGTCCTCCCTCGTCTTCATCAGCACTGTCCTCGTCTGTCAGAATACTTGGTTCAGGTGGATCAACGTAAATCCCAGCTACCTCATCTTGGACATCACTTCCATCAGGTTCTGCACCATATCCATGCCCTTCTGGATATTGAGAGCCTCTTCAAGTGTGAGTCCACCCACAAACGAAATTTTTTTCCTAAAAAAACAATAAATAAATAAATAAATAGTAATAAAATATATTTAAAAAATTAAACTTCTATGCAAACTCAAAAATAGGAGTTTGATGAAATGTAATTTGAAAAAACATACCTCAGTATAAACCGTAATAGTTATTTTATTTTTTTAAAAAGGCAAACGAGTATTAGGCTGCAATTCCTGCCTGAAATTATTTATCAATTTACAGATATAGCGTAATTAGGGAAAAACCTTAGATATACCAATACTTTATCTACAATTAATATAAAACAAATAAATATATATAAAATACAATAAAAAAAAAACTACTATTATATTATATTATGAGCGATTGTAAATAGCAATTTGAATTGAAGCAATAGATAACGTCTGGAAAATCCTGATTAACTGAAAACTTTTAGTGTTTCACAATTATTTATTTTTTAATATTTACACTCTTAGCAAAAACAAAAAGGAAATTATATTCATATTCTCATGAACGTTTTCTCAAAATGTATGTTATGTTTATTTTATTTAATCATTTTTGTAATTTAGATGAAAAAAAACGAGAATTTATAAACAATGATTGAAAACTAGCATTGTTTGAAAAATTTAGGAAGCCGTATAAACGAGAATTTGGATGAGTAGGAGGAAATCAGAGCCAGGATAGTATTGGTAATAAAGCATGTTTTGGAATATCAAAGCTCCTGAGAAGTAAGCTCCTTAGCCTAAAGTCCAAGCTGATGATATATAAAGCCATTATCAGGCCAGTATCGACATGCGCAGGTGAAACCCTCACACTAAATAAATCCAGCGTGGAAAAGCTGAATAGATTCGAAATGAGAGTTTTACGGCAAATATTTGGCCCAGTTCGAGAAAACGACCAACTCAACAACAACAAGGAGCTGAGTGATTTATATGGGGACCTAACGATATCGAGCTTCATTAGGATTCAACTCATCAAGTGGCTGGGCAACGTATATAGAATGGACGAAGAAAGAACAGCTAAAAAGCCGTATAAAGGAAATCTTGACGGAGTAAGACCTCGAGGAAGGCCCAAAGCTAGAAGGAAGGATGCCGTCTGTGAAGATCTGAGGCTGAGGAATATCTCCATCACTCAAGCTGGTGGTGGCACGATTGGAGTAGAGCTGTCGAGCAGGCCAAGGACTTCTTTATGAGTCTGTCGCGCCAAAGGAAAATACCACTAATAGTCCTGGATAAAACACCTATTCTTCGGAGTCAAAATAGTCCCCCGATTAAGGTCGAAGTCAGAAGTTGAAATAGCCATAGGAAAATTGAAATTATATAAAGCAGTAGGGCTTGATAACATTTTTGGTGATAAAAGTGTGTGCAAAAGCAGGATTTTTGATGGTTATAAATATCATAAATATGAAAAAAATACTCTAAGAATGGAAAGAATCTACTTATTCTGATCCACAAAAAGGGGCAGAGAATGGAATTTCACTTCTACCAGCATGCTATGGGATAGCTCGTAAATCCTAACTGGTTAAATATGGAATATACAGAGGAAATTATTGGAGATTATCCATGTTGTTTTGAACTATTTATAAACAATTAACATAATACTATTAGTTATCACTTGAATACCAAAATATTAAGTTTTAATAACAAATAAGGATTATAGCTATGTCTATTGACAAAATTGCATCATTCAAATCTTAAATATTTATTAGCACAATTATGTAAACAATATTTGTCCAAATGTTATAAATATTATAAAAATATAGGAAATCCGGATGTAGTAAGACCTCGAGGAAGGCCCAAAGCTAGATGGAAGGATGGCGTCTGTGAAGATTTGAGGCTGAGCAAGGTCTCCATCACTCGAGCAGGCGATCGGGACGATTGGGGTAGAGCGGTTGAGCAGGCCAAGGACTTCTTTATGAGTCTGTCGCGCCAATAATGTAATGTAATAATTGTTTGAAAAATACCAATTGCTACGTGATTTTGGACGAGTTGTGAAAAAAAATTTAACAAAGGTAGTTCTAAATCCGAGTGTGGCATATTCGTTACACTGAGTTAAGACCGAAAATATGAAGCTAAATATTTTTTTTCAAGCTTAAGATTTTGTGTGCTTTAACTTTAGAGCCAAATGAAACCAAAACACGAGACATTAAAATTTTAAATATATATATAATCACATAAAACGACTTACCATGCATCAAGATCGAAATTCATTGTAGGCCAATTTTCAAACTTCAATAGAAACACAAATAATAACTGTTTGAACCCACTATTTGCACTAAACTGACTGTCAGAGCCCTTGCAGGTAGAGACAACGGTAATTTACCCTTACCAATAATAAAAGAGAAAGAGGAATGGGAAACCCGGCCTACTTTCTACTGTGACACTAGGCTTTTAAGGGTTAAGTCAATGGCGGGAACTTACTATAATATCGATAATTTGTCCTATCGATAGTAGCCTAACATTGACTAACATTCATCTCAAGACTACATTCCTGCCATTTGTTCGATAGTTGCAATTATATATTACAATTATTCATACTCTACTTATTATAATATAATAAGTAGAGTTTATTAACTAAACTATGATTTATTACTAGCCTATAAGAGAATCTCACCTACTCTCCCCCCCCTCCAAAATTTATGAGAAAAATATTATTTTAATACCTATTTAAATAAAATTTGTGATTTACTTAATACTTTTTAAATAAAATGAGTAACGGAAAATATATTCATTGAATCGAATTACTAAAGTATTAAAACATATTTATTGATTTTAAACAATTATGATCACAGATGATGACTTGCCCTCTTATCAAATTTCACTAACAAAAATATAAAATGCAACTATTACCTGTAATATGAATTGCTTAATACATAATAAAAATAAACTACATCAAATTGTTACATAATTTACACTGCTAGATTGTTCTTTTATAATTGTATTTTATTATCATACTATGCACTCTCATTATTTTCATTATCCTATTGAATCAAGAAGAAACAACTCATAGATGATGAAAAGGAAGAAGTAGGTTTGTGGAGAAACCCCATCTCCCTCAAGAAAATAAAGCATATACATAAAACCAAATAATAATAGTTGAAATAACAACTGTTTGGCAATTAGTGCCTACATTTAGGTTATGTATTTGTATAGCTAACCTAAATTTAATAGTTTATTTGTTTATTAATATAGCCATTTCCTTCATTCCAACTTTTTTAATCTGATGAAATGTCAACAGTAGATAAAGAAGATTTATCTAAAACTTTAGTTGACTGTCAAGCAAAACTTTTAGAAATTGATAATAAACTATCACATATAAAGAATCGGTGTAAAACAGGGAGAATAAAGCATAATAAATACAGATTACATACTAATGAAGATTTCATCATACTGAAGAAGGAAACAGAAAGTTTGGAAAGTGATATTCAGTTTGTAAAATCATTAATTGAAGAATCAACTGAAATCCAGTCTTCCTTTCCTTTAAGATTAATGAAGAAGGTCTTTCCTACCAAAATGTTTTCTTCTCAAAACAAACATTTGACAAATGAAATGAAGGCAAACATCATATCCCATAGTACAGGATTGTTGGAAGAAAAGGTTAAAATTCTTCAAACTATTGTGTCCTCAAAGAAGAAAAAAAGGAAACCTAAACGAGAATCAAGAGGTAACATTTTTTAATTTCTTTTACTTCCATTTCTCCATTAAGAACCAGTTCTTGTAAAATTAAAATTTATACTTAATCAATAACAGGAATTGTTAACATATTCCTTTATGTTATCCTCACCACTGATAACATTAAAAAGGAGGGAAAAATAATTTTACTCTTCAGATTTACAATACCATTTTTTTTTGTATTTATGAAATAAAAAATATAACGACAGTTTTTTTGATAGACCCAAAAGGGCTCTTCTTGTAAATTCTTTGTTGGAAGTACAATTAATCTAGTACAATTATTTAATGACTTGCTAGATTGTTAAAGCTAATGAACTTGTAAAATAATAATTTTTGAGTTTAAATTTTATGACGGAGAGAAGAGTTTTTGTTATATTATATTTTTTCCTTCTCAGGTCTGCTTGACCAGTAATACCACCAATCTCTGCTTAGAACCTTCTGTCCACAGACCATTACTCTAACCCAAATCCATCAGATCACTCTTAACACAATCTTCCCACCTACTCCTCGCTCTACCCCTCATACTCTTCCCGGTCGGCACAGCACTTACAATATAATATTACAAATTTTAAGACCGGAATCTGAGAGCTCCTTATGTTTGTTAATTTATTTCTGATGTTAAGTTAAAACAAAAATGAGAAATGACCAGTGATTAATTTCTTATACAAATAGGAATCTGGTCTTCTTTCAAAGATAATCATCATAAAATATTTTATACTTAAATCAACTAGCTATAATTTGAGCAGTAATAGGCATCACAATATCAAATTGTTGCTTAAATATCTAATGTTTCTTATGATGTGGCTCTTTATTTTCAAAATCGACAAAAATGTTATTGAAAAACTGTATCTAGAAACTATCTTTTTTCCTACTCTGTTCTTCTCCAAACAGATGACTTTATACTTTACCATTTCTGTGAACTGTATTTCAAAAAATCTTACTAATCTCTCTTCTGATGGAGAAATAAATTAAGAGCAGACTCTCTCCCTTTATCTCTTTGGACATCTCCTGTATCCTTCAATACCATTTTTATTTAATAAAACCTAACCAAAAACACATTAGGGGCAACCTGTGGTCTAGTGGTAAGCATTACAAACTACTAAGCCCTAGGATTTTTTAAAGGGAGTAAAAAATCCTTGGTTATGTCGCCCTTCGGAAAGGACGTTAAACCTGAGCCTGGTATCAGTTACTCATTAAATTCCCTATGCCAATGGAACCTGGATAGGCAAAATTTAGAGCACCCAATGTAGAATCGTCTGATTAGCCATAAAGTGACGTTAAATGAACAAACAAACAAAAACATATTAGGTTTTAATAGAAAATAAAGAAAATCTCTAACATGTCATAGTAATTATGCAGTAGTAATTTGATACAATATATTCTAAGCATTACCATATTTATTGTGTTAATAGTTTAAACAATAAGTAGTAATGAATTTCAGATTCTGTGGTGACAAACACAACCAATTCCATAAAACCAACCACCTCACAGTTCAGGCCTAAAGCATCATCTGATTCTGAGATATTTATGAATCCTGAAAAAATTCCAAGCATAAAAGTTTTGAGTTCTCTGAAAAAACAACGTGATGATCTCAGGTCAAATATTAAGAGTTCAACTGAACTCATGTTTTTGAATTCAGAAACCAGTAAATATTTACCTTCTTCTAGTAAAAACTTAGTAACAAGCAGCATTAAAAAGACAACAAGTCAAATAGAATATACTTTCACCACGTACTCAAATCAACAGGTACAAACAATGGAGATGCTTTCACATTTAGCTCTTAACACGACTGAAAAGTATGTACAGACTGACTTTCCTGTAGTAACATGGGTCAGTGAAGTAATGAATCAAGGCAAATCTGCGAATAGATATCAAGAGAAAGAAACAAATACAGACATGGATGTAGGAACAGCTAAAAAACTGTGTATTTCAAATAATAATTTCCGCCATATCAAAGCTTCTCAAAACCAAGAATTATTACCTCCATTGGCTAATGTTCTAGATATAAATGAGATTGATAATATTATCAGTAATTTAATAAACAGTCCTCTAAAAATGTTACAGTGTAAACATATAAATAAACTATCAGGTGGAAATATTGGTAATCCACCTGGGTATGTGAATCTAATCATTCGCCAGTCCGACTTTATGCCACTCCTTATGTCAGAAATAGAGGAAAGAACCACAAAAACCTGCAAGCAATTTTTTCCTGAAGATCATATATGTTTTGCTTACACATATCATGTAAAGCTCATAACATCTTGTATTACTTTAAAATATAATAAAAATGATCACGGTTTGAATAGAGAAGAGAGGAAAAGTAGTGACATTTCATTAGAGCATTATCCCACAGAATATAATAATAAAGTGGGAAAAACGGAATTCTCAGTTCAATACCAAAATGCTGAAACCGAAAGAAAACCTCGAGTATCAAACACTCTTCAAATCGATTATAAGAACCCCCAAACATCTGGAAGAATAATATTAACAGAATACGGAGATTCACAATCATCTGCTCAATCTGAAATGATTACAAGAATTTTGACACAACTAATTGGATTGCCTAATTCTAAAGTGGATGATAAATGATGACAACATTTGAATCTCAATGGGAGAATTATGTTGTTAATACATTAAGTAAAAATGCTCCTTTGCACAAAGGAAGCAATCACAATGATTACAAGTACGGACTATGGTCAATATTTCCATATCAAAGTGGTCTGAATAGTTTTCAGAACTATCTAGGACTGATGGAGCGATAGATCACAGAAGAATGATAGAAACTTGCTCGAAGCAGAGCGAATATCAGAAATGTAATAATATAATTCAGATCATATCTGGAATAACATCACATAGTCCCAGTGATAAAATCATCAAGTACTCGAAATGATAAAAGTTCTAAGGTTAATCCAATGTTGGAAATTAAAGCAAGTCAACAAGCACGATTAATGCCATACTTCCGAAAAGGATTTTATAACATTATTAAATAAAATAAAATTTTTCTGTGTATGTCTGTACTTAACTTAATCCCATAGTGGCAAAGCAGAAATTCAGAGTAAGTTATAGCTTGACACAAAAAGAGGTAAATTATTGTTTTAAAAACCGTCAAGTATACTGTCTGGCTAATAATCATCATAAACAAATCTACCCAAATTGGGGATCCTACTTATTGCAATATGATTAATGATCATTCAGGATATGTAATTTGTTAATAATTCAAAAATCGTATTGAATAATTATTGGTTAGCCATAGAAATTTTACTCTACCTCAAAAAATAGTTTCCTAATTTTCAAGAATTAATTTTGACCTCAACTCGGACCATTTTCTCCTCCTTAATGCATTGTAATTTGTATGTTTTAAATAGTAATATATCATTACCATTGGATTTGTTTTAATAAATACCATTTGAAGGCAGAGAAAGATACTAGATCGATAATTTTATATACCTGACAATCTTGTATATACAACATATCAAAAGAGAAAAAAAAAAACACTATCAGACTTCCTTTTAACTAAGATCTTTATTTTCATTTTAAACATACTATAGACAAAAAAGATAATTATTTGAATATATTGATCGATGGCAATACTTAATTTTTTTTTCTAGCAAGTCAATAGTAATAACTTATTGAATAATAAAAAAAAGTATACCTTTCAATTTAAGATAATGAACAGGTATATGTTTTATATTATCTCAAAAGAAAAAAAAAACAGTGTTCAATAAATTTGTTACTACCTCACTAAATCCATTTTTTACCTAGTTGTTTAATTATCAAAAGAATCAAAAGTCACTTTTGAAAATGAATCTTAGCACTACAGGCACTTTTTTGGAGTGAAAAATTGAAACATAATGAGTTATTATGTTTACTATCATAACACAACTATTTAGACATAGATGATAAAATAATATTGATAATACTACACACATTGTAATCACAATATCATTTTTTATCTCGTCATTCCGACAGTCAATTTTTGAATATATGGATGAACAAATATAGGTTGTTTTTTTAACACATTGGTTTTCACTACTTTGCGCATTGTAAAAGTATTATGAATCTCCTGGCCCAGAAAAATGTTTAAGTTCAATGTTGGCCACCCCTGCTTAAGGTTTTAATATAGACAGTTTTACCAATTCGTAAACACTAATCATTGTACCTACAAATGGATTAAAAATGGCTTTCATTTATTTTATTGGGGTATAGAAGTTAAACTTTGTTTTAGCAATAGTATATTAATGTAATCAAATTGCTTTACTTCAACTAATAATTTTTAATTTGTTCATCTAACATTATATTATTACTATTAAGCTTTAATTTTTTTATAACTTTATAGCACAGCTTTATTTATATAAACATTAAATAATCTATAAATGACTTTTAAAAAGGGTCGAAAATAATCTTTAAAAAAAATCACAGAAAGGATGTGAGCAGTTTAACCAGTTATAATAACTGATAATAATTCAACTATCTCACAACTAAATTGTTTCAAATATCACAGAAAAAATTCCATTATTAAAAAAAAAACTTTTTAAAATAATTTTTATTATTCCTTAATCATGTTTTCCTTACCACTGGCCTTTATGATCTACCATGCTTAATTGTATCAGCAAATAGAAAAAATGCTGTGGATTGTAACAAATTCATACTACATTTTGGTAACAAAAAAACAAATTGACCTTTATTAAGTTTTCTAGGAGCCAGTGGCAGTTAATAATTTCCCAGAAATAATGTACAAAAGATGTGAAAAATTATGGCTTTCCTCATGTACATAATAAAAATACCTTTATCTCTGATAATTAGAACAGGTTACTTTCATTACTTTTAAGCCAAGGTTGATTGATTGGATCTACCTAAACCTGTATCAAGTCCAGAGAAGAATAGTATTTTAAATTCTTTGTTTAAAACTGACAAACTGCTTCTGAAGCCTCCTGATACTAAACACATCTTCGGAGAATTACCACCAATGAGTAAGTGTTTGTGTTAACTTCATTATCGATAATAATTGTGGATACGCCAAAAGTTGAACTATTTTTCAGAAGTTGACTGTTCTTTCATCTTTCAAGTTGGTTTTTTTCGGAGCATGCAGAGATGGAGTAAATTCAGTCCAAGAAAAAAAAACACCCTCCTTGAATCCACATCATTGATATGTTAGGCCCACTAATACAGTATAATTCTACTATGAATAATAAAATCATGTTAATATAACCCTAAATTAATTAAATTTGTCACTGCCTTAAGATTTTTTTTTTAAACTCCTTTATTTATTTATTAAAAATAAAGAAGGAGAAATACAATATTGTAAGAAATAGTTTGCTTACTAATTATCGGATACCTCTCTCAAAATAAAGTTATCTCTGCAAGGGAGTTATGGATTACAAAAATACAAAGTTTAATAGCGTGTTCCTGTTTACTACTCTATTAACGGTACTCACAAAAAAATTATTATTATTATTATTATACTAAAATAAAGAGAAATAATAATAATAATGAAATTAAAAAATAAAACGTTGTTGAGAAACAATATTTAATTATAATACATTCTGTTTTATTTTATATATCTTCATCGTTAGAAACACCCCTTTGGCTAATTAAATAAATAAAAATACATTCCTGCCCACAATAACTACTTATCATGAAGTTGAGAAAATAAACTTCTCTTTTAGTTGCTATCATGATAAGAAATTATAACAAGAAACCTTAAAAAACATCAGTTTCATTTATTTCTATGTATATTCATTATTTGAGAAAAGCCTGAAAGGGATGCTCATTACAAGAGTCACATTGGGAAGCTGTAGCTACTACAATGCTCCGAGGCAAAATATTTAATTTACATAAACAATAATTACAAAAATTTATTACAGGCTTAAAAAGAAAAAAAAATAACATTAGCAATGGTTATGATAAAAAAAAAAAAAGAAGAAAAAAATCATAGAAAAGAAAGAAAAACAATATCCTTTTAACTCTTGCTTAACTGTTTTGAATGATGCAATAGTGGGAATGTGTGCGAACATGATTAACAACAAACATTCGGTTATAAAATGCCCTAACAAATTGTTCTAAACAAGCTATAATCTTAAGCATTTTTTTGTTTCCCATGAGCAAATCGCACCCTATCCCACAAATATCACATGGCATCCATGTATCGCTAATAATTAACTTTTAATTACAATATTTTCAGTTTATCATCAAACTTTTTCTTTCAATTTAAATTAACAAATTACTATATAATTTTTCAGCAAAGTCTTTATTTCATTAATAATTACATATGTCGCTTAAATAAATGCAAATCTCAGTAATATAAATTAAAGTACTTAATAAGCTAATTCAAAAATTGTACATAACTTTTTCAAGACTAGGAGCCTGAAAGGTTAGGGCCAAATGAATTGGGCACAGCATAGTAGCATTCGAAACCATATAGAAAAAAAAACTTAGATATATTCTTTTGCTATAGTCTAATAACTTTAAATGTTTTGTTTATAAAAAATATTTACACAAAATTAAACAAAGCCACACATTTCAGTGTTAAATTCAATCTAAGAATGTTAATTCACATCAATATAGAATGACTTAGATAACCGCAAACTTAACATATCCTCATACCTAGTTACTAGAAATAACAAAAATATTTTTCATCATAAAACGCAATTAAATCTGTCTAAAACTGAACATACGCTGGCTGTGCCCACCAAGTATACAGTCGACATTCTCTGATAATTGTGTTACATTGTTTTAAAATTGTTATATGCATATTTATAGAGAAAGATAGAGAGATGATAGTAACAGAAAATAACTAAAACATAACTCATTTTTGGCTCACTTTACGTGAGCTCCCATTAGTAATTAATAATTCTATTTATATATATATTTATATATATTTATATAACAAAATGTCTAACCTATATTAACTTAACTATATATATAATTATATATATATATAATTGGGGGAAGGAGAAAGGTCTCTTGGGATGCATCATTTCACTATTTACAACTCATTCATGGAAGTTAAATTATTCAAAATATTTCTAAAACATTAACCGCTGACATGTTATGCCATTTTCCCATGTGCCACTCTCACGCAGAGCAACAAATAAGTTAAATATTGTTAAAAACAACGATTAAGGAACTTTTTATATATATATATATATATAATATATATATTATCATCAGTTATTATTATCATATTCTGTTTCGAAACACTATGAGCGTTTATCACACACTTTATCTTGTCCTTAAGTGGTTATCACTGATAAATGACACAATTATTAAAAATCACATGAAAAAAATCTTTCTGTACATACACTACTGAAAGCTTTCCAGCTTCAAAGTTGCAGCCGTGGAAATACAAAAACCACCACGATGGCGTAATCTTAAAAACTATACTTTGCCTCACCCTCTCATCTATCTCAGTCTCACTGTATGAAATATTGGGTGTCGTAGAAAAATAATAAAATAACAATAACAACATTTTAAAAACAAAGGGACACACCCAGCAGGTTTAGAAATAAAGCCATTTCCAACCGTTTTCTGATAAAATTACTTCAAGATCAAAGGTTGTCATCGATGGACCCACAAGATAGGAGAGGGAGTGACCCATCGGTGGTTCGACGCAGACGAACAACACTAACATTAATCACAGCACTTCATCTTGTTCATCTCGCCTTTCTTCCTCAGGTCTTCTTAAGGCACGGCCGCCATCTCTGTAAAAAAAAAAATCAGTAATAAAATCAATGTAATCAATTATTGAAAATTAATGTAAAGAAATAATAAAGTTAACTTCATCATTTAGTATTAATACCTACAACTTTATTTACTTGAATACTAATTCACTCTTAACCAAATTATTTAAGGAAAAGTAAACAAATTTAGAATAAAACCTTGAAAAATGTACACAAATTTTATAACTTTTAGAAAAACACAATATTTTTATGTTAATATGTATATGCGGTAGAGACAGTATACAGAATAATAGAACTGTTTCTTGAACAAGGGTTGTGCAGGGATGTGATTGGTCCTGGGACAGACTCAACCATCTGATTTTTCCCCCTTATTTTGTTATAGACCCACTTTATAGAGGCCAATCTAGGAGGGTCATAGATCCCATATCATCTATCTTTGGCCACTAACAGATTAAATAAAAGTTAGCAAAGTGGTGGGATTTGAAGACGAGGCGTTCAACACAGCAACTCAGCGCACTACCATTACATTAATATATAATACAATATTTTATTTGAGAGGGTGAGAATTTTTATTGTTTGTTGCGATTACTAAGGTCCATTATTAAAAATAATAAACCAAAATTTCATAAAATTCATTAAAAGAAATAGTGCTTTTGAAAAAGTAAAAAGTATTACTTAACCCTCTCCAAGCTAAAAATTTGCATTCCAACTTTATGCCTACTATTAACTAAAAAATTGTGATTTTCAAACTCAAACATTGTGCAGCAAATAAGGAATATGATAGCAATTCCTAACCTACTCTTTATAAATAAATATGACAGTAAAAAAAGACATTCTAAATTAGTAGAATATATATAAGTGCAATTCACATCATGATGCAAGGATAATTTGGCAGCACAAAAAAAAAAAGATCTTATCGATGAGATTGGATCATTTCCATTAATTTGGTTTCAGAACCAGGCATAGCTGTATTAGTGGATTACACTATAAAACAAGGATTTTAATAGAGTTAAAAAGCAAAGCAGCATTTAGTAAAAAAGAAAACCACAGTGCAAGAGTTAGCTCATATCTTTCCAAAAATGAGTAGGGTTATGTTGGAAATTAAAGTAATGAATTCAAATAATGAACAATTCAATGAAGTTAAATATGAGATAATAGAACTTATAAAGAGCTATAATTTAGTATTAAGTCCCAACTGAAAACCTTTAATATGGTGTAAAAAAATTACATTTAGGACCTTCACCGTTATAATATTTAATCATGGTCTTCTCTCTTGCTTAGACCCTAAAAAAACCCAAAATAAACAAATAATACGTTCCTAAGGAGGTCCCTTTATATGAATAAATTGTAAGTGTGTTGCACAGTGTAGGAGCCTCCAACATCACATCATGTTCTTGATATTGTTCTTTCCTTACCTCCCTCCTCCCTCCTCTGGGGCTTTAATTGATTACCTGCTCTTTTAATGGTTTCGATTTTGAATGGCGATAACTTGTTTCAAAGTAATTAAACATTTAACCTGCCCAGATTATTTATTTCTATTAGTTTTCTTATAGAAAAATGATAGCTATTAATTAACGTACAGATAAAATTAAGAAACGTATTCGATAATTAAACCATGATGATAGTTATATAGTTAGTTACATTTGACTATGAGGAACTACTGGCATTCATCCCAGCGAACATTCCCGGTGTGAACTGCTGTTGCTGCTGCTGCTGCAACTGTTGTTGCTGTTGTTGTTGCTGCTGTTGTTGTTGTTGGTTGTTTGATGCTCTTCCGTGTTTTGGGATAGGAGGCTGAAGGTATTCATGCCTTGATAAAGACATTACATCAATACGGTCTTCTTTTCTGTAAGCCAAGCAGCTTCTAATGAAACCCTGAAAAGAAATTGTACTTATAATTAATAGGTATTACGATTGAACTAATATATCTAGGAAAAAATTAAGCGACTGAATATCAAGCAAAACATCTTAAACAAATATAAATTGAACGATTTCTTATTTAAAAGTTATCATCACTCTAGTGAAAGTAAAAACAATATTACCTTAGCCTCGTTGCTGACGGTCGGTTTGTTAGCAAATTGAACCTCAGTAGCTTTAAGAATAGTGTTTTCTTCAAGGATTGTGGCTTGTGATTGATTGTGCCCAAATGGCTAAAAAAAAAAATTAAAAAGTAAACTAGAAACATACGGAAGAGGAATTTGATTTAATAATATCTTAGATGGTATGTTACTAATAAGTGCTTCTTTTGAAAACTAAAAATTTTCATGATTAGAATACTTTATTATTGTACAGCGTAAAAGGAGTTATAAATGATAATCATGTTTAAGAACGCTAGATAGGGTTGCTAGTCCAGGTCGTCTATTCCTCTATCACCAGCCTGTAGTGCATATTAAACAAAATGGCAGTTTGAATAAGTGGTGCAAATGCCCGCAAGAAACAACAGCAAATGTCACATCATTGCTTCACACTGCATGGTATGTTAGTATTCTTTGCACTTCCATTATTGCAGTTTATTAAACAAAACCAAAACGCAATAATAAGTTAGAGGTAGTATAGAAGGAGATAGTGTTAATATCTTGCTATTTTATTAGGAAAGAACTACCATTTGTCTTCAATGGAAAATAAATTGGAAATAGAATGTGACAAATACATGAAAATTAACTAAATCACTTACTATTTTCATTTGAACAAACGAAGTGGAATAAAAAAGCATGAAAAAAAAGAAAAGAAAACTTCCAAATTTCCCAAAGCTATTCATCTAAGAATTGAGTTTACATGTGACGACGGGTAGGTTAATTCCTTTCTGGGAAATGAATCACGCCATAATCTCTTATAAATCTCATGCTCAAAAACAAGGAGCTTATAATACTATGAAGTTGACATTCCCTTAGAATCGCAAAGAAAAAATAAGGCCAGGGTGGGGATGAGACTAACTTGAACGACCATGCCTCTTCAGCACAAGGGATTCGGAAATTCCAAGGCAAATTCATTTAACCCTCCAAAGCCGAGAATTATGTTTTTGAAAAATATTTAATTTTTTTTTTACATTTTTCTATTCTCATAGTGATACAGAATTTGAGAAAAATAACTTTAAAAATTTGCACTAAAATGACTGTCAGAGCCCCTTGCAGGTAGATGCAACGGTAATTCACCCTTAACAATAACAAAAGAGAAAGTGGAATGGAAAACCCGGCCTACTTTCTACTGTGACACTAGCCTTTGGAGGGTTAATGTTAAGTAAAAAAAAAATACAAAATACAAGGAAAAAGGACAGTTTTAAACAAAATTTAACACATTTAGGTTTATTATTTCTACATAATACTATATTTTAACAAATATTATTAACTAAATAACACTTACATTGCCCTAAAAATAAAGTAGTTTTTAAATTGTGCTGCCTTATAATCTGCTTCTGCAGTTTCTCTGAATACATTTTTGTAGAATGATAGAGTCGACTTTTTATGTTCGTTTTGCGATTAGTTTTAGAAGATAAAAAACGTGTTTGTCTTCGAATGATTGATCGAATGTATGGATTGTTAAACCAGAAAAAATGTCTTTCTCTTTAAGGGAAGATAGCACTTTTAAATAAATTTTGTCACCAGATTTTTTATTAAATCGGCTCAAACCTTCAGCAGTTAAAAAGTGCCTTACCGCCTATGCCTATGCCACTGAATTACAAACTTTTATCACATCTCTGGACAGAAATGTTAGGCTTCCACGATTTTTGATGTCAATCAGGGAGGCATGAAACTCTTTGCTTTCCCTCAGTGCACTGGCATAAACAGTGCATTTAATTTTTGCCTCAATGCTTCTGACAACAAATCCGGCAATATATCCGATAACTTCATGGGCGAAAAGGCTGAGGTTGTTTTCAGTTAATTGGAGTATAGCATATTATGCTCATTAGCAATTGTCAATGCATTATTATCCACTATATTATCGCTACTTTCTAAAGGGGACGTGGAACAATTAATTCCTTCTGCCGGAGTTTTCCGGAAATTTAAAATATTCATTTCTTCGAGAGGAATACAATTAGTTCCTTCCGAGTAGCGTATAGCCTTATGCACCATGATTTTTTTAAATGGTGTCATGAATTGGCTGCCAGTCGGGTTATTATTACATCCGAATTTCGACCTTATGCAACCAAACACAATTTTGATACTGTCTTGAGATAATTTGTATGAAAGTAAATATTTTAAAACAGGAGTTTCTACTTCTATTAATTCTTTATACATATTTAAAACACTTTTGATACTAACTCTAAACTCAACAAATCCAGTTTAAGCTATTGCAAACTGATACATTATTTCCTAATTTTAGGCCAGCTATATATTTGTCGGCCTCGTCTAACACAGCAAGTACCCATTTTCGTAATGTTTTACGTTTAATTCACAAAAAGAAAATATAATCAGAATTCAAAACAATAAAATAAAACAACACAACAAGTGGCTACGGCAAGCTCTGGACTCGATGGTTGTGCTATTGCATATGCCCGCACTCGAAGTTCTACCCCCACCACTCGGTCCCAATTTCAAACCTTCTTGTTAACTCCATAGAATTATAAGCTCTTTGCTCAAGAACCATTTATTACTCTCAGATAAAAGGGCACGAAACTGCCTAAGCAATAGAAAGAAAAAAATATAGTTTTGTTTTGAAAGAAAGCTTATTTTTTTTCTAAAGTAACCTTTTTCCTAAAACTCAATAAATTAATATTTTAAAAAAATTAAAGAATAGTTAGTTTTCTAATTTTTACATATAACATAACTTTCTTTGCTATAATTCAAGTTAAATTATTTATTATTTAGAATAAACAAGAAAATCTGTCATTTGACAACTGACAGAAAGACGTGTATGAAAAGTAAATAGACGAAGAGGAAAGAACTAGGTAGGAAAAAAGTGTAATTTCAACATATATTACCTTCTTCCCATAAAGGCATTGATAAAATATGACTCCCACGCTCCAAACATCAACTTTTGATGATATTTTTGGAGGATTTTTTCCAACAACAAAACATTCTGGAGGAAGATACCTAAAAAAAAATTAATAAAATGTTATAACAAATTTCCACATCAAAATTTATGCAAAAAAAGATTAATTATTAATGCATAATAAGAAAATAAGAACACTATTTCCAATATTTTGCAAAGTGATCATGAGACCTTATCTGTAGACAATAAATAGGCAAAGTCATACAATGAGCACCTTTTTTAAGTTGAGATAATAAGTGCATTTACCCATGATATTTTCAACTCTGTTTCACTTAAGATAAATAATAGATTCGTTGAATCCTATAACCATAGCTCTTAGTAACACCTGAGCACAGTAATAAAATTTCCCCATGATATGTGTTACAAAATAAACAAGCATAAAAGACTAAAACATAGGGATCTTCAACTTACAGTTAGAGGATAACTTTCTTATTATTTAATTTTGTCAACCCAAGTTTATAAGTAATTTAAATCAGAAAAATATTAAAACTCATAAGTCATAAAAAAAATATAACATACATTAATAATTAAATATTTTAAATTTTAAAAAAAATTATACACACCAATAGGTTCCAGCTCCTTGAGATGTGAGGTCCATTCCATGATCTGGATTATAATTTTCTTCATCCATTACTTTACTTAAACCAAAATCTGTGATCTTTATTTCGCCACATACGTTGCCTTCAGTCAGTAAAATATTTCCTACCAAACAAAGGTTTTTTGTACAACATTAATGAACATGAAAATATTTAAGAAATAAAATGCAAGAGGGCTTTGTGTTGTTAACGTGGTTTATTTTTTTGTAATTAAACTAAGTCATGTTTCTTTAATGATAGTAGTATAGTTGATGATAGGAGAAAGCTGGTTGGATGAATAGGGAAAGAAAACTTATTTTATTGTTGGCTGATGTTTAGGCCTAATTTTATGGGATAAAAACAAAAATGTTATCATTATCAGCACGTAATCAACAACAAAACCAAAATTTTGTTAAGATGAACAATATAAACCTGGTTTTAAATCGTAGTGAATTACAGGAGGCTTAATTTCATTTAAATACTTTAAGGCTGATACTACTTGCATCACAATAGATCTCGCTTCTCGCTCAGCTATTGTCTTGTGCTGGAAAAAAAAGTCATGTGTTTATAATGGATAAATCCTTACCATGATTTTTTTTTATTATTATTAATCATTGACAAAACATATACCTGCTTAAGATAAAAGTCTAAATCGTGTCCATCACAGTACTCTAAAACTGTACAAAATGAATTGGCATCTATTTCAAAAACATCATATAATTTTACTACTCTTGGGTGATCCAATGCTTTATGAATGTTGTATTCTCTCAAAGCATGCCTAGAATAATAATGATAACATAGTAATAATGAAATTTATATATTTATGTAGGTATATATATTTATGTACATCCTATATTAAATTTATATATTGTTGTGAGATAATAAAAAAAAAAAATGAGAAAATATATACTTACTTTATATAATTAGCTTTTTTATCTTCTTTCCAGTCTTTATTAAGTTGATGAACTTTGCATGCAACATACCTCTGTTCTTTAAGATCAAAAGCCTAAAAAAATATATATATTTATGAGATGTAAAGATAAATTAATGTTTTATTTTGGATCACAGTGATAATGAACTCATGCAAGGCTTCAATGAACACATCGAATAAATGTGTATATCAGATATGAGGCGTGGGGAGACACAAAAGGGGATAAATCCAAATTTGAAAATTTTTCAGGAGACACAAAAAATATGCATAATTCAGGCGATTATTTATTTGAGACAATTATTTTTAGATAAAATATATTTGATTTAACATATTTTGAGCGGCGAACCATGTGCCACCGTATAGAGGACTCTAAATTTGTGAGAAAACATAAAAAATGATAAAATATAGATTTACCCCTTTTTTCCATCCCCACACCTCATATATTATTTTCAATAAAATACTGAACTATGATAAAAAAAACTTACTAAACTTATCATTTTTAACTAGGCCAGAATTTAAATGGCAATTGGACTCACCTTGTGCACCTCTGAAAAGCCACCTTTGCCAAGGAGCATTAGCAGTAGATATCTGTCATTTAGAACAGGATGGTTGTTGAAACGAGATTGGTCCTCATTGTGAATCCTCTTCAGTTCTCGGATGTGAAGGTTCCTTTCTCGTTCCAGCTTTTCCATCTCCAGTTGAAGATCAGCATCTTCCTTTTTGAGGGCAGACTGCCTCAATTTTAGGATTTCATCAGCTTCGTAGTACTCTTGAGTCGACATCGTCGGAACAGGATCTGGCTTGAGGAAGCCATCAGTGCCATTGTGGAGGCCACCGCTACCACCACCGGCTCCTCCTCCTCCACTACCTCCGCTACTGTTACCACCAGAAGAACCAGCTCGTTTCCGACCAGTTTCAGAATTACTGGGGCGTCTCTTGGTTAATAATTTCTTTTGTTTGTCTATCTCTTCTCGTTCATTAGAAATTTCTTCTTGTCTCCTAAATACAAAAAATTATACATAAATATATATATATATATATATTAATTTCGTAATAAATGTTTCAATTACATGAGTAGGGAAAAATGATATAAACTTAAATGAGGTTGGCTAAGAAGTTGAGTTATGAGTCAGTTTCAAAATTAATGCAAAAATCAGTCGATAGTAAAAGTAATTTTATTTTTAAATTTTTATGTCACTACAGTGATGATTTTAAATGTTATGCCAAAGTATTTACAGAAAACTGGAACTAAAAAAATTCACTTCTACAATCAAGCTTAACCCTGGAGTGGGCGCGTGGCAGCACTCAGTACCGAATTTCTTGTTAAACGTGTCTCAACAGAAACCATAACACCTGATGGTGATGGTTCCTGTCGCGACATGTATTCATTATTTATGCCTTCTTGATCAATAATGAGCCTGCAGCAATTTGCTGTTTATTGTTTTTAGGCAGTCATTAATTATGAGAATTTTTCCAGTCATCTCCTAATTGCGGAACTCCGTACCACGCGCGCTTCGAGATGTGAGTACATATTTATTGATTTTATATTTGATTAAACGTTTCTTGTAATTATTATCCTACTAAATTCAAGCATTTTACCAAATACTGCAAACTATTGTAAATTATTATGTTATGAATATTTATATGGCTGAGAATTGTACCGAGAACCAGATGAATTTATGGTGCTATTACGGCAGCTCAGTGATGAATCTGATGTCAAAAATTTTGATTTCTCGGATAATAGTGAGGGAGAAGATGAATTAATTCAACAATCCAATCATGATAGTAACTCGGAACAATCTAACGTTGAGAAGATATTGAAACTATATAGGTAGAAAATTCAGATACATTGTGGATATCAAACCCTACGGCTATACAATCAAAAAACATTGTTAAAATATTACCAGGTCCGACAAGGTTTACTAGAACTTTATCATCTGAATTTGACGTGTTTTTGGCCTTCATGACAACAGAGATGATTGACGACATTGTGCTATTTACCAATAAGTATATTGAGGTTAGAAAGACGTTATATTCGAAAATTATATTGTATGTTATATAAAACTAATTTCTAAATGATAATATTGTAATTTTCAATTCCCTATTGCATATGATAAAAAACAAACAATGTTGTACTAAGTGCCCCGCACGCCTTCAACTGTTACAGACAATGGTGCCCCTGCTCCAGGGTTAACTTTAAAACATAAAATAAATTAGCATTTTGCTAAAGAAGTGTTTTTTAAACTATCTTTAATTACATTCTGTAGAAATGAATAAATTCACTTACTGATTAATATTGTTATTATATGGTATTAGAGAACTAGATAATACAAACAAGATAAGAGTAACAAGATAAAACAAAAAAAAATTATTACAATGCTAATTTATCAACATATTTTTAATATATGATGTTATGAAATCTCAGTTTGGTTTTCAAAGAGTAGTCTTTGTGTTTAATTTATTAACAGATGTGCTTCACAATGGGGACTTTTTTATTTATAATTAAATTATAAGTAATATCATCACACCTCAAGTAATTAAGGAAATCATTTTTAACTTATTGATTTTATTTATTTCAACAAAATATAATTTATAAAATTATAAGACATGTATAATTAGCTAAGTAGAAATATTTTTTTATACACAGTTAACATGTTAATAATTTTGAATAAAGGTTTATAACTGATTAATAATGGGAACCGTATTTGAACTATCATAGAGGAGGTCTATTGTAGAATTATTACAAATTTTGTTTCATCAACACAGCCAATTGAATAGATTGTGTAAAACTGCACTGGATATTATGTGATCTGGTAAAACTTCTGTAAGAGAACATATGAGATGTTTTAATGTACCAACAATTGTTGCCATTGTAATGGTTGGAGAAAATTTGGAAGCCCTTTGTTTTAGGGAAATAGGGCCAAACAACGTCTGCCGGGACAGCTAGTACATAATAGAACTTTTGATTATCTAAAACTTCAAGCCCTACAATGAGTGCACACGTGTTGGAGATTTTCTTTGGATGTTTTCGAACATGGTAGGATACTTCTTGCATGCATAATTTGAGCAGAAAAACTAATTTATGCACCCCGTTTTCACTCAAAGTACTATCAAAATTGATGAAAAGCCAGTTGAGTACTGTTTTGTGTTTCAGTCCCTTTTATTATTTACTAGGACAGACAAGGGCATTGATGGAGTTAGTAAATTGTTAACAGGTCCCTGAACCTGCGTTGATTGTGTCTGATAAACCTATGAGTTAGTTTCACGATTCCACAAATCTGATTTAAAGTCAATGACATTCACCAACATTATTCTGATTAATTGACATAATCATTTTAATATTTAGTAGTAATATGGTTCATTTGCATTGCTCTGTATGTCTACGTAAGTACACACTCTGACACTCACACACACACACACACACACACACACACGCATATACGCATATATACATGACTATGTCCGTTTAAACCTTTAGGAAATGAGTAGTCATTGTCGCAGGAATTTCATAGCCGTGGGAAAATTTAATTATTTTAAATAATTTAATTGGCTTAGCAGAGTAGAGCTTTGGGGCTCCACTAAGCCATCATATTTTTCTCTTATCCAATCCTTCCTAAAATAAAATAAGCCATAATGACTTCTATTTCCCATATGATGCTAATATGGCCCGAATCCAACATCAGTTCTTCCATGACAGAGTTTATTCCCACTCAAACCCATTAGTATCAAACCTAGCTACTTCTTCGAACCCCGATAATCCTCCGAAGCGTCTGAATAGAAGATCCTCTCGTACCCTTCTGAGTTGAACTAGTTGTTTGAGTTCTACCCCTGGACTGTTTCTCGACTTGCCTTTATCCATGTCATTATTCATTTCATGGATGAACCATTTGTTGCGTGTTTGGCCCGAATCCGATACCAGACCTAGCTACTTCAATTCCTGATAATCGTCCGAAGCTTCTGAAAAGATGGCTTCGTGACCGATTAAGTTGAATTTGTTATTTGAATAACACCACTGGGTTGTTTCTTTATTTGCCTTTATCAATGCCCTTATGTATTATTTGTGCCAATATATTTACTTGTATTGTTATAATACAGTTGTAAATTTCAATAAATAAATATTTTCGAAAATTTGCATTGATTTTAGGTTGAACTATATAAGAGAATAGTACATTGGTTACAAAGTTTTGTTTTAGTCAGGTATTATGAACTTAATCAGGAATAGTTGATTTTATGACCAGCCTATGAGAATTTATTCTTTATTGGAAAGCAAAATAATAAAAAACAGCCACACTCAAGGGCAAAAAGTCAACATAACGGCAGACGGCAGATAACATAACTGTTACTCTATTTTTGTAATTGGTAGTTAGCCCTTCACAAATAAAAGAACAACACCAGTTACCAGTTAACATAACTGTTACTAGTTACTTGCTAGTTAATATAACTGTTAACAATAGTGAAGGTAGGTAAACTTAAAAAAGTTTCAGAATGTATTCTACTATTTTCACATATTATTATATATGGAATTAATTACCTGGATAGCTCCTGGAAAGCGTAGCCATCAGTCCAATTCTCTTGAAAGGTTGCCCCAACCCTCTGCGTTACAAATTGTCCCAGCCTCAGCCTGTTCTGCATGCACCTCTGTCTCGCTTCCTTCTTCTCTATATTAGACTTCTCTTTGAGCAGTTTTTTAACAACATCTATGCACTTATTTGTGTGTGCTTTATGTTGTTCCATTGCTTTTGCCTGTGCAGCTAACTGATGCCTCAGTTCTTCAGTAGCCTGAAAGAAAGATAAAAAACTATTAATAATTCTTTTCTTTTCATATACAATATCTAGTTTATTTCAATAATCTAGTTTTTTCTCTATATTAAGATAACTTAAGAATTTACCCTGTTAAGTTCATCTATCTTATTGTTCCGTATTTCAAGATCAGATGATGCTTGGGTTTCAAATTCTTGAATCCTTTGACATGTGAGGTCAGTCTAAGATAAAAAAGAAAAAATATTTTAATACAAATAAATAATTTTTTTAAAAAAATTATTTTATTGAATTGTACAACTGTAATATATACATCTAGTACAAGGGCTGTATGAATAAATAAATACATGAAAGGACATGTAGAGGCACTACCCATTGGCAGGACTCTAATTACATTTCTATAATATAAGGTCCCGAGGCCATCTTCTCTTCAGACGCCTAGGAGGATAGTCCGGGATGGAATTGGATGCAAGGATGGAGACTAGTGGGTTTGGATGAGCCTGGAGTTTATTATGGAATGATAGGTATCTGGAATGGGCTAAATCGGTAAAATATGGAACATTAAGGTCATTATGGATGGCTTTATTTGTGACAAAATAAGGAGCGTTTAGGATTTTGCGAAGGATTAAGGGATTGCAAGGATTGAATATGAGAGAAATTTGATGGTTTGGTGGAGCCCCATAGTTCAATTCCGTAAGTCCATATAGGTCTTATAACAGTCACATAAATAAGTCTTTTGTAATTAATATGAAGCTTTGAGCGTTTGTCTAGTATGTGTTGAAGTAGCCGAAAGCGTCTAGCTGTTTCTTGTCTTTTCAGTCTTGTGTGAGGGTTCCAAGTAAGACATATGTCTAAGTTTTCTGTTCAACAGGGATAAGTGGAGTACTATTAAATGATAAAGTAGGACAGGAAGTCATGGGTTTTCGGCGAAGGGTAAAGGTAATTTTATGGGACTTGTTGGAATTGATTTTAAAAATTATTAATGATTAAATGATTATTAATGATTAAAAAAATGTAATACAATTGATTTATATATAGGTACGTACCTGAACTTGTTTAGACAACATGGTAACATGCAGTTTTGATGGTGGGTGCATGAGAGTGGTACAAGAATAATCAGAGGATGCTTGGCCAGGACCAAGCAGAGAAGCCTGTGGAGATGGTGGAAACTGCAATCAAGTTTTATTTTATTAATACTTTAATATCTTTATTTTAAATAGTAATAAATGAATAATTTTTAAAATATAGACATAGGATCAATAAAATTTCCCCAGTATTACAGTGATTAAAAAAATAAATAAATACATTTCTCCTTGTAGGACTACAACTAAACATCTACGCAATATCAAACCTGAACAATGTTGTCCATTGTTTTCCATGGATTTTTTTTTGTTTAATATGAAAATTCATTCAATGGATTACAAAGAGTATTTCAAAAATAAATAAATAAAGAACTTATACCTACCAAATAGAAATTATAAATTTAAAATATTTTTTAAGGGGAAAGGACTAATTAGTTATCTTATTGACAGTCAGTTATGTCCAAAAGACTGAGTGAGTCCTGCTCCAAAAGTAATTTGTGTTGTGTAATTATCTTTAGAGGCCTCGGGAACCGAGGTCTCCATACCATAATAAGACAGATTAAACATACTAATCACGCACAAAATTACAAACAAATAATTACCTATCTACTTGTAATTTTTAGATTAAAATCTCCTACCCTAGTCTATTTCCCGAGAGCAAGTGCAACACTGCTTATTTGCCTAGGTTAGAAAAGAGAACTTTCTATTGTTATAGGTTATCACCCAAGTTTGCTAATAAAATTTTAAGGGTAAAGATAGTTTAGAAGGAGCTGAATAGATGAAAAAGTCTGGAATTAACTCTTTTTTAAATTTAGCACAGATCAATTTGTAAACCAAAAAATTGCATAGTTTCCATTAACCCATTCGAGACGACAATTTTTTTCGAACACGGTCCCCAGGAGCGAAATATTTTTTATATTGTTCATTTTTAATAAAAAAACATGTTTACTATGGAAATCACCCAAATCGCAAGTGAATTCACACAAATAAGATCATTGCACACCAGGTTTTTTTTCTTCAGATAATTTTTAGATTTTTTGGTACACAGTAAAACCAATGCCAATTTTGTTTTCCTGTACTTTACGGATTTCATTAGTTCAAGAAAAATCTTATTTCGATGACTAGTTTACTCAGAATAACTGATAATTGCATATTACTGTTATTGCACACACTGGCCGTCTTACAGCCGACATTGGCCGTCTTATAGCCTCAATACATATATAAATATATATATATATATATATATATATATATTGACAAATACAAAAATACAAATATATTGAGGAAAATTTTGTGCTTAAAAAGTTCACTAACTGTAACCAATTCCCTAATAAACTTAAATAAGCTATCAAACATTCTGAAATTCTCGAAAACTATTTGTTTCTCATTAAAACTATTTTAAAATTCTTAAATAAGATTAATATTATGTTAATATTGCCACATTATAGATTTTTTAATTTCATTTCATTAAATTAAAATCCATCTTAATTAGGTAAAATATTTTTCTGATAGATTCATACAATAACCGACATTTTGCTTTTCTAAAGAAATCAAGAGGAAAGTGATACTGACCATAGGATAGGGAGGTTGCTGGGCTTGGGCTGGTGAAGGACTTTTCGCTCCTGTGTGCCTGATAGGGCTGGTACCAGGCGGATGCTTGGCGAAATAGTCGAGCTTCTTGTCAGCCATAATGGTCGCTCTCGCCTTTCCTCCGCCGCTACCATCGTCATTTTTCCTCTTCCGTTTCCTCTCGGTCCCTGTCCTAGGACCACCACCTCCTCCCTTCTCGGGAGTAATGTTTTCTGCCTCCTTATCACTGTGGGATGAACCTATAACAATAGAAAGTTCGATTGCATTATAAGGATTAGACAGAAAAAAATAGCTGATTGGAAGAAATATGAGGTATGCGACTCAATAAATTAAAAACACTATTATGTAAGAGAAAAAAATATTACAGAACAAATCAAAGATATTAATAACAAAAAAACAAACAGGTATCGTAATGTTCTCATACACTAATTTAATTAATTAGTTAATTCACCCTCATAAAAACTTAGCAAAATTTTGTCTCTTTCTTAAAATAAATAGTATTACATATTTATTAAAATTTAAAACCATCTGTAAAGAAAAACTCTTAACTAGGATAAAATACTAAATTCTCAGGTATTGAATTGATCTAGGTATGCTAATACTATCTAAGAAGTAGTGAACACAAGCTTCAAGAATAGGTTAGGGAAACATAACTTATTTTTCTACAAGGAGAGAATTTATAAGAAGAGAATCATACTTTCAGGAACATTAATATAAAACTGGAAATTGGAAAGAAAAGAATGACAATAGTTACTAGGGATCACAACACATACGAAAATCAAATAATGAAAATCAATTAATGATTCATGAATTAAAAATTAATAAAGTATATCATCATTATAATCTATTATGAGTGATTATGAAAAGAACATCACAACTGAGTACTATATACTTTAAAATCAGTGCTTGGAGTATGAAATGTTTTCCAGGTATTCTTAAATATCTGGGGAAGAAGGAGAACCATAATTTTAGATTTCTATTCAATCCACAGGAAATAATGAAATATTCTTAAAGCTCGGATATCTTTAGTTTAACAAATGAACAATGTTCATTAACAAAAGTATAGAGCAGAATTTTATTTTAATAAAACATCATGGAAGACCCTACAATAGCATTTAAGTAGAAATATGAGCAAAATCTGGGGCTCCTTAAAGAAACTTACTGATGAAACATCAGACAACTCCACAAATACGATTGAAAACTAGAAAGAGTTTAGCATTCCGAACAGAACAGTTCACAAAGGTGGAAACCAAAAATATTACTATTTGATTAACATAAATATTCTTATTCCTTTTGATTAACATAAAACCAATTCCTGTCCAGAGAAAGAAAATCTACTTGCAATTAAAGAAATGTAATGTAGACAATTATATTGAACAGCAACAGGGTAGGATCACTGTATGTGTAAAAACTTCATGTTTATATTCCGAAACAGGTTTCGAAATGAACATTGCATATGTTCATCCTTATAGAGATAATCTCTTCAAAAAAATTAAATACTCAATTGGACGACATAAAAATATTTCGAGCCCTAGACTGGCCTTTAATGAATAAAATTTTATAGTAAACAAAAAAAAAAAAATTATAACAAGGACCCAAACTACAATAAAATAACTATTGAAATAATATTTTTAATAAAGCAAGAAATAATAAGATAGTCACCAAATCATGCAGTCATACATATATATAAAACTGTTCTTTATTTAAATGAATACCTATTCATTTTTAGTTGAATTAAAAAATAATATCAAAGATAATATTTTATTTGTTTTAATGCATAAATTCATAAAAATTAATTGAATTTATAAACTTTTTTAATACAATTGTCAACATCAATTCTCGATTATTATTTTCAATAATAAACATTTTTAGTAAAAAAAAAATATATACCACTCTCTCCCCAACTCAAACTTTGGGGCATATAACATTTCAAGATGTTAAGAGTGGAAATACTGCATAGAAGAAAAAAAAAAAAGCATCTTATATAGAAAAACTGACGAGATCTTCTTGAGAATTGGTGTATTCTAGTCACTTCAGGACAATCATCGGAATTCGATAATATCATCAGTCTTTTTGTTTTAAAATTGCGGTCATTTTGAAATTTTATACGGTGATAAGTATATAATGAAATTTTAGCTCATTATCTATAATGAAACTAGGAGAAATTGAAACCGTTTTGTAATTAGTATACCAAGAAAATGACATGAAAATAACATTTATTTACATGGTAAATTTTCAAAATTTATTAATACCTCAAAAACCTCTAAGAACAATCCAGATCTTCATTATTAAAATAATTTATGTCACGGAGCTTTTAGTGAACACGATAAGGAAAACCGTGAGAAAGGACACCCTAGACACTACAAATAATACAACATTGTGTAATAACTTGAAGCGTTCTTAAAAATATCAGTAAGCTGGAAAATTTGGAGTAATTGTTATTATATACTGGTAATATTCTAAAAATTTTTAAAATTTAGAATCCGTTATTGCAACATTTTTTTTTTAACAAACATTATTTTAAAAGTCAAAATAAAGTTATAAATTGTATTCAAATATTTATTATTTAGCTTATTAATTTAATTATTTAAGCTGATTTATTTAATTATGTAGATTTAACATATTTAATCATTTAAAATTTTATTCCTGACCTTTACCGACAGCATTTTCTCCTCAGGACATTTATATGGTCAACTAATAATTGTTCAATCTAATTTTTAAAATAAAAATTAGCAAAAAAAAAACACTGAAAGGGGATGGGTGGCCGACCTCTAATATAGATAAAATTTATTTGTAATAAATTGTCAGTTCAATGTCAAAATATTGCTAATCGAGTTATATATATTTCTTTTCAATCTCAATACAAAAAAAGTAGATTAACTAAGATGAACAAAAATGTTTTTCTATTGATATTGCTCAGTGGTGTGAGGAGAGCGACGTAGAAAATTATTTTAAAACTTATTCCAAGGTCACAGTGATAATACATACATATAAGCGTGCTGCCCTAGCTAATTATATAATATAATATACATATTATAGTCTGTTTTTTAATTTATATATATTCTTTGTTATTAGCAATGTCGAAATCTTATTAATAACATTAGAAAATAATGTTTTAATTTTGACCAAAAAAGACCACTGTATGTAATCGTCTCCTTCAGATATAGTTACTGTGCGATCTGATGAGGGGGGCGTAGGCGTCAAGCATGACTAAGCTAATCATGTAATATAACATAACATAGTATAATATGATGTAATATAATAGTATAATATAAACATACCGGTGCTCAGATTGGAGTCCTGGCTATGAGGCTGCTGCTGTTGCTGTTGGCTGATGATAATCCCACTCTGAGGAGCCATGATCTGGGAACCAGCTGACATCTGAAAACACATGTTGAGGGGATCGTTAGTAATAATAATACACGGCATTCTGGATCAGAAGCCAGTCTTCTTATCTATCTCCTTCTCGGTGAAGGCGAGCTAAACACCTTTATTATATCAATTTACACAGTGAAAAAACTTTCACACGAAAATCCAAATTTTATAGTATAACAAGTTATATAAAACATTGGACAAATTTTATTGTCCATTTTTGACTTACACATTGCATTATAAGGAACGTAAGGGACTCAAGTCCAATATATACTCTATAAACGTATTATAATGACGTCGGATCCGTGAATTAGATGACACTGACTGCTCCAAAAGGTATAGTTAAAAAAAAAAAGTATATCGATACACTTTAATAAACATTTAGAAGTTTTAAGTTATATTATAATAATAACGAATATCGTTGTCGCGGCAATCATGATGATAATATTAGCTAAAAGTGAAAAAGGGGCAATTAGTTTTTTTACATAATTCTATATAAAATTGAAATAAATCGATCACTAGCGACCTATCTCAGCAACGATGGTGTTTTAAAAAATATCTCATTACCCAAATATAGACCGTAAACACCAACACAACCGCTATAACGAATATTCATTAATTAGTAGTAGTAGAGTAGGGACATTATTAATTTTATTCCAAGTAGCTAATTATGTTATTTTTTTAGCTTGGGCATCTGCCACATACAACGACAATGCGTTAATTAATATTCAATAATTTCATTAATTTTACTCTTGATATTTAATTGAGTAAATAATCGACGTATCTAATAGAATAATGCATATTTTAATATATATATATATAATGTATAATAATTTCGAGTATTCATTGAAAATGAAATATGTACTAACTACGTACTTTTTGTACTCGTAAATTTTCGGCACTCGAGGAGTGCAAGTAGTACGCACTTGAGGGAGTTTTTGAGTAAAACTCATGGCACTCGTTTCTTTTCCTCTGAGTACTTTTTGCACATTCATACTATCTTCTGTGTGTTTAGTATCCGTACTGCCAAGTTATTATTTCCTTTCACTATATTAATGGTGTCAAAATATTTGAGCCGGTACTTATCAGCATCGAATGTCCTTGGATGCATTTAGCTAGGTATTGTTCGCCATTGTATATAAATGGGTATGCAACTTTTTGACTATCAATAAGTATGCAAAAATTGTTTATAAATAATTCAGATAAAAAGTTACTCAAAATTGTTTGATATGGCCCCAATGGTCGGGTTACATTGCATTTGGGAGATAAGAAAACAAAAATTAGCATGTAAAGAACATTAGCTAAGTTAGGGAAATGAAGTACAAAATGCTTATCTTCTTCTTATTATTGTCAATTATTCCCCATTAGGAGAGCGCTAGAACTTGAATCAATCACACCTTCACTGCTTTTCCTCTCTTCCTTTCTTCCCAACGCCTCTTCATTAATTCACTGTGTTTTTTCTTCCTTTCCTCTGTCCACCTCTTCGATGTGTACATATACACACACACAGTACTATCTTGTATTGTATAGTACCTGGAAGGTTAGAGGTATCCACAACATTGAAACACACTCATTTTACTATTTACTACTACACACACACTTGACCAAAGCAGCCGCTTCCACTGTGCCAAATAATATAAGTGCTTATTTATAAAAAATGTATGCTAAAAAAAATACAATCATACCTTCTCAATTTCCAAGAGATGTTGTGACCCTAGGTCCAACAAAGTTCGGCAACATTAACGGTAATGATCAAGTTACTGCAGGTGATAGTTGGGGGAATACGCAATTGTACAATGTTCAACGTTCAATTTAATCCCCTACTAACGAATGTTAATCAACTCGGATCCTTTATTTAGATGGCACTCGCACAGCAGCTAGAGTCGTCATAATGTTATAGATATCTAAACCTATTGCAGCTGTCTCCCAAAGGCTTTATGTATACAAAAGAAGTACTTTTATAAAGATATTAAACATTGAGAAGCTTTAAATTATATACTGCATACGGAAAGTATTAACTTTTAACTTCTAACCAAATGATCATGATGAACGAAAAATCATTTTCCTACAAGAGTAACAATTACAAACACTTTTTTGTTATATGATGAACTAAACACAAATCTAAATTTTATCATCTGAATATTGTTTGTTAATTTGGGGGTTTAACAGCTTTAGAGTTTTAATATAGTTTTAAATGCACAAAAAAAAGTGGGGGGGGGGGAGAATAAAGTAAAATGTTTTAGAGAAAAAAAATTAATTGCAATTGTAAAATATAAATACATAATATTAAAACCAAGAAAGGCAATAGGAAATGATAAATAAATATGCACTTCACAAAAATAAAGTTTCATAAGCGATGACGCAGACTAAACGAGACAGAAAACTAATATCTCTAAAATCATTTGGAAAGAGAAAAGATTAGGCTGATAAATAGAAATCGTCAGCAAACATGGCATTCCAACGCTGGTGATAATTGGAACGATAACTTGATATAGTTATAGGAAGCCTTGCTTTACCAACAAAAACTATAACCACAATTACAAAAATTAAACTAAAACTAAAACTGTCTATATCAACCAATGAAGATATTCAAGTACTTAGATTTTTTGAATAGTTATATCTTGTATCAGGAATGGCGAATGAGAATGAAGTATATTGACTGACTCGGTGAGCTACTCAATAAATTACTTGCATGAAATACCACTAATAAACGAATAAATCTGTAATTACTTTTGTCACTTATGTTAGCGTGCAACATAAAATAATTATAAATAAAAGTAGACGACATAGTTGAAACTTGTTGAACAGTAAGGAGGCCGCCTCGACTTAATTCATTAACGTTGTATAGAGAGCATGCGCGAACTCTATCGGGAAAGTAGAAAACAATTCACTATTAGCTAGACTCTTGTTACAATACAAAATGGCGTATCTGAAACCTGAGAACTCTGGTTTTGAATGATGGTTTAAAATTATTTAGAAGGAAGGTAGCTATTTTTTTAATTTGGCATATTTAATTAACAATTAATTGATTACACTCGGTTTGTAATCTTTGTTATTGTTAAGAAAATAGATAAATGTAGCTGATAACAATACTAAGGTAATAACCTGAAAACAGCAAACTTTGCAGATACGACACTTAGCATTTGCAAAGAAGACATTTAATAATGGCTTTTATGGAAAGTTCGATTGATTAATATAAATTTTACAACTAGGAGAAATCATTTATTTTACTGACCTGTTAGTGACCTAGACGTCGTCGGTTTTATTTATTTAATTTTTATTACTTGAAACATTATATTTCCGTTGCTAATCTAAATGCTCTACCTTAGTTAATACAACAAATAGTCTATTCTTTGGAAACTATATTAATCCTTTTCTAAAACCAATATTTTTTTTTTAATTTAAATAAAATTCAATTATTAAGCTTCATTATCCCTTAACCGATAATAAAAAATATATAGTACAAAAAAGTAACTTTTAATGAAATAATATTTTTAACTGGTACATTGAAAATGGGTTCATGAATAATAAACCCCAAAACTCTGCCGTATCACAGCTATTATGATCGTCAATATTCTCAAGTTGGAGGTTGAGGATAGGAATGAAGTAATATTATGTATTGAAAATCTAAATTTAATTTAATTAATTTAGTAACCGAGCATTTTGCAGCAAGCTGATAAGGCGAGTTATAAAGTAACTCAAGGTCGAAGGAAACGCAATTCCCCCCCCCCACACTTGCGAAAGTGTTTTTGGGCTTCAGTAACAAATAAGAAATAACTTCTCAGTTTCAGTAACCATGGGCGACGACGTTTTATTTATTTATAACTAGAACAGTTTTCATGAGTAAAATAGTTCAGAACATACGTTGAATGACGATAAATGTTTAAGGTTAACCAATGGGTCAGATTTGATTTTAATAAAACAAGCCTGCTAACTCAAAAAACTTCCATATCACGTGTCAAACGACTAATTGAATACAAGACAACACCTCGACATATTCCTTGCAAAGGTGCTGATGTAGGTTGTATTATGAATCTTGAAGTATGAGGATTGAAATTAGCTAAATAACCCCCAGAGCGACATCACATGAACTTTCACCTTGTAGCAGAGAAAGTCACTTCCTTGTCGGCTTCACAACCTCACCATCTATAAAAATTAAAGAAAGTTTTGCACCACATCTAATCATCTGATAACCTCTTCACGTGTATACTATGGCGGAGACGATGTGGAAAAAAAATTAATTCAGGACAAAATAACTGAATTAGCGTTCCTTTAAAAAAAAATAAATAAAAATAAAAATGGACAGATAAGCGGATTTGAACTGATAATAAACCACTTGAAAAAAATAAACTTTTTTTTAGAAATTACCGAACTCATCAAAACATGAAAACAACATGACAGCAGAAGGATATCAGAATACCGAGACTGCCTTGATTGGATTGTAAATTACGGAAAGAGGCGGTCTCTGAAAATTAATTTCTTTAGTAATTATTAAGTTACAGACGATTTCTACCTTACCATAATTGTTATTTTTATAAACTTTACAAATTAAAAAAATAAACTCTACTCTACTGACTGCAGATTTATCACTTTTATTTTGGCCAGTCGACATGGTTAAGACTCACAGCTGTCTCATTTCCACGTCCTTTAAAAACAATTCTTATTCAAATAAATTACAATAACAAGTTTCCAGTAGACAAAAAGTACAATAAAACATAAGACTCGTAACTATAATACATACACCCCGACCACAGCACCAAACGTGTGATTAAGTCCAAGTTTGACTATATTTATCTAATTTGCATTGATGTGTCCATTTTACCAAATGCAAGCCTCGAAAATACGCTGAAAGGATAATAACATATGCAAATATAATCATTGACCATGATCCACAACACGCGAAACATTGCGACCTGAAACTTATCATTATCTAATCTAAAACGTAAAAAAAAATAATACCTCATTGATTTTCTATATCTTTAAAGATTATTAATAAATTATTAAAATAGTATTTTAATATCCTACTTTTAAATGACTAATGCCACAGAAAACTATATTAATCATTTCAATTAATCAATCATTGTTATCATACCAGATAACAAATTTATAGATAGATAATGGACAAGCTAAAATAAGGCAGCCAAGTATGAAACTAGAGATGAAAAAAACAACAAAATAATATACATCCATGCTCTGCCCTTGATTAAATTCCAATAACTATTTCATCTTCATACAAACGTTTAATATCAGATCATCAATGAAGACTTCAAGTTTGAGAAATTGTTGAAAACATATCACTTCTTGACACTATACATTTATGCAGAATCTACACACGAGACGGACCTAAAGGTAGCATTCTGTACAAGATACTACCAGGTATTTTACAAATACTGCCTTATATGTGATACTACAGGATTAGCACGTACTTTGAAAATAGTTTGAACAATCAGAAATCTAAAAATATTCCAACATTTATTTTAGGGTTTCAAACCTGCCTTCTCACTGATCAACGTGAACATTAAAAAGAAATTATTTAAAAAAAAAACCAGTTACTACGGGGAACAGGCGAATGGAATAAAACCTTAAATCCTTACAGCAGTTCTAAATTCAAAAATAATTGCAAACAATATTTACGAATGGAATAAAAACTTAAATCAATGTTACAGCAGTTCTAAATTCAAAAATAATTGCAAACAATATTTGAAGCGCTTCACCGTAACCAATAAGCTACTGTGTACATGCAATTAAAATGGAATAATTAGATAAACAATTAAAAAAAAAATTAAGGAACAATATTTTACTGATAAATATGTTTTTTATATAGAAATATTAATAGAGTAAGAGGGGTTTACGTGATTGGTAGAATATATAATAAATCAATGATTTAAAACAAAAATCATGTGAGTATAATTGACATAACTTTATGAAGTTTTCTCCTAGATCGTTTCCTTTCCAATGCTCCGCCTATAAGATTTTCAAGTTGTGTGACCATAAAGCTAGCAAATCTATAAGTCTTATCAGAATCGATTGACGTGGCCCTGCAAATTTTGATATAAAAGAGGAAAATTATATTCACTAAAATAAACGAACGATCAACGTAATTTTTTCCAGTTACGCATCATTTAATGTTTTTGTAATTTATTACATCTCCGGAATTATTCAATTTTTAATTTCTATTCCTCCTTTCGAGTAGTATAATAACTGTTAAGTAGGTGACGAATGTATGAATGACCCGACACGTCGACCAAAATGGGAGAGGTGGGAATGAAAACCGTAGGGTTTTCTCGTGTTCCACCGGACCTGTCCAGGACAGAAACTTAACACCATCGACTCTGAACGCTGGTGGTGTTAAAACTGCACGTTTTTGGCTCCATCGTTCTGACATGTTCTTTTTTTTTGTCTCTGCTCGTATATATTGTATATTGCACATTTAATTTTGACAGACATTCACTAAAATTGAATTGATCCACTCCCTAAAAATGACCTTAAAATTAGATTTTGATTATTCAATATATATCGCGATTGAAGATTGGGAGGTTCGTTTGGTGAAAAGAAGTTCGAAGCCTACTTTCCTATTAAGACTAATAAGACGTTCCGGATTTTGACAAATTTAACATTCATTAAAATATTTTTATTTTAAAGAGAAACGATTTGTCCTGGCCGGGTAAAAAAAGATTCTGACCCGGGTCGTCTGCATCCCTGGTGCAGTGCTCTAAACCACTAAGCTACCAGGGGTCGTATCCAAGGGCGGATCCAGGATTTTTTTCTGGGGGGGGGCACAACCGGCAGACGGGGGAAAAATCAACACTAACTTACAAATTAACTTGTAGTATCTATAGAAAGATGTCAAAGGTTTATTAAAATATAAAAACAATAGTTTCACTCATGTTCTTTCTGTTATTTTAACAACTATGATCATGTGATTTGCCTATAATTATGTACTATAATGGATTCTCCACAGTACACAAAAACGGTGTGGGGGGCACGTGCCCCTCAGGATCCCCCCTTGGTCCTATCCAAGCCAGACAAATCCATTCTCTTCACCGGTCCTATATACCCGTTTTCTCGCAATATTTGCGATGTATACAAGGGGAAGAATGTTCATTGAACAATACTTTAATTGGGATCTTGTTGACTTACATTAATTTTATATTTATAGTTTATTTTTATTTATTGAAAAAAGAAAAATTCAAAAGAAAAATAAATAGTGATTGACAATCTTAAGGGCCTCGTACTTCGTAAGCAATTGCGATTTTTAAAAGAAAATCTATATAAACCTTGAGAGGAAATAAAACATTCTTCGAAATTGATAATAAAAAAGTGTAACCAAAAATGCACTAACAGTGAATTATTTATGAAAAATAAACTACTAAAATTTAACTGGTTGAACTATTTCAATCAAACAAAATTTAAAATGAGAACTTAAGTGGCCGGCAGAGGAACCCAAGTGCCCCCTCTCCAGTCATCAACGGTCCCCCATAACACGTCAATCGATTCCATAAACTCCATCACACAAAACCCTGATTCTTACCGCGTTACAAATTGCTCACTTTAATTTATTTTAATTGTGAATGATTCTAGCGATTATTATCAATAAAACAGAGCATGCATTTTAATATCACTCATCAGTTTCACAGTCGAAGTTACAATCGAGAGATCTTCGATAGTACTTTCAGAATCGACCACCAGGGGAAAGTCAGTCAGGCCTATTTACATATAACCTTACACCTTAGGTTAAACATCCGAAATATTGTCTTTGTTGTTCTTTCATTTTAATATTTACTTAACTAATTAGAAGAAAGGCACACAATTAAAATTACACATGTATTCAATGATTTCATCATACTAATGTGATTAAAGACGAGCCAATTAAAATATAAACATAAAATTATTAAAAATGTAAAATATTTTTTTTACAAATTTTCAACTTCATTATTTAAAGTATGTACATAATTTACCAAAATCTATTTTAAAAATTATATAAAACATTAATAACGTTGATATCAATGTAAATAAATAAATGGATTTTCACACAATAATATGATACATATAAGTAGATATGTTTTAATTTAAATATTTAGTTAAATAAGTTATAGTATTTAGTTTTAGTTTTATTAGAATTTTAATATGGTAGTATTGAATTTTCAATAAATAAACGCTAGAGAATTTACAGGGTTAGTTTCATTAGATCTGTAAACATATTTACATCTATTCCACAAACAATGGGTTATGCCAGACATGTTTATACAAAGAAGCTCAAAATACGTTGTGGACAACAAAAAGGAATGATTTAAATAGTACGTATCCTGAACACAGGGAAACTCTGAATAATTTTGGGTATATAAGAAATTCCTGAGCGAGAAAATAATTATAAAGTCAATTTACCCAGTTAACATTATGATCGTAATGAAGTGAAGCCTTTATTCGTTAACATTCACAGACTGTAATTTTCTCTTGATTATACTTTAAGAGTTGAAAGGATATAAAAAATGTAAATAAAAAATAAGAATACATAACTTGCTGGCTACTTGATTGGCCGTTCTTCTAGAGTGTTTAAAGGCAACTATGCGGCTCGTTCGGGAACGACCCGTTCATTATGTTATTACAAAGAGGAAATATTGACAGAGTGGAATGAGAGGTATAATACAACTAAACAAAGGAGGTGAGGAGAGAGAGAGAGAGAAGAGATCGATAGAGGATCGGCCTACCTGTCCCTAATCCCTATGGTAACAGGCCCTCTGCCCCTACCCCTCCTATTGATCACTCACTCTCTGTGTCTGCGGGGTGTGGTCTTTCTCTCTCTCTCTCTCTCTCTCTCTCTCTCTTACAGTCAATAGATAATCTTCACACCCATTACGTTACACGATACATCCAATCTTTTAATTATCTTCCATTATTTAAATATATGTTGGTGAGCAATCAGTAAGATCCTGGGTTCGATACATTATAGACAAATTATTTATTTTTTTCGTAAGTCATGAAACAACCCTGTGGGATTTGGGGGCTCACCCGGACTATATACAAGTGGGTACGCTAGAGAAAAGCCTGATAGTAGACCATGAATGAACTTCCTGCATAAAACCGTCAGCTTAGAAAAAGTAATTCCCCTACCATGTACTGAAACTATGATATGAGTCTTCATCATCTAATTAATTAATTAATTAACTCCCAGATATTAAAGATAAAGGATGAGTCAACTTTACATTGGAGTTTATATTAATATTATTGTTATTAAATTTAAAAACAAAAACGCAGTATTATAATTACACAACGGAACATTATTCCCAAATAATTATAATTAAAAAATATCTGAAGGGTCCATTAACACGAAGTTTTTAACAGCTCTGATTTACAGAAGAGTAAAACGATGCAGATTTTCTTTTCAGAATGCAGTGAGAAAAGAAAAAGGGGAAGAGTAAGTAGCAGGTGGATAATGAAGGAGGATCCATGGAAGCATGAAGTGGAGGCAGAAGTGAGGAACATAAGATTCCGCTAAATATACCTTAACGGACCAAGGGGCGATAGTAAGAATATTAAGTTCAACAGGCTATATCTCAGCTAATACTTATCAGATTTTTTCATAAGTGAAATTTTATAATCTATCAACTATATAGCAGTAAGTAGTAGGACAATTACTGACTGTCTTGAAATTAAAACCTGTAATTTCAGGTAGAGCAATCTATATGTTTTTCAAGTCCGATAACAAAAGTTGGTTAATGGAAATAACAAACCGAAATAATAAATGTTAATCAATTGAATCTTCAACACCGCATGTAATCAAAACCAATAAAGGAGGGTATTCTCCTCACCACAGTTCAGGTTCCCAAATGACAGTTATTTACGTCATTTAACATTGTATAGTAAAATATACAGTTTTGTAATCAGGGTGTGGAGAAGGGAATTGCGAAACTTGCAACATACAGTAGCAATCAATGGGAAATATGAAAAACAATTTATTTTTTAATTCCTCAAGATGGCAAAAGTTTATTGAATTGTATTTAAATACATTAAAATACAAACAAAATACAGTAAATAGCCATTAAAAAAAAAGTGAACATTCTTGTAATAATACATAACCTACAATTTACAACTAAATATCATTTAGTGGAAACTTGTATCAGATGGCACTGCCTCCTTAGTTCACATCTTTTCTCATGGAGTGGAAGAGGACTAGATTATTCCAGTGGCGTGCGCAGAAGGGAGGATCAAGGGGGTAATTCCCCCTCTAAAATTTTTGAAAAAACGTTTGGTTTTCATAATCTTTTACAAAAAATTGGTATTTAAATTGGTATTTGGCGATCATAAGAGATACGTAACGACAGATAATTATTTTTTTTTTATCTCCAACAAAAATAAATCTGCGTACGTGCAAAGATATATCATTTAATTTATCCCGATATTTGTCTTTCAATATATCACCCCTATTTCAAAACTAAATAATTTAATGCTCAAATCGGGTTCCTTGTTACAAGTATCATCACTGAAATTTAATAGATAAAATAAAGCAATGAAGAAAAATAAATAGATAACAAAATGTTAGAAATGGTAGTGCAGATGGGTGTAGATGTAGAATCCATTGATCTCCTGGCCTAGGTATACTTTTGGTCCTCCCAGGGATTTCCGTAACACACAACTTTACTTCAGGCTAAAGTGCTTTTAACATATCTCAAATCCCAAAAGAAACGTAGACTCTGCCAAAGAATAATGCCCACTGTATCAAAAAGTATTTCTTATATATCTAGTTTCCAGAGGATTGTCCGGACAAAAACTTATGAAAACACGTATAAACATTACGAGATCAGAGTATAAACCGTTTAGGCTCCAACTTATTTTGGGACGTAAAATCATCTCTATCGATTCTCCCATATGATATCCCGAACAAATAGAAATGACGTAAAAATAGGACTTTGATGACGTAAATACCAAATAATGACGACTCTCGGATGTCAGATGTCTCACCCTTGCTCAGATCAAGATGCCTTAAAAATATATTGTAATATGATAACCATTTTACCAAATTATTATGGCGTGATACTCTAGTAGAATTCGATCCTATTTGATTTAAAAAATTGCAACTTTTACGATAGAATGCGTCATTATGCGAATAAGATGTGAAATAATCTCCTTAACTTAGGCGTTTTTTCTTAATGTTGGAAAAGTTTTTTTTCAATCTGGTGTTTTATGTGTCCGCTCCACAGCTAAAGCAATCTTATTATGAAGGAAAAGTGTGTATAAAAATTATTTCCTCTAATTTATTTAATATAATCATATACAATAAGGATATGTATGCCTGGATTTTTATTTCGTAAATATTTTAGCTAGTAAGCCAGATGATAAGATATTGAGAGATTAAATTATTATAAATACTACACATATTAATTATACCTTAGTTAGAAAAACCCATTCACTTGAGTAATTTGTTGACTTTTTGGCAGGAACAGTTAAAGAGAAACGGAAAAAGTTTTCCTGAATCTTAACATAATTTCGCAATGACATTTGGTCCTGGATTCATACCTCTGGAGGGAGCGCAAGCCCGGGAGCGGGCCAAAACCTCATCAGGCCTATCTGACCTAGAAATAGCGGAATCAATACTAAACCCTTCAACCCTTCTCCATGCGTCCGCCGTACTCCGTGTCACAAACTGAGTCTCCGTCTTCAACACTGTATCGATCAATGAGCCCAACTACAATGTTCTCCAACTTTTACATCGTGTTATAAACAACTTGCTAGTCATAAAAGTGCTTTTGCATAGACAGAATTAATACAACTACTACAGTGCAATATAAACTTAACGATATCGTTATGAACTAATGGAAACCGATAACATGAGAATAAAAATTCGGGATCACACTATGACACCAAATTTGTATCGTGATTCGATGTTTGAAATATATATGTTGTTATTTTTAAAAACATTATATCATTCAATACTACTTATGGAAATATTGTATGAAAAAGAAGGATTTTGCAATAATGAATAATGATGCATAAACTAACAATTGGCAGATATGCAGGTACTAGGATATATCGTAATTAAAATATATAACAGCATAAACGCATAAATGTGAAATGCATATTTTATACGAACAATATCGAACACATTCTTTAGAATCTCCTTCTTCTACGTTGGAACATGATTTATTTCCATGAAAATGTTCCATAAACAATTTCAGAACCGACATAATATATTTTTTTCATGAACCCACATTGGCAACACTACCTTGTACAAATCTATTTAATCAATACAACTCTAATTCCACAATTTATTTACTTTTTTTTTCTACAATAATTTCAAACCTTGAGCTCTTTTTTCTGCATCACATGTAAAGAGTATACCAGAGAGTGAAAAATAAAATAGAATACAGTGCTCCGGGAATTGCTATGAAATGAGAAAAACGTTAAGGTATAAACCAAATTTGTGTGTGTACATATATATATATATATATATATATATATATATACACACACACATATATACACAACGAAGGCCAGAGTGACTTCCGCTGAGTCATACCTCCTCCTGGCTATATAAGGCCACATCTGTCTCCTCAGCTGAGCGGAGGGCCTCTGGTCCGTGTTCCTTCGCTGATCTGAAACCTTTCCGAGGAACCATCACCGACCGCCATTACGTACCCTCAGTCAATCACGGCCACACATATCAACGTATCCTGTTTCGGAATTAAAATTCATGCTGTGCATTCGACAGGACCACAGGAAAGTTATACCTGCCTCTTCTGACCATGCTTGTTTCAGAACTAACCATTTATAAATCTAATCGAGGGATATCGTTTCACTTTCCTTAGCCCTGTTATTTAATAACTTATTCTTATTTAACAGTAGTCCAAAATACTTATACAAAAAAATATGTTTACCCAATTTCAACCAATCACACAACTTCAATTCACTTATTTATTTCAGAAGCAGTGCCTCATGCAAATCAATAACATATATCGCATTCTTAACGGGGAGTATCCATCTGAACTCCGAAACTACCAGCTGAATCCGCCAGGGTTTAGATAGAACGCTAAGATTTAATTTAATAACCAGTTTGCCTTAAGCTGAATCACACACTCGGACGCCACCAAAGCGAATAGATAATTTTATTCAGCGGTAGTTGTTTTATTCATCGTTTTTGCACAAGTAAAGTTAGGTTTAACAATTAATAATAAGATTTTTGCTTTAGCCGGAGGTTTCTGGTTAGTAAAAAAATGTGACTTAAAATCGTGGCCTAGGTGGCACTCCCTAATCTTACAGAAATAACAAGGAAGTTGTAATAGGGTGTCATCCATTGATCCATATTCTACAACAGCAGTAGATTCGATCTCTGGACTAAAGATTGTTTCCATCGATAAATTTAGTGACAGTTGATGTATTTAATGACCACTACTCAAGAGGATACATGGCAGAAGAAGAAGAGCAGTTTTGGAGGTAGCTGGTAGCCGGGTATCTTATTTTTGGTTCCTTTGTTGTACTTTTGGCCGTTATGGCAACCGGTTCAGATAGCACGTACCCTCTCCTCGCTCTCTCCGCCCAGCCCTTCCCACTACATTTTTCTCAGAATGTTATCAAAGCAAGCAAGATCATCGATCGAATCAGTCTCCGACTCAGATGAAAATAAAATACACAAGTTAATAAAGAAAACAGCATTCTAATAAAATAAGAGATGTAATAGCACAGTAGTCAAACTCAAGCTCTAAACGTTTGCAATAGTTTCGTAAAGAAGAAATACGGACCAATAATCGCAGGCGATCAACCTTATAAACTTACAAGCACCTAGCAGGTTTATTAGCATTTAGAGAAAATAGAAGAAACAATACAAATGTGTGGAAGAAAATGGTAGAGGTCACATTGTTCTTCCACATATTTCATCAAGGTCAACTACGTTCATTACAAAAAAAAAAATAAATAATACAAATGGTCGACAGAAGAAAGTTCAGGGATTACAAAAGATGTAACAAGGACCATGACAAACTTAAAAAATATATATATAACAGAAGGTTTTGGGGAAAAAAACCCCCAAAACAATCCAATATAGAAAGAAAATGGAAAGAAGACAGAAAGGATCAACAAAGAGTAAGAATGAAAATATTCTGAAAAAAAAAATAAATTCAAATTATGCAAACGTGATCCTTAGATGGTCTCAACGAAGAAGAAATCACTGGTATGCACATTATCGAAATAAAACACTAGATGAATAGTACATTGGACGACACAGAATCGCGAATATTATACACACAGGATTACATAACATCCATGCTTCGTACAGAAGGCAAAACAATCAAGGTCTTAAAAAAATGATAATAATAATAAATTCTACATTTTTGTTAACAAAAATGAATATTGCATTATTATGAATATTCATTTTCAAGTTGAGAATGATTGAATCCCTTACTAAAGGCCAAAGCGATGCCGACACGATCTCCGGGAGGAAGCAAAGTATGCGATAGATAAGATACGACATTTTCTGCGATAAAATGGCTTCCGGTCTATGGCTTAGAGCACCCTGTGGGCACCCTTGGAGTTCTTGTAGCGAATAAGACAATATTGACTATCATTGTTTAACAAATGCAGTTTGTTCATGATGAATAGGTAAATATAATATAATAACGTATTTCACAATCTTTTTGAATATTAACAACATTTATTGAAGTAAGCCTGATTTACACGAACATGTTTTACTAGAATCTTGATAGTTTGTACCCCCCCCCCCCCACTTTCTACTCAACATAATCATGTAAAGGTTCTTCGCTTGGTTTCTAGATCAGACATTTTTTATATAATTTGTTTTATAAAATACATAATTATAATATCTTTTGCAGTAGTGCGCCGAAAGTACAGGAATCTACTCTTAAAAGAATTGTTTACCTTAACTTCTTGGTGTTCAACGTATATTTTTAACTTCTTTATAACTGTAGCCCGAAAATATAAAGGTGTTAATTACATCGAGGACACAAATTTATATTTACATGTTTATACATGTCCGAGTAAAAATGAATATATTTACTTGATTCTTGGTCAAAGTAAGAATCAAGTAAAATAGCATATATGAAGAAAGGATAGTAAAACCCTTAAAAACGCAGCACCCTTGCATGAAAATTCTAAAATACATTACTATGTGAAAACTCCAAAATAAAATATGAAAATAATTTAAAGAATTTTAGTAGTGCTCCCAGAGAAAGAGAAACGTACTACTTTCAAAACATTGTTTATTTTTGTCTATTGGTGTTCCCAATTTATTTTAAGGCCCTCGAAATAAACTTGTCTGAGTAGGCATTAATAAAATTGTGGGAACGGAGTAAAATAGTATTTATACAGTAGAAGTAAAAAAACTCTTAAAACTAACTCCGTGAACACACCAACACCATCTTCATGTAAAACAACATCAACATTCAACAGTAAATGTTAATTCTAAAATACCAGTTTTCTGCATTAACTAGTAATTCTAGTAGTCATTCGTTTAGTTTTAAAAACGATTAATCTTACCTTTTTAACGTTTAATATAGATGTATATAAAATAAAATTGCTACTTTTTAAATTTATAATTTAATTTGGATTTTTATTTGATTTCATTTCTAAAGTGACGTCAGTAGACACTGGTATAACTTTAATTACCTACATCCAGATTGAACGAGTAAGTTAAATGAAAGAAGAAACAATGTAAGCATATGTTATAAATAATGTACTGACGTATACAGTGGCACACACCGTTCACAGTTTATTCGAACCAAAAGTAAACCGAGGGACTTGGTTAACATTAAAGTAGTTTTTCGAAAAATGTATACCATATATGAAAAACTCATATCAGAGTTGGATTCAGCTAGGTGGAAACGAGTTCTTGAGAGCAACGAAGCAATGCGGATGGAGTAAGTATACCCCAGTCCCGCGAAGTATGGAGCAACTAGTCAGAACTAGTTCATCATTCAAACCAGTTCGGATTAGTACTTCTCAGTTAATAGTGTTCGTTGTAAGTTCTGACAATCTTGTATTTGAAAATAGTTAGGTGTACAAGAGATTAAACAAAACAAAAAAACAACAACACTAACATGGCAAAGTTTCAATTGTGACAAAGGGTAAATCCTTAACTTAATAAACAAATAATAGAATACATATATCTCCTCCTATAATGAAACGAAAACTCAAGGTGCAATCGCTGAAATAGTCGGCTTTCGAGATAAAAATTATGACGCTAACTGCAACCTGAAACTGCTTATTCCACCAAACAAAAACACAATCAATCATCTACAACAATACCTTCTAATGTACATTTGTTGTTTTTCTCAAGATTGGGAACGACTAATCTTTAGTTCTAGGTTTTGATAAGGTCCAGTAAACGGAGGTAGTAAACAACGGCTGTTTTTGGTAATTATCGGTATCGAACCTTTGAGTTTTCTCGACTTCCTCAGGAAATACTTCAATAGTACTAACATTTTAAAAACCCTAGATTCAAGAGGACAAGGAATACTTGGAAAGAAAGAAGTATTATGAGAAAAGAGGAAACTGAGGACACAGAGAGGAATAATAGAATAAAAACAATAAGTTGTTTCCGACTTGCTGGGACAGATAGATCGAGTGCAGCATACACTCAACAGTGTCAACAGATTCGGTAGCTTGAGTCATGGCTACCCAACAACATGGCTCCTCTTTATCCTCCATGAATCATCCTCTCTCTCATGTCTTTGCTATAGTTCATCTCTTAACCATATTCAATTAACTTCACTAAATGAAGCGAGAATAACATTTGCAGTGGCCACTTTGAATTTCTTAGCATTATTTTGCTGAGGAAGAACCAAAGTGATAATCTATTTTAATACTATCAGACAGGGCTAACGTATATTTTAACTTTCAAATAAATCAATTTCGTCGCGTCATTTAATCCTAACTTGATAGAAAACTAGAGGCACTAAATGATCAAGAGAGCGGTTGAATCGCAGATAGGAAAACCTTTAGGGTCATGTTTACCTGAAGCACTGCCCCCCCACTTCATGCCACATAATGAACGCAGGCGAAGCGTGCCCCTAAAGGGTCTCCTCACCCTACATCGATTCACGAAAACAAAAGAAAAACAAAGCTCTATAGAATATATATTTATAAACACGTTCAATACATGCAGGCTTCATATACATGCGTACAACACATTCGGCTGCAAATGAATTAAATGTTGAAGGAATTAACTCCTAACTATTTATCAGTCAGAAAGAGACCTTTCCTGGAATGAGAAACAATGACTAAGAAAGGTCGATACTTTTGTTCGGAAAACTCTCCCCCACCCACTACATTCCTGTACCCCAACAATCCATGAAGGGAAATAGGCTCAGCACATGGTAGGGTCGGTATTGTTTCTGAGCCAATGATTGTGCAGGGAGGTGATTTGGCCCAGATGACCCTGGAGTGCCATGTTTTTTCTCCTAAATTAATGGCAGTCTTTAGGTGCTTGGTGAGCCCCAGGAGGTTGATCTTTGTTAAAACAACTCAGCAACTCAATACTCGGAGCTACCCCACTTATCCTTAAAAGGATGTAATTTGAATGTGTTTAAAAATCCACAACAATACCTAACTCATACACCAACAAAACCGGGTAGCGCGGAGACTAATGGCATTGCTTACTAATTTAAAGACTCCGGATTCGAAACCGGCGGTGAGTGACATTGTTTATTCTAATTAGGGTCACTCTGGGAATCCAATGACAGAATAAACGTCTCTAATTTGATCAACCTCTCATATTTTCCTTACACAAACAAATCAGCTTTGTAGGCTAAGAAAAGTTCTTACCAAGTACCGATCCCAATATCTTTTATTGGTTGTAGTGGTACATGTATTTTTTTATTCGTTTTTTTAAGTAGTTAAGGGAAAATTTAAACATGCAAATAGGAAATAAAAATAATAGAACAACTCAACACAACTTCATTAGAAAACCTGGATCTACCGATGGAATATTGAATTCTTCAGTATAGTAATAATTTTCCCTAGATAACTTTTAAAACTAGTGATTCAGCCATGTTCTGAAGAATTTCGCTTAGTCATGCTTTGACGATCACTAAGAAGACAATTTCTTTCCCTTATAGTTGTTGCTACTGCAGAGATTGATTGTATTGGAGACGACGAAGAGGCGCTGGGAGCAGTAGCCACTCTGGACATGGTTGCCGGATCCTCGACTTTCCACGAAGCAGATAGAGCCTGGGAATGGAGGCCAGGTGCAACAACCCCCTGCCCAACGAACGGTCTTCTCGCCGAGCCACTTACTGCACCTGCTCTATGTCCTTTTACGAATTAAATCTGGCAACTTCAAAGTGCAGGCGTGATTAATCTGCAAAACTCAAAACTTACCGGATCAGATTAGAGATACCTGGAGGCCTGTTATCGAGGAAAAATTAGCTAAGCACGTGGAGGAATATTTTCGTAAAATCAAGGCATAATTTTCAAAACTGAAAAAACTTCAAAACATACCGAAGCAGGCTAGATACATATGAGGAACGTTTTCGAAGGAAAGTTAGCCCAAAATCATGGTAGAATAACTTTATGAAGCATCTTTAGTGAATTGAATAAAAGCTATAACTTCAATCAAAAGCGACAAAACTCCAAAACACATTAGAGTATGTTACATTGCGTAGGAGGGAAAATCAGCCAAAATCACGGTGGTGTAATGAAAGTGAACCTAAAGGATATCTTTGATTTATTTTCGGCCTAACGAAATATTTTACTACAACGAAAAAAAAACACTTGTTTGCAAACCTCTTCTGTTACTCGCAAATAACTTTAATTCTTTAACAACATATATTGAATAAGCAATGTTATTAAAATATATTTTATTTATGGCTTGTTTGCTTAAATGCCTAGACACGTTTAATCATTATTATGATCAAGTTATTAGATTAGATCAAATAGGCATACACCATTACGAGGATCGCAACCTTGAAGACAACTGAGAACTGGAATATAGTACATGGAGTGAAGTTACGATATCCATTTTCAGGATAGGGATCAAGGACTTTTTTCTTTCTTTACTTTTCACATTAAAGAAGAGTGAGTAGAATAGAAGAAATCATAGATATTATTTCAAGTTGAAACCTACCATTTAAACTTTAATCTCCTCCTTAAAATTGATTAAATCTCTAAGCGAAAATACATGAAAATCCAGCTGAAGGATGGAGATAGAAGAGACAAATGTACTGATAGAATTGATTTTAGTTTTTAATAACATATTACATAATTAAATGAATCATCTATATCTATATCAATACATTCATATTTTTGATAACTCAAATTAAAAGTTCAATTTGCTGTTACATTCATTCTAACCTCATACAGCCCACCTCCATAATTCATTCACACCATATCAAATTTACATTTATTTCAACAATATTTAGCAATCGCTAAATTACCATGATGAAACCAAAACTTACTCCATTGGGAATAGGGTAGCCAGATCAAAAAATGAAAATTCCGGAAAAAATTCCGCTTTTTGACATTCTTTTAAATATAATGATAATGTAGTTTTTTGAGAAAACGAAGCCAATTCTAGTATTTTCTCGTGAGAGTACATTCTACATTGTATGTGTGTAAAATTTAAAAAATATGCCCTGTGAAATGTTCTATAAAACTATTATGAACGATTCGGAAGTGTTATAAAGTATTTCTCGGAGCACAAAATATAAGAACGATGATCTTCATAATAATGTAAAATTGACTTTTTATAAAAATTTTGAGTTTGAATTTTTTATTTTTTTATTTACCTGAATTGTAGAAATTCCGGACGGCTTAGAATTCCCCCCACATTCCGGACTTAGACTGATATTTCCGGACGTTTGGCAACCCTAATTGGGAACCATAACTATTACAATAAATTTTAGAAGGAAAATCGGCATCTTTTAACATCGTTAAAAGCTTAAATTTATCAGTTTAAACATCGACCCTCAATATATAAATCGATAGTATAGAGATAATCCAACCCTTCCCATGATCGATAAAAACCCCCATCCCACAGTAACGTCCCTCTTCTCCCCTTCCCTCCCTAATTGAAATTTCGTGTTAATATCGAGGGCAATATTTCACTACTACAATAATAATCCACCCATATGATCCATCTAAAGCCAAGCCTACAGGCACACGAGGTTTGAAGGTTGGAGATGAAAGCCATGTTTTGTCAGATTTTTTATATTATAAATGTATTCAGAAATGCTTAGTCACCTATTTACGATAGAAGCATGAACAGCATGTATCCTCAAAAACTAAAAATCCAATTAATTTTAGCGTTTAGAGTTTGGATGAATGTTCCTAGCTTCGGTCGTTTTGAAAAACAAAACAAAAACTAATTGATAGATTTGTCTATGATTGAAATAATCATATTCCTGAAGGAAAACACGCGATCGAACAATTCAATATAAGGTTTATTGAATTATTCGATATGGAACTATTGATCGATGTAAATGAAGATATGAAATCAAAGAGGAAGGAACTAAACGCCTTAAGTAGGAAGTTGGATAAAGGTTTTGAGAAGCTTTGTAGCCAGGTTATAGTTTAATCCTCTTGGACCAATCCGCATTATTTTAACTTCCTTAATTTTAGAATAAAAAAATATATTTAAAAAACTAAATAAAAAACCTCTGGGTGAGTCTAATTGATATCCACTAATCTAAATTAGTTAATATATATAGGATTTCTTAAAATTAGCATTGTAAAAGGTGATTATCATAGCGGAAAATTGAATAAAATGGCATGCAAATGAGAATACTTTATTATTATTACATGTAGGAAAGGGCCTAGAGCACCAAATAAACTTAAATTTCGCAAAATATAGAATAAACTAATGGGTACTGACCTAAATTACTATACATTTTAATAGAGCATCATAATTTTTATAATTTATCTTAATTTTCAAACTAGAATTTTTTATCTATAATTTCTATAAATTTATTCTTTAACATCATATTTTGTATTAATATAAATTCATATAATTATATTATATTTCCACGAAGCCCTTTCCTCTGCTCCCGATCCTAAATCTAAATGGCAACTCCTCCGAAAACTCTCCCTCTGCAATTCAACATATTCCAGAGCCTTTCCTGCTTCTCCAGATGAAATGAACTCGTATTTTTTGTCTACCTCAATTAACACATCAAAATCATCACGCTCCGTCTTTTCACTGACCCCATCTTTCAACCCCGACAATTTTTTTTTCTCTGACATTTCACCTGCCGACATTATTTCCTCCGTTCTCAAATCCCGCTCCAGTTCTACTGGCTTTGGTGAGATCCCCTTCAAACTACTCAAACTATCATCGATATCCTACCTGTCCTACTTTTCATATATAATTTCTCACTACAAAATGCAATATTCCCAACTTCTTGGAAAAAAGCCCTAGTCCATCCCATAAATAAAACCTCTATCCCATTTTCTCCCAAAGACCACCGGCCAATCTCCATACTTTCCAACCTTTCCAAACCTCTCGAAAGAATAGTCCAGTCCCAAATATCAAATTTTCTCAAACAGTCCAAACTCCTGGATCCGCTTCAATCTGGTTTTCGTCCTGGTTTTTCCACTCAATCTGCCCTTACCAAAATCACTACTGACATACATAAAGCCATGGACAACAACTAACCGTGCTAATCCTACTAGACTTTTCCAAAGCTTTCGACTCCTTGGACCATTCTAACCTTTTTTCCAAACTAAAGTCATTGCCCTTTTCCAACAGCTCTATACTATGGTTCCAGTCCTTCCTCTCTGAACAGGTCCCAAGCGGTTTCTATGCCCAACCAATCCCTTTCCTCTTTCCTTGCCCTATCCTCAGGCGTGGCACAGGGCTCAAGCATCTCTCCTCTCCTTTTTAACTGTTACATCGACGATCTTCCTAAATCCGTTCACCACTGTTCCTACCATCTATATGCTGACGACTTCCAAATCTATTTATCCTTTCCTCCTTCTGAGCTATCATTTGCGTTCGCCAGTATTCAGCTAGACCTAGATAGGATCAGTGCCTGGGCAAAGCTGAACAAATTGGAATTGAACGCAATGAAAACCCAGGCCTTTGTTCTAGGTTCCAACTCCCTCCTTACAACTATCACCACCTTCCCAACATTGATCCTAAACGACAACCCTATCAGTTTCAACTCCTCCGTTGAAAACCTAGGCATTACCATGGACAAAAACCTCTCCTGGAAACCACATGTCGCCCAAATATCCCGACAATCAATTAGTTCCCTGAAATTATTCCATCGATCCCGGCATCTCCTTACACAATCTACCCGGAAGCTTCTTGTATCATCCCTTATCTTCCACCACTTTGACTACTGTTGTGTGGTATACGGGGGCCTCTCGAAATTGCTGGAGGGTCGCTTAAAAAGAATAATGAACTGCGCTTTAAGATTTGTCCTTGGTACTCCGGGGCGTTCCCGGGTGTCACATCATTAAGATGAGTTAAAATGGCTCTTCCCACCCATTCGTAGAAATTATTTCCTTAGTGTTTTACTATACCAATCCATTAACTCGCAACACCCTTCATATATCTATAGTCTCCTTCAATTCAAATCCTCTGTCCAACATTAAACAAACAAAATCAAGATCCCGCCTTTCCGATCTCTACATTCCATCCCACAGAACTAAGGCATTCGAGCGTTCCTTCCTCGCCCGTTGTGTGGAACTCAATCCCTCCTTTCATCCGCCATTCATCCTCACTGGCCTCATTTAAATCCCTGTTTTTCCATCATCTCTTGGCATCCCAAAAAGACGCTCTCCAGGCAGGCCAATCTTCTGCTTGAATTAATTTGTATCGAATACTCGATCTCGTTACCTACGTGTTTTGTTTATTTTTCCAACAACAAAGAAGATACAGACTTTGTAAATACTTTATCGCACGCTATGCCATTCATTTGCTTTATTTAGCAATTCCGTTATTAACTATTATATTAATGTTATTTATTATTATTTTGTTAATATCTAACCTTTATATTTTTTTTCCGACAGTTAGTTAAAATCCTGTAAAGTCTCGTACTTTTTAATCATTTATTTATTTTTTTCTATTTCTATTATGTTTTGTCACCCATGATTACTTCATGATTTGTATCATTATGTAGCCTCCTGGCCAGATGAATATTATGTTTATTTTACTTGTTCTTTATTGTTATTCTAAAGGGACTTGGTCCCAGAATAAAGTTTGTTTTCTATTCTATTCTATATTTATAAAACATCCCATTCCTATATTATCAAACATCTTACATCACATCCTGGAACTGAACGAGATTCCAATATATTACTTTCTAGAAATTTTTTCTGTATTTATACTTTAACATCATATTTTGTATTAATTTTCATACATATTTACTTATATAACATTCTAGTAGTAAATTATCATACATTTTACATTTTATATTACTACCTGTAATTTAACTATGTTTTTCCATTCTTTTAAATCTCACCATTTTACATTTGTACCTTTTCTTTATTTTTCATTTTGTATCCTACTGTTTACCTTCTCATTGTTCTTTCTCTTTGTATTTCTTTGCATTATCTTTTTCTGTACACTTATTCTGTATTATTTTTTTATTCATATATATCCTTAATAATATATCCATCGCTAATTTTCTTTACTTCTCTATAACTATATATATTATTATATTCTTTATTGGTACTGCAATGTTTTTTTAAAGTTATTTTTGTTTTTCTCTCATAGCCTACAACTTAGGTCGAAACGTCGGCACTAGTAATGAATAAGTTTTACTTATTTGGTGTCATTTATGACCGCACTCCCCCAACTGATTCCATCCTTCATACATTTTAATAGTTTGAACATATGATTTTAACCTTAATCAACTCCTTTTAGATAATTAAAATTCTTAATGAAAATTAATCGAAATATACTATTTAATAATTCTAAAATTTACCCCCAAATATTGAATAAGAGTTATTCCTCAAAGCTCGTAATGTGTATTTTTACATTAAATGAAAATAATAAACAGGTATAGAGCACACAAGACGGTAGAACTAAATTTAAAATATGATGAATTTTTTAAAAAGATTTGTAGTCAATTTTAGAAAAATTAAGGAACCCATACACTATTTGTAAAAACAAAAACGTTACTTTAAAATTAATTAGTTATCCAAGGATTCGTATCCCTTTTCTTTGCAAAAATCGTGACCTTTTTAATATTTTGATCTCCGATTTATTACCCTAGTAGTGATGATACATTATATTTTATTGTGATTATAGCTCTGTTTATTTTTTAATTTTAAATTAAATATGAAAACACGAAATGAGAAGTTTTCTCAGAGTTTTCTACCTGTAAAAGGCAAAAGGACGACCATTACTATCCCCCTTACTTAGAAAGCAATAGTAATTTTTACTTTTATGGTTCCTAACGGTTGGAACACCATTTTTAAAAATTATTTCCAGCAAGAACTACAAAAAGACGTTAAATATTTTTGGAATAAAATTTTACACTCAGCATTACATTGCTCAGACCGACATCAAAAAAGTTGAGATCTACAATAAATAAAAATTCGTACCAATATATGCGTAACTAAAAATCTCTCTAAAAAGAGAAGGCCAGTTTTGAATTATGGTTGCTTTATTAGTCACATGTCCAATTAGGTGAAATTAGCATTTCGAATGAAATGGGACAACTACTCATTGAAAACGACAAACCACAAAATAGCGATTTTTGTAAATCTGGCTTCTAACGATTTTATATAACTTCATTAGGATGTAATACATTTTGTTTTTATCTCAGCCCTGATTATGGTGTAAAAATTAGGCCGAAAAGTAGGCTTAGATAAAATATGTTAAACTTTTTTGGTGTAAAATTTATAGAATTCACCCTCCGACCAATTCACACTCTTCTGTAGTATATTTAATTTATAACAAAGTTCAAATTCTTATGAGCAAATTAGAAAGGTGTTTTGTCGTTAAAGGAAATAAACTTTATAAGTTTCAATGAGAGCATAAACAAAAATTTCAGAATTTCTCAATATTATCAAAAAAGTATTAATTGATGAGAAGAGTAGAGAGGAACCATTGAGGAAGAGGGAACATGTGTTAGCCCAATGATCATCTTCCCAGCCCTCGTAACAAAAAAAAATCTTCGGTATTTTTAGAGGTTTCTTCAACCTTCCACTAAAAGTGTATTTTCTATTTCCTTAGGCACACACAGAATACTTCAGATCTTTCATATCGGCATATACTTATTAATATAATTTGTGGAAATTGGTGAAGTATTTTTTTTTTTTTGGTTCGGTTGACAACTTCAAAATATATGGAAATCATTGTAAATAATACGTTTCATTACAAAAACAAGAATAAAACAACTCGAATCAAGAGGAATATGGCTTTTAATAAACTAGAAAACACGTAATAGTAATAATTACAACATAAAGGAATCAGTTCCGGAGGTTGCCGCTTCCGGTCAAGTCACAGGTTTCAACTTTTCATTCGTTTTCGTTTAAATATTCACGAAAATAAAAATAGTTTTATTACTGACAGTATATAGATTAATAGATTAATTAATATATAATTAGTTGAAACTTTCTTACCGGTCTACGTTATTACCGAAATTTACTTATATCCGATAATACTCTTTTCTTCATACAAAAACTTGTAGCTTAACTCGAAGCGATGATACCAAAAAAACAAATACACAAAAGGGCATATAACTCTGCAGGGACTATCTGTTATATGTATGCCTGTAGATATAGATACTTACAACATTGTTGTAAAAAATGAAGTGAGCGTTAGAATGTAATAAGCCAAGGGAAGAGAAGAAGGTACAAGATATAAGTGAATAATAAAGGATTTAATTGGGACCCCATCATCCAGCCAAGGACGAATGTGTCAAGGAACCACATTCCATCTGCTTCACAGCTGTTCCCCTCCTATAATATCCCCAACATAATTATTTACTTTAAAATATAATTACCATTGTTTATACATCTTTATTCATACCATATAATACGATACAATACGAGGGCAAAAAAACGACGAAAAATATAATGTATACCTTTTTATCTATCACACATACTACTAATTAATTGATTCGTTCAAAGCTTTCTTTTCGGAGCTACTGCATGTGAAAAATGTAAATGTTCTTTGAAACCACAACTACGTGTGTATCCCTCTCTTAGCAATTCCTGAAAACTAGATCGATAAAGTTCCATCTGGCAATAACCAAGACCACAGTGAAGGATAATGATATTGAAGCAATAATATTTGGTTAAATATAAAAGATGATACTGAAATATCAATGAACTTAAGGATTGTAAGGAATGGCCAAGAATGGAGAGCGAGAAAGGAATTTATCCAAATTATTGTTGTAAAGCCTTATTCAGGATTGCAACCGTGTTCACCAACAGGTCAGTTTTCAAGGATTTAGCACAGCTTTCTTACAAGATTTTGTGTTTGTTTCTTTTCGCACAAGGAGCTGAACCGAGAAGGAATTTCGAAACCTGTTTCCACGGTTTTAGTTTTAACACAAATACATGTGAAACTGGCAGATAATACTGAAACATGCATTACATATAATTTTTAACATCTCTACAAGTATTACAAAAACTTCATCAATTGAAACGAGAAAAACCAAGGAGACAAAGATTATCCCAGACTAGACCAATCGATAATCCACAGTAAATTAGCTTACTAGTCACTTAATAATTAATTAATTTAAGTCACCACTACACAATGCCAATATATATGTTTATATTGGCGAGGAAAAAGGAAGATGTAGCGAAGGAAGGTAGGAAAGCGATGAGTGCGAATGAAATGAATATAAGGTGAGTGAAGATAATGAAGACACAGACGAAGAGGGTGTCATATCTGAACAAGATCCGGCAACATCGCCCCCCTCCCGACCCGAGGAAACTTCAGGGCAGGCAAAGAAAGGAACAGACATGACAAAAAAAACAAAAACGTCACCTGGCCCTTGAGCCAGCCTTCACAATCTGCTGATTTATTGCACGCAGGAATCTCCTCTTTCCAGCCATACCAAGCACTAAATACCCCCAAAACAGGGGACCCAAGTCGTTCAACGAAAAATCTGGAAAAAGCGAAATACAAACATAGCAAAAATCACAGTGGCGAGGGTATGTCAAAGCAATAAAACTCATTCAAAAAACTAAGATATACATATATTGAAAGGAAGTTTAGAATTTACGTTTAGCACAGTAACATGAGCAGCACAGCAAAAAAGATGGCCAATTAAAATTTTTAAAAATCATAACAACTGTCTTGTTTAAGCAAGAAAGAAAACCAATCATGGAAGAGAGAAAGTCAGGTAATTTATGAATCACACCTTGTAGATTTCGAAAAGAGTTAAGGTAAATATGGGGCCGAAGAAATCAGGACCGAAAATCTTTATTTTCGGGTAAAAGCTTCTTGTATCAACTTAAGCAAACCAAGGAACCAAGAAAGGTATTTTGGAAAATCAAGTCAGAAGATTATTTTATTTTTAAATGATAAAATGGATATGTTACAATATCAAAAGTTACCGAAGCTCTTAATACATAGTTTACAGATGTGGAGAAGATGCTCCTCCTTTCAAATGGATACTTTGGCAAGTACACAATAAAGCCTCTTAGTAACACAATTTCGCTTTGTACACTTATGGAGGCATCTAAAAACATTTCCAGAATGCTCTAAAACGATAACTCATAATTCGTCATGTTACATTAATTATTAGCATAATAATTAATTATTAGCATAATAATTAATTATTAGCATAATAATTAATTATTAGCAATAGAAACCTCGAAAATCCAACTTTAACTGAACTGAAGGAAAGAGCGAATTAATCAATGTTGCAGAAAACGTGTTTTACTTTTTGAAGATATTGCATATGATTCTTTGTTTTTGTAAGGTATGACCTTAATTTGGTTTAAGATTAGGAGCGTGAAGAGTGATGAGTAAAATGTCATCGACAAAAGTTATCTTCAAAGGACAGTCTTCGTCAATATCTTACATCTTACTTTCCCTTTATAATAAGATAAGGAAAGAGCTAGTGAGTAAAATCTAAAAAGGTTCAAATATATACAGCCATTTAATCATGACAACTTCGGAAGCCAATGTTTTGATTTTAAAAAATCATGACTCACTTGCTCAACACTGATTCGACAAGGAGGCTGAAACGTCTCTGGAGCAAGGAATCTACTACAGAGAGATGAAACACACTAGGAGTGTCACCCCCATTGGAGTTTTTCCATCCACGCTTCCAGGTGAATCCCTTATTGGATGTTTTCAAAAGAAGAAAGCAGATACAATATGTGCCAAATCCAAATGCCATTTGTACAATTTTTTAAATAATTATATATTTTTTAAATATTTCGATCTAAACTATCCAATAGTGAATGCAAGTCAGCGATAGAACATATCTATTCTCATTTCAGCTGTAATAACAGATAATATGACCAACGCTAATAATGTATGTCTACAATTTGTATGAAACATTTGAACTTTACAAGTATGTATAACGAATCATAGCAACTCCCACTTTAAGAGTGATATATATTTACACAAGATATCTTTATCGTGGAATGATTTGAAATCTGATTCATTTAAAACCTTTATCATTAATAATGGGAAGGCAATGATAAGCCGAAACTAAATTATCAAGCCACTTAAACAGAACATCAAGTTAAATGGCAATAAGAGGGTACCTTTAGCTGGAAGAATGCGAAACTATAGGAACCTCACCCCAGGCGTCGTAAAGAGCTAGAGCATGATCCAAGGTCAGAAAACGTTGGTGCTTTCAAGAAAATTTTGTACCTGATTTGAGGTCGATAGTACAATACTTTTGCCGTAGACTAGAAATATGAACGTCTGTCACAATAGTTCGGTTGATATTACTTTTTTTTCTAACAGAATAGTGATAGTATCCTAAAACTTGTTTGTTTAAGTTATGAGCTAAATTAAAACAATAGAAAGGTAATTTTTTTAGCAAATTATACGTTCGGCTATCATTTGCACTAACTTGTCTGGGAATGACATTTTTCTATATTGGTAAATGTCATGCGTGATGTAACTAACGCTAGCGGATGAGACAAGTGGGATCATGTGAACTTATAACAAGTAAAGTGACATTTCTAAGCTTTAATAAGTTTGTAATTAGAGCTTTGCTGAAAATAGTCCAGTGCTTAGTCTCCCTAATGTATCACTTTAAATCTAAATAAGAAGCTGTAAAACGCACAAGCCATGAAGAATTTAGGGTGAGTACGTGGTAGAGGATGTACAGTTTCTAAGCCAAAAGTTGTTGAGGGAGGTGGTTTGGTGGAGATCACACTTAACAACCATGTTTTTTTCTACCATTAAATTATAAGCCTTTATAGATGAGCCTTGGTAGGGCCTGCATGGACAAGTTGATTGTTCCATGTGAGGAGTGTACTAAAATAAACGAAATTATCAAAAACATTTTTATCACAGTATCTAGGTCAATCTGCCTCACATTTTCAAAAATTAGGTTTTGTTTACGGGTAATTTGTTTCCTAGAATAGAGAGTATCAACGTTATCAAATTTTGTAGGATTCTCTGGGGTTAAAAGTACATTCTAAGCATTGTGTTCTGATCCTGTATATTACTTCTGATTCTGTTTCCAACCCCTTATAATATTATTTTCAGGCAAACAGTGTAGTAATCAAACAGTTCATGTTGGGGCAGATTATCGAAACACATGTATACCGAAAGGACGACTCGACTTCTAGCTGTGGACTATGTGGAAGTCGCAAGGACGAGAGAGATCTGATTTTCTACTACATGCTTCTGATGTTTTCCCAAATTCTTTCGAAAGAGGAGAACAATACTAGTCGCGGATGATAAACGAATTATCGATTAGCAGTACACAAAGTGATGAATCGACTCGAAGGGGCTTAGCTATACGGTCTAAAAATGGCGACCAGATAGAGACAAGATGCGATTA